>CM035840.1:197686140-198286558 GCA_020510985.1 Pholidichthys leucotaenia
GGCAGGGGGGTTGTGACTTTCCTGAAGTCCACAATCATCTCCGCTGTCTTCAGAGCGTTCAGCTGCAGGTTGTTATGGCTGCACCAGGACACCAGCTGGGCCACCTCATAGAACACTATGTTGGACTTAATGGAACTTCGTTGCAGTGGTTTAGATCTTATTTATCTGATAGGTTCCAGTTTGTTCATGTCAATAATGAGTTTTCTTTCAACTCAAAGCTTAGTCATGGAGTTCCACAGGGATCTGTGCTAGGCCCTACTCTTTTTAGTTTATATATGCTTCTGTTAGGCAACATTATTAGAAAGCACTGTATACATTTTCATTGTTATGCAGATGACACACAATTATACCTGTCAATGAAGCCAGATGATAGTAATCAATTGGCCAAGTTAGAAGCCTGTGTTAAGGAAATCAAAGCTTGGATGACTTGTAATTTCCTGCTATTAAATTCAGATAAGACTGAAGTCATTCTTGTTGGTCCAAAAAACCTTAGAAATTCCTTTCCAAATCAAACTTTCAGTTTGGATGCGGTTACTCCTTCTCTTAATAGCTCTGTGAGGAACCTTGGAATTATTTTTGATCAGGATCTGTCCTTCAATTCACATATTAAATTTGTTTCTAAGACTGCCTTCTATCATTTGCGTAATATTGCCAAGATTAGGAGCATCTTGTCTCAGAGTGATGCTGAGAAACTGATCCACGCTTTTGTTAGCTCGAGATTAGATTATTGTAATTCTTATTATCAGGCTGTCCTAAAACATCTTTAAAAAGTCTTCAGCTGATCCAAAATGCTGCAGCAAGAGTTTTAACAGGTACTAGAAAGAGAGATCATATCTCTCCGGTTCTGGCCTCCCTTCATTGGCTTCCCATAGAGTTTAGAATTAAGTTTAAAATCCTTCTTCTTACTTACAAAGCTCTAAACAATCAGGCTCCTTTTTATTTAAAAGATCTGATACTACTGTATTATCCTAACAGAGCACTACGCTCCCAAAATGCAGGATTACTTGTAATACCTAGAATCTCCAAAAGTACAATGGGAGGCAGAGCCTTCAGTTATCAAGCTCCTCTCCTGTGGAACCAGCTGCCAATCTGGATTCAGGAGTCAGACTCGATCTCTGTTTTTAAGAATAGGGCTAAAACCTACCCTTTTGATATAGCCTACAATTAGGGAGGGATCATGTGTTTCTGAACCCTCCCTTAAAGGCCAAATGTCACGTAACAGGGTACTTTAAATGTCTTGAAACTAGATATAAAAGGGAACCGATCCGTTCGGGTCTTGGTGCATATGCTTCAGTAACGCCGGAATATTCGTTAATTTAAAACTGCCGCGCTTGGCCTGACGTTCCTACTCACGGCCCCTGGAATCGCCTGGGGAAGAAGGCAGAAGTGATGAAATTGATTGTACCTTAGTTTGATGCTTGGGGTATCCCGATTGATTGTTTATATGGAGACTGGAAGATTGAAGTGAGCAACAAGAAAGAAAAAATTGGATATTTCACCCATACCTTAAAACGGGGCTATAAGGGACAGCTGGGTAATAAGGGACACTTTTCTGGGAAATGTTTCCATACCTGTCAAGTGAGACGTTTTCGCCGTATTTTAATACCGTAAAACGGGGCTATAAGGGACGGCGGGGTAATAAGGGACACTTTTCTGGGAAATGTTTTAAATGTAATTCGTGTTGTTATTGTCAAATATTTTAAGGATTCATGGATATTTGACAATAACAACACAACTCAGCGTCCGGCTCAAAATAAAAAAAGCAGAATTCTGTATTTGTAAGGCGATTCCTCTCTGTTCTGCAGCCGCAGCACAGCTGAAAGTGTTAAGCCATTATCCTAATGACTTCTCATTGTAGTGATAATAGCTCCTGCTGAGCCATCTGCCCGCCCCGACAATCAGCCTAATGATTGAGTCCACACTTCTCAATGTAGTGCAAATAGCTCCCGCTGAGCGATCTGCAAGCACCCTAGCTGTTGGAGTCTCACACACACGACGTTTTCCTCAACACACTCAATAATTTTTTTTCCCGTATATTTTTCTTTTGGGCGTACAGAAATGGCAATACGCCCGTATTTGCTAAAATTGCATTTTCCCCGTATTAAAATATGGCGAAAACGTCTCACTTGACAGGTATGCGCCTCCATTTTCATATTGATCTGGTCAATTTCTTGACAGCAGCGGCTCTCCTCCACTGTAATAATAATGGCTTCCGAAAAATCAATATTTATGGGGCGCCCTCGGCAGACCCCCTTCGGCTTCCCAATTCTGGAGGCGATTAATGTCCAATTCAATGACATTTTCCACTGGTTCTGCTCTCTGGTCATCGTTGGAACTGTTGTCATCAGACAAAGCATCTGATTCCGTCTCAGACGGCTCGAACCTGTAAGGTTCTATGCCTCTGTCACTGTCTGAACCACTGACAAAAAAAAGACAAAAAAAAAAGACAAAACTAAACTAATTTGTTCACAATGGCTGTCACTTTCCGTCATGATTGTCCAATGTTGATAAGTGTGAATGTGGATAGGCAGGGCAGCCAGGGTACAACTTGTGACGTCAAAAACATGGGCGTGGTCTGGATTGGCTGTCACAAGCCAGCGAGCAAGGCGGAGACTTCGCCTGGTGTATTTTGTGCAATTATGTAAATATGGGTGGGTGATATGGTCTCCGGTATGAATATTTGGTTTAAGCTATGTGTATTTTATCTAAATTCGTTGTCATTTAGAAAAAAAATTACGTGACATTTGGCCTTTAGTTATGCTGCTAATAGGTTTAGTCAGCCGGGGGACCTCCAGTAATGCACTGGGCCTCACTCCTTTCCTCACTCTCAATGAAATATTTTTTTTTGCTGGTCATTAACATTTGTTTGTTCTCTCCCATAGATTGAGTCCCCATCGTGCTGTTTGCTCTCTACATGTCTGTTCTTTTCTTCTTCTCTATCCCCTCACCCCCCAGCTAGTCCCAGCAGATGACTGCCCCTCCCTGAGCCTGGTTCTGCTGGAGGTTTCTTCCTGTTAAAAGGGAGTTTTTCCTCTCCACCGCCGCCAAGTGCTTGCTCACAGGGGATCACCTGATTGCTGGGGTCTTTCTGCAACTGTGGGGGTTCCCCCTACAGTTGATAGTGCTATGAGATGACTGTTGTTGTGAAATGGCACTATATAAATAAAGTTGAATTGAATTGAATTGAATTTTTAATGGGCTGGTCCAGGGGTGTCAAACGTATGGCTTGTGGGCCAAAAATGGCCCCACCAGGGGGTCTAAAATTTCCTCTTTGAATTTACAGCTTTATTTCTTGTAAATTTCTGACTTTCTGATTACAATAGTTTGTGTAAATCAGAGACATTTTTTCTCTGTAAGATGAGACTTTTTTCCCTCAGTTTTCTTTTTCTGATAACAAGGGGCCCTTGATCTTGCTATGTGTGCAAGATGATTTAAGTATGCATTTAAAAGTAATGTGAAAGTTACTTTTCCAAGTAACTAGTTACTTTAATCATGCAGCAACTGGTAACTCATTTATTTTTGTGAAGAAGTAACTGTAACTAATTATTTTTTAGTAGCTTGCCCATCACTGCCGATCAGTAATTTCTAAAATCCCCAAATGTACGATAATTTGACACCTTCATTACATGGCTACGTTAATACATTAGCAAACACAATCAGAATACGGATTCTGCATTTACATACGTTTGTTTTTACGCATCATCTCACGTGCACGGGCTGTGTGGAAAAGAAGAGGAAGACTCACGTTGCAGTAGCAGACAGGCAGCCTCGGATGAAGGTGAGTGAGGATCCACAGTTCAATGAAACATGCCAAGTCAAGCTAAAAAAAATCTATTATAAACAGTTGTACACCAAATCACTCAGTGCTGTACTGAAGCTCCAACTGTCTACCATTCACCGAACTGAGAGTCGGCTGAACCAAGCAGGTGGGTCTTGTTTGCTGCTCAGGCGGGGGACTCAGCTGCTGATCCCTGGCTTCCAGTACAGCTCCAGTAATTGATTCAGTACAATACATTCACCCATAAAAACTAGTACACTTTATTGAATCGTTCGTGTACGTTACAACACTAATACAGGCACGACAGACTCAACAAGTAAGCAACATCACGAGCAGGTTGAGAAATAAGTG
Source organism: Pholidichthys leucotaenia (assembly GCA_020510985.1). Lineage (NCBI taxonomy): Eukaryota > Metazoa > Chordata > Actinopteri > Cichliformes > Pholidichthyidae > Pholidichthys > Pholidichthys leucotaenia. Next base: position 197,690,270 of record CM035840.1, read on the forward strand.
TGTGTGGGGGAATCTCACTTTTATTGGGTGAATCAAAGCTGTTGTTAGCATTAGTACTAAAGCTTTCTGTCACTGGTGCAACATGCAAATGTATGCAGAAATGTCACTTAATTGTAGTTCTCAGTAAAACTGAAACAGGTTTCTGCTTCAATTATCAGAGGCATTTTAGCAGTAGTTTAGGTGGATTGATTGTTTATTCCTAATGTATAAACTGAGTACTTCTCAAAATATATATGAGGCAAAACCTTGATATATGATGATTTAACAGAAGACATATAAAAGCTAGTTAAGTATTGTGGTGACACTAAACACAGCGGGAGGACATTCCTCTGGAACATTCTTCACACCCGGCAGCAGGGCTGGAAGAAGCAGAGGACACTTTACATGCGCACAGGGAACCACAGGAAGCAGTCAGACGGGACTGTATGCATGCGTCCTCGAGCCAGCCAATGTCATGCTAATCATGTGTATTGACCGATGTGTATTAGATGACAATTGATATGCTAATGTGCCATGCATTCTCTCTGTCTGTATCACGGTATAAAAGAGCTTGTTTCACTCTCAGCTCTCTCTCTCTACGCTCTACTCTCAAGACCATCCAAGAGGGCCCCAACGGCAAGGCTGGGGTCAACAGGCTGTATTCATGTTAGAGGGTCAATAAAGAATCTGTGCTGACCTACGCTCGTGCCTCACCTCCACATCCTTTCCTTTGCACCCTCTACATTGGTGACCTAACATGAAATGGACTATCTCTCCCTCTCACCGAGCTGTGGATTCCAGAGACCGGGGATCGCCTACATCCTTCACACCCACACGGGAGCGCTCATGCCTTGTCCTCTCTCCACGATGGTGACCCCCAGGGCCGGACGGAGAGCGCAGCGCTGGGACCAAGACGCACGAGGATCAGTGACACAAGCAACGCACAGAAACAGCCTGAACAGGGAAGACCATCGGCGCCGACTGCATTGATTTCCGTCAAGCTCCCTGACCCTGACTCACCTCTCGGCAACGGACCTTCCGCACACAGAAGCCACGCTCGCACACTGCAGGATTATGAGGACAGCGCAACTGGAAGCTACATGGCCGCAGCGCGCGCTACGCACCAGGGACAAACCAGCTCCATTGTTTGTATGGGTTTCTCAGCCGCAGCACACAATGGGATTTAGCCGATTGCTGTCCCTTCCGCATCTACGGCCACACTGCCAAGTCCCTCACACATCTACAGTTGTTTCACAGCCGCTACGCATCCTTGAGGAATTTGGCTGCCTGCCTTCCCCACATCCTCGCAGGACGAGCCGCGAGAAGAGTCAGAGACGTAAATTTTCTTTTTTTTTTTTTCCACAACCACCGGCTTTTCCACCCCTCGCCTTTTCCCCCCACAAACTTACAGGCCCTCCAGCACTCCTTACCAGCAGGCAGTTCGACCGGCGCGGCAACCCCCCCCCCCCCGCTGCAGCCTCCACTGATGTCGACTTGAGCCCAAATGACAGCGGGGGCGGGGGGGTGTCACAGCCCTTTCTGGGTGTTCGGGGGGGGTGCTGGTGTGGTGACACTAAACACAGCGGTAGGACATTCCTCTGGAACATTCTTCACACCCAGCAGCAGGGCTGGAAGAAGCAGAGGACACTTTACATGCGCACAGGGAACCACAGGAAGCAGTCAGATGGGACTGTATGCATGCGTCCTTGAGCCAACCATGCATGCCATGCATTCTCTCTGTCTGTATCACAGTATAAAAGAGCTTGTTTCACTCTCAGCTCTCTCTCTCTACGCTCTACTCTCAAGACCATCCAAGAGGCCCCCAGCGGCAAGGCTGGGGTCAATAGGCTGTATTCATGTTAGAGGGTCAATAAAGAATCTGTGCTGACCTACGCTCGTGCCTCGCCTCCACATCCTTTCCTTTGCACCCTCTACAGTATGGCTGATATTTTGGGCCATTCAGTACATGCTCATTCTGTACTCCTCACAGGCAGAGGTGCTTTTTTTTTTTTCAGTCGATCTGTAAGATTATTTATAGGTAAAACTGTTATAGGCTGTAATATGCACAATCTGTGATAATGTGTTACTGAAGCAGATGGTCCTGAGCCACGTCAGAATGAAAACTGGGTGTGTATGATAATTTTCCTCAAATTATGATCATTTTAAGCTGCTGGTACGAATACGTCAACATTTCCCATCTGGCAACACTGTCCAGCTAGCTAGCATTGGAACACTACGTGTTAAACGCTGTGAAACAACATCTCATGTTAATTGTGGCAGAAGACGAGACTGAAAGGTCTGTGGAAGATATTCCCAGACACCCAATGGCTTATGCCTTTGAGCTGATGAGGAGAGTGAGCTCCAGCGGTTTATGGGGAGGTATCGGAGCAGGAGGAGCCATTAATTCATCCAGGTGTGGAGAGGATGGGAAACACCACCTGGTGTACATGTGGCTGCTGCATTGTGATGCCGACTGTAAACGATAGCGGTGGCCAGATGAGGCTTTCTAGAGGACTTGAGGCCTTTCATCAGAATGGTTCAAATAGACGAGGCCTCATGTGAAACTTCATTTTCTCTACTAGGCCATCTAGTGGACAAAACGTATACAACATGCAGATTTTTACAAGAGCATTATTGGTTTAATGTGTATTTTTTTCCATTTCAATAAATGCACTTTATTTAAATGCACTGTCTTTTAAGAAATATCAATGATCATAAGGGAAAAAAGAAATGCAACTGGAGTGACTACAGTGAATGTACTTGTGGTACTTATCCATTTTTATAAAGAAATAACTTTCAAAAAGTTTCAAAATAAGAGCCAGCAACTCAAATAAGTGATTGCTTTTTTGTCTCAGACTCATGAAAAACAAAAATAAGCAACAAATTGTAATCACATGGGCCCTTAATAGACATGGATTGCCGAGTCAGTACGTGTAGGAAACTGAAATATTTTTACCTCTGTGATTTAACTTGAATAGTTTTCCAGGGCAAACAGTTCTTCCTTTTTTGTTTATTGTTTGTACTACATTTGTACAAAAGTAATGTGACGTTTGCAAGGTTCACACAAAGAAAATGGAGCAAGATGGTTATGATGAACAGGCTTTATTTTACACACACTCTGAGCACAGGCAGGAGGGGAGGTCATTCTCCCAGACCTCCGTTTAAATCACGGTTACACACACATAATAAATCTTGCCTATGAAATACTGCTGGGTAATTATAACGCAGTTATAATTACACAGCAGCAGAATAGCTCAGTAATAACATTTACTACACACACAAAGTAACGTTTCAATTGTCAAAGCATGCTGGGAAACCCCTGCCCCCCTTCACATGGCCCCGACGTTACACTGCCCCCCCCCCCCGACTGGTTTCTGTCCCCAGAAAAATTAAAGTCCAATTTAGAAGTCCAATACAAACTCATCCAGGTGTCGGGGCGGTCTTCGGCGCCGGCAGCCAACACGTACAGGCCCCCTAGTGTCCATCTGGGTCTCAGTCGGGGTATCGGGCCGGGATGGAAGCTCCGGTTCGTCCACCAGCGGTGCAGATGGCCGATACGGGGCGAGACGGTCACGATGAAGGACCACAACCCGGTCCCTTTTTCTAAGCCTCACCCTGTACACCACATCTGACAGTCTCTCCAGGACCACGCATGGCCCCGACCAATGGCTCGCCAGCTTCGGTGATCATCCTCTCTTCCTCTCAGGGCAGAAAACCCAGACTCGATCTCCCGGTGCGAAGTCCCTCCCCTGGCAGCGGGAGTCATACGCTTTCTTCTGCCGGCCCCCTGCCGCTGCCAGGGCCTCTCGAGCCAGCTTGTGCACCGTGTGGAGACGTTCTTTCAAACAAAAAAAATAATCCAATCCGGGTTTTCCTTCCACCTCCGGCTCAGGGGGGCAACCAAATACCAAATCCACCGGTGTGCGCAGCTCGCGTCCAAACATGAGCGCCACAGGGGTGCACCGGGTAGATTCCTGAGCCGCCGTCCGGTATGCCCACAAAACAAAAGGCAGATGCAGGTCCCAGTCTCGCTGTTGCTGGTCCACTAGGACAGCAAGCTGGATGGTGAGGGTCCGGTTGAATCGTTCGACCAGGCCGTCGCTCTGTGGATGCAGCGGGGTGGTCCAGGTTTTCCGGATGCCCAGCCGCTTGCAGACCTCTCCGAAGACCTCCGCCTCGAAGTTCCGACCCTGATCGCTGTGCAGCTCCTCCGGTGCGCTGAACCGACAGAACATTTCGTCCACCAGCTTTGATGCCGTCGTCGTGGTGCTTTGGTCCGGGACCGCGTACGCCTCTGGCCACTTAGTGAAGTAATCCATCGCGACGAGCACGTAGCGGTTCCCCCGGTCCGTGGTTGGGAAAGGGCCCAGGATGTCCACTCCCACTCGCTCCATTGGTGCTCCCACCCGGTACTGCTGCAGGGGAGCGTGGGATCGCTGAGTTGGTCCTTTCTGAGCTGTGCACGTGTCGCAGCGGTGAACGTGGAGCTCCACGTCCTGATGACAACCGGGCCAGTAGAACCGGGCCCGAAGGCGCTGCAGCGTCTTTGTCACTCTGAAGTGGCCCGCTCCTACCGCCCCATGAACCAGCTGGAGTACTTTGGGCCGGAGTCGACGAGGAACCAGCAGCTGCCAGACGTGCCGCTGCCCAGCTGGAGTCTGCCACTGTCGATACACCACGCCCTCGTGGCAGCGGAGGTTGGCCCACTGGGAGTGCAGGGCCTTAGTCTCTGGGTCCAGCGGTGACACAACCTCCCAGGCGGGCCGCTGTCCTGCGTCCAGCCACTGCCGAACCCGTGAAATGACCGGGTCTCTGTCCTGCTCGCTCTGCAGCTGCTGCGTGCCAAGGGCCTCTGTGACGTCATCGCTGGGGAGAGCTGCCTGATCATCCGAGGAGGGGCTACGCGTCGCTGCGTGACTCCTGCTCGCAGCGGCTCGGAGAGCGGCAGCCCATGGGGCGATTCGGTCCCGATCTTCAGCCCGTTGGCAGTGCCGACACTCTTCTGTCACACAGGGGCGCCGAGACAGCGCATCAGCATTGGCATGGAGGCGGCCTGCCCGATGCACAATCTGGAAATTATAATCCTGCAGTGCCTCCAGCCATCTCGCCAACTGTCCATCTGGTTCTTTGAAGTTTAACAACCAGGTCAGGGAGGCGTGATCCGTCCTGAGCTGGAACCTCCCCCCGTACACATACGGGCGGAAATGACGCAGTCCTTGGATGACAGCCAGCAGCTCTCTGCGAGTCACACAGTAATTTCTCTCGGCTCTGCTGAGAGTGCGGCTGAAGAAAGCGACTGCCTGCTCTCCCTGCTCTCCCTCCTGGGATAGCACCGCCCCGATGCCCTGGTTGCTGGCGTCCGTGTCCACGATGAAAGGGCGGTTCGGGTCGGGATACTGCAGGACGGGGGCTCTGATGAGCGCCGCGCGGAGCTGGGAGAAAGCAGCAGCACAGCTGTCACTCCACTGAAATGCGCGTCCTTTCTGAGTCAGCTGATGCAGCAGGCTGACGATGGTGGCGAAGTCTTTCACAAACCTCCTATAATAGGAGGCCAATCCAAGAAAACTTCTCAGTTCTCCAACATTCCGCGGCACTGGCCAGTCTCTCACTGTTGCCACTTTTTCCGGGTCGGTGGCGACCCCCGCTGCGCTGACGACTTGGCCCAAAAAGGTGGTCTCCCGCCGGAACAGGTGGCATTTCTTAGGGTGTAACCGTAGCCCCGCCTGCTGAATGGCTCCCAGCACCTCTCGGAGATTTGACAGGGCACTGTCAAAATCAGCTGCATGCACCAGTAGGTCATCCAGGTAAACAACGCAGCGACTCCGGGGCACGTGAGCCAGCACTCGCTCCATCAAGCGCTCAAAGGTGGCCGGGGCGTTGCAGAGTCCAAACGGCATCACTTTAAACTGGTACAGTCCCTGCCCGATGGAGAAGGCTGTTTTTTGGCGGGCCTCAGGTGACAGCTCTACCTGCCAATAGCCGCTGCGTAGATCCAGCGAGCTGAACCAGCTGGAGCCGGCGATGTGGTCCAGCGCGTCGTCGATGCGGGGCAGGGGGTAGGAATCTTTCCTGGTGGCGTCGTTCAGGCGCCGGTAATCCACGCAGAACCGCCATGACCCGTCCTTCTTCTTGACCAGCACCACAGGCGCCGCCCAGGGGCTGCTGGAGGGCTCAATAACATCTGCCTCCAGCATTTCTCGCACTTTTTGTTCTGCCGCTGCCCGCCTTGAAAAGGGCAGCCAGCGTGGGTGGAGTCGAATCGGCCTGGCCTCACCGGTGTCGATCTCGTGCTGCACCAACCCGGTCCGGCCGCATTCCTCATCCTTCGCGGCGAAAACACCCATGTAATAGTCCAATAGCTCCCGCAGCTGGCATCTCTGTTCCGGGTCCAGCCCGCTGCAGCTCCGCTGAAATAATTCCTCCACCGCCTGCTGCGTCTCTGCTGACACGTTGACCCCTCCCCTTGCTGTCCCTGTGTGTGCTCATGCTCCCTCTGTCTGCGCTGGTGACATCATCGTGACCGGTCCTCGCGGTGGCCCGCCTGGTCCGGTCTGTCTTGGCGATCTCTCGATTGCGTGGGCCCCCGTGTTCCGTCCCTGGGTTCTGCTGTGGAGCGTGATGGTCCGGTTTCCCAGCTGGAGGGAAGGTCTGGCGGTGTCGATCTTGGCACGCCAGGCTGTGAGCAGGTCTAGTCCAATAATACAGGGGTCTTGGATGTCAGCTAGCCAGAACGGGTGTCTTATGTTCTGATCGGCCACCCCCACCACCAGCACTCTCTGCCCCTTCAGTCGGGCTCGCTCACCGGTAGCCGTGGTGACGCAGCGCTCGGTGGGTTCCACCCCTGCGGAGCCGTCTTGCTTGTGCCCGGCAGCACACCGGGTCAAACCAAGGAGATTGTAGAGCCGGTGTCAACCAGGGCCCAGATCGACGTCTTCCCCAAGCTGCACTGTAGATACATCCCTGGAGAGTGTCCAACTCGGCCCACGCGCGGTGCCGGCTCCTCGGGGGAAACATCTGCTGGAGGTGGCCTGTCCCCGTTCACGCCACCTCGCTCTAGTTTAACGCCGGCGAGGGGCCAGTTTGTCGTGGGGTGGGTGCGGGACAGTATCGTGCGATGTGTCCCATCTCTCCGCAGCGGAAGCACCCTTCCTCGCGCCGCCACGGCCATCTTCTCCGTGGACGCGCCACCGTGGTCTGCCGTAATTCCTCCTCCTCCCCCTCGCTCTCCATCGTAGCCTGGTAGGTTCTTCGGCTGTGCGTTGGCGCTTCAGTTGTGCGATTTATTAGCAGCTCTGCCCGCTCTGCTTCTGCCACTGCAGTCTTCCAGTCGCTCGCGGCGTGGAGCCGTACGTGGCTCTGGAGCTGGGCCGGGCGGAGACCTTGGATGAAACTTCGGAGGGCGAGCTTCTCTACTGCCTCCGGTGCAAAATCTGGGTAGCTGCGCCGGATTAACAGCCATATGTCTGCAGCATAGGCTCCTAGTTTTTCCTGGTGGTTCCGGCGACGGCAGGTCAGTTGTTCTTGGGCGTGCTCAGCATCCGCTATTCTCCCAAATCGTCTCTGGAGCGCCCCTTGTAGTGCTGGCCAGCTGTGGCGCTCCTCAGGCAGGAGATCAGAGAGCGTGCAGAGGGTTTTCCCTTCCAAGGCCAGTGCGACCTGTATGGCGGTTTCCTCTGGCGACCAGCCGTTCAGCGCTGCAGTCAGCTCGACCCGTGTCAGGTAGTCATCCAATGTGGCTTCGCCGTTGAAACGGGGAATCTTGGCCCGCTGTCGAACAGGTGGGGTGGTCATCTCCTGATCACTCGCCACTCCTGATCGCCGTGGGGTCGCCAGCCCGTCCTGTCCTGAGAAGGGTGGAATGTTTGCTCTGTTCCGCCCGCTCTGTCTTGATAAAGACAGGAGGCGGGGTGCGCTGGCCCCGTCGGGTCCGCCGCTTCGTTCGTCCCGGCTCCCGGTGGTGGTGCCTCGGTCTCATCGTCCATCATCAGCTGGGCAATGGCCTGCTCCAGCTGCTGGATCTCCATTCTGATCCTGGCTTCCATTTGTTCCATGCCCACTTCTGACACCAGTGTGACGTTTGCAAGGTTCACACAAAGAAAATGGAGCAAGATGGTTATGATGAACGGGCTTTATTTTACACACACTCTGAGCACAGGCAGGAGGGGAGGTCATTCTCCCAGACCTCCGTTTAAATCACGGTTACACACACATAATAAATCTTGCCTATGAAATACTGCTGGGGAATTATAACGCAGTTATAATTACACAGCAGCAGAATAGCTCAGTAATAACATTTACTACACACACAAAGTAACGTTTCAATTGTCAAAGAATGCTGGGAAACCCCTGCCCCCCTTCACATGGCCCCGACGTTACAGTAGGTTTTGGTAAGCAAGAGAAGAAAAGTAATTGTACTCGGATCATTTACATACTGTTGTGGAAAACAGAGCAATTGTGTGTTTATCATTTCATTTACATGCTGAATATTATGCAACTATTACATAAATGGAATAAAATCATATACAATTGTGTGGAAAAAGTGTTTGCCCCCTTCCTGATTTCTCATTTTTTGTATGTTTGTCACACTTAAAGTAGAACTGAACTGAACGGCATTGAACGGCACTGGGTGATAGTACATACAATTATAAAGATAATTTATCATTGGCACCCCCTCCACAAATCCCGGAATCTTGGAGAAAATCGCGATTTTGAATTTCCCGCCCTGAAAAATCAGACAAATCCGCCGAAGTGCAGCCGGAGTTCTGCGTGACGTCACGAGTGTGACCGAGTCCCCATGTTTACCATTGCGAGCACGTCGACACTGGTTGTTTTTGGTGCATTTTGTCGTGATAGTCGACTACAAAACACTTCCAACACCTGGGAAGATCTGTTCAGTGGCCAAGGAAAGCTGTCATGGCGACGAAAGAAAAGAAAGGGGGAAGAAAAGCGACCGGGAAGCGATGCGTTTCTAGATATACAGTGATCCCTCACTTATCGCGTTTAATGGGGACCAGAACCGACCGCGAAAAGTGAAAAACTGCGAAGTAGCGTCACCCCCCCACCAAGGGCGTCACAAGCACTATTTTGCACAAAAAGGCACAAGAGAACAGCGAAAAGTGCCACTAAGCAACACGAGCGATAAAGAACAATGAATGCGGTCTTCCTCCACTGGGTAAAACGTCTTGGCCAATCAGCTTGCGAGATTGGCCGAGACGTTTTACCTCGCAAGCTGATTGGCCGAGACGTTTTACCCAGCTTCGCTCCCTGCCGAGCGCCTATACCCAGCGAAGGAAGACCGCATTCATTGTTCTTTATCGCTCGTGTTGCTTAGTGGCACTTTTCGCTGTTCTCTTGTGCCTTTTTGTGCAAAATAGTGCTTGTGACGCCCTTGGGGGGGGGGGGTGACGCTACTTCGCGGTTTTTCACTTTTCGTGGTCGGTTCTGGTCCCCATTAAACGCGATAAGTGAGGGATCACTGTAATAAGTTGGAAAAATGCTGATGGTTTTTTTTTCCCTTTCTCTTTTATTGTTAATTTTCCTTATCCTGACACCCCAAACATGCCAAAGTAAAGACTCACCATTCTGTATTCAATAAGCGACTCTCCTCCCCATCACTGCTGCGGTCTGAGTCGGTGCCGGAATCCCCCGAAAATTCTGGCTCTAATCTGTACGGTTCGATGCCTCCCTCGCTCTCTTCCTGTTCACTTGACACTCCTGCATCCTCCTCTGTCTTGTCACCGATCCTGAATGCCTCTTCACTCTGAAAACTCTGGTGTTCTTGACTGCTGGAACTGCTATCATCTGCCATTGTTGTTTTGATAAGGGTCACACTCGTGACGTCACGCAGCATCGTCTGCACTACTTCCGGTTTGTTTGGCACTGCCAGCCAGAGGCAAAAGTTTATCGGCTTATAGCTTGGCCATCGCACGGCCTAAAAATTTCTTTTATGTGTTGAAAAATGCAATAGGTAATAAGGAATTAATCTGCTATTCTACTTTTTTGGCAAAAAGGTGAGTTCAGTTCTACTTTAAATGTTTCTGATCATCAAACAAATTTAAATATTAGACAAAGACAACACAAGTAAACACAAAATGCAGTTTTTAAATGAAGGTGTTTATTATTTAGGGGAAAAAATCCAAACCTACATGGCCCATTGTGAAAAAGTGATTGCCCCCTAAACCTAATAAGATAATATAAGATAAGATAAGATAAGCCTTTATTAGTCCCACAATGGGGAAATTCCAGGATTGCAACAGCACAGGGATAGCAACACTCAGAGCAACAATCAGAAGGCAAGAGAAAAACAAGAGCAGCGAGTATACATATGTACATATAAATATAAATACAGTGGGGCAAAAAAGTATTTAGTCAGCCACCAATTGTGCAAGTTCTCCCACTTAAAAGATAAGAGAGGTCTCCAATTTTCATCATAGGTATACCTCAACTATGAGAGACAAAATGAGAAAATAAAAATCCAGACAATCACATTGAAGGATTTTTAATGAATTAATTGGTAAATTCCTCGGTAAAATAAGTATTTGGTCAATAACAAAAGTTCATCTCAATACATTGTTATATACCCTTTGTTGGCAATGACAGAGGTCAAACGTTTTCTGTAAGTCTTCACAAGGTTTTCATACACTGTTGATGGTATTTTGGCCCATTCCTCCATGCAGATCTCCTCTAGAGCAGTGATGTTTTGGGGCTGTCGCTGGGCAACACGGACTTTCAACTCCCTCCAAAGATTGTCTATGGGGTTGAGATCTGGAGACTGGCTAGGCCACTCCAGGACCTTGAAATACTTCTTACGAAGCCACTCCATTGCCAGGGCGGTGTGTTTGGGATCATTGTCATGTTGAAAGACCCAGCCATGTTTCATTTTCAATGCCCTTGCTGATAGAAGGAGGTCCATCCATCCATCCATCTTCTACCGCTTTTCCGGAGGTCCGGGTCGCGGAGGCAGCAGTTCAAGCAGAGAAGCCCAGACTTCCCTCTCCCCAGCCACCTGCTCCAGCTCTTCAGAGGGGATACCAAGGCGTTCCCAGACCAGCTGGGAGACATAGTCTCTCCACCGAGTCCTGGGTCTGCCCCGGGGTCTCCTCCCAGTGGGACGTGCCTGAAACACCTCAAGTGGGAGGCATCCAGGAGGCATCCTAATCAGATGCCCGTACCACCTCAACTGACTCCTTTCAATGTGGAGGAGCAGCGGTTCTACTCTGAGCCTCTCCCGGATGACTGAGCTCCTCACCCTATCTCTGAGGGTGAGTCCAGCAATCCTACGGAGAAAGCTCATTTCAGCCGCTTGTATCCGCGATCTCGTTCTTTCGGTCATTACCCAAAGCTCGTGACCATAGGTGAGAGTAGGAACGTAGATTGACTGGTAAATCGACAGCTTTGCCTTAGAACTAAGCTCCCTCTTCACCACAACAGACCGGTACAACGTCCGCATCACTGCAGATGCTGCTCCAATCCGTCTGTCGATCTCTCGCTCCATTCTCCCCTCACTCGTGAATAAGACCCCGAGATACTTAAACTCCTCCACTTGGGTCAGGAGCCTGTCCCCAACCCGGAGAGGACAATCCACCTTTTTCCAGCTGAGGACCATGGACTCGGACTTGGAGGTGCTGATTCTCATCCCAGCCGCTTCACACTCAGCGGCAAACCGTCCCAGCAAGAGCTGTAGGTCACTGCTGGATGAAGCCAACAGGACAACATCATCTGCAAACAACAGAGATGAGATCCTGTGGTCACCAAGCATGACACCTTCCATTCCCTGGCTGCGCCTAGAAATCCTGTCCATAAAAATTATGAACAGGATCGGTGACAAAGGGCAGCCCTGGCGGAGTCCAACTCTCACTGGGAATGTCTCCGACCGAGTGTTGGCAATACGAACCAAACTCTCACAACGGTCGTACAGAGACCGAATAGCTCGTAACAACAAGCCCAATACCCCATACTCCCGAAGCACCCCCCACAAAAATCCACAAGGGACGCGATCAAATGCCTTCTCCGAGTCCACAAAACACATGTAAACTGGTTGGGCAAACTCCCACGAACCCTCGAGAATTCTCGAGAGGGTAAATAGCTGGTCCGATGTGCCACGGCCAGGACGAAAACCACATTGCTCCTCCTGAATCCGAGGTTCGACCAACGGCCGGACTCTCCTCTCCAGTGCCTTGGCATAGACCTTCCCAGGGAGGCTGAGGAGTGTGATCCCTCTAAAGTTGGAGCACACCCTCCAGTCCCCTTTTTTAAAGAGACGAACCACCACCCCGGTTTGCCATGCCAAAGGCACTGCCCCCGACCTCCACGCAATGTTGCAGAGGCGTGTCAACCATGACAGCCCAACAACATCTAGTGCCTTGAGGTACTCAGGGCGAATCTCGTCCACCCCCGGGGCCCGGCCACCAAGGAGATTTTTAACCACCTTGGCGACCTCAGCTCCTGTGATAGGCGAGTCATCCCCCTTGTCCCCAAACCCTGCTTCCACTGTGGAAGGCATATCAGTGGGATTGAGGAGATCCTCGAAGTATTCCTTCCACCGCCCGACGATGTCCCCAGTCGAAGTCAACAGTGTCCCATCCGCACCATACACAGTGTGGACGGGGAGCTGCTTTCCCCTCCTGAGCCGCCGGACAGTTTGCCAGAATCTCTTTGAGGCCAACCGAAAGTCTTGTTCCATGGCCTCACCGAACTCCTCCCATACCCGGGTTTTTGCTTCAGCAACCACCCAAACTGCACTCCGCTTGGCCTGCCGGTACACCTCAGCTGCTTCGGGAGTCCCACAAGCCAACCAAGCTTGATAGGACTCCTTCTTCAGCTTAATGGCCCCCCTCACCACTGGTGTCCACCACTTGGTTTGGGGGTTGCCACCACGAGATGCACCGACCACCTTGGTACGTAGAAGGAGGTTTTCACTCAAAATCTCACGATACATGGCCCCATTCATTCTTTCCTTTACACGGATCAGTCGTCCTGGTCTCTTTTCAGAAAAACAGTCCCAAAGCATGATGTTTCCACCCCCATGCTTCACAGTAGGTATGGTGTTCTTTCTCCTCCAAACACGACAAGATGAGTTTTTACCAAAAAGTTCTATTTTGTTTTCATCTGACCATAAGACATTCTCCCAGTCCTCTTCTGGATCCTCCAAATGCTCTCTAGCAAACTTCAGTCGGGCCTGGACGTATACTGGCTTAAGCAGGGGGACACATCTACTGATGGTAGCCTTTGTTACTTTGGTCCCAGCTCTCTGCAGGTCATTCACTAGGTCCCCCCGTGTGGTTCTGGGATTTTTGCTCACCGTTCTCGTGATAATTTTGACCCTACAGGGTGAGATCTTGCGTGGAGCCCCAGATCGAGAGAGATTATCAGTGGTCTTGTATGTCTTCCATTTTCTAATAATTGCTCCCACAGTTGATTTCTTCACACCAAGCTGCTTACCTATTGCAGATTCAGTCTTCCCAGCCTGGTGCAGGTCTACAATTTTGTTTCTGGTGTCCTTTGACAGCTCTTTGGTCTTGGCCATAGTGGAGTTTGGAGTCTGACTGTTCGAGGTTGTGGACAGGTGTCTTTTATACTGATAACGAGTTCAAACAGGTGCCATTAATACAGGTAACGAGTGGAGGACAGAGGAGCCTCTTAAAGAAGAAGCTACATGTCTGTGAGAGAAAGAAATCTTGCTTGTTTATAGGTGACCAAATACTTATTTTACCGAGGAATTTACCAATTAATTCATTAAAAATCCTTCAGTGTGATTTTCTGGATTTTTTTTTCTCATTTTGTCTCTCATAGTTGAGGTATGCCTATGATGAAAATTGGAGACCTCTCTCATCTTTTAAGTGGGAGAACTTGCACAACTGGTGGCTGACTAAATACTTTTTTGCCCCACTGTATATATATATAGACACACAGTGCGGAGCATTGTAGCTAGATGGAATAAATATATAAACACACAGTGCGGAGCATTGTAGCTAGATGGAATAAATATATGAGTATATAAACACACAGTGTGGAGTATTGTAGCTAGATGGAATGAATATGTGAATATATAAACACACACAGTGCGGAGCATTGTAGCTAGATGGAATAAATATGTAGATATATAAACACATAGTGCGGAGCATTGTTGCTTGATGGAATAAATATATAAACACACAGAGTGCGGAGCACTGTAGCTAGATGGAATGAATATGTGAATATACTGTATAAACACACACAGTGCGGAGCATTGTTGCTAGATGGAATAAATATGTAAATATATAAACACACACAGTGTGGAGCATTGTTGCTAGATGGAATAGATATATAAACACACACAGTGCGGAGCACTGTAGCTAGATGGAATAAATATGTTGTGGCGCCCATAACAGTAACATTATGTAGCTCACATGACATGGCAGAGACCCAAGCATGGAAGGACTTTAAGCTCGCGGTGTGTATTGACATCACGCCTCAGATGGACAATGAGTCTGGACCACCTGCGAACTTGGAAGGAAGTGAGAAGAACTGGAGCAAGAGCCTGAAAGGACTGTCTGACCTCCCGGGGTCAGACAGAGGAGCCGAGAGGACAATGGAGGGATTAAATGTAAATGTGATTCTGTGTTTGATGTGGAGGTATAAATGTATGGGGTTGACTGCAGCTCTTTCTCTGATTTCCTGACTGAGAGAAAGAACTTTTTTTTTTTCCCCAAGATGGCGCCCACAGTGGTCGCCATGGTGTTTCGCTGCCCTTTAATTTGTTTAATTTGTTTGTTTCTGTTCGTCGATTGTGTGTCTGCCAGCTCTTACACCCGTGAAGAGCTATTAAATATCAGGACTCTCACTCCTACGGACCTTCTCCCAGTTTTTTTAGCTCCTGCCGCCGATCTGATTCATTGTTTGGCTCAAAAAGTAAGACGGCGAAAAAGAGGAAAGCGAGGGGGGATTCTCGCTCGGCTGCGAAGGAGAGGCACGCGAACAGCCTTGCCTGGCATATTTCTATCCAATGCCAATTCTCTCTTGAACAAGGTAGAAGAATTAAGACTGCTGATGCGATTTAAGGACCTTGCTTCCTCGTCTGTCCTCTGTTTCTCTGAGACCTGGCTTAAAGGGAACATACCGGACAGCGCGATCAGCCTTGAGGGATTTCAGCTGTTTCGTGCTGATTGCATCACAGAGCTCTCCGGTAAGTCTATTGGAGGTGGAGTCTGCTTCTCCATTAACAGCAGCTGGTGCTCTGATGTAACGGTGATTTCACAACACTGTTCTACCAATCTAGAATTTCTCTCTATTAACTGCAAGCCATTTTATTCCCCGCGGGAGTTCGCATCATTCGTTTTGATCGCTGTGTACGCCCCTCCCGATGCGGACGCGCGCGAGGCCCAGCGCGCGCTCGCAGATCACATCCTACATGCGGAGCGGACTTTTCCAGACTCTCTGATTATTGTGGTAGGCGACTTTAACCAGAGCAATCTGAGTCACGAGCTCCCCCGATACAAACAGTTTATTAAATGTCCAACCAGAGGAAAAAACACGCTGGATCACTGTTACACTACAGTGAAGGACGCATATTGCGCTGTTCCCCGCGCTGCACTCGGACTATCTGATCACGTGATGGTCTACCTCATCCCCACATACAGACAGAGACTGAAACTCACTAAACCTGTTGTGACCACCACGAAGAAATTGACCAGTGAAGCTGCAGAGAAACTGAACACATGCATGGAAATAACTGACTGGGACATGTTTAAAGGAGCCACAAATGATCTTAATGAGTACACAGACACTGTGAACTCATATATCAACTTCTGTGAGGAGAGCATTCTCCCATCGCGCACCAGGGTGAGTTACTCTAATGGTAAGCCCTGGTTCACTGCCAAGCTCAGACAGATCAGGAAGGAGAAGGAAGCAGCGTTGAAAAGTGGAGACAGGGACTGCTACAGGGAGGTCAAATATCGGTTTAACAGAGAGCTGAAGAAAGCTAAATCTGTGTATTCTGAGAGACTCCAGCAGCAGTTCACTGCTAATGACTCGGCTTCTGTGTGGAGAGGACCGAGGCAAATCACCAACTATCGGCCTCAGGCTTCTAAAGGTCAGGATGACAAAGCCCTTTGTCAAAAACTGTCCCAACATTATGCCCGTTTTGACACCTTGTCAGCTGTGCCCAACTCCCCCACTCCACCCAGCTCCACTGCCTCCCCAGCCCCTAATTCATCAAAAGCGGTCCCCCCCTCCTCCTCCTCCCCCCCTGCCCTTGTCATCAGTGAGCAGGACGTGCACAGACAGTTCTCCAGACTGAACCCGCGCAAGGCCCCCGGGCCGGACGGTGTGTCTCCCTCCACCCTGAGACACTGTGCGAAAGAGCTGGCTCCTGTCTTCACAGACATTTTTAACACCTCCCTTAAGCAATGCCACGTGCCGTCCTGCCTCAAATCCTCCACCATCATCCCTGTCCCCAAGAAGCCACGGATTACTGGACTTAACGACTACAGAACTATAGTGCTCACCTCTGTAGTCATGAAGTCCTTTGAGCGCCTGGTCCTGTCTCACCTCAAGTCCAACACCACTCCCCTCCTGGACCCGCTGCAGTTTGCCTACCGTGCCAACAGGTCTGTGGACGACGCAGTCAACCTGGCCCTCCACTCCATCCTGCAGCACCTGGACTCCCCGGGAACCTACGCCAGGATCCTGTTCCTGGCGTAGGATCCTGATCCTGACTTCAGCTCTGCATTCAACACCATCCGCCCTGCTCTGCTCCAGGACAAGCTGTCCCTGCTCGGCGTGCCTGACTCCCTCTGCAGGTGGATCACCGACTTCCTGACGGACCGGAGGCAGCATGTGCGGCTGGGGAAGTCTGTCTCGGACTCTGTTAGCATCAGCATCGGATCACCCCAGGGCTGTGTACTTTCCCCCCTACTCTTCTCCCTGTACACCAACTCCTGCACCTCCTCCCACCAATCTGTTAAGCTGATCAAGTTTGCGGACGACACCACCCTCATCGGGCTCATCTCCAACGGCGACGAGTCCGTCTACAGGAAAGAGGTGGCCCAGCTGGTGTCCTGGTGCAGCCACAACGACCTGCAGCTGAACGCTCTGAAGACAGCGGAGATGATTGTGGACTTCAGGAAAGTCACAACCCCCCTGCCCCCCCTCACCATCACAGGCTCTCCCATCACCATTGCAGATTCCTTCCACTTCTTGGGCACCACCATCACCCGGGACCTCAAATGGGAGCCAACCATCAGCTCCCTCATCAAAAAGGGCCAGCAGAGGATGTTCTTTCTGCGGCAGCTGAGGAAGCTCAAGCTACCCACCAAGATGTTAGTGCAGTTCTACACGGCCATCATCGAGTCCATCCTCACCTCCTCCATAACCGTGTGGTACGCAGGAGCCACTGCCAGGGACAGACTAAGGCTGCAGCGCGTCGTGCGCACTGCTGAGAAGGTGATCGGCTGCAAGCTTCCATCTCTCCAGGACCTGTACATCTCCAGGACCCGGAGGCATGCAGGCCGGATCATAGCCGATCCTTCACACCCTGGTCACGTACTGTTTGCCCCCCTCCCCTCAGGTAGAAGACTTCGGTCCATTCAGACTAAAACCTCCCGACACATGAACAGCTTTTTCCCCTCTGCCATCAGACTGCTGAACATTAAGTGACTTATTGACTCTCGTGCACTATATACAGCAGCTCAACCAGACTCATGTCAATCATCACTGTTTTTCTGTTGCATTATCGACTACACTGTGGTACCCCATACTATCTGCTACTTGCTAATTTATTTAAAACTGCCTTGACTAGTATTACTCATTATTATTATTATTATTATTATTATTATTATTATTATTACTTATTATTCTACACTTATTGCATGTTTTTAGTCTTTTAGTTTTTTTAGTTTATCTCTTTATCTCATCATGTTTTTAATGTTGCAGCATGGCACCGAGACAAATTCCTAGTTTGTGTACTACATGAACAATGGCAATAAATCTGATTCTGATTCTGATTCTGAACTGTGGGACGTGAGATGGAATAAACCAATACTGAGAAATCATCCAGTCTCATTATTTCATGATTCCCACATTGGTGACCCACACGTGAGATATATGGAAAGGCTTGGAGTCCATTTCTCCGACCCGGATTCACCGGGGACCGCCCGCACGGGCGTAAGCTCAATTAAACTCCCCGAGTTGTGGCAAGATGACCCGCACTCATGGTTCCAACACGTGGAATCGCGGTTCGTGCTCAATGGGGTATCAGCAGATGACATCAAGTTCCATAAGGTCATCGCAAGACTCAACAGCCGCACAGCCCGATGTGTGCGGAGCCTGGTGCAGCAGCCGCCCGCTGCTGGCAAGTACGACGCCCTGAAAGCCGCCCTCATTCGGAGTTTTGTGCCATCAGTCGAGGTGAGGGCCAGGAGACTTCTGGACCTGCGCGACAGAGGAGGACGCAGGCCGACCGTCCTCATGGAGGACATGCTGCAGATGATCGGGGCGGACAACGATGCGTTTCTGTTTAAACACATCTTCTTGAGGACCCTCCCAGCACACATGAGGGGTCTCCTGTCCGGCATGAGGTGTGTGAACCAGCAGGACTTCCGCACGCTGGCCATGGAAGCGGAGCGGCTCCTCGACGCCTGCGACGAGCAGGAGACTTCAGTGGCAGCAGCAGACCTCGGCGCGGCGGCCAAGGGCGGTGGAGAGCCAGTGGCAGCAGAAACAACCCCAGCGACGACGGCAGCGGCGCGGTCCCGAAGCAGAGGAGGGGACGACCTCTGTTTTTACCATCGACGCTTCGCGGAGAAGGCACACAGATGCACCCCACCATGCAGCTTCAAGAAACAGGGAAACGCACGAGCCGGGGGTCGTTAGCAGCTTCGACTCTTGGTGAACTGAACAAGCTGCTGTACCTGACAGACGCGAGCTCCGGACGGCAATTCCTCGTTGACACCGGAGCACAGAGGAGTTTCATCACCGCGACCTATGCAGATCGGGTGGCTGGCCCCTGCGGAGACGGGGCAACGGCCGCAAATGGCTCATCTATCAAGACTTTTGGCGAAAGGACTCTGCGCCTGTCCTTGCACGGCCGCACCTATGAATGGACCTTCATGGTAACGGCGGTGAGTTTCAACATGTTAGGCGCTGACTTTTTGTGCTCACATGGCTTGTTGGTAGATCTGGTTAATAGACGCCTGGTTAATGCGCTCTCTTTTTGTTCCATCCCTTGTGCAGCTCGAGTGTCCCCACCGCCAGTACAGACCAACGTTGCCACAGCAGGCGGTAAGTTTCACACTCTTCTAAACCAGTTTCCAGCACTCACAGTTCCCACATTTTCAGCTAAGGTGGCGAAGCACGGGGTGGAGCACTTTATAACCACAAGTGGCCCACCAGTTTTTGCGAAGGCTCGGCGCTTTGATGCAGCTAAGCTCTCCATTTGCGCGTGAGAAGTTCGCCAACCTGGAAAGGTTGGGCATAATTCGCCGCTCAAAGAGCGCCTGGGTTTCCCCCCCTGCATATGGTGCCTACGGCTGACGGCTCGTGGAGACCTTGTGGCGATTACTGCAGGTTAAACAATGCCACAGCGCAGGACCGCTACCCAATTCCACATATCCAGGATTTTTCGGTGCACTTGGCGAAGGCGCGCATTTTTTCTAAAATAGACCTGGTCCGCGGTTATCATCAGGTCCCGGTCCGACCAGAGGACATTCCCAAGACAGCGGTAATAACCCCATTCGGGCTTTTTGAGTTTTTACGCATGCCTTTTGGCCTTAAAGGCGCCGCGCAAACCTTCCAACGGATGATGGATGCCGTGTTGCGCGACCTCCCTTTTGTTTTTGTCTACTTAGACGACATTTTGGTCACCAGCGCCTCCGAGGAGGAACACGAAAAACACCTCACGACAGTTTTTCAGAGGTTGGGAGCGCATGGGTTGATAATCAACCCGGCCAAGTGCCATTTTGGCGCAGCGCAAATCGATTTTTTAGGGCACCACGTCTCCCCAGAGGGAGCAGTCCCTCTGCCGGCCAAAGTACGCGCAGTGGCGGAGTTTCCCCAGCCACAAACGGTAAAAGCGTTGCAAGAATTTTTAGGAATGGTAAATTTTTATAACCGTTTCATACCCCACGCAGCGCAGCTCATGCAACCGTTATACGCCGCGCTCAAAAAGCAGAAGCCCTCCAATGTGATCGAGTGGTCCCCAGAGCTGGAGCGCGCGTTCACAGAGGTTAAAAAAGCACTGGCAGACGCAGCACTGCTGGCTCACCCAGACCCTTCAGCCCGAATAGCGCTAACCACAGACGCGTCAGATGTGGCCATAGGAGCCGTTGTAGAGCAGCAGGTCGCCGGAGTTTGGCAGCCACTTGCTTTTTTCAGCAGGTCCCTACGCGATGCTGAGTGGAAATACAGCGCGTTTGACAGGGAGCTGCTAGCGCTCCACCTGGCCATTCGCCATTTTCAGTTCTGGTTGGAAGGGCGGCGTTTCACCGCGTTTGTCGACCACAAACCGCTCACTTTTGCAATGTCCAAAATTTCAGAACCTTGGTCAGGCCGACAGCAGAAGCAGCTGGCCGCAATTTCAGAATTCACCACCGATATACAGCACGTAGCCGGTAAACTTAATGTAGTAGCGGACTGCCTCTCTCACAAGCGGTGACAGCGCCTGTCCACGTGGATGTGGACTGTAATGCCGCAGACGCGGAGCAAGGTAACAGCACGGACGCGTACGTGGCTCCGGTGCACGTGGGGATAGATTATGCAGCCATGGCAGCGGAGCAGAGCGAAGACACGGACGTGCACGCGCTCCTGTCTGGACCAACAGGGTTAAGACTGGAGAGCATAAGTTTACAAACCGGTTCACCCCCTCTAATCTGTGACGTATCCACCGGGCAACCGCACCCGGTGGTACCGGCCGCGTGGCGCCGTCGCGTTTTTGACGCGGTGCACTCCGGTGAAAATGGTAGCGGAGAAGTTTGTTTGGCCGAGCCTGCGCAAGCACATGAAGGAGTGGGCGAAAGCCTGCATGGCTTGCCAGCGGGCCAAAGTTCACAGGCACACGAAAGCCCCTTTAGAACCGTTCCACATCCCAGCTAAGAGATTCAATCATGTGCATGTAGACCTAGTGGGCCCCCTACCACCGTCACAAGGGTTCACACATCTCTTGACAATGGTGGACCGGACCACACGTTGGCCGGAAGTGGTTCCATTACAATCGACCACAGCGGCAGAGGTGGCTCGCGCTTTTTTAACAGCCTGGGTAGCGCGGTTCGGAGTCCCGTCAGATATTACGTCCGATAGGGGTCCGCAATTCGTGTCGAAGCTGTGGTCAGCAATGGCCAGCGGCTTAGGAGCGGCAGCCCATTGCACTACCGCTTATCACCCACAGGCCAACGGTTTATGCGAGCGTTTTCACAGGTCGTTGAAGGCAGCCCTCAGAGCATCGCTCACGGATACAGATTGGGTAAACAAACTACCATGGGTTTTATTGGGGTTGCGTTCGGCATCCAAAGAGGATTTAGATGCCTCACCCGCTGAATTAGTGTTTACACAACCTCTCAGGCTGCCCGGCGAGTTCCTGCCAGCCCATGCGGCACCAGAGCACCCCCCGGTGCGGGGACCTCTAAGTGGCACGGGAGCAGAAATGCTCCCAGGCCCCGCGCATCACACTTTTCCGCGTGTTTTTGTTCCCAAGGCTTTACAAAACGCAGAGTTTGTTTTTGTCAGGCACGACGCTCAGCGTCACAGCCTCCGCCCACCTTACAATGGTCCATTTCGAGTGCAGGAAACCGGGGAGAAATATTTTGTGCTAGATTTGGGGGGCAGGAAAGAAACAATCAGTGTTGACAGATTAAAGCCTGCTTTTGTGTTGCGTGACGAATCTGTACGACCGGCGGGGGTGCCTTGACGCGGCAGACCTCCCAGGGAATGGCCCCTGGATCCCCCGCAGGGGGCAATTAACCCTTCTTCCTCTCATTCCACAGGTGCGCCACAGGACGGCACAACACAGGCTGCGAAACCTGCGTACAGCAGATTCGGGAGGAGGTTGAAGCCTAGACTACGGGCAGAGTGATGTGTGTTTTGGTCAACCCATGTAGATTGTGCTTTAGATCCTGCAAAGGGGGGGGTGATATATGATGTATGGTCGTTAGGGTAATGTTGGTGTGTGTCCATTCTTTGGCGTTTCGGGGGGAGTGATGTGGCACCCATAACAGTAACATTATGTAGCTCACATATGACATGGCAGAGACCCAAGCATGGAAGGACTTTAAGCTCGCGGTGTGTATTGACATCACGCCTCAAATGGACAATGAGTCTGGACCACCTGCGAACTTGGAAGGAAGTGAGAAGAACTGGAGCGAGAGCCTGAAAGGACTGTCTGACCTCCTGGGGTCAGACAGAGGAGCCGAGAGGACAATGGAGGGATTAAATATAAATGTGATTCTGTGTTTGATGTGGAGGTATAAATGTATGTGGTTGACTGCAGCTCTTTCTCTGATTTCCTGACTGAGAGAAAGAGCTGTGGGACGTGAGATGGAATAAACCAATACTGAGAAATCATCCAGTCTCATCATTTCATGATTCCCACAATGTAAATATATAAATACACACAGCGTGGAGCATTGTTGCTAGATGGAATAAATATGTAAATATATAAACACACACAGTGTGGAGCACTGTAGCTAGATGGAATAAATATGTAAATATATAAACACACACAGCGTGGAGCATTGTTGCTAGATGGAATAAATATATAAATATATAAACACACACAGTGCGGAGCATTATGATAACCACATAATAAGTGGTTGGGCCACCCTTAGCAGCAACAACTGCAATCAAGCATTTGCGATAACTGGCAATGAGTCTTTTATAGCGCTGTGGAGGAATTTTGGCTCACTCATCTTTGCAGAATTGTTGTAATTAAAGCCACATTGGTGCGTTTTTCAGCATGAACCGCCTGTTAAGATCATGCCACAGCACCTCCGTTGGATTCAGGTCAGAACTTTGACTAGGTCACTCCAAAGTCTTCATTTTATTTTTCTTAAGCCATTCGGAGATGGACTTGCTGGTGTGTTTTGCATCCCTGTCCTGTTGCAGAACCCAAGTGCGCTTCAGCTTGAGGTCACAAACAGATGGCCGGACATTCTCCTTCAGGATTTTTTGGTAGATAGCAGAATTTATGGTTCCATTTACCACAGCAAGTCTTCCAGATCCTGAAGCAGCAATACAGCCCTGGACCATCACACTACCACCACCATATTTTACTATTGGTATGATGTTCCTTTTGTGAAATGCTGTTATCCAGGTAGGTCAGTATTCTGGATGACAGGTCAGTCAAGTCAACTGGATTCAAGTATTTTTGCTTCTGAAACTTTGGATGAATGGTGAAATGTTTCACAAGTAAAAAATACTTGAATGCAGTTGTCATGACTGATCGGTCAAACAGAGAACAAGTAACCATTTGCTCTTGCTGGAAACATTAACAACATATAGATGATTTTAACTGAGTCAAAATAATGTAAAATCAGGAAAGTGAAAATGGGTTTCTTAAGGCGCTTTTCCATTTGGCACACTTTGGCCTCGTTTGGCCTCGTTTCGCACGGTTCGGTCTCCTTTGTCCGCTTTTCCTTTCGGCACCCAATGGCCTAACAGGTCCGTTATTTCGGAACTGTTCCACTTTTATCGGCACCGATAAAAGTAGGTCCGAAGGGTACCGGCACGGTTTCGTCACGCCACTGCTGGCCGTTCATTGGTCTGGGCGTAGTGTCATGAGAGTGGGCGTTACGCTGACTTTTGAGAATCGCTTGCTGGTCGCCATTTGCAATTTTTCGTCAGTGAGCCCGCGAACAAGTGATATTATAAACCACAACGATAGAATGGCTTAACAGAAATCAGCAGAAATCTAACACCACGGTCTAGCAGAGTTTCCTGTGCATTTCGGCTGATGAGAGAATGCAGAGGGAAGCAGACTGAGCTTGCAGTGGGGCGCACAAGCAGACCCACCACAAAATAGACGGAGACGCACCGGGAATTAGACCTAGCCACCCGAATTGAATTGAATGTACAGCCGCGACGCATCCAACTTCAGTAGTTGAAGCCGTGATATTGTGATATACAGGACGGTGAGTGATGTGATATTCATGCTTTGTTATTTTTTCCAACAGTGGAAAGTTCACTTAGGACAGGCGAAAACTTAATCGTGTTTAAACGATGACCTAGCTTAATGCTATGTCCGTCCTTGTATGTTGCTTTTTTGTGTTGACAGTATCTGATGAAATAAGCTAGTTGTAATCCTGGTTAAAAAGTTTATTTTATTTATATATATATTTTTTTTTTTACATGTTGCACTTTCGTGCTGTGCATGTACTTAATTTGTGTGTATTTCATTGTAGAGTCCAAACAGGATCTGCTCAGAATGGCGATGTTTTGACACCAATGTATTTTGACAGGTAAACAACACATCATATTTATAGTCAAATCTTTTGCTTTTTAAAGCGAGGTAGTCGGATACGCAAAAGCCGATGGTGTATAGAACACGTATATTAGGATGTGAAATGTCGGCATCGAAACTGCTCCCATTTAGCTGTAATTAATATTCAAAAATGATATTTTCGGGAGGAAAGAATACAATTTAAACAGCCAAGGACCAAAAAATCGTACATTTGCTCATGGAACAGGTCATTCACACTCACAGACAATCGCGCTATACTGTATGTGTCTGTAGGATTTTCTTTCCATGCACGCAAAAAAAGCATTTTTTTCCCGGATCCGACTACCTCACTTTAAGTTAAAGTTTAGGTAAAGTGCCAAATTTAAAGTAGCACAATTTCCACTTAATATGAAAGGGACTGAATTGACATTTATTTGTGTGAATATTAATTACAGAGTAATTGAAAATGAATGGCACATCCAATAGTAGCCACCATAAAATAAACCGCTTGTTTATTTATTTTTATCAGATCACTTCTGTGACCCTTTATGAGTTATAGTCATAATAGTGTATCTTGCACCTTGGGGAATGGGAGATGTTCAGTCACCATTAGAATTTAGTTTATATGTGTATAGTATTTCATCTTTAAACTCATTCAGTAATAGAACACATGACAAATATTTGAGACCCATTGTAGTGCTTCCTTTTATATTTTAGCAATAAAAGCACAAAACACCACCCACACTTGAAACCAGGGCGACACAGTGGTGGCTAAATTTTATTGATAAAGTTACTTCACACCATCACAACAACTCAGTATTTAAACTCAGTATAAATGGTGTAGAGATTGAAAGGGTATCCAAAATTAAAATCCTTGGTGTAATAATTGATAATAAACTGTGTTGGAAGTCACATATTAATTATATTAAAGGTAAAATATGCAAATCAGTCACAATACTGCACAGAGTGAAATATTTGCTGAATCAACCCACACTATAGACTTTGTATCATTCATTAATACTCCCATACATGACATCCATCCATCCATCTTCTACCACTTTTCCAGAGGTCTGGGTCGCAGAGGCAGCAGTTCAAGCAGAGAAGCCCAGACTTCCCTCTCCTCAGCCACCTGCTCCAGATCTTCAGAGAGGATACCAAGGTGTCCCCAGACCAACTGGGAGATGTTGTCTCTCCAGTGAGTTCTGGGTCTGCCCTGGGGTCTGAGAACTACTACCAAGCAACACTGTGTTTCAGTGCAAGGAGTCAGACTGTGGAACGCTTTTGGACCTGAATTAAAATCATGTACAAAGCTTGGACAATTTAAACAAAAACTAAAGGAATAAATACTCCAAACATACACACGTGGACAAAATTGTTGGTACCCCTCTGTTAATGAAAGAAAAACCCACAATGGTCACAGCACAGTGACTACCTGTCACCCTTTAAATAGGCCGATTGATTACAAGTTTGTAGACACCTGTGATGTTAATTAGAGGACACATCTTGGTTGAACATGTCCCTATGATCATGTTCATGTCCCTATGGCCTATTTTCAATCTTTTCTAGGAGTACCATCATTTTTGTCCAGGTCTGTTTCATGAGTTTGTTTTTTAAAATAATTCTGTTGAACCACAATTCAAAAGCATTGTCTGATTTTCATTGGTTAATTTTCATAGAATTTTTATTTATTACCACTTTTGTCAGATTCTAGTTATTTCTGTGATCATTGTGGGTTTTTCTTCGATTAACAGAGGGGTACCAACAATTTTGTCCACGGCTGTATATACAAAACGACATGTAAAATCACACAAGGATTATCATATCCAGTCTGTGTTGTGCTGTTGCTTATTTTTTGTCACGTTTTGTCTTGGCTTTGTTCTGATTTGTAATCACTCTTATTTTATTTTTGAATTCTTAGCTAGAACATGGGTGGGCAATATAAGCTGCGGCTTCAGCCATCACCCATTTCTGATAAGTTATGTTGAATTGTATAATCCGAGGAGTTCCTGTTTAATTTGACCTTATTGGATTTTTCCCCCTTTGTTCTATTATTCTGTTCCTTTCTTTTAATCTAATTATCCAAAATAAAGATTCATTCATTTCTCAAATATGTTTTAAACTTTCTTTAATTATCCACCACCCATTTCTGTCTTTCATCTAGGCAAGGGGAAAACGATCCACCCAAACTGGACCTAGCCTCACTATTTAGAGATGCAGGCTGAAGATCTGCTGAACCAGGACCAGTATGAGGGGCCGACCAGTTGCTTCTCAGTGAGGCAGCGTGGCTGGCGTGTTACCCATTCCAGTTTCTTTTTTTTTTTACAGTTTGAATTTTGCACATTCTAAATAATCTGTAATTTGCTGCTGATTGGAATAAACAATTTAGTGATTTATGTGTTTGCGTCATGATTTTCTGTTTTGTCTGTTCAGACACCGGTGGGAAAAGAGTCAACATTACGAACCATTTATCAGTGACTTTGAAAATAATGGCTCATTTTTAAGAAAAGTAACCAAAACAATCATTTGCTGAAGACTGTAAAACAAAATAGAGACATCTGCAAAAGTACAAAGGTTTATTGTCAAAATTCCCAGGGCAATACTACATGAATACATGTATAGTTCACTGTTGATGCAGAGAATATATATTTATACAGTATCTACAGGTAGTCAGCAATACTCAATACGATATATTTCCAGTTAATCCACGTATTTCTCCATGTAACCTTGGGACTGCTTTATTTTAATTACTTCTAATCCTAGATCCAATTGTTTTGGCTTAAAATGCATCATAATTGCTAAATATATCTTATGTTATCAATCTTATATCTTATGTTATCAATTCTTACTTCCGGCTTCGAGAGAGAGCAGACGCCTTTTCTAATCCTCTCTTTTCCCTTCTGATCCCAGCTTGCAATGTTGCGTTTTTTGTCTGTGTTTAGTCGCTCTTGTCTGCTGAATCTTAATTTAAATGGAAATTATGGATTTGGTAGCGGCTTAAACGGGCTATTGCCACTATTTTTTCAACAAGAATCGGGCCAAGGGGGAGCCCAAGAATTGGAACCTGCTGAGTGTATGATTCGACTGGAGATGCAGAAGACATCTATTGGCTACGACACAGGATTCTATTTTTGGCTCTGGAGTTTCTTGGTGTTTGTTTCAAAATTGAAGATGGGAGCTGTTCAAATGCGGATCCAAGTGAGCACCTTCACCAATTCGACTAGTTGGGAAGGCACGAGGCGGCATGGCGAACTGAATGGAGATTCAGATGGTGGAATACATCTTGAAGTCGCTAGTGCTCTTCAGAGTATGTTAATGTTTAAGCCTGCACATGGAAATTCTGAAGCACAGAATTGCTCGGGTGAGGAATTCTATTCTCTGAGTGCTGTGCAGATTTGACCTTCTTTGGTGCCCGGTATTTACATTCCTCCTGCAAGATAAGTGATAGGAGCGGCTCTTAACCCAAGCAATCGACAGACAGCTGCTGTTTTCAGCGGATGAACTTCTCAGGGACAGTCCATGTGCCTTTATCTGCAAGCGAAGAGACAGACTTGTCATGTGACTTGTTTATAAGTCACATGACTTTAACATCTATCTACTGCCTGGAGGCGCCCTCTGCTGTTCACTAGCAACTGTCACACCTACACTACACAAATGCACACAACATTACACGAACTGACACACATATACTGACTCATATATACACTGCCTCTCTCAACTCTTGTTTGTGTGATCTATTGTCTGCCTGTTAATTGTGCATGAGGGTTTTTTTCTGTGTAGTCAAAATTTGGCTCATATACGAGCGTTTATTCTGATTACTATGTTTTTTCTCTCTCCTATTGTGTTTTCCTCCCCCTCCCCTCCCCTCTTTACCTCCACTGTTGACAGGCGCCTTGTATGGCGACGCGTCATTGGATGCGCCTAACGTGCGCGTCCAATGTCAAGTCAAATTCCTCGTGTGTTTACTTGTAAATATACTTGGCAATAAAGCTGATTCTGATTCTGATTCTGATTCTGATGCCTAACTCAGTACTGTTTACCTGTTGAAATATATATTTAACGGCTCATATGCTACTATATGGCACTTAATCCATGTTTTGTCACGACACCACTGGCTGGAGCAGGTAAATTCCATGACGTCTCAACAGTGTCTCCATGATTTTG
Organism: Pholidichthys leucotaenia; assembly: GCA_020510985.1. Lineage (NCBI taxonomy): Eukaryota > Metazoa > Chordata > Actinopteri > Cichliformes > Pholidichthyidae > Pholidichthys > Pholidichthys leucotaenia. The sequence continues at coordinate 197,718,813 of CM035840.1, forward strand.
ACACAGATCAGTTCAATTTATTTCACAGGAAGCTAAACATTTCTACAGACATTATAGCCACTTCGCGTTCGTGAACTTGGGGTCACATCACTGTGATGAACATTAACGCCGACCGTTTGAAGTGATATTTTTGCCAGAAGAGAGCCATCTGAAACACACACACAGAATACAGATTTTAGGACCTAGTATCGATAACTTGCCGACATTACAATGTTGTACGTAGACTTAAAAGCAAAGTAGCATTAGCAATCATTAGCTTACCGTCATACGTAATGTAGTTCGCATCCTCATGGCTTCTAAATGCTCCAGCACCTTTCCAGAGTGTGTCGTATTGCAGGTTTGCCTTCTGTTCTCCGTTTTTGCCTTTATTCTGGCAAAAACAGCCAGAGAACGCAAACGCTTCGTATCCTGCCAACTTGTGTTTTGCGTAACGTTACGCTTGATTTACGCCAGTTATGCTTGTTTTACGTAGCGGGAGGGAGAGGGTTGCGCCGCCTCCCTTTTAACTATTTCCCACCCACTTCAAATGACACCTAGTGCAGTAGAAAAACATGCGAGCCGAACTGTACCATGCGAAACGAGGCCAAACGAGGCCAAAGTGTGCCAAATGGAAAAGTGCCTTTACTGTCTGCTCAGAACTCCCGGAACATGGCATTACCTTGGAGTCCTTGTTCATCTAAACAAGTTCTAAGGAATGTCTCCATACCCTCTTGATACTGGAAGATGACCAAAAAAGGGTCCTTTGCATCTAATGATTCTCCCTCAAGTAATTCTTTCACAGCATCCTGCTGAAGCCCTGGGCTCATCTGGAGAACATCAGGTTCTGTCACCTCCTCATGGAACGGTGCACGGTTACTGTCCACCCAGCACAGTGCTGTATGGACGTCACTCAGCGAGCCATGCTGCAGTAGTACATCAACAGAGTGTTATGGAAATGTATTTGCCTTTTCTCCCTGGGTCTTGAAAAAATTAACATCACAGATCTGCAAAATTTGGATAGCCTTTATTTTCCCTGCATGCAGAGAACAAACAAGTCTGCCTCACAGCCGAGCATTCCCCTCTGCCTCTCAAGGTCACAAAACACACTCCTTTATACAGTTCTGCAAGGTGCTTACATCATTGCTTTATATGGTAACATATCAAACAGTGCATAACTTTATCATGCAAGCAGTCCTTGGGTTGCACATAATTGGGAAGACAGTAGTTCATCTTCTTAAAATCACACCCTAATAAAGCCTGCTAAACATCATTTAGTGACATATCGGAATTTCTGGCATAGTAACAGAATAAAGCAGCACACAAACAGTAATATTGTGGGCACATATGGGCACATATGTTGGTTATATATGCTCCACAAAGATATTGCTGTGTGTTTATTGTGTGCTGCACGTCTCAGGGAACAAAAGGACTGAGTCTCCAAGAGACAACGAGAGAGTGTGAGATTTGGCCTTTGTTTCAGGGAGATGACCTGGGGAGATTTCCGGACCACCAGAGACTAGAGGACAATGGTGTGGAAGATCAAAGGGGTTACATTGTGACTGGGATTAAATACCATGTGACTGTATGTTTGCTTAAACACCATGTGACTTGAGTTTCGATGTCCGGGGTATAAAAAGGAGTTGTGAGATTATTCTTCCTCTTTTCCTGCTTTGAGATTGTTGGAGTATGTGATCTGTGAATAAAGCTGAACCTGAGGAATAGCTCAGTCTCATCCTTGTGCACATTCTCCACACTGGTGACCTTACGACAAAGAATGAGCAGAGATAATTCTCCTGAGCGGGGCTCGGCAGAAGCCAGCCTGATGGCTGCCACCACACTCCAGTTGCCCGACTTCTGGCAGCATAGTCCACGCTCCTGGTTTAGCGCAGTCGAGGCGCAGTTCAACCTCCGTAGAATCTCGAAGGACGACACGAAATTCTACCATGTGGTGGCGAAGCTGGACAGCCACACAGTCCAGAGGGTGGAAGATCTGGTCAATCACCCACCAGACAGCGACAAATACAGCGCATTGAAGGCTGCGCTTATAAGCCACTTCACCCCCTCGGTGCAACAGCAAGCAGAAGGGCTCCTAACGTTAACAGAGTCGGAGAACAACAGACCCGTAGACCTGATGGTGAAAATGCTGAGGCTGAAAGACTCCGAGGATTGTGAATTTATTTTCGCCCACCTTTTCCTCCGGATCCTGCCACCAGCGGTGAGAGTTACTCTGGCAGACTCACCTCGGTTGGCCCAGCGAGACGACCATGGGCTGAGCAAGGAGGCGCAGCGACTCGTCGACGCCCACAAATGGAGCGCGGTTTCGGCCGCAGCAGCAGAGCTAGGAGCAACGTCCGGAGACGGCATGGGGCCAGTGGTTACGGTACCAGATGCACCGACGACGGCAGCAGCGAGGACCAGGCGACACGGAGCAGATGACGTCCTGTGCTTCTATCATCGCCGCTTTGCAGAGAGGGCACACAAGTGCCTCCCACCGTGCCACTTCAAGCGTTCGGGAAACGCCAAGACCGGGGGTCAGTAGCGGCTGCGGCCCTCGGGGAGGAGAACAAGCTGCTCTACCTGACAGATGCACGCTCGGGGAAGCATTTCCTCGTGGACACAGGCTCCCAGCTGAGCTTCATCACGCCTTCCTATGCGGACCGGCTGACACCGTCTAAGGGCCCCCTGGTGTCAGCAGCGAATGGCTCAGTGATTAGGACCTTCGGTGAGAGGACTCTGCTTCTGTCTTTGCAGGGCCGTGCATTTGAGTGGACTTTTGTTGTAGCTGCAGTTAATTTCAACATGTTAGGGGCTGATTTTTTGTGCTCACATGGTTTATTGGTTGATCTTGCTAATAGACGTCTGGTTAATGCACTGTCTTTTCACTCTATTCCCTGCACAGCTTGAGTGGCACCGCCAACTGCACAAGCCAACATCACAGCTGCGGGTGATAAGTTCCAAGCACTCCTCACTCAGTTCCCAGCACTCACGGTCCCAACGTTTTCGGCGACAGTGGCTAAACATGGGGTGGAACATTACATTACTACTACCAGCCCGCCCGTTTTTGCAAAAGCTCGGCGCCTGGACTCAGCTAAACTGACCATAGTGCGCGAGGAGTTTGCCAACCTGGAAAAACTGGGCATCATCAGGCGTTCGAAAAGCCCCTGGGCTTCACCATTGCACATGGTCCCAAAGGCTGATGGCTCGTGGCAACCTTGCGGTGATTTCCGCAGGTTGAATAACGCCACTGCACACGACCGCTACCCGATCCCGCACATCCAAGATTTTTCGGTTCATTTGGCGGGGGCGCGCATTTTTTCTAAAATAGATTTGGTACGCGGTTACCATCAGGTTCCAGTGCGCGCTCAGGAAATACCCAAAACAGCGGTAATAACTCCTTTCGGGCTTTTTGAGTTTTTGCGCATGCCTTTTGGACTCAAGGGTGCGGCGCAGACGTTCCAGCGCATGATGGACGCGGTCCTACACGACCTCCCTTTCGTGTTCGTCTATTTGGACGACATTTTGGTAGCCAGCACGTCCGATGACGAACACGAAAGCCATCTCGCAGCAGTTTTCCGGAGGTTGGCAGAGCACGGGTTAATAATTAACCCAGCGAAGTGTCAGTTTGGGGTGGCGCAGATTGATTTTTTGGGGCATCGCGTTTCACCAGAAGGAGCGGTCCCTCTGCCCTATAAAGTGTGCGCAATAACAAATTTTCCCCACCCTCAAACGGTTAAAGCGTTACAGGAGTTTTTGAGAATGGTTAATTTTTATAACCGTTTCCTCCCCAGCGCAGTGCAGCTCATGCAACCATTGTACGCTGCACTAAAAAAACAAAAACCCATGAATAAAATCGAATGGTCTCCTGAGCGGGAGCGCGCATTCTCTCAAGTCAAATCAGCTTTGGCAAACGCTACCTTGTTGGCACACCCAGTTCCAACGGCACGCATGGCGCTCACCACTGACGCGTCCGATTTAGCAGTAGGGGTGGTCGTTGAACAGTATGTAGCTGGGACCTGACAACCACTCGCGTTTTTCAGCAAAAGCTTGCGCGATAGCGAGCGAAAGTACAGAGCATTCGACAGGGAGTTGTTGGCACTACACTTGGCCATCCGCCATTTCCAGTTCTGGCTGGAAGGATGCCGTTTCACAGCGTTCGTGGACCACAAGCCGCTGACTTTTGCAATGGCCAAGATTTCGGAACCTTGGTCGGGCCGGCAGCAGAGACAGCTGGCCGCGATATCGGGGTTTACCACCGATATCAAGCATGTCGCAGGTAAACATAATGTAGTGGCAGACTGCCTCTCACGTGCTGTGACAGCTCCAGGCCCCGTGGGGGCAGACTCTGCAGCCATGGCCGCGGGCCTGGGTAGCGACGCGGAAGCGCGTGCAGCCCCGGTCCGCATAGGGTTAGATTATGAAGCCGTGGCCGCGGAGCAGGTTAGCGACGTGGACATGCGCGCGCTCCAGTCTGGACCAACAGGGTTAAGGCTGGAGGACAGGGTGCTGCAAGATGGTATGCCCCCGCTAATCTGCGATATCTCCACTGGGTGGCCGCGTCCGGTGGTACCAGCTGCGTGGTGCCGCCGTGTTTTTGACTCGATCCATTTTCTGGCGCACCCGGGGGTGCGCGCATCGGTCAAAATGGTAGGAGAGAAATTTGTATGGCCGGGGTTGCGCAAACAGGTCAAGGAATGGGCGACAGCCTGCGTAGCGTGTCAGCGAGCCAAAATACACAGACACACTAGAGCTCCTTTGGAGCCTTTTCACATCCCGGCTAAGCGCTTTGATCATGTGCATGTCGACTTGGTAGGCCCCCTTCTGTCGTCACAGGGGTACACACATCTTTTGACTATGGTGGACCGCACCACGCATTGGCCGGAAGCGGTCCCACTGGCATCAACCACAGCCGAGGAGGTGGCGCGCAGACACAAATTGGGTAGACAAACTTCCTTGGGTTTTATTGGGGTTGCGTTCTGCACCTAAGGAGGATTTGCAAGCCTCCCCAGCTGAGCTAGTTTTTGCACAGCCTCTATGTCTGCCCGGGGAATTTATCCCTGATAATCCGGCGCCAAATTGCCCCCCCGCTCAGCTATTGCAGAGCAACACGGGATCAAACACGCTTCCGGGCCTGGTTCATCACAGTTTTCCACGCGTTTTTGTGCCGAAAGCTTTAAAAAATGCAGAGTTTGTTTTTGTCAGACATAATGCCCACTGCCCAAATTTGCGGCCGCCTTACGATGGGCCGTTCAGGGTGCTGGAAACAGGAGAAACACATTTTTTGCTTGATTTGGGAGACAGAAAGGAGTTAATTGGTATAAACAGACTCAAACCCGCTTTTGTTTTGGCGGATGAAGCAGTGCAGTTGGTGAGGGCCCCCCGTCGTGGCAGACACCCTAGAGGGCATTCTCCAGAACACCCACAGAGATTGACTAACAGTTTTAATCCACAGGCAACAGTTCCACAGCAGGAGGACACTGCGGAAACAGTAAAACCGGCTTACAGCAAATATGGCAGAAGACTTAGATCTAGGCAACTGGTGGACTGATATGTAGTAATGTTATTATGTCATGCATCTCTGGTTATGTTTGTTCTATTTTAGACATTTGGGGGGGGGGGGGTCATGTGGGCACATATGGGCACATATGTTGGTTATATATGCTCCACAAAGATATTGCTGTGTGTTTACTGTGTGCTGCACGTCTCAGGGAACAAAAGGACTGAGTCTCCAAGAGACAACGAGAGAGTGTGAGATTTGGCCTTTGTTTCAGGGAGATGACCTGGGGAGATTTCCGGACCACCAGAGACTAGAGGACAATGGTGTGGAAGATCAAAGGGGTTACATTGTGACTGGGATTAAATACCATGTGACTGTATGTTTGCTTAAACACCATGTGACTTGAGTTTCGATGTCTGGGGTATAAAAAGGAGTTGTGAGATTATTCTTCCTCTTTTCCTGCTTTGAGATTGTTGGAGTATGTGATCTGTGAATAAAGCTGAACCTGAGGAATAACTCAGTCTCATCCTTGTGCACATTCTCCACAATATCAGTAAACTTCCACTTCAGTTCCCCTCTTCTGATCATATATGATCATATATATACAGTTAGGCCCAAAAATATTTGGACAGTGACACAAGTTTTGTTATTTTAGCTGTTTACGAAAACATATTCAGGATACAATTATATAATAAATATGGGCTTAAAGTGCAGACACTCAGCTGTAATTTGAGAGTATTCACATCCAAATTGGAGCAAGGGTTTAGGAATTACAGCTCTTTAATACGTAGCTGCCTCTTTTTCAAGGGACCAAAAGTAATTGGACAATTGACTCAGAAGGCTGCAAAAAAAAAAAATAAAAAAAAATAACAAGGCTGCATGGGCTCTTCCCTCGTTAACCTGTGATCAATTAAGCAGTTAAAAGGTCTGGAGTTGATTCCAGGTGTGGCATTTGCATTTGGAAGCTGTTGCTGTGAACACACAACATGCGGTCAAAGAAGCTCTCAGTGGAGGTGAAACAGACCATCCTGAGGCTGAAAAAAAAGAAGAAATCCATCAGAGAGATAGCAGAAATGTTAAGAGTGGCCAAATCAACAGTTTGGTACATTTTGAGAAAAAAAGAGTGCACTGGTGAGCTTGGGAACTCAAAAAGGCCTGGACGTCCACGGAAGACAACAGTGGTGGATGATCACAGAATCCTTTCCATGGTGAAGAACAACCCCTTCACAACATCCACTCAAGTGAAGAACACTCTCCAGGAAGTAGGTGTATCAGTATCTAAGTCTACCATAAAGAGAAGACTTCATGAGAGTAAATACAAAGGATTCACCACAAGGTGCAAACCATGAATCAGCCTCAAAAATAGAAAGGCCAGAATTGACTTTGCCAAAAAACACCTGAAGAAGCCAGCCCAGTTCTGGAACAGCATTCTTTGGACAGATGAGACTAAGATCAACCTGTACCAGAATGATGGGAGGAAGAAAGTTTGGAAAAGAATTGGAACAGCTCATGATCCAAAGCACTACATCTTCTGTAAAACATGGTGGAGGCAGTGTGATGGCATGGGCATGCATGGCTTCCAATGGCACTGGGTCACTTGTGTTTATTGATGATGTGACAAAAGACAGAAGCAGCCGGATGAATTCTGAAGTGTATAGGGATATACTTTCTGCTCAGATTCAGCCAAATGCAGCAAAGTTGATTGGACGGCGCTTCACCAATGATCCAAAACATACTGCAAAAGCAATCCAAGAGTTTTTTAAAGCAATGAAGTGGAATATTCTGCAATGGCCGAGTCAATCACCAGATCTCAACCCAATCGAGCATGCATTTTACTTGGTCAAGACAAAACTTAAGGCAGAAAGACCCACAAACAAGCAACAACTGAAGACAGCTGCAGTAAAGGCCTGGCAAAGCATCACAAAGAAGGAAACCCAGCGTTTGGTGATGTCCATGGGTTCCAGACTTCAGGCAGTCATTGCCTGCAAAGGATTCTCAACAAAATATTGAAAAGTAACATTTTACTTAGGGTTATGTTTATTTGTCCACTTACTTTTGAGCCCCTGAAATGAGGAGCGTTTGTATAAAAATAGCTACAATTCCTACATGTTTAATCATATATTTTTGTTCAACCCCTTGAATTAAACCTTAAAGTCTGCACTTCAATTCCGTTGTAGTTGTTTCATTTCATATCCAATGTGGTGGCATGCAGAGCCCAAATCATGAAGATTGTGTCACTGTCCAAATATTTCTGGGCCTAACTGTATCTATCTATCTATCTATCTATCTATATATATATATATATATATATATATATATATATATACACACACACACAAGAATGTCAATGTGAAACATCCACTGTTGTACCCTGTTGTACAGTTTTAACAAGAGCATCATAAACCTCAACATGTGAAAATTGGCAATGTGTAAGGGAACACGAGAGGCTGTTTTTTTTAGCCCAGACACTCAGATTATGAGCAAGCCAAATAAATGGAAGGAGGGGAGTTCAGGAAATCCCCAAAGGGCTGTGGGTCAGGGTCAAATATGGTTAGGGAAGAGTGGTGTAGCATATTAACAGCAAACATTTATATCTACACTTTAGCATTATCATAGCCATCAGGGAAAGGGAGATGTGACATATGTAAGGCAGTGCGATTCAACATTTTCTGCTGGATGGTATCTGAAGTCCATTCAGCTGTGGGGAGATCTGTGTAATGCATCATGTTAACAGCAAACATTTTTGACATCATATTGCAGATAATTGGAATCAAACAACAACCGCAAAACAGCAGAATCAACAGAATCATTAACAGTATTATTTCTATCCGCATTAGCCATTCCCTCCAGCCTCCGCTGGTAAGCCAGGACGATAAATCCCAGCCAGAGGATGGGGTCACATCTTGTAGCATCAGGTATGTAAGTACAGCAGTCTTGACCTATAATGTGACATACCCCACCCTGTGCTGCCAAAGTTATATCTAAAGCCAGTCTATTTTGTAACACTACATTCCGCATAGCTCACATTTCAATTGTCATTGCTGAGAATCCCATTTCTGTCAATGCGGTGAGATTTTCTAAATCAATAGCTAGTCTGTCAATGTTATGTGCATTATTTACAGTACCCCAAGAAGGTATTAGTGCACCAAAGAGTTTCAGTCCCGGATATATTGTAGCCCTATCTGTTCGTGTCTCCCTTCTTCGACGGTGATGTTGATGTGGTGGGAAGTAATGTGAATATGAGTAGTGGGCATGATAAGTGAGATTAGTCATGATGCACATGGTTGGAATCAGCTTTGCCATGTAACATATACCGCACCATCTCGGCGGTAAAAACTGATAAACCTGTGACCCACACACCCAAACATGGGCTGTGAGGCTGCTGTAGCCATCTGAACTTGGGAAAAACAATTGGGGGTTATCAGATTATGAAATTCTATTGATACGTCTACATTGTCGAAACCAACAAAGTCACAACTTCTCTGCCCCCCCTCACCCTCACAGGCTCTCCCATCACCACTGCAGATTCCTTCCGCTTCCTGGGCACCACCATCACCCGGGACCTCAAGTGGGAGCCGACCATCAGCTCCCTCATCAAAAAGGCCCAGCAGAGGATGTTCTTCCTGCGGCAGCTGAGGAAGCTCAAGCTACCCACCAAGATGTTGGTGCAGTTCTACACGGCCATCATCGAGTCCATCCTCACCACCTCCATAACCATGTGTTACACAGGAGCCACTGCCAGGGACAGACTAAGGCTGCAGCGCGTTGTGCGCGCTGCCGAGAAGGTGATTGGTTGCAAGCTCCCATCCCTCCAGGATCTGTACATCTCCAGGACCCAGAGGCGTGTAGGCCGGATCATAGCCGATCCTTCACACCCTGGTCACGTACTGTTTGCCCCCCTCCCCTCAGGTAGAAGACTTCGGTCCATTCAGACTAAAACCTCCCGTCACATGAACAGCTTCTTCCCCTCTGCCATCAGACTGCTGAACACTAAGTGACTTATTAGACTCTCGTGCACTATGTACAGCAGCTCAACCAGACTCATGTCAATCATCACTGTTTTCTTTTTGCATTACCGACTGCACTTTGGGGTACTCCACAACATCTGCTGCTCGCTAATATATTTAAAAATTGCTTTGTCTAGTATTACTCATTCATATTCTACATTTTATTGCATGTATAGTTTTTTATTTCTATCTTTTATTTTTATCATGTTTAATGTTGCGGCATTGCACCGAGACAAATTCCTAGTTTGTGTACTACATGAACAATGGCAATAAATCTGATTCTGATTGTCAATTGTATTTTAATAATTAATAAGTAGTTAATAATTAATAATTAACAATTAATAATTGTCAATTATTCAATTGGCATTGTCGTAAGTGTCGCTTGAATAATTGTCAAAGTTATGGTCCAGGTGGCTTGCCTCACATCTTATCCTGAAAGGAGTGGTTAGTGGGGTGGAATAGCGTATTAATAGATATATAATTACCTCAATTAAGAAATGTCAGAAAATTGTACATATGTGTATACATATTATCATTTTATATAATTCAATGAAGTTTATTTGTAACTATTTGCTGAAAAATACTAAAACTGTCTGTGTGCTAGAGGTTCTGTACATGATGCATGAAGACTAAAATTGTTTTTTATATTTTTAATTATGTTGAAATTCCAGTTCTCCTGTCATGGTAGATTTATCTTAAAATACATGCCTGCACCTGCCTTAGAGACTGTGATTCTTTAGAGCACAGGACGCACCCTGATAACATGGAACTGTTACTCCCTAGAGCACAGGAAGCACTCTGATAAAATGAAACTGTTCCCCTTTTCTTCAGTGTCAGCATGTTTTAACTATCTGACCATGCAACTGCTGTGAATAAAATGTCTGAACTGTGAGGATTACCTCCAGTACCTACTTCCTGTAACCAGAGGTTCGTACTCCTTGTGCAAGTAAAACTCTTAAAAGAATATTCTTGTGTCTCGAATGTTTATCGAGGTAATGAACTAATATACGATCACATTTTTGAGTTTCCAGATTCCTGACATACGTGGTGCCGGTGACCCGGAGGACCAACAGCTAGACGGGCCAGGAAAAGACGTCTTCCCCGGGTTGAAAATCCATGCATGGTCTGACCAACGGTCAGTTTTGGAAACCCACCTTCAGGGAACGCCGGGGAGGAAGCTGACATCCTGGCTCTGTCTAGTGACGGTCATCCTCACTAGTAGAGTCATAAAGTAAGTGAAATATTTTCTGAAGTAACAAAAAGAAATAAGGATTGTGTTGTTTTCCAGCCCGAGAGTCAGGTTTTAAAAAGTAAAGGTGCTGTGTATCGACTGATAGGTCAAGCTTTAACTAGTAATGGTAATATAAGGCGGCACCCTATATTTTTTCCCTAGTAATGGTGGTATAGGGCGGCACCCTATATTTTTCCTATCTGATCATACCAGGTAATGATTCTGTAGGAAACTACAGAAGTCCTAACGCGTGAGCATCTAGTTCCATCAAAAGGTGAGCGCATTTTCAATTCAATTCAACTCTATATATATAGCGCCATTTCACAACAACAGTCATCTCATAGCACTATCAACTGAAGGGGGAACCCCCACAGTTGCAGAAAGACCCCAGCAATCAGGCGATCCCCTGTGAGCAAGCACTTGGCGACGGTGGAGAGGAAAAACTCCCTTTTAACAGGAAGAAACCTCCAGCAGAACCAGGCTCAGGGAGGGGCAGTCATCTGCTGCGACTGGCTGGGGGGTGAGGGGATAGAGAAGAAGAAAAGAACAGACATGTAGAGAGCAAACAGCACAGCACGATGGGGACTCAATCTATGGGAGAGAACAAACAAATGTTAATGACCAGCAAAAAAAAATATTTCATTGAGAGTGAGGAAAGGAGTGAGGCCCAGTGCATTACTGGAGGTCCCCCGGCTGACTTAACGTATTAGCAGCATAACTAAGGGAGGGTTCAGAAACACATGATCCCTCCCTAATTGTAGGCTATATCAAAAAGGTAGGTTTTAGCCCTATTCTTAAAAACAGAGATCGAGTCTGACTCCCGAATCCAGATTGGCAGCTGATTCCACAGGAGAAGAGCTTGATAACTGAAGGCTCTGCCTCCCACTGTACTTTTGGAGATTCTAGGTATTACAAGTAATCCTGCATTTTGGGAGCGTAGTGCTCTGTTAGGATAATACGGTAGTATCAGATCTTTCAAATAAAAAGAAGCCTGATTGTTTAGAGCTTTGTAAGTAAGAAGAAGGATTTTAAACTTAATTCTAAACTCTATGGGAAGCCAATGAAGGGAGGCCAGAACTGGAGAGATATGATCTCTCTTTCTAGTACCTGTTAAAACTCTTGCTGCAGCATTTTGGATCAGCTGAAGATTTTTTAAAGATGTTTTAGGACAGCCTGATAATAAAGAATTACAATAATCTAATCTCGAGCTAACAAAAGCGTGGATCAGTTTCTCAGCATCACTCTGAGACAAGATGCTCCTAATCTTGGCAATATTACGCAAATGATAGAAGGCAGTCTTAGAAACAAATTTAATATGTGAATTGAAGGACAAATCCTGATCAAAAATAACTCCAAGGTTCCTCACAGAGCTATTAAGAGAAAGAGTAACCGCATCCAAACTGAAAGTTTGATTTGGAAAGGAATTTCTAAGGTTTTTTTGACCAACAAGAATGACTTCAGTCTTATCTGAATTTAATAGCAGGAAATTACAAGTCATCCAAGCTTTGATTTCCTTAACACAGGCTTCTAACTTGGCTAAATGATTACTATCATCTGGCTTCATTGACAGGTATAATTGTGTGTCATCTGCATAACAATGAAAATGTATACAGTGCTTTCTAATAATGTTGCCTAACGGAAGCATATATAAACTAAAAAGAGTAGGGCCTAGCACAGATCCCTGTGGAACTCCATGACTAAGCTTTGAGTTGAAAGAAAACTCATTATTTACATGAACAAACTGGAACCTATCAGATAAATAAGATCTAAACCACTGCAACGAAGTTCCATTAAGTCCAACATAGTGTTCTAATCTATCAAGTAGAATATTATGATCGATAGTATCAAAAGCTACACTAAGGTCTAAAAGGACAAGTACAGAAACTAGTCCATTATCAGATGCAATGAGGAGGTCGTTAGTGACCTTTGCTAAGGCTGTTTCAGTACTATGATGGATTCTAAACCCAGATTGAAACTCTTCAAGTAAACCATTTCCCTGCAGGTGGTCAAATAATTGCGTAGCAACAACTCTTTCTAAGATTTTTGAAATGAAAGGGAGATTAGAGATTGGTCTATAGTTAGCTAAAGCTCCTGGATCTAGCGTTGGCTTTTTGAGTAAGGGTTTAATTACAGCCGTTTTAAAAGCCTGCGGTACATGGCCTAAAGTTAATGAAGAATTGATTATATGAAGAATAAAGCTACCAATAAGTGGGAAGACTTCTTTAAATAACCTGGTAGGAATAGGGTCTAAAAGACAAGTTGAAGGTTTGGATGAGGAAACTATTTTGTCTAACTCACAAAGGTCGATTGGAGTAAACTCATCAAGACAGACATCAATAGAAGGAGTTGTAGTAGTTACAGTATTTAAGTTAACTGTGGGAAGAATCTGATTGATTTTATCTCTGATGGATGAAATTTTATTATTGAAAAAGTTCATAAAGTCCTGACTAGTAAGCTCTAAGGGAATGCTAGGATTGACAGAGTCCTGACTCTTTGTCAACCTGGCTACAGTACTGAAAAGAAACCTGGGATTATTCTTGTTCTCTTCTATTAATGCAGAGTAATAACTCGTTCTAGCTTTTCTAAGAGATTTTTTATAAATTAAAAGATGATTTCTCCAAGCTAAATAGATTTCATCTAAATTAGTGGAGCGCCATTTTCTTTCTAATTGACGAGTCTTCTGTTTTAAGCTACGAGTTTCTGTGTTGAACCAAGGAGTTAGAAATCTCTGATTAGACTTTTTCTTTTTTAAGGGGGCCACCAAGTCTAGAGTCTGATGCAGAGAAGCTGAAACACTATCCATCATGTTATCAATTACAGAAGGAGCAAGCTGTCTATAGCTTATTTCCGTTGTGTTGACACATGGCATAGAGGAAACAATCTGCATAAATTTGGTAACAGCATCATCTGAGAGGCATCTACTGTAATAATATTTTTCTTTAGGAGCCAAATAGTCAGAAATAGTAAAATCAAAGGTTAACAGACAATGGTCTGACAGTACAGGGTTATGAGGAGACACTACAAGATTTTCTATTTCTATGCCATATGTCAGAACAAGGTCCAATGTATGGTGGAGGTAATGAGTAGAATTTCCTACTTTCTGAGAAAACCCAATCGAGTCTAATATTGAATTAAATGTCACATTAAGGCAGTCACTATCTACATCCACATGTATATTAAAGTCCCCTACTATAATTATTCTATCAGATTTTAGCACTAAATCAGCTAAGAAATCATCAAATTCAGATAAAAATTCTGAGTAGGTTGATGGGGGACGATAAACTATGGCAAATAAAATTGGGTTTAACCTAAAATTGCTAAAGTGCCCAATACTGAGGACCAGGCCCTCAAAGGAATTATAACATGTTTTTTGCTTTACATTAACTAGTAATTTGGAATGGTAAATTGTTGCTACTCCTCCTCCACGACCAGAACTTCTGGGATTTTGACAGTTTAAATAACCAGAAGGAGTTGATTCATTTAAACCAACATAATCCTCTTGCCCTAACCAAGTCTCTGTAAGGGAAATTAAATCAATCTGATGATCAATTAACAGATCATGGACTAACAGAGACTTGGGAGTTAGAGACCTAATATTTAATAAACCACATTTAATTTTTAAATTATGAGGAGGAACAGAGGCCAAATCATTCAATTTAGAGGCTTTATGTTTAATTTGAGTTTTACCAATATTTTGCTTTATCACTTTGGGATGCTTATACATTATATTTTTATTTACTTTGGAGGGAGCAGACAACGATTCTCTGATGGGGAAGACAGGGGCTAAGCTGAGGGGTGGCGGATGAAGAGGAGCTGCAGCGAAGCGTGTAAGACTGCGACTCTGCTTCCTGGTCCCAACTCTGAGTAGTCAGGGTTTTGGAAATTTGGATAAAAAAGATGCCAGATTGTTAGATAAATGAGAAGCACCATCCAAAGTGGGATGAATGCTGTCTCGTCTCATAAGACCAGTTTTTCCCCAAAAAGAGCTCCAATTGTCAATGTAGCCCACGTCATTTTTAGGACACCACACAGACAGCCAGCAGTTCAAGGATGACGAGCGGCTAAACATGTCATCACTGGTCAGATTGGGGAGGGACGAATGTGCGGTCCTAGTGTCAACTGTAAAATTTACAACTAAAGGTAATAAGAAAGGAAGACCAAACTCTATGTTTTTGAGTAATCACCTGGAAAAAGTGTTTGCTGCACGGATGGTCTAAGGTGGGGCTAGACCCAAGACAGGCAGGTCAATGCAAGTGAATGATGGAAATCAGGACGTTTGTTTTAACTGTGGCAAACCTGGTCACTGGGCCGTGATTGCAGGTTTGGCCAAAGAGATGGATTTGGAGGCAGGGGACCAAGTAGAGGTAGAAGAAGATTTCAGAATGATCAGAGAGGCAGGTTTCAGCAAGGCAGAGGAGGTGAAAATCAAAATGACTATGGAGGTGAAAAGAGACAAGGACCCTCAGAGGGTCAAGGACCTTCAGACAGAAGAGCATGACTAACCGACTGTGATGAACTCTCTTCTGAGAACAAACAGATAGTACTTGACCAACAGAAAAGACTATCTGAAGTGTTAACAAGGCCTAATGAGACTTTGGACCTGACTATGTACAGCAGTGCGTTGTCTGCCCCTACAATATGGTTACTGGTGAATGGAAAAGAGGTTGAATTTCTTTGTGACACAGGAGCCACACGCACTACTGTTTGCAAAATCCCCAAAGGTGCTAAATTTACTGGAAGAACAATTAAAGTTCAAAATGCAGGAGGTGGAAGAACAACTGAGAGCCTTTATGGCCCAATTACACTAACAGACTCCTCCACAGGCAAAGTATGCATTTCAGAAGTGATTGTGGCACCTTCCTGTCCAGTAAATTTGCTCGGGAGAGATGTATTATTCAAACTTGACATTACATTAGGCCCAAATTTGAAAAAAAAAAGATGACTACACTGGTTTAAAGGACTCTTACTTTACAAATGTGATGTTTATATGATTTTGCACTGCAGGATACATTTATAATGGTGTGACATCATATTTCAGAAATGTGACAGCAATGAGGAATATGCTTCTCCTGATTCGGCGGTGGCCAAGCTGGGTCAGGGTGAACTACATTGCACTCCATAATTTACCAAGGAATGTATGAAATAGGGGCATTCCTTGTAAAAACATTAAATCGAATTCTAATTAGGCAAAACGTCTGCCTTTCCTTTGACTGAAAGAGTGTGACACAATATTTCAAATTCAACCCATCTGTGTTCAACTGGACAAACTGATTTTATTTATCAATGCTGAAGCATATCAAAAATGCACAGATAATTATTTTGTTTTTCTTAAATGGAATTTGTAAACTAGTTCAAGAAATGTCACAAAAGAAGCCATGATTATTGAAATCTTATTTTTGAAGGAACTGGGCTACCCGCAAATTTTATCTAAAACTAAAAGTGGTAGCACACTTCCTTTCAGTAAAAGAATCAAGCAAATACCTTGTAACTTTGCTGCATGTGCGTCTCCATGTATCAAAACAGGGGGTGTCAAAGAAATTAATTAGTAAATAATTAGCAATCCTCAGAATAATAGATAATGCATAAAAATTATCAATAAATGATTGATGATGAATTCAATTCAACTTTATTTACATAAGCACATTTCATTTCATTTTCTGTAGTGCCCAGGATAAACATATGGCTGCAGTTATAACTCAAATACATGCTGGGCAATACAGACCACTTTCTTATTATTCATGGGATAATACAAATAATAAGATCATGCCCTCTATTATCCTACACATTCCCCATGCCGTGAAGGGGGTTTTGCAGCAGGACAACCATTCCATATTGTCACCAGCTAGACTGTTGTCGTACACTATAACTTTGTTATCACAGCCACACATTCAGCTTGTACCAAATTCCTTGTGGCTATTTACTGATGGCTTGTCTTTACAAAAGCCTGATGGGTCAACATCCACTGCTTATACTGTGACAACATTGTCTGGGGTCCTGATTGTGGAAAAATTCCACAACCTGCATCACCTCCAACAGCCGAACTATTGGCTTTGATTACAGCACTTACATGAGCTACTATCCTGAATGTAACTATCTGTACAGAGAGTAAATATGCTTATAACGCATGCCACCTGCATACCGCTACCTTGAACCTGCGGGGGTTTGTCACCTTCACAGGAAAACCAGTAAAATATTGATAGCAATTATTGCAGCTACATAATGTTTTGATACTACCACTTTTACTACCACTATCCACTACTACCACTGGTCTACACTCAATCGCTTCAGGACTGGACATGGCCCCTGCTTGGCCAGCCTTCACAGATGGGGCAGTAGCCCTAGCCCACTGTGCGCATGTGGAGAGGAGCAAACAATGGAACACATTATAGAGGCTTGCCCGCTCCAAAGACTGGAAGGAAGATTACACACCCTCCATACAGCAAACCAGGAGGCAACTGCTTGGCTTAAGGACTTTGCATTCGCTAAATAAATAAATAAACTACCACTTTATGTGGCAGTTATTCACTGCCCTGCCCACACTAATGACACTGACTTGTTTAGCTGCCGTAATCGCTTGGCTGATATCACTGCTCACTGTGCTGCTATTGATCTTTTAGGAACCGTCTGTTTTATTAATGATGTTGATGTTTTAAAAGACTGTTAAAATAATATGCATCTCCCTCCTGTTACATGTGGCTTGCCTGATGGAAAAATTGTTCTGCCACCCACGTTATACAAATGGGATGCCCTGGTGGCACATGGACTATCAATGTGCCAATAGGAGGGAATGATGAGGATGTTGAAAAAACTGTCCTAATATTTTGAAAGAAGTAACAAAAACATGCCAAAAGTGCATCATTTATTATAAAATAATGCTCAAGGAGCAATGGAAAGCTACAATATTGCTTGGTGTTGATTGACACCTTCACAAAATGGACAGAAATTCATCCCACATCCTCAGCAAATGCTGCATTTGTGTGTAAAACTCTAGTGAATCATGTTTTTCCGTTTTTGGGGTTCCAGAACTGATTTATGCAGATAATGAAACTCATTTTACAGTATAAACAGTTCAAAACTTAATCCAAGCTGTATAAAGTAAGATCAAATTTCATAGCGCCTACCACCCACAAAGTACAGGCTTTGTAAAAAGAAAAATGGTACAATCAAATTAATGATTAACTCTATACTGGACACAAAGACAGGATTGTCACCTTTTGAATGTGCTTTTCACCGTCCTTATGTATTGCCTGACCTCTCACCACTAACCACACCTAACAAATACACAAATCTTAGTGAACATCTCAGAGAATGCTTAAAATACCAAAGAATACATTGATTCTGTCAGAGCTCTCTCTGCTCCACAGAAAGAAGCAGATAACCTGTTGCAACCTGGAGACTATGTCTTCATAAAGAACCACCACCGTCAACACTGGGTAAGGTGGCTTGGACCATTCCAGGTACTGTTAACCACTCCCACTGCAATACGTATTGCTGAACGACCATCTTGGATTCACCTTTCACACGTTAAAAGACTACGGGTGCCTGTAAGTGAACTGACTTGTTTCCCTGAGTAAAAGTCCAGCTACAAAGGGGATACGCACTTCCAAGTGTGTGGAGCCATGCCCCCTCGGTTTACCGAGATTGTCTCAACCCTGGTGAAGATAGGGGCCCGGATGGGTACTCTCTCAGGTGGAAACATGGCACCAAAAGTACTGATGACTCTGTGTTCCGCACTTCTCATGACAGTGGGGTGGTGGTCCCTTTCTGATCCAAGGACAAGGAGCCCACGAAGCACTGACAATGAACAATACGTAGATTATACACATAACCTGTGGTACCAGACAATGGTGGTTTCGGTGAGAGGACTGGGAATCAATACTTCTTGCTATGTGTGTTCATTGCTACCCCATTCACACAAGACTGCAATACCCATGATTCCTGTTCCACTAAGTGAAGAGGAAACGGCCGGAGCGACAATAGCGATGAACTCTCGTCTCAGTCTGCTTAATACAAGCAATAATGTTGGACATTGGTTGGTGGGGAACTTGTCAGAAAGGTATTTTAATAGATTGAATGTCACTGTTACTGATTACACTGGGTCTAAGATTAGAATATTTAAAACTACTGGGATTGGAACTTCTTTGCTTGCAGTTAAGAAGCCTTTAATGAAAGTAAATCCTACACTGTTTACTTCACCAATCTGCTTTCACAAAAACTGTAGTAAAAACAATTTCAACCTGGGTTTTTCACCAAGATGCAATGATACAAAAGAAGTGACCAGTGGAATGCGATATCATGACTCTGTTTGTAGAAATGCATTTCACTTTCCCTATATTGCTGCTGGAAATTTCACCTTAAAGAGCAAAAATTGTACTTTTAACTGTAGCAATAATCCTACTGTTTTTTGGCCAAATGATGATGGGTATGGATGTTTGGAAAACCATGTTTGGGTTTGTGGGCCTAATGTTTACTCATTGCTTCCTCCAGGGTGGTGTGGCAGGTGTTACATGGCTATATTGTTCCCACACATCAGCATAAGGTCAAATCTTGCACATGAAATGAAAACATCATACTCCCATTATTATCATCCTGAACAAACTAAAATACACACCAGGGCAAAAAGAAGCCAAAAAATAGACATGCAACAGTTGGTGGGTAAACTATCTGGAAAACAGAGAATTAGTGATTTTAAAGGTGTTATGGGTACTCTTTTTCCAATGTATGGCAGTGCTGTAGCTATACACCACATAAATGCATTAGCATGGACAATGGAAAATCTCACTGTATTAATGGAGCAAGGATTCACAAATTTAAACGAAGAACAAAAATTCTCAAGAATGATGACATTACAGAATAGAATGGCCCTAGATTTAACATTAGCTGCACAAGGAGGAGTATGTCATATTATTGGCCAGGAGTGCTGCACATATATCAATCAATATCTGATCAATATCAGAACCTTTCTCATGTTATTAGCCATTTGAATGACATCTTATACTTACAACATACTTTGGATGAAGATAAAGGTTGGGGTCCCTGGGTCTGGTTTCAAAGTGGAACTTGGTGGCAGATTCTTTTGAAATGGTTAACCCCATTTATTGTGATATTAATCTTATTCTGTGTACTATTCATGTGTGTCATTCCCTGTATAAGGTCCATGATAAGTAGAGCTCTTGCTCAACACACTTTCATGTTACAATCTGTTATGCTCCAAAGAGAAGTTCCTGTACAATATACTGCCTTAAGACAACAAAGTGATGGTGATTGTGATGACAAAACCACTGTTTAGATTTGGAAGTGATGCTCAATGATGTCAATGTAGAAAATCGTGAGAAGATACATTGTACTGATGATTGCATGTGATTAAAATTGATAAAATGATAAACAGGAGGGAATTGTCAGAAAATTGTACATATGTGTATACATATTATCATTTTATATAATTCAATGAAGTTTATATGTAACTATTTGCTGAAAAATACTAAAACTGTCTGTGTGCTAGAGGTTCTGTACATGATGCATGAAGACTAAAATTGTTTTTTTATATTTTTAATTATGTTGAAATTCCAGTTCTCCTTTCATGGTAGATTTATCTTAAAACACATGCCTGCACCTGCCTTAGAGACTGTGATTCTTTAGAGCACAGGACACACCCTGATAACATGGAACTGTTACTCCCTAGAGCACAGGAAGCACTCTGATAAAATGAAACTGTTCCCCTTTTCTTCAGTGTCAGCATGTTTTATCTATCTGACCATGCAACTGCTGTATGTTTTATCTGTTTGACCATGCAACTACTGTGTATAAAATGTCTGAACTGTGAGGATTACCTCCAGTACCTACTTCCTGTAACCAGAGGTTCGTACTCCTTGTGCAAGTAAAACTCTTAAAAGAATATTCTTGTGTCTCGAATCTTTATCGAGGTAACGAACTAATATACGATCACATTTTTGAGTTTCCAGATTCCTGACAAGAAAGTAATAAGAAAGCAAACCCACACCGTGTCCATTTTGGTCCAAAACTGACGGCACCACTGGCGTCTTCAGTGGCATTCCTCTTCAGCAGCCCGACGCTGCTCTGAGTCTGAATTGTTCGTCATATCAGTATCAGTATAAGTGTGCATGTGTGCTGTATGTTTCTGCTGAGCAACGTTTGGCGTACACTCAGGTTGTTTTATGACGGCTGCCAGGTGCAGTGTTATGCAATCTTCTGTCTTCACACGGCTCGGCTACTTCTCATCCTAGTCTATAATGTAGGGTGGTGATTGTTGCTAATTACTTACTTCTGCTTCTCGTCCTCATCTGTTCTGGATTCTTCTGGCTTGACTGCTAGGACCTTCCTGCAGTGTGTTGCGTGGATCCACATTGCCCTTTCTGCAATCTTCACAGCCGTGAATGTCATCAGCAGGACTTGGTAGGGGCCTAACCACCGTTGGCTGTGCCAGTTCTCTCTTTTGAAGCTTTTGATCATCACCTAATCGCCAGGTCTTACAGTATGTCATGAAGCGTACCCTCAGCAGGTTTGGGCAGCGCAGCTTTCACCTGTTGAGAGATGTTTTGCAAATGGCAGGACAGAGCAGAGCAATAGGCTAACATGGCATTTTCAAAATGTGATGTGGTTAGTGGGGGTGCAGGTCTCTTTTCCACGGAGAAACCTAAAGCTGGGGGACGAGCAAACAGGATTTCAAATGGAGACATGTTATGCTTCTTTCTAACTCGCATGCACATGTACATGAGTGCTAATGGGAGGCACTTAGTCCAGGGCAGTCCAGTTTCATCTTCAAGTTTTGCCAGTTTGTTTTTTGGAGTGCCATTTTCACGCTCAATAGCACCAACTGACTGCGGGTGGTAGGCACAATGTTATCTCAGGTCAAAACCCAGTGTAAGGCTCAAATAAGTTAAAGTTTCATTTACAAAATGTGTACCTTCATCTTTTTTTAATTTACCTTTTGTTCTTATTAAAGACAAAAATAGAAAGGAAATGTTTTTACCTTATTTACATGTTTTGACTGGGCAGACATGTAACGAAGGTAAAAACATCTTTCTATTTTTGTGTTTAATAAGAACAAAAGGTAAATAATTAAAAGAAGACAAAATGAATCTATCTTCATCACTGAAGATTTTCTCAGGCATTCCCCATCTGGGAATAATTTCTGACAACAATGCCCTAGCTATGACTGTGCTAGTGGCATGTTTAGCTGGAAAGGCTTCTACCCATTTGGACCACATGTCAGCCATTACCAAACAGTACTTTTTACCCTCTGCTGGTGAGAGTTCAATGAAATCCATCATCAGGTGCGGGAAAGGACCTGTGAGAGGTGGATGAGCAGCTGGAATCTGTTTGGAGAGTCTGTGAGCATTGTTAGTGGCACAGATTAGACATGTTTTGCAAAAATTGTCAGCATAGACAGTAAAACCAGTGGTAAACCAGTTCGCATGAAGTGGTTGTATCATTCCCTCTTTTGACACATGATCTCTTCCATGTGTCAACTTAGAAAAATGATGGAAAAAGTGAACTGGGAGGCAAGGGAGGGCATTTGGGCCTCTCCACACACCAGCCTGGTCTTTGTAGCATCCTTTCTTTGTCTACTTCTGGCGTTCCTGTGGGGAGGAAAAAGACAGAATGCATGGACAGAAGGGAATCAATAGGTGAAGGGAGGGCCACACTGAGAGAAGGGGGGAGAAGGTAAATGAACAGTAGTGAGCGACAGAGCTGCAGCCTTTGCAGCAGCATCTGCACAAGCATTTCCTTTTAAGATCAAGTCTGAGGAAAAAGTGTGAGCAGCACATTTGCATACTGCTATAGAGGAAGGAAGAAGAATAGCTTCAAGAAGCCTGTTACAGGCGAGCCTGCAGATATGAGGAAGTTGCGTTCACGCCAAAGGGCATCGAAGTCATGGACAACACCAAAGGCATAGCAAGAGTTAGTGTAAATAGTGACAGATTTACCAGAGGCATACGTACATGCCTCCGCCAATGCAACAAGTTCAGCAGCCTGGGCGGAAAGATGGGATGGCAAAGAGCCAGACAGCAATGTGCAGTGATCATCACAGACTGCCCAACCAACCTTATTATGGCCCACAGATGGATCAACAGAAGCGGAGCCGTCAACATAAAGAACAAGGTCAGGATTAGTCAGGGGTGTGTCCAAAAGATCCAGTCTAGGACTCGTAACTAGTTGAACCAATGAGAGGCAATCATGATCACAATCACCATCCTCCTCACAGGAGGGGGTGGGAAGATGTGAGCACAGTGTTTAACGGTGAGATTTGGTGACTCAAGGGTGGAGTGATATCTGAGCCACCTGGCATGAGAGAGATGGGAGGACTTTTGCTCTATTAGAAGGAAAGCAACTGCATGAGGAACATACAGAGTGAGGGGAGAGTCATGTGATGCTTCCATGGCTCTTTCTGCCACAGCCACAGCATGGAGGCACAATGGAAGGCCTGCAGCAACAGAGTCAAGTTTGCATGAATAGTATGCAATAGGCCGAAGTTTGTCTCCGTGAGGCTGCAGAAGAACAGAGGTCATGCATCCGGACTTTTCATCAACATACTGAACAAAAAGTTTCAAGGGGTCAGGAAGAGAAGAGTGGGAGGAGATAGGAGAGCCTTCTTCATGTTATCAAAGGAGTCATTAGCAGCAGGTGTCCTCTCAAGTGGAAAGTGTGAGGGACCTTTTAATGGAATGATGTCATGCATTGGTCTTTCAATACATGAGAAATCAGGAATGAAAGAGCAGCAATAGGAGGCCATGCCAAGAAAAGAAAGGAGCTCCTTTTTGGTTTTTGGTTTGTCTATGCGGCAAATTGCATCCACAGGTTTGGGAGAGAGATTTGCCCTGAGCAGAGATTGGGTGATCCAGGAATGTGACCATTGGTTTACAGAATTGCAATTTGGGTTTAGACGCTTTGTGGCCTTCTGCAGCTAGGTGACCCAAAAGTTTCAGTGAGTCAGATTGGCATTGTGGTTTGTTTGGCGCACACAGCAAGAGGTCATCAACATATTGAATCAAAACATAACCTTCTGTCAGCTGAAGGGAACTCAGGGAATCTTTGAGGGCCACACTGTAAATGGCTGGGCTTTCACAGTAGCCTTGGGCTAATATAGTGAAAGTGTAGAGCGCCCCATTGAATTGGAATGTGAACCAAAACTGTGAATCTTTATGGACTGGGACACTGAAAAATGCATTGGACAAGTCCACTACTGTAAAACAGGTGGAGTTTGGTGGAATTTGGCTCAAAATGGTGTGAGGGTTAGGAACCACAGGCGTGCGCTGAACAACTGCAGCATTCACTGCCTGGAGATTTTGAACAAACCACCATTCAGCAGGTTGACCCTTGTCTCTGATCATTTTTTACAGGAAAAAATGGGGTGCACACTGGTGAATTAGGAGATGGGACAACAATACCTTCTTTCAGGAAAGACTCAAAAACTGAGGTGATACCACCACGTGCTTCAGGTCTGAGTGGGTACTGCGAGCATTTGGGTCTGAAATCAGACTTGGAAGTTATTACCACAGGAGGGCAGTTTCTTATTAGCCCAACATCATACTTGTGTGCAGCCCACAGGGATGATGGAACACGTGAGAGTATGGAGTCAGGGTCTTCTGGCTGAATGGGTTGAGTGACAGGGCGAACCCATCTGTACTGTCCGTTCTCATCTAACATCTGTATGAAGTGTTCACAAGGGAGTGAGACTGTGTATTCTGTATGAAACATCTGCAGAGATGGTGAGAACGAGATGACATGCAGGCTCCAATGGGAGAGTGGGTTTGACGGTTCCCAATCATCAGCATGAAACGTGGCCAGAGCTCGTGGACCCATGTCACGCCATGCTGAGGGTGGGGTTTTAGTGAGTGAGATGTGCGGGTGGCTGCCGGGAACTGAAAACAAACTGTTCATAACAGGTGTGAGACTAATCAGCAAAAAGCTGAAATCAGCATTCCAAATGATGTGGGAGCTTTGCAATGGAGTGAGCTTAATTTGTAAACACTTGCTCTCATAATGTGTGTCAGGACCCTGTGAGAGATAGGGTAGAAATAGAGATAGAGATAAGGCCGTCCCTAATTCGACAAGGTCAGAGCTCTGTTTTTCATCTATGTCCACTCATAAATGTACAGTGATGTTGGAGTTTTTGCAAAAGTCAAGTCAGGGGTCTCTATCATTGTTCCGTGTGGTGTGCAGGTGACTGAGAGAGACAAACTGCACATTAGGTCTCTACCTAACAGACTAAAGGGACATTGTGGTGAAAAAAGGAACTTATGAGTGAACTCACATCCATCCACTACACATGACAGTGTCTCAGTGAAAAACTCATGTGTGAAACCTCCACTTGCCACTTGTGATGTGAGTGAGCGGGAGGTGAGAGTGGGCTTTTGATGATGATGACAAAACTGAGTTAGTAGCCCTGGAATCTACCATAAAATCTATTACCTTCCCTGAAATTTTAACTGGCAAAATGGGCAGGTCCCTGAAATCACAGATTGAATACTTGGCTAGAGTAGCGTGAACATCAGTATGCGTTGTGTGTGTGTGTGTGTATGTGTGGCTGCAGCAGTTTTTTATTAGCAAGCTCATGTATGGCGTCTGCTGGGGGTGAAAGTGAGGGGGATGCGCATGTACCAGTCTTATCTGCCTGGCGTCACTGTTGCTGCTGTTGTATCAGCCCCTAGTCTTGTGCTTGTGAATGGGGCTGTGGCTGTGGTGTGGTGTGTTGCTGCCAGGCCTGGCATCCTCCACGCTGAAAATTACCTCTGCCCCTTCCTCTGCCACGGGAGGTATTTCTGGGCTTCACTGGGCAGTCCTTTGCCCAATGTCCACCTTGTTTACAGTAGTTACAGCTGGAGAGTTGTGGGCATTCCCTCACCCAATGTCCTTCTTCCCCACAATAGCAACATTGGTTTGGACCGGCCGTAGCCCGGGTGGGGGTGAGTTTGGGACCCATTTGGCCATGGTCAGGAGTGCTTTCTCCAAGTTGTCCTCCTTAGCCTTGGTCTTCTTCTTTGTGGCACTCTCGGCCTTTCTGTGATGGTGATCTGCGTGGTGCAGTATTTCCTGTGATGTCTGGGTTTCCCATCCTATACATGTCTGTTTCACATCTGCAGCCAGGCTGGGGAGAAGACCCGCCATAAATCACATGTTCAAATGCGTGCCGTATGCTCCTGTATCTGTCATGTAATCTTCGGGGCATGGAATGGCCACCACCCCGTTGAAGATTTTCCTTAATCTGTGGAAGTAGTCCCCCGGAGTCTCGTCATCCTTCTGCTTGCAGTTTGAGACTTTGCCCAGGTTGGAGCATTTCATGCATTCTTTAACAATTGTGGCAATCAGGCGGTTGGGCGCTAGATGGTAGTCCCTGTTCTTGTTGTCACCATCAACTCCGAACATCTGTTTAAAACAGGGGCATCAGTTTTGCCATCTTGCTGGGGGTACATTTCTGTGCTACAATCCTTCGGAGTTCGTGGAAGGTCGGCCGATAAGTTTGGCAGAATGCCTCCAGCTGTTCACAGAAATATAATGGGTCATTTTCCAGTTTGAGAAGTGTTTCTGCGAATTTGGGTATGTCTTTGGGTGCCCATTGTCTGAATACAGTTTCTGGGCCAGACGCATCCATAACCTCCACCATTGGGGCTCTTTGGTCTGCCTCGTCATCTATGTCTCCTTCATTCTTTATCTTCTCTCTTTTTTGCCGTGCAGACGGTACATTATCGTGGAAGGAAAGAAGATCAGTGAGGGTCCTTAATTCTCTCTGCCTTTTGTGAGACATTACCCCCGACAAAGTTAGTGTATCACTTCCGTCATTGGTCTGAGTTGCTTTCGCTGCGGGGGGGGGGGGGGGGGGAGCGTCATCTTCTGGGAAGTGTACAGCATGGGTAGAGCGAGGCAGTGCTGGGTACAATGCGGCGGTAAAAGGGTCAGTAGGGTTGGGGGTAGGGGGCGCGTTTGTAGGGAGGGGGAAAGGGGTCCCTCACAGGGGTCCCCAGCAGAATGTACACCTCTCCTCTACAAGGTGAGAGTGAATGAAGGGAAGGAATGAATGTGTTTGTTTATAGTGAGTGACGAAGGGAGGGAGGCCTGAAATAGGCAAATGTGAGTCAGATGTTTATTGCACTGTCCCTGTCAAATAAACTAATCTATCTATCTATCTTTCTTTGCCTGTTCATTTCTCTGTCTGCCTGTCTCCTGCTTATATCTCCGTTTCTTTGCTTCCGTCAGCCACATTTCTGCTGCGCCCTTCTCTAACTGTAAGTGCGTCATTTTTTCTCTGTCTTTCTTGCTTTGCTTCTTACATGTCTGAACTTTTTGAATTTCAACATTAATCTTGTCCCTCAAAGCAGTAATCACTTCAACAGAAAATGAGCCCCCCGAAGGAAATCCACTCTTGCAGATCCATTTTCCCAAAAACTCAACACTGTCAGGACCATAATTATCAGTCATAAATCTCACCTTAGGACCTTCCAGATCTTTGGGAGACTGCTTTGATTTAGTAGTCCCTATCACTGGTTTCAGATATGACCACCGGGCATCCCCGCTTGCATCCAGGTAACTAACGTTATATCCCCAACCCCGTAACTTGACAGGAGTCGTATACAACTAAACAATCAGTCCTGCCGTGGAGTTAACCAACCGGACTTCACAGAAACAGTCCTGCCACAGGAAAATATCCTGTCGGACCTCACAGATATAGGCCAACAAAAGGTAAGATAAATGACTGACTTAATTTAACTATATCATGTATCACAGAGAAAAAATATATATATAAATTCTACTTATGGAGATCTGGAGGCTGGGTCCTTTGAGAATCCAGTGCCGCTCCCCTCCTCCCGCCAAGTACCCGTCACTAATTCAAGTGGAAAGGATCAGACGAAATTTGTGTCTGAGAGGATCAGTCCACGGCGGAAGAAATCGGGATTGCGGTCTAGGATCCCACTTGCTGATACCAAGATGTTATGGAAATTTATTTGCCTTTTCTCCCTGGGTCCTGAAAAAATTAACATCACAGATCTGCAAAATTTGGATAGCCTTTTATTTTCTCTGCATGCAGAGAACAAAGAGAAGGCTGCTGAAATCTGCCTCACAGCTGAGCACTCCCCTCTACCTCTCAAGGTCACAAAACACACTCCTTTATACAGCTCTGCAAGGTGCTTGCATCATTGCTTTATATGGTAACATATCAAACAGTGCATAACTTTATCATGCAAGCAGTCCTTGGACTGCACATAATTGGGAAGACAGGAGTTCATCTTCTTAAAATCACACCCTAATAAAGCCTGCTAAACATCATTTAGTGACATATCGGAATTTCTGGCTTAGAAACAGAATAAAGCAGCCCACCAACAATATCAGTACATTTCCACTTCAAGAGTTCAACTGATTTGTTTCATCATCTTGCATGCAATCAAATACAAAAGCCACAACTACAAAACGGCAAGATGTTTTAATCAGAGATAATCCCACTAATAGGGAACGTGAGCTGGGGTTAGACCAGGGGTCTGCAACCTTTGCCAGCCGAAGAGCCATTTTGCCCGTCTCCGACTAAAACAGACGTGGCTGAGAGCCACAACGGCAATTTGACCTTTAAAATAAAGATTATGCTGCTTATAAAGTTTTTTATATACTGTACATAGCTCTGAATATTATGTGGCATTAATGAATTCCTACTACAGCAGTGGGAAAAAACTGCTTATAGCTTCATTTATATAGCTTCATTCATGAAATAAATGTTAGATATATATAATAAATTGCTTTGTGCTGAAAAATAAATTTCTGAATATCTGACCATAATTTTTGCATAGTTTTAATTATCAGCACATTCATAAATTGTTTAAATCTGAAAAATATCACCCATCTCCTACTTTCAACAGTGATCACACAGCTTTAGTTCCTGATATTTTCATAAATTAGAGATGAAAGTTTTATTTAGAAGAAGCTACTTTTCATCCTGTTTCCTCATAATGCTCCTTGTTCAAATGTATTAATATAACATAAATCTGTATCCTTCACTTGTTCTCCAGACTCTCAATTTGACAACTAGTGGATTGGTTGTGAGCGGTGCGGTGGCGAAGTTGTTAGCACTGCGGCAGCACAGCAACTCACCCTTGGCCGGGGGATCCTTGGTTCGATCCCAGCCCCCGACCAACAGTGATCTGTGTGGAGTTTGCATGTTCTCCCCGTGTCTGTGTGGGTTTACTCCGGGATTTCTCCAGTTTCCTCCCACATGCCAAAAACATGCATGTTAGGTTAATTGGCATCAACTGGGGATTCTAAATTGTCCTTAGGTCTGACTGTGAGAGTGAATGGTTGTCTGTCTCTCTGTGTTGGCCCTGCGATGGACTGGCGATCTGTCCAGGCCCTTTTGACACTTAAAATGAAATAACACTGCATATAACTTTTTTTCCCTTTATGCTATGTATAAACAAACTATAATGTGTTGCATTTATGAAATCAGGGAACTCCTGCAGAGAAAACAAAATTACATTTCTGCATGCAACAAAAACATTTTGAACTCCGAAAAAAAGAAGACATTGGGTTGAAGGTTGACATTGGGTTGAAAGGAGAGTGCTATTTCTAGCACTGATGACTCCTGATCCTTCGATAAAAATCTCATAATTCCGCTGAAAACAATACCGAAAGCTCAGAATTCCAACACGAACCAGCGATGTGATTTGGGGTTGGGGAAATTATCTGAAAATTCAGCAGGGGGTCTGGGGGACATAGTCCCCCAGTGGGGTCCGGGGTGGGATGGGGGGCAAAGCCCCCCGAAGCTCCTGGGTTTTTATGATTTTTAAGTACCAGAACTGTGCTTAAATGACATAAAACAAACAGCTGAATGCCACTTATTACTGTATAATATTGACTTATGTTCCAAGAAGATAGCATTCCTAAAATATTCCAACAAGCATTATCCATCACATGCTTTAACACTTGATCAAATCAAAATCAGTTAATTTTATCTATTCCATAATAGAAATAAAATTCCAACATACCATTACTTTTTATAATTTCAGCATTCATTTCAGATCACCAGTTTCAATCTCCATTGAGACTTGAGCAGTTCATTTTGCACAATCACTGATGTAGCCAAGTCTTAGAAATATTCAAAAGTTATGAGTCAATGTCCACTGTGCACTGTCAATTTCAAACTGTTTGGAATCATAAAAGGAGATGGTTAACTTTTATTACCGTTTAATCCCTCGCGCCAGCCCAGCTCATACAGCCGTTGTAGAGTTAATGACTCTCCACCTGGCCATATCGATTACCGGTGGCCATACGTCACTTCCGGTCCTGCCTGAAAGGGCGCAGCTTCACTACTTTCAATCAATCAATCAATCAATCAAAGACTTTATTCCAGACTCAAGGGCCATCAAAAAAAGTAAAACAAGACAGTTGAAACAATCAGAAAGTTACAAAAAAAAAACAAACAAAAAAAACCCCACTAAGACACAACTGCTAAGAGAAGTACAAAGACAGTACAGACTTTAAAAAGACTTAAAAAGACAACTGTACCAGTGCCTTCTAAACTGTGATTGACAGCGAATAGAACTGAGCTTAATGCTAGACATGACTTGAATGATTTCATTTCTAGATACATCAAGCCGACAGATGAATTTATACATAAGATTCCTTATTACTGCATGCAGAGTATTTACACGTGATGAGACAAATAACTCGGAAGCACTGCACCATCGAGGCTTTTTAAGTAAAATTCTTAAGGCATCATTGTAGGCAACCTGTAATTTCTGCATACTTTGTTTCCTATAATTTATCCATAAATGAGCAGTGTATAAAGGTGTACAATAGGTTTTAAAAAGAACCAGTTTCACCTCATCTGAACAAAAACCAAATCTGCGTGCAAGAATATTTGCTTGCATGTAGATTTTGCAGCGTTGTCTGAAAATATCATCATCATCAGTCATTCTATCATTAATAAAATGACCCAGATATTTAATTTTATCCCTGACAATTAATTCCCTGCCTGCCAATTCAAAGACAGGGAATTTCATTAACAAATCTTCTTTAGTGCGGCAAATCAGCACACAACTCTTATTTGTATTATATTTTATGTCATTTTCCTCTCCGTAAGCACTACACACTCTTAATAACTCCTGAAGACCAGCACTACTTGGACTGAGAATAACTAGATCATCAGCATACATAAAATGATTCACTAACTTATTCCCTATTAAACACCCAGTTTTACAGGCATTCAGTTGCTTTGACAACTCATCCATGTAAAGATTAAATAGAATAGGGGACAATATACTGCCCTGTCTGACACCACTGCTCACACCAAAAGGGGATGAATGACTTTTCCCCCATTTCACCAGCATCTTCTGATGTGCGTACCAGTAAATCAGGATACGTACTAAGTACTTGGGAACCCCCCTGTCAATCATTTTCCTAAACAATATCCTGTGATTAACACGATCAAACGCCTTGGAGGCGTCAATAAAACAGAAAAACTGAAGAATTTTGATTTCTGTACTTATTTATAATTTCTTTTAAAGCATATATGCACAGATCTGTTCCATGATGGGGTTTGAATCCAAATTGATGATCAGTAGATTTGATGGATACATTTAATTTTTCAAACATGATTTTTTCCAGTACTTTAGATATTATATTGGCTATCGCTATGGGCATGTAATTATCCAGGCTACACAGCTTGCCAGCTTTATCTTTAATGATTGGTACCAACACAACAGACAATAAAGATTCTGGTAATATCCCATGAATCATGAAGCTGGTGAAACAGATTGCAAGAAGAGGAGCAATTCTTGAGCTAGCATATTTAAGATGCTCAGCAGAAATACAGTCTAAACCACTCGCTTTGTTATCTGATAGCTCTCTAATGGCTTTGGTCACTGCATGAGTGTCAATCAGGAGTGAATCGTCCCTTTCTACTTTCCCTACCTTACAAGTTTCATCCTTAGTTGAATTAAATAATGAGTAAAAGTGTTGCCGCCATAGATCCACAATATTTTCTGTACCTGAAATGCCTTCCAAAGTACAGGGCAAAGACGTTTTACTGTTACTAATCCATCTAAGCTCCTTCCAAAAATCTGTGACATTCTTATCTAACAATTTCTTGGCCAAGGAATTACTTCTCATTAGCTGCTCATTTTTAGAAATATGACGAATAGCATACTTAAACTTTGCATTTGTACATTTCTTCATCTCAAATTCTGGCCCTTGTCTGGGTCTCCCAGCCACCACCCATGCTTTATATGCTTCCTGAGCTTCAGAATAAGGCACAGCTACGGCTTCATTCCAGCCAGGTCTAACATTATGTGCCTTACGTATTTTCTTATAATAAGGCTTACTGTCCTTATACAGGGAGTTAACTATAGCATTGTACAAACTACAAAGGTCTTTCTTATGCTCAACAATGCTACAGTTCACATCGCTGCATATTACAGCATCTCTAGGAAGACATATTTTACTCAAGGATTTATCTGTACGAACACAATATTCTACAATTTCTTCCTCAGAAAGAGTGTCCCAGTCTAATTTTCCCACCTCATCCTGACTGACATTTTGACAAAGTGCAGGTAGACAGTCAACATTAATTATCATCTCAAACGGTATATGATCAGACATTGCTAACCCATAATAAATACTCATGCCACCCAAAGAAGCATGTGCATCACCAGTGCTGATGCAATGATCTAGCCAGGACGTAGTGTGCCAAGCCTCACTTATATAGGTATAACTATCGGGAGGCATTAGTACCTGGGCTGCACGGTGGCGCAGTGGTTAGCACTGCGGCAGCACAGTTTACCCTTGGCCGGGGGATTGTGGGGATCGTGGGATCGTGGGTTCGATCCCAGCCCCCGACCAACAGTGATCTGTGTGGAGTTTGCATGTTCTCCCCGTGTTGCGTGGGTTTACTCCGGGATTTCTCCGGTTTCCTCCCACATGCCAAAAACATGCAGGTTAGGTTAATTGGAGACTCTAAAGTGGCCCTAGGTAAAGACATGCATGTTAGGTTAATTGGCTGTTCTAAATTGTCCCTAGATATCTGTTTCCTATAGGCCCTTAGAATAGAGGGTTAGTATTAATGAAAGCGCTTTGAGTGGTCTTTGTGACTAGAAAAGCGCTATATAAGTGCAGGTTAGTTAGTTAGTTAGTTAGTTACTTGACAAGATTAAGTTGTTCTCATAACAAAAATGATACATATGTTTTGCAAATAAGGAGTCAGTGTCAGATATGTCTGCATTCAAGTCCCCCATAATAAAAATACAAGTATTATTATAGTCTTGCATATAGGAATTAATAAAGGCAAGCTTATTTAAATATTCATCCTCATTCTGTTGACACTCAAATGGCGTATATACATTAATAATAAGGAATTCCTTATCATTACAATTAAACTGCACACCAATACACCAATCTACACCAAGTCGGACCACTTTTATCAAGGAGTCCAGCTTCTTTCTCCAGAGGATAGCCACTCCTCCAGGTATCCTCCCCCTGATAACCCCCTTGCTGAGGTCAGTTGTAGACTCCCCAGCACCATGGAAATCAGGGTTAAGACAGTTCAAACGTTCCAAGTCTTGATCTGAAAGAAACGTCTCCTGAAGGCACAAAATATCACAATTGTTCAATAAACATAATAAATATATCACTGTTAAACAACGACACTGCAGCAAAGACATTGAGTTGCTAGCTGTTAGCATGAGGCCTACATATCTCCCGAGAGAACACTCACACGTGATCTGCATTGTTGTTTATGCAAATCCGACGGCGAACGCTGGGACAGTGCGTGACGTCATCCATTCAGTAACCAGCAGGCTGCAGACAGAACACCCAGATGCTCTTCTCCTCATCTCAGGCGATTTCAACCACGTTTCACTGTCTCCCATTCTGCCCACTTTCACCCAGTATGTCACATGCCACACTAGAGACAATAAAACACTGGATTTGTTCTACGCAAACACTAAGGAGGCGTACACCTCATCACAACTCCCCCCACTTGGGAGATCGGATCACAACTTGGTTCATCTCCAACCGGTGTACAAACCCCTAGTGCACAGACAACCTCCGGCCATGCACACTGTGGAGTTATGGTCTGAGGAGACAATGGACACTCTAAAGGACTGTTTTGAAGCCACTGCCTGGAAGCAGCTCTGCGATCCACATGGTGAGGACATCGATGGCCTCATTCACACCTTCACGGGCTACCTCAGCTTCTGTGTGGACAAATCCGTTCCCACCAAGACCATACGGCGTCACTCAAACAACAAACCCTGGATCAACCCTGAGATAAAAACACTTCTGAGAGAGAAGAAGAGGATCTTCAGGTCGGGGAACAGGGAGATGCTGAAGTCCGTACAGAGGGAGCTGAGGAGAAAGATCAGAGAAGGCAAGGACAGCTTCAGGAAGAAGATGGAGGACAAGCTGCAACAGAGCGACATCAGCGGGGTCTGGAGAAACCTCAAAACCATCTCGGGGCTCCAGAATACCTCCCCCCAGGCCACGGGGGGCAGGGAGTGGGCGAACAACCTGAATCTGTTTTTCAATAGATTTGACCAACCGCCCTCCCCCCTGTCTGCACAACAACCACTGCTGCCTCTAAGAAATCAAGTCCTGCTACCCACTCCCCACTCCACCGACACCCCCCCCACTCCCAACACACAGCCCCCCATCCTGACCCTGACCAAGACCCAGGTGAGGACGGAGCTGAGGAAGATCAAGGCGAGGAAGGCGTCGGGACCGGACGGCATCAGCGCAAAGCTCCTCAAGTCCTGTGCAGACCAGCTGTGTGGGATTGTGACGTATATCTTCAACATGAGCCTGAAACTGGGGAGGGTACCACAGCTGTGGAAAACATCTTGTGTGGTACCTGTACCAAAAACTTCCCACCCCAAAGACCTGAACAGCTTCAGACCGGTGGCCTTGACGTCCCACTTGATGAAGACCCTGGAGAGACTGCTCCTTGCTCATCTCCGCCCCCTGGTGGAACCAGCGATGGATCCACTCCAGTTCGCCTACCAGCATGGCATTGGGGTGGAGGATGCGGTGATCTTCCTCCTTCACCGTTCTCTGTCCCACCTGGAGAAGCCCGGGAATATGGTGAGGATCATGTTCTTTGACTTCTCCAGTGCTTTCAACACCATCCAACCGATGATCCTGAAGGACAAGCTGCTGCGCGCAGGGGTGGACCAGCACCTGTCATCATGGATCCTGGACTACCTCACGAACCGGCCTCAGTTTGTGAGAACCCGGGACTGTGTTTCCGACACGATCATCAGTAGCACGGGGGCCCCCCAGGGAACGGTGCTGGCTCCCTTCCTGTTCACTCTTTATACTGCGGACTTCTCACACAACACAACACATTGCCATCTACAGAAGTTCTCTGATGACTCTGCGATCGTTGGTCTCATCTCCAGCGGAGATGAAGCTGAGTACAGAGGGCTTATCCAGGACTTTGTGGACTGGTGCCATCGGAACTGCCTCCAGATCAACGCGAGGAAAACTAAGGAGCTGGTGGTGGACTGCCGCAGGCATGGGCAGCCCCTCACAGCACCAGTAAATATACAGGGAACAGACATCGAGATGGTGACATCCTACAAGTACCTGGGTATTCATCTGAACAATAAACTAGACTGGTCACACAATACTGACGCACTCTACAAGAAGGGACAGCGCAGGCTGTTCCTGCTGAGGAGACTCAGGTCTTTTGGTGTACAAGGGGCACTGCTGAAGTCATTCTATGACACGGTGGTGGCATCAGCCATCACTTTTGGAGTGGTCTGCTGGGGCAGTGGCATTACTGCAGCCGATAGGAAGAGACTGAACAAACTGATTAAGAAAGCTAGCTCTGTCCTGGGGCAACGCCTTGATCCGATGGAGGAGATAGGAGAGAGAAGGACGGTGGCTAAACTGTCATCTCTGCTGGAGTCCGAGTTCCACCCTATGCAGGACATACTGGATGCACTGAGGAGCTCATTTAGCAGCAGACTACATCATCCCAGGTGCACAACCGAGAGGTTTCGTAGGTCCTTCCTACCAACGGCTGTCAGACTGTACAACCTAAGCAGGGCTGCTCGCAGAGATAGCAAAAAGACGTAACAAACTAATAGTTTTTTTTTTTTTTTTTTTTTTTTTTTGAATGCAAAAGATGCAATAGACTTACACAATGGTCCTCTCCGGCATACAACTAGGAACATACCGGTCGCTATGGAGGGTGAGAATATGTATGGGCACATAATCATACCATGTAGGATAACTAAATAGACGGTTATGCTGTTTCATCCCACCTAGCAACAATGCTCTGCACTGTGTGTGTTTATATATTTACATATTTATTCCATCTAGCTACAATGCTCTGCACTGGGTGTGTTTATATTTATATATCTATATATTTATTCCATCTAGCTACAATGCTCAGCACTGGGTGTGTTTATATTTATATATCTATATATTTATTCCATCTAGCTACAATGCTCCGCACTGTGTTTTTATATATCTACATATTATTCCATCCAGCTACAATGCTCTGCACTGTGTGTCTGTGTGTGTATATATATATTTTATAGTAATATGTACATATGTATATTAGCTGCTCTTGCTTGCTTGTTTTTTTTTTTTTTGTTTTTTTTTTCTTGCCTTCTGATTGTTGCTCTGAGTGTTGCTATCCCTGTGCTGTTGCAATCCTGGAATTTCCCCGTTGTGGGACTAATAAAGGCTTATCTCATCTTATCTTATCTTATCTTAAATTGTCAATAACTAACCGGCGAGCTTTCTCCCCCGCACTTTGCCCCAATTTAAGGCCACGACAGTTGTAAGACATGACCTTAATACCCATCAAAAAAGGAGGAAGAGTTAAGAAAGATCCCCATCATGCGTGGGTGCCCGCATATTCTCCACAGCAGCCGCTCCACTAGCTCCAGCCCTCCCAGCCCCCCGGGGCTCATAATATCGCCGCATCAATGCGCCCTCTGGCCAGAGCTCTGGCTGGTACATGTCCCCCACCTCAGAGCATTCCGCCGTTACTTTAAACGAGCCAACCCTGCCGGTCCCAGTGACGATTTTCTGACAGAAAACTTCTCGTCCAAGCTTATCTTTAAAATATGCAGATAAAGTGTCAGCTTCCAAATCACGATGAAAACGGGTAGCAAACACACTCACCGTCTTAGTCCGAACTGTTTTAATATTACCAGAGCCCGTACCCACAACAGGAGCCGCGTTGCTGCCTTTATTCCTGCGGCTGTTTGAAGCAGAGGATGGCTTGGGTTTATCCGCAGTGCGCTCAGATCGTCTTCGTCCCTTTTTCACTACTTGACTCCATGTTGGAGAACCTGGTGAGGGGGCTACTGTTCCAGAATTTTCTCCGGTTATAGGCTGATCCACCGGGTCCGAATTCACATCCGAAGCCTTCTCTCCAGCGGTCAAGTGAGATTCCCGTGTATCTCCAGGTCTTGAGTCGATCATCGGGCAGGCCCCCTCCTCCGCTCCGACATCAGCGGGGCCGTCAGGCCCTCCCAGGACGGGCGCCTCCTTATCCACGGCTCGTGCGGCAGACTGCTCCAGGCCACTTACACGTCGGGCAATATCCGAGGTTATCGTGCGTAGATCTTCACTGGAGCTAGTCTGTAACAGCATGGTTTGTTTCATGGCACAAACCTCTGCACGTAACTGCTCCATTCTCCTCAGTAGGCTTGAGCAGTCCAGGCTGGAAAATGTAACCAGCGGCAAATCATCCAGGTAATGAGAGACAAATCTAGGTAGTTTTTCACCACACTCATTCATTACCTTAAGGCAACTCTTTAAATTATTAACATCTTTTTGGGGCCCCTTGTGTGCAACACACCTCTGTGTAGTGGGGCAGAGCTCAAACAGGACTTTTTTCGAGGCCTCAATCCACTCAGAGTCAAAAGTATTTGAGGCCAAAAGGACGATCTCATCCTGACTCAGAGTCTTAATTTTCACTGCAAGGAAATTTAGCAGCTCATCCTCAACAATTAATTTCCCCTCAGTAGTTTTATATACTTCAGGTTTTAAACGAGACCATTTTACCTCAGGGGCCTCCATAGAGCCATTCCAGCCAGGACGCGTGGAATCCACCATCTTGTGCCAGCTTGTTTCACCGTCCTTTTAATCCACTTTGTGACCAGAAACAGGATCAGAACCTTCTCCGGTCAGCTTAGTTGTCTCACAAATGTTCCTCACATTTGCTGGTGTCCAACAGAAGACTTTAGAGCAGTTTAACCAGGAAATCTCAGTTCAGGTCTCAGTGCACCTCAAAGCACCTCTGGTCTCGTCGCCATCTTGCGCCATAGTAACAAAGTCGGTAACTTGATGCAGAGGTTGTGTCATGAACAATATCTTCCTGGAAGATAAAATAAAGCGGAATTGGGTGAATTAACAGAAAATCACATCTCTGAGAACACGCCGCCATGAATCTTTGAAAAAGCATACAACGAGCCATTTGCTTGGTCCAATCGTTTGCAACTATCCAATCGCAGGGCTGTCAAGCTACTGCAATACAGCAGTAGCTTGAACACAACACATCCGGGTTATTGCGGGAGACGACTTCCGACTTCGTGTTGATTTTTCGCTGACGGTGATTAAACTTTAACACATTTTTTTTTTTTAGATTTTACAAGATCACCATAATCTTCAAATTTAGAATTACATTTTAAAAACTAATTAACTAAAATAAAATACATTTTAATTAAATACTCATTATTTATTTTCCAAAGCCACAGGGAGCCACAGCAGAGGGATGAAAGAGCCGCATGCGGCTCCGGAGCCGCGGGTTGCCAACCCCTGGGTTAGACTGTCATGACACAGGTTTGTTTTACCCTACTGATGACATGTTGTTGCAATAGTAATCCTGTAATTGTGTTCAAGAAGAAAAGCAAAAATGACATTAAACCATTCAACCCAAGCAAATTCTTTTAACATTACCAATTAGCTATCATCAGGTTGGAGAAAATCTTGAGTTTTGGGGTGGGCTTCCTCTACAGTAAATGATTTGACCTCACTGTTGTCCTCCTGATGTTTGACTGAATCCCTGGTGGGTAGGATGTTGGCAGAAGTGGACTTTGACACCCTGAAGACAGGCTGAGTGGCTCCCTGAAGGAGTTTTGAAGCTTCCTCTGTCTAGAATGCAAATCTCTGCCCATGCTTTAAAACAATAACCATTGCACAATTTCAACTGAAGTGGCTTCATAGAGCAAAGCAGATGCAACTGAAAATTTCTGTTTTCATTCAAACCCCTCAATGCAAAATCGTTCCATCAGTTGGATGCACCACCACTGGTGAATTACTGTCATATCCCACTAGAAAAAACAAACAAACATGAAATTAACTAACTAACTAACTAACTAACTAACCTGCACTTATATAGCACTTTTCTAGTCACAAAGACCACTCAAAGCGCTTTCATTAATACTAACCCTCTATTCTAAGGGCCTATAGGAAACAGATATCTAGGGACAATTCAGAACAGCCAATTAACCTAACATGCATGTTTTTGGCATGTGGGAGGAAACCGGAGAAATCCCGGAGTAAACCCACGCAACACGGGGAGAACATGCAAACTCCACACAGATCACTGTTGGTCAGGGGCTGGGATCGAACCCACGATCCCACGATCCCCACAATCCCCCGGCCAAGGGTAAACTGTGCTGCCGCAGTGCTAACCACTGCGCCACCGTGCAGCCGATTAAGAAATTAAGAAAACAAACAAACACACAAACAAACAAAACAAAACATGACAGCACACTGATGAAATATTTAAAAAGTGAAAATATGGCTTACCTCAGTGAACTCAAATGGGGTGGATGTACAGAGGCAGAGAGCCTCTGTACATCCACCCTTTCTTTAAAATACAATGAATGTGAGAAATGAAAGCTTTCAAGACTTCAACACATTAACCATTAGCATGAAGACACCACAGGAATTTCCTGAAGTCTGTTGAGGAAAGGCCTGAAGGCATAAAAAATGTATCATTACTGTAAAGAAATGACACAAACTTAACTGTATCTATATAAATACAAACACACTTACATTTATTCTGGTAAAAAGGCACAGCTGTTCAACTTTTATATTCTGATTATTTTCACAAATTTATAAGTTGACACTTCAAGGTCACTTCCTGTCTTCTCAGTCCAAGAGCCTTGAGAAATTGAGGCCGCAATTTGTCCAACAATCCAAAAAGAAAAAAAAATAAGTACACAAACACATCCTGTAAACACACCATCAATTCCATTGCCTAAGAACAAGTTAGTGAACTTGTAGCCAGAGAACAAATCTATGTAGAATTCTGTGGATCAGAACAAGGCTACTTATGGAAGCTGTAGCCAGAACAAGGCCCCAGAATGAGGGCAACAAACTGTTTTTAATTTGAACCTAAAAATGCCTTTATAGGCCTCATCCCCAAAGCCTTCAGGGCAAAGAGAGTCCAGAAAGAGAATCTCTCTCGCTGCCATTAGTAGAACCTGCAATGAATATGTCAGAACAAATATATATTAAAAAAAGAACTTATACAGGAAAATCTAAGAAGTTTGTGAAAAGACACTCAACACAGAGCAGACAGTGATCCGCTTTGTTCTTCTGCTGACACAAAGCAGGAAATATTATGGCATCCTTGGAGGCCAAGTTTTGCAATAAAATTTAGACCAAATCATTTAAGTTGATACACACAAATATAATCTGACATTTCTTTTGAACCGAGGCTATTGTACAAGTGACGTAGAACACAAACAACTTACCAGCAAACAAAGCAGTGGGTCAGTTTTTTTGTCCTTCAAGGTGGGCACAACATAAAGGTCAGCTATGTGAACATCCTTTCCCTAACTGTAAGAGAGTAAAGATTTAATTGAAACTGTGAATTTACCTAATGCATTATATCAAGCAATTTGGTATATGTGGACAAATTCCATGTCTTTGTGCAGCCTCTTCCACAATTCGCAAACGAGCATTTCCAACCTGGAAGTAATTGTTGAAAGTAGACAATAAACACTATCAAGGATTTTGCTTTTTTATAGTGTGTCATGACCCTTTGTGAGCTCTACGCAGAGCATGGAGAGGGAGGATGAAATGACGAGGATTTACGTGCAGGGTACACCACAACACATTTAATACAAAAAGACAGACAGTCCAAAAGGTGAAGACTCACAACAAAATACAAAGATACTTATTGTTGGCGCTCAGGGCCAACATCGCCCAGAGAACGCATAGAAAGGGAGAGACGTGTTAGCCACGAATGTGCCCCAGAGCCGGCATCACTACAAGGGTGCATAAGAACCATAGCAACATGGAGTGGCTAACACATCGTGAAAAAATGCTGAAAATACTCAGAGTTGTAACACAGAAGACAATTTTATGAACCAGCAGTGCGTGACTGGCAAACATTCGCTTAAGTACACGCACTGCTGGTGATGGTGTGATGAGGGGCACCTGGGCGAGGACAGGAAAAGATGATTAACGGGGCTGGGATCAGCTGATGGTAATAAGTGAGGGGGTGTGGTCGGACCGGCAGGCTGTCAGCCAGTAATCACACAAGAGTGAGCCAAAGAGAGCTGACTCACAGCTGCTGGCCAGAGAGCAGTGGCTATGGGTGAGGAAGCACACTGAAAAACATATTATACATACATACATAGCGGCACCTAAACCCACAGAGAGTTCAGGACCAAGCTGGGGGGAACCAAGCCGGCTCGACTCCTGACAGAGCCCCCCTTAAGGGGTGGTTCCCCAGACACCCAAGGTAACATCCCAGACCCCCCCCCCCCCCAATAGGAACAAACAACACCAACCTGGGTGGGAGGTAGGAGGAACAGGAAAGGTGGGAACACAACACCCCACCCAGGGACCACAATTAACTCCACCAAGTCCATGGCCGTTGGGGCTCAGGAGGCCGCCCAGAGTCCCAGGTCCAGCAGAAGGTCCGGTGGATGGAATCCGGTGGCCTGCCGGAAAACATGGGATACCAGACCAGGGGAGTCAATCACCCCTCCACCGCCCCCCATTAAGCCACCAAGGCCGGAGAGGAGCGAAGAAGTTCAAGATGGCGTCCGGCATAGGAGTGTAGGCCCCGGCGTCCTCAGGCTGGCCGGCCGCGGCCCTGACGACCTTGCCCCGGGAAAAAGTGACACCTGTGGCAGTCCTGACCAGGAGCCTTGTAGTACTCGCAGCGGGACCCGACTCAACCAGGGCTGCACTTGCAGTGGACTCCTGCTGGAGCCTTGCTGGACCCATGGTGGACCCTGACCGGGCCAACACTGCACCTGCGGTGACCTCCGACTGAGGCTCTGCAGCACCCGCGGTGGGCCCCAACTGGGCCAACGTTGCACCCGTGGTGACCTCCGGCTGAGGCTCTGCAGCCCCCGCGGTGACCTCCAGCTGAGGCTCTGCAGCCTCCACGGTGACCTCCGGCTGAGGCTCTGCAACCCCACGGTGGACCCCGATTGGGCAAAAGCTGCACCTTCGGTGGATCCCGCGCTGGAGCGTGGTGTCCAAGATGGGTCTGGGCAGGAGCGCAGCACCCACGTTGGGATAACCCTGAGGTACAGCCCCCATGAGGGCCCAAAGCCAGCCCACTGCACCCATGGCGACACGGCCTGCAGAGGGGATCACACGACAACCTCAGACCTCAGGGAAGCTGGACCCACAACGTTGTCAGGCGGTGAGACCGGCTCCACGAGGACCCCTGGAGATGGTTGTTCCTCTCCAGTGACCCTAGAAAATGGCGCAGGAGTGGGAGAAGAAACAGGGTCATTAGGGTTGCCGGCAGTGGCGGAGCCCGGCGAGGGAAGTTCAGATGCAACTGTGCACTGCGCCTGACTCTCCTCACCTATAGCAAGTCAAGATCTCTCTAAAACTGCTATCAGAAAAACAAGAGAGAAAACTTGCCTGAGCTCGAGCTCCACCGCTGTCCAGGACTCCGTCGATCCTGATGATGAACACTCGGGCCCGGCCTCAAGGAGGACCAGCTCAGGCTCCCAGTCCGCTGCGGACACCTCCGCCACTGGCGAGATGGTGTTAGCAGTCCCTTTTAATTCCTGCAGCGGCTCCAACACTGGGGACTCCATCGGCGTGGCTGCAGGAAAGCACCTCCGTGCGGACCCCTGGGCAGGATCATCCAGGGCCCTAAACTCCTCCACCGTCTGGCGGCTCAGTTCTAGGACTGACAGACACTCAGGGAAAGAGGGAGGAGGCACAGAGGGAATAGGGGAT
Source organism: Pholidichthys leucotaenia (assembly GCA_020510985.1). NCBI lineage: Eukaryota > Metazoa > Chordata > Actinopteri > Cichliformes > Pholidichthyidae > Pholidichthys > Pholidichthys leucotaenia. The sequence goes on from CM035840.1 coordinate 197,761,711, forward strand.
AAGTTTATAACTGCAGCTGGAGGAGAGGACCCAGCGGACTGCTGAGTCTGGGCCTCTCTCTTGTGAGACAGACAAGGTCCTTCATAATTAAATTGAATGGAATTAAAACACCCCTGTTTGCCAAAGGGGACCAGCGGGTGTGCTCCAACTTTAGAGGGATCACACTCCTCAGCCTCCCTGGGAAGGTCTATGCCAAGGTACTGGAGAGGAGAGTCCGGCCGTTGGTCGAACTTCGGATTCAGGAGGAGCAATGCGGTTTTCGTCCTGGCCGTGGCACATCGGACCAGCTCTTTACCCTCTCGAGAATTCTCGTGGGTTTGTGGGAGTTTGCCTAACCAGTTTACATGTGTTTTGTGGACATGGTGAAGGCATTCGACCGTGTCCCTCGTGGTTTTTTGTGGGGGGTGCTTCGGGAGTATGGGGTATCGGGCTTGTTGTTACAAGCTATTCAGTCTCTGTACAACCGTTGTGAGAGTTTGGTTCGTATTGCCAACACTCGGTCGGACTCATTCCCAGTGAGAGTTGGACTCCGCCAGGGCTGCCCTTTGTCACCGATCCTCTTCATAATTTTTATGGACAGGATTTCTAGGCGCAGCCAGGGAATGGAGGGTGTCATGCTTGGTGACCACAGGATCTCTTCTCTGTTGTTTGCAGATGATGTTGTCCTGCTGGCTTCATCCAGCAATGGCCTACAGTTCTTGCTGGGATGGTTTGCTGCTGAGTGTGAAGTGGCTGGGATGAGAATCAGCACCTCCAAGTCCGAGTCCATGGTCCTCAGCCGGAAAAAGGTGGATTGTCCTCTCCGGGTTGAGGACAGGCTCCTGCCCCAAGTGGAGGAGTTTAAGTATCTTGGTGTCTTATTCACGAGTGAGGGGAGAATGGAGCGAGAGATTGACAGACGGATTGGAGCAGCATCTGCAGTGATGCGGACATTGTACCGGTCCTTTGTGGTGAAGAGGGAGCTGAGTTCTAAGGCAAAGCTGTTGATTTACCAGTCACTCTACGTTCCTACTCTCACCTATGGTCACGAGCTTTGGGTAATGACCGAAAGAACGAGATTGCGGATACAAGCGGCTGAAATGAGCTTTCTCCGTAGGATTGCTGGACTCACCCTCAGAGATAGGGTGAGGAGCTCAGTCATCCGGGAGAGGCTCAGAGTAGAACCGCTGCTCCTCCACATTGAAAGGAGTCAGTTGAGGTGGTATGGGCATCTGATTAGGATGCCTCCTGGACGCCGCCCACTTGAGGTGTTTCAGGCACGTCCCACTGGGAGGTGACCCCGGGGCAGACCCAGGACTCGTTGGAGAGACTATGTCTCCCAGCTGGTCTGGGAACGCCTTGGTATCCTCTCTGAAAAGCTGGAGCAGGTGGCTGGGGGGAGGGAAGTCTGGGCTTTTCTGCTTGAACTGCTGCCTCCATGACCTGGACCTCCGGCAAAGCGGTAGAAGATGGATGGATGGATGGAATTAAAACACACTTGGCTGTTCTCCCGGAGTTTGCTGTTCATGGCTGCAGTAGGATGACTGCCTTCCCTCTCTGTCGAAGGTGGAGGAGCCGTCTCCCTGGTGAGGGAGGTGGGCAGTCCTGGGACAGCCCCGTCAGACCTCGCAGGAATTGTAGGGATGATGGCTGCTGATGGAGGAGAAGGCTTCTCACGGCACTGTCTCGCAGGACGATGTCAAGAGCTGGGTGCTGGAGCTGGAGGAGCCGAAACAGGAGCGGGCATTTCGCTCTGGCGGGAGGCAGGAAGAATGGAGCCCCTGGAGTGCTTGACCCTCGACGCGAGCTCGGTCTTCCTTGGGGATTTCCCCACCCCTTCGTCGCACCCACGCCGCAGCCCTGCCAACTGGTTAATCCTCTCCATTCCCTCGGCGTGCCGAGCGAGCTGAGGGCACCGCCGGACCTCTGCCTCCGCCAGATCTATGTACCAGAGAATGTCCTCTGGGACAGAATATCCGCTGGCCGATGAGATGATCCTGATGTCCCTTAACGCTCGGCAGCACTCCCATCCCATTCTCAACGGATACCTTCTTGCTGCCAATTCCATGGCCAACTCCAACACAGGTCAGTGCCAAAATACGATACACAGAAAGGGGAAGGGAAAAAGGGTTGTGTGGGTGTACCTGCTAAATCCTCCCTTGGGCTGGTTCATACTGTCATGAGGGAGGATGAAATGACGAGGATTTACGTGCAGGGTACACCACAACACATTTAATACAAAAGGACAGACAGTCCAAAAGGTGAAGACTCACAACAAAATTCAAAGATACTTATTGTTGGTGTTCGGGGCCGACATTGCCCAGCAAGCGCATAGAGAGGGAGAGACGTGTTAGCCACGAATGTGCCCCAGAGCCGGCATCGCTACAAGGGCGCATAAGAACCATAGCAACATGGAGTGGCTAACACGTCGTGAAAAAATGTTGAAAATAGTCAGAGTTGCAGCACAGAAGACAATTCTATGAACCAGCAGTGCATGACTGGCAAACAGCCTCTTAAGTACACGCACTGCTGGTGATGGTGTGATGAGGGGTACCTGGGCGAGGACTGGAAAAGTTGATTAACGGGGCTGGGAACAGCTGATGGTAATAAGTAAGGAAGCATGGTCGGACCGGCAGGCTGTCAGCCAGTAATCACACAAGAGTGAGCCAAAGAGAGCTGACTCACAGCTGCCGGCCAGAGAGCAGTGGCTATGGGTAAGGAAGCACACTGAAAAACATACTATACATACATACATACATACATACATACATACATACATAGTGGCACCTAAACCCACAGAGAGGTCAGGACCGAGCTGGGGGGAACCAAGCCGGCTCAGCTCCTGACATAGTGAAGTGAGATAAGACTTATTTTATTTAGCGCACTCACATTGGATTCCCTGCACTGACTTAAAGTCAGATTCCAGAAGTCCTCACGTATGAGACATGTTTGTCCATCTTTCACAATAAGTTCTGTTGGGGGATAACTTTTGTCTAGGACCTACACCAACTAGAAGTAAAAAGAAAATTATATTTCTTTGAAAACAAAACTGTGTGAACACTGCTATTATGGTAACTAAGGGAGAAATGTCAACTTGATATTTAACAGCAACCATGACAGATGTTACTGGATGCTGATGATGCTTACCAGCTCATTCTGCAGAGGACCCAGTTCTTTCTGCCACTGTGGGCCTGAGACAGCATATGGACGGTCCATCTTCCACTCAAGAGTGGGATACTGGTGGTCTCCAAGAAATATCTTGTTGGTTGGTGCATCTGAAAATACACAAATATGATTCTAGTTATAATTCTATGTATTAATTTTGGACCCCCTGTTGAAATCAAAAGATTTGCATAGAGACAACATGTTTAACTCTCTTACTCTTCAGTCTGTGGTTGGTCCGTAGTCTTGATACATGAACTTTTTGGAATGTGGAACCCTTCCTCAGTGTGGCCACCCCTTTGGCACTGAAGTTTGTCACTGTAAATGGACCTTGGTGCTGGCTTGATAGAGTAGCTAATGTCCACTGCTTTTTGGGATCCCGTGAAACCAAAACATCATCACCCTCATGCACAGAAGATACTCTCACAAACTTTCGCTTTCAATCTCCAAAGGTCTTCTGCTGTCTAGTCTGTGCCTTCTCTATGTTGCACACAACCTGTAAAAAAAAAAAAAGATCCAATAATTTACGTTAAGGAACATGAAAACTGAATTTTCGGGTGTCTTCTGTTAGACAACCTAATAGTATTGAATGCAAAAGATGCAACAGACTTAAACAAATGGTCCCCTCCAGTATACAACTAGGACAATATCAGTCGCTGTGGAGGGTGACAATATGTATGGGTACATATTCATACCATGTAGGGTAACTAAATAGACGGTTATGCTGTTTAGTCCATCTAGCTACAATGCTCCACACTGTGTATATATATTTATGTGTACATATGTAGTATATTCACTGCTCTTATTTTCTTATCTTCTAAATTATTGCTCTGAGTGTTGCTATCCCTGTGCTGTTGCAATCCTGGAATTTCCCCATTGTGGGACTAATAAAGGCTTATCTTATCTTATCTTAAATTATTCGAAGTCAAATAATCAGGCGGAAAGTTGAATTTATGTACATTTATTACAAAATCACCCCATTGGCCACTATGGGGGAGAGGTTACAAGGCATGACATTCAGACACACCTAGAATCTCTAAAGGATCCATTCTTCTAAGTCTGATATATATATAGGTAGGAGAAAGGAGAGGGAGGATGAGGATAAGGGAAGGGACAGAACAGGACAGTCCTGATAACTAAGCTTATCCAGGCGGACGTCAGACACTCTGGAGACATGGGTCATGAAGACATGAGATCCATAAAACTGACAGAATGTCCATCTACCACTGATCTGTACAGGCTGAGAAGTTCCTGTGCATTCCTGTGACCCAAAACAGGTTATGTCAAAGAGATTACAATAAATGGCTTAGATAATTCCTTACGCATGTACTGATCCTCAGTCTGAACTCGCTGAAATTGCTCACAGAAACAGGCCAAGAATATATAAACTTATCCTATGTGGAATGCACATATAAACATTAAACATGGCATATGAAAGGTATGACACTTCTCAAATATATAAAATGTATATATATAAATGTATATAAAATACATTATTAATATCAATAATAGTATAGATAATATGGAATTTTTCTGTCACTTCCCTCTACAACAAACCATTTCATTTAGATGTTTAAGCTCTGTTATTTTGGCGTCTAAATCCTCTTCTGGATCAGCCACTTCAAAGTCATCTGCCATGGGACAGTATTCAGAACTTCAGGCAAGTGAGGGTGCCGGTGGAAGAGCAGGAAATACGGACTATGCCTGGTCCAACTGTAACCACAAAGAAGCTCCCATAATTCCCAGCTCCCACCACAATTATTCCCAACATTCTCATCACCAAATTGCTTCAGCTTGGTCTGCCTACTCACACTTGCAGCTGGATTAAGGACTTCCTAACAAACAGAACACAGACTGTTAGACTCGGACCCCATTCCTCCTCTACAGTCATGCTTAACACAGGCTCGCCACAGGGCTGTGTGTTGAGCCCCACTTTGTATTCATTGTACACATATGACTGCATACCTGTTCATCCCACAAACATTATAGTGAAGTTTGCAGATGACACAACAGTAGTGGGGCTCATATCAGGAGGAGATGAGTCCGCATACAGAGATGAGGTCCAGAAACTGGTGAGATGGTGCTCAGATAATAATCTGCTATTGAATACAAAAAAAACCAAAAGAACTCATTATTGATTTTAGGAAGCATAGCAGTGAGCCACCTCCTCTATATATAGGCAAGGAGCATGTGGAGAGGGTGGAGGCTTTTAAGTTTTTGGGTGTTGATATTTCTCACAACCTTACCTGGGCAGTTAACACCATAGCTACGATAAAAAAGGCTCAACAACGTCTACACTTTCTGAAGCTCCTCAAGAAGAATGGCCTGAATGCACAGTTGCTGGTTTTATTTTATCGCTCTGCTATTGAGAGCATTCTGTCATATGGCATCACGGTTTGGTATGAGGGCTGTTCAGCCGCAGACCGCAAAGCCTTCCAGAGTGATCGAGACTGCGCAAAAAATCACTGGCTGTTCTCTCCCTTCTCTGGAAGAGATTTCCAGGTCTCGGTACCTCAACAGAGCTACTGCCATCATTAAAGACTGTGCTCATCAAGGCCATGACTTCTTTCACTTGCTCCCCTCGGGAAAGCGGTACAGATCCCATAAAACCCGGACTACCAGGTTTAATCATAGTTTTTTCCCAGCAGCTGTACGTATTTTGAACGGATTTATGTAACACGCACAGACTGCTGATATTTTTTGTTATTTTAGGTTATTTTGTAGCAACAACCCTGTGTGCATAAGCTGGTCTTTTGTATTTATCACTCAGTATGTTTTTCATTATTGCTACGTACATATTGTATTCAACTTTTAGGTAATTTTGTTTCAAGCATTATTTATTGTTGTAATTATAAGAATGCTAAATGCATGAGTGAACTGTGAATGTGATAGTTTGTTTATAGTTTGTTTTTAGGGAGCAGCATCTCGATTTCGTTGCATTGTTCATTAACAATGGAATGACAATAAAGGCACTTTGACTTTGATGATTAATCTTATAAAGTACTGTATTTACATTGATAGAAAACATCTAATTTTTAGTAATGTAAATGATATTTGAACATATTTAGTTGGTTTACTGTAGAAAATGTGACTTATAATGTCACTGAGCTGCTTTGCAGTGTTGATGCCATACACCACAGCAAGTAGGTGAAGGTCCCAGTCATCAGGATTTTCACTGACATATTTTCGGCGTGCACTCTTTATGTTTTGATTGGTCCTTTCATCCTATAAATTTAAATTAATTTATTAAGTCAATCCAAGTGCATGTGTGATCCCACAGCAACAGAGCTAAGTGATAAAACATGCCAAGTATTACCTGGCTGTTGGTCTGAGGATGGTTGGCGCTGGATGCAGCGTGCTTGATTTTCAGCAGCCTGGAAATACTGTCACTGAGCTGCAGAAGAATGATTCACATTATTTCCAACATTTTGAAGTGGTCAAAGCTTTGAAATATAAAGCACAGAGTTGAATAAAGTGAAAATTCTGTAATCAGATCCAAGTTTTAAAAACATCATCTCACTGACAAATTCCTTTCGCTGGTCGTAATGATTTTCCTGACCATCCCAAAATGTATACACCTTCCTTGTTATAGCTGCTGAGACCTCACTTGCAGTTTTTGATTACAGAGGCTCTGCAGTCACCCGTTTGGTGGAGAGGTCAGTCATAGTCAGGACTTCTCAGCAGCGCGTCGTGCACACTGCTGAGAAGGTGATCGGCTGCAAGCTCCCATCTCTCCAGGACCTGTACATCTCCAGGACCCGGAGGCGTGCTGGCCGGATCATAGCCGATCCTTCACACCCTGGTCACGTACTGTTTGCCCCCCTCCCCTCAGGTAGAAGACTTCGGTCCATTCAGACTAAAACCTCCCGGCACATGAACAGCTTTTTCCCCTCTGCCATCAGACTGCTGAACATTAAGTGACTTATTGACTCTCGTGCACTATGTACAGCAGCTCAACCAGACTCATGTCGTTCATCACTGTTTTTCTGTTGCATTATCGACTGCACTGTGGTACCCCATATTATCTGCTACTTGCTAATTTATTTAAAACTGCCTTGACTAGTATTACTCATTATTATTATTATTATTATTATTATTATTATTATTACTTATTATTCTACACTTATTGCATGTTTTTAGTCTTTTAGTTTTTTAGTTTATCTCTTTATCTCATCATGTTTTTAATGTTGCAGCATGGCACCGAGACAAATTCCTAGTTTGTGTACTACATGAACAATGGCAATAAATCTGATTCTGATTCTGATTCTGACATATTCGTGCTGTTTCAGGCAGTGGTCCATTTAAATCAAGTCCAAGCACCTCCCAGCTTCTTTTACCTACTGACAATATTGTGGTGCACATATGTGGGTTCCATATGCTTCACATGTGTATTACTGGTATGCTTATTGCGTGCTTCACGTCTCAGAGGAACAAAAGGTCTGAACCTCCTAGGGGTAACAGGAGGATGTGAAGTCTGGCCTTTTGTATGCAGAGAGATGGCCTTGAGGGATTTCCTGACCACCAGGACTTTAGGTGGAGACGAGAAGACGTGGAGGGGGAGGCTTTGTGATTTGGGATTAAAAGACCATGTGACTGTTTGCTTTGATGTCCCGAGGTATTAAAGGGACAAATGTGGGGGATTCCTTTCTCTTTCTGTTTTTGGATGTTGGAGAATGTGATTGTGAATAAAACTGGTCTTGAGAAATAAACTCAGCCTCGTTCTTCCACATATCTCCACACTGGTGACCCTAAGACGTATCATGAGCGGAGACGAATCTCCCGAGCCAAACTCGTCAGGAGCCAGCCAAATGAACGCAGCCACAGTCCAACTACCGGACTTCTGGCCGAACAATCCGCGCTCCTGGTTTAGCACAGTCGAGGCACAGTTCCACCTCCGGAGGATTTCGGTAGAAGCCACAAAGTTCTACCATGTGGTTGCAAAGCTGGACAACCACACAGCCCAGCGAGTGGAGAGCCTGCTCAACCACCCGCCGGACAGCGACAAGTACAGCACGTTGAAGGCTGCACTCATTCGTTACTTCACCCCCTCGGTGGAGGAGCGAGCAGAGAGGCTCCTGGCGCTGACTGAATTTGAGAGCGACAGACCTGCGGACCTGATGGGGAAGATGTTGAGTTTGAGAGACTCCGAAGATGATAACTTCATCTTCACCCACCTTTTCCTCAGAACCCTACCGTCAGCGGTGAGAGTGACCCTGGCCAGTTCACCAATGTTGGCCCGACGAGACTACCATGAGCTGGGCCAGGAGGCGCAACGACTCGTCAACGTCAATAAACGGCGCGCGGCTACGGCTGCGGCAGTGGAGCCAGGCGCAACGTCCGGAGAAGGCAGGGGGCCAGAGGCTGCAGCACCAGACTCACCGATGACGGCGGCGGCAGGGGCCAGGAAACACGAAGCACACGACACCATTTGCTTTTACCATCGCCGCTTCGCAGAGAGGGCACGCAAGTGCATTCCACCGTGCCACTTTAAGCGCTCGGGAAACGCCAAGACCGGGGTCGGTAGCAGCTGCGGCCCTCGGAGAGGAGAGGAGAACAAGCTGCTCTACTTGAGGGACGCGCACTCGGGGAGGCATTTCCTCGTGGACACGGGCTCCCAGCTGAGTTTCATCACACCTTCCTACGCTGACCGGCTGGCGCCTTCCAGTGGTCCCCGGGTGTCAGCAGCGAACGGCTCGGCGATTAAGACCTTTGGTGAGAGGACTCTGCTTCTGTCTTTACAGGGCCGTACATTCGAGTGGACTTTCGTCATATCGGCAGTCAATTTCGACATGTTAGGGGCTGATTTTTTGTGCTCACATAGTTTGTTGGTCGATCTTGCTAACAGACGCCTGGTTAATGCACTCTCTTTTTTTTCTATTCCCTGTACAGCTCGGGTGGCCCCGCCAACAGCACAAGCCAACGTCACAGCCGCAGGTGGTAAGTTCCACACACTCCTCACTCAGTTCCCAGCACTCATGGTCCCAACATTTTCGGCGACAGTGGCTAAACACGGGGTGGAACATTTTATTACTACCACCAGACCGCCCGTTTTCGCAAAAGCTCGGCACTTGGACTCAGCTAAACTGACCATAGTGCGCGAGGAGTTCGCCAACCTGGAGAGGTTGGGCATCATCAGGCGTTCGAAGAGCCCATGGGCTTCACCGCTTCACATGGTGATGGCTCGTGGCGGCCTTGCGGTGATTTCCGCAGGCTGAACAACGCTACAGCGCACGACCGCTACCCGATCCCGCACATCCAAGATTTTTCAGTTCATTTAGCGGGGGCGGGCGTTTTTTCTAAAATAGACTTGGTACGCGGTTACCACCAGGTCCCAGTGCGCGCTGAGGACATACCCAAAACAGCAGTAATAACTCCTTTCGGGCTCTTCGAGTTTTTGCACATGCCGTTTGGGCTTAAAGGCGCGGCGCAGACGTTCCAACGCATGATGGACGCGGTTTTGCGCGATCTCCCTTTCGTGTTCGTCTACCTGGATGACATATTGGTAGCCAGCACGTCCGAAGACGAACACGAAAACCACCTCACCGCAGTTTTCCGGAGGTTGGCAGAGCACGGGTTAATAATTAACCCAGTGAAGTGTCAGTTCGCGGTGACGCAGATTGATTTTTTGGGGCATCGCGTCTCCCCAGAGGGAGCGGTCCCTCTGCCTGACAAAGTGCGCGCAGTAACAAATTTTCCCCAGCCACAAACGGTTAAAGCGTTACAGGAGTTTTTGGGAATGGTAAATTTTTATAACCGTTTCCTCCCCCACGCAGCGCAGCTCATGCAACCATTGTATGCTACACTAAAAAAACAAAAACCCACAAATAAAGTCGAATGGTCTCCGGAGCGAGAGCGCGCATTTTCTGAAGTCAAAACAGCCCTGGCAAACGCTGCGTTGTTAGCACATCCAGTCCCAGCGGCCTGCATGGCGCTCACTACTGACGCGTCAGATGTGGCCATAGGGGCGGTCGTTGAACAGTATGTAGCCGGAGCCTGGCAACCGCTCGCCTTTTTCAGTAAGAGCCTGCGCGACAGCGAACGAAAATACAGCGCATTCGATAGGGAGTTGTTAGCTCTCCGCTTGGCCATTTGCCACTTCCAGTTCTGGCTGGAAGGACACCGTTTCACCGCATTCGTTGACCACAAGCCGCTGACTTTCGCGATGGCCAAGATTTCAGAACCTTGGTCGGGCCGGCAGCAGAGACAGCTGGCCGTGATATCGGAGTTTACTACCGATATCCAGCATGTGGCGGGTAAACTTAATGTAGTGGCAGACTGCCTCTTGCGCGCCGTGGGGGCTCCAGCCCGCGCGGAGGTAGATCCTGCAGCCATGGCCACGGAGCAGGTTAGCGACGCGGAAGTGCGCGCGGCCCCGGTCCGCGTGGGGAAAGATTATGCAGCCATGGCCGCAGAGCAGGTTAGCGACGCGGATGTGCGCGCACTCCAGTCTGGACCAACAGGGTTAAGGCTGGAGAACAGGGTGCTGCAAGACGGTATGCCCCCCCTAATCTGCGATATCTCCACTGGGCGGCCGCGTCCGGTGGTTCCAGCCGCGTGGCGCCGCCGCGTTTTTGACTCGATCCATTCTCTGGCGCACCCAGGAGTGCGTGCGTCGGTCAAAATGGTAGGACAGAAATTTGTATGGCCGAGCCTGCGCAAACAAGTTAGAGAGTGGGTGGCAGCCTGCATGGCTTGTCAGCGGGCCAAGGTTCATAGACACACGAGAGCTTCCTTGGAGGCGTTTCACATCCCAGCAAAAAGGTTTGATCATGTCCACGTGGACCTCGTGGGCCCCCTCCCGCCCTCACAAGGGTGCACACATCTTCTGACAATGGTTGACCGCACCACGCGCTGGCCGGAAGTGGTTCCGCTGTCAACCACAGCCGAGGAGGTGGCGCGCGCATTTTTAACGGCATGGGTAGCGCGTTTTGGAGTCCCGTCGGACATTACGTCTGACAGAGGCCCGCAATTTGTTTCCGAACTTTGGTCAGCGATGGCCTGCAGCCTGGGGGCAACGATCCACCGCATGACTGCGTACAACCCGCAGGCTAACGGGTTATGCGAACGTTTTCACAGGTCACTGAAGGCGGCTCTCAGGGCGTCGCTTACGGATGCAAATTGGGTGGACAAACTACCATGGGTTTTATTGGGGTTGCGTTCCGCACCTAAAGAGGATTTAGAAGCCTCCCCAGCTGAGCTCGTTTTCGCACAGCCACTTCGGCTGCCCGGGGAATTTCTCCCAGATATCCAGCGCCTGAGTGCTCCCCGGCTCAGCGGTTACATAATAGCACGGGCCCGAGCACACTACCTGGCCCCGTTCACCACAGTTTTCCGTGTGTTTTTGTGCCTAAGACTTTAAAAAATGCGGAGTTTGTTTTTGTCAGACATGATGCCCACCGTCCGCCTTTACGCCCACCTTATGACGGACCATATAGAGCGCTGGAAACAGGGGATAAGCATTTTTTGCTAGATTTGGGGGGCAGAAAAGAAATGATTGGCATTAACAGGCTCAAACCCGCTTTTGTGGTAGCTGACGAAGCTGTGCAGTTAGCTAAGGATCCTCGACGCGGCAGACCCCCTAGAGAGCGTTCCCCAGAGCACCCACAGAGGTTGACTAACAGTTCTCATCCCTAGGCAACAACTCCACAGCAGGAAGACGCCGCGGAAGTGGTACAGCCTGCTTACAGCAAATACGGGAGAAGGTAGAGACCCAAGCGGCACGTGGACTGATATGTAGTGATTTTATTATGACATGCAATCTGTGGTTATGTTGTTCCATCTTAGACGTTTGGGGGGGGGGTCATGTGGTGCACATATGTGGGTTCCATATGCTTCACATGTGTATTACTGTATGCTTATTGTGTGCTTCACGTCTCAGAGGAACAAAAGGTCTGAACCTCCTAGGGGTAACAAGAGGATGTGAAGTCTGGCCTTTTGAATGCAGAGAGATGGCCTTGAGGGATTTCCTGACCACCAGGACTTTAGGTGGAGACGAGAAGACCTGGAGGGGGAGGCTTTGTGATTTGGGATTAAAAGACCATGTGACTGTTTGCTTTGATGTCCCGAGGTATTAAAGGGACAAATGTGGGGGGATTCCTTTCTCTTTCTGTTTTTGGATGTTGGAGAATGTGATTGTGAATAAAACTGGTCTTGAGAAATAAACTCAGCCTCGTCTGTCCACATATCTCCACAATATTATAATTAGCATGTTGACTGGCATTGCTGCTCACTATGGCAAAAAAGGTAATGGCATTACCTTAATGGACTGTAAAACAAGGGGGGACAGTTTTGATGGGATCATTCAGTTGACAGCGATGACAACATCTGACCTAAAAAATAAGTTAGCAGAAAATGTCACATTAGAGGAACCAATGTAATTTCTTGGAGAGGTAAATCTCAGTTTTATATTTGGGATTGGACAATAACAAATAACTTGTAGACAAGCAGGTATCAACAACATCCACAGTGTAAACTGTCACAATGTAGTGATGAGTGATTTGTCAGGAGAATAGCCTTTCAAACAAATGAGTGTAAGGGATGTTACTGGCCCATTCCTTCACATCTTCAACTTGTGTTGGCCAGTAGTATCCCACAGTAACCCTGTCAGTCGGGGTTCTAATGCCATTGTGACTTCCTGTACCAGGACAGCTCTCTTCTCCTCCTCAGACAGCACAACAAGGCCCAGAAACCTCCTGCTTGGGCCCGTGTAGAAGAGGCGCTTGTCTGTTGGAGCAAAAGACATCAAAAGTCTACTAAACAACATGATGTTACATACAATTACTCCTTTTGTCATTGTAAATACTTATAGACTTAGACTTAGACTTGGACTTAACTTTATTAATCCCTTTGGGATGACTCCCTCTGGGAAATTTAAAATTTCCAGCAGCACATAAAAGGAGCATACAGATCAGAAAAGCAAAAAAGAAAAAAATAAACACTTAACATAATATACACAATATAAATACAAAGCTAAATATGGCTTGTACAAGTATGGTTAAGTTAAGGTTATTGCACTATGAATACCCTACTGTCCTCTGCACTCTATGTCCCCCCCCCCCCAAGTGAGGAGTTTTATGCATGTTTTGATGAGATTTTGCCCATCACTCTATATATAATTAAATAAATCTCTGTCTGTCTGTCACGACCATAGTACTCGCTAAAAGATCATAGGATCACCTATGATGTGCCTATGACAGGGGTGTCCAATCATGTACCATGGAGGGCCAAGACCCTGCAGGTTTTCTCTTCTACCAAGTCTCTTCAGCAGGTGTTTTCACTTATCAGCAATCAGTGGGAAGAAATTCAGTGGAATCTGCTGTTGAAGACACTGGTTGGAGGTAAAGCCTGCAGGGTCTTGGCCCTCAATGGCACATGATTGGACACCTCTGGCCTATGATGAAGGCATCACTCACGATCATAGGACTCGCTATGACATCATCAAAGATTATAGGACTCGCTATGACATCATCCATCCATCTTCTTCCACTTAATCCTTTTCGGGTCACGGGGAGCTGGAACATATCCCAGCATCTTTGGGCAAGAGGCAGGGTACACCCTTGACAGGCTGCCAGTCCATCGCAGGGCCAACACAGAGAGACAGACATCCATTCACTCTCACAGTCATACCTATGGACAATTTAGAATCCCCAATTGATGCCAATTAACCTAACTTGCATGTTTTTGGCATGTGGGAGGAAACTGGAGAAATCCCGGAGTAAACCCACGCAGACACGGGGAGAACATGCAAACTCCACACAGATCACTGCTGGCCAGGGGCTGGGATCGAACCCAGGATCCCCTGGCCAAGGGTGAGTTGCTGTGCTGCCGCAGTGCTAACCACTCCGCCATCGCGCTGCCCATAGCTGCTGCTATGAAATCAACAAAGATCAAAGGCAGGCATCATAGGACTTGCTATGACACCATCAAAGATCAAAGGCAGGCGTCACTGAATGAGCGCTGACATGCTTGCTTACACCTGATTTCTACGGGCATGCACAGGTATGCACTAGTTCTTTACAATTGTAGTGCTCCATAGAAATTCCGAACTGCACTTCCAGAGCTCCGTCGTCATGGCTCTGCAGGAGGCCAGTGAGGCCTACCTGGTGGGTCTCTTCGAGGACACCAACCTGTGCGCCATCCACGCCAAGAGGGTCACCATCATGCCCAAAGACATCCAGCTGGCCCGCCGCATCCGCGGAGAGAGAGCTTAGACTTTCTGCTGCACATTCACCAACCACAATGCTCCGCACTGTGTGTCTATATAAATATATATATACTGTATATATATATATATATATATATACAGTATATATATATATATACTATATAGTAATATGTACATATGTATACTAGCTGCTCTTGTTTTTTCTTGCCTTCTGATTGTTGCTCTGAGTGTTGCTATCCCTGTGCTGTTGCAATCCTGGAATTTCCCCATTGTGGGACTAATAAAGGCTTATCTTATCTTATCTTAAATTCTGAACCATCTTGGCAAGGTCTTTTTTGAGCAACCAGCTGTGCAATAATAATAATAATAATAATAATAATAATCAGAAATGTAAAACAAAACACAAGTGCAAGTCGAAGAGATAGAACTAAGTCACACATGATCACTTTTGAAAATATTGTGGCACACATATGCACAGATGTATATCACTTCATGCCCCATATGTATACCACTTTAGGCTTCACATCTCAGATTGAACAAAGAACTGGGTCTCTTTGGAGATAACAGGAGGATGTGAAAGTTTTGTCTTTGGTATGCAGAGAGACGGCCTGGGGGGATTTTCCTGGCCGCCAGAAGCTTTGGGAGGAGGTGTTAAGATCTGAAAGAAGATGCATTGTGACTTGGGATTAAATACAATGTTGTGGGGCACATATGTTGGTTTCATATGCTCCACAGATATATTACTGTATGTTTATTGTGTGCTTTATGTCTTAAGGGAACAAAGGGACTGAGCCTCCTAGGGTAACAGGAGGGTGTGAGATTTGACCTTTTGTTTCAAGGAGATGGCCTTGAGAGATTTCCTGACCACCGGAGACTAGGGGGTGGATGGTGTTAAGATCGGGGGAAGTTACATTGTGACTGGGATTAAGTACCGTGTGACTGTATGTTTGATTAAACACCATGTAACTGTAGGTTTGATGTCCTGGGTATAAAAGGACAGATGTGAGAAGATTCATCCTCTTTTTCTGCTTTGGAATGTTGGAGTATGTGATTGTGAATAAAGCTGAACCTGAGGAATAAACTCAGTCTCGTCCTTTCAACACATCTCCACACTGGTGACCTTACGACGAAGCATGAGCAGAAGTAATTCTCCCAAGCCGGGCTCGTCAGAAGCCAGCCTGACGAATGCCGCCACGTTCCAGCTGCCGGACTTCTGGCAGAGCAGTCCGCGCTCCTGGTTTAGCGCGGTCGAGGCGCAGTTCAACCTCCGGAGAATCTCGAGAGACGACACAATGTTCTACCATGTGGTGGCGAAGCTGGACAACCACATAGTCCAGAGGGTGGAGAACCTGGTCAACCACCCACCGGACAGCGACAAGTACAGCGCATTAAAGGCTGCGCTTATCAGCCACTTCACCCCCTCGGTGCAACAGCGAGCAGAGGGGCTCCTGGCGTTGACGGAGTTTGAGAACGACAGACCCGCAGACCTGATGGGGAAAATGCTGAGGTTGAGAGACTCCGAAGATGACAGCTTTATCTTCACCCACCTTTTCCTCAGGACCCTACCGCCAGCGGTGAGAGTTACCCTGGCCTGCTCACCTCTGTTGGCCCGACGAGACTACCACAAGCTGAGCCAGGAGGCGCAACGACTCGTCGACGCCCACAAACGGAGCACGGCTTCGGCCGCGGCAGCAGAGCTAGGCGCAAGGTCCGGAGACGGCATGGTGCCAGAGGCTGCAGCACCAGACTCACCGACGATGGCAGCAGCAAGGGCCAGGCGACACGGAGCGGATGACATCCTTTGCTTCTACCATCGCCGCTTTGCAGAGAGGGCACGCAAGTGCATTCCACCGTGCCATTTCAAGCGCTCGGGAAACGCCAAGACCGGGGGTCGGTAGCAGCTGCGGCCCTCGGGGAGGAGAACAAGCTGCTCTACCTGAAAGATGCACGCTCGGGGAGGCATTTCCTCGTGGATACAGGCTCCCAGCTGAGCTTCATCACGCCTTCCTACACGGACCGGCTGGCGCCTTCCAGTGGTCCCCGGGTGTCAGCAGCGAACGGCTCAGCGATTAAGACCTTCGGTGAGAGGACTCTGCTTCTGTCTTTGCAGGGCCGTGCATTTGAGTGGACTTTTGTTGTAGCGGCAGTCAATTTCAACATGTTAGGGGCTGATTTTTTGTGCTCACATGGTTTATTGGTTGATCTTGCTAACAGACGTCTGGTTAATGCACTCTCCTTTCACTCTATTCCCTGCACAGCTCGAGTGGCCCCGCCAACTGCACAAGCCAACGTCACAGCTGCAGGTGGTAAGTTCCACACACTCCTCACTCAGTTCCCAGCACTCACGGTCCCAACGTTTTCAGCGACAGTGGCTAAACATGGGGTGGAACATTTTATTACTACCACCGGCCCACCCGTTTTCGCAAAAGCTCGGCGCTTGGACTCAGCTAAACTGACCATAGCGCGCGAGGAGTTCGCCAACCTGGAAAGACTGGGCATCATCAGGCGTTCGAAGAGCCCTTGGGCTTCACCGCTGCACATGGTCCCAAAGGCTGATGGCTCGTGGCGACCTTGCGGTGATTTCCGCAGGTTGAATAACGCCACAGTGCACGACCGCTACCCGATCCCGCACATCCAAGATTTTTCGGTTCATTTGGCGGGGGTGCGCAATTTTTTCTAAAAGAGACTTGGTACGCGGTTACCACCAGGTCCCAGTGCACGCTGAGGACATACCCAAAACAGCGGTAATAACTCCTTTTGGGCTTTTTGAGTTTTTGCGCATGCCGTTTGGGCTTAAGGGTGCGGCGCAGACGTTCCAACGCATGATGGACGCGGTCCTGCGCGATCTCCCTTTCGTGTTCGTCTACCTGGACAACATATTGGTAGCCAGCGCGTCTGAAGACGAACACGAAAGCCACCTCACAGCAGTTTTCCGGAGGTTGGCAGAGCACGGGTTAATAATCAACCCAGCGAAGTGTCAGTTCGGGGTGGCGCAGATTGATTTTTTGGGGCATCGTGTCTCGCCAGAAGGAGCGGTCCCTCTGCCCGATAAAGGGCGCGCAATAACTAATTTTCCCCAACCACAAACGGTCAAATCGTTACAGGAGTTTTTGGGAATGGTTAATTTTTATAACCGTTTCCTCCCCCGCACAGCGCAGCTCATGCAACCATTGTATGCTGCACTAAAAAAGCAAAACCCCACAAATAAAATCGAATGGTCTCCCGAGCGGGAGCGCACATTCTCTCAAGTCAAATCAGCCCTGGCAAACGCTGCGTTGTTGGCACACCCAGTCCCAACGGCCCGCATGGCGCTCACTACTGACGCGTCAGATGTAGCCATAGGGGTGGTCGTTGAACAGTATGTGGCTGGAGCCTGGCAACCGCTCGCGTTTTTCAGCAAGACCTTGTGCGATAGTGAGCGAAAATACAACGCGTTCGACAGGGAGTTTTTAGCTCTCCACTTGGCCATCTGCCACTTCCAGTTCTGGCTGGAAGGACGCCGTTTCACCGCGTTCGTGGACCACAAACCGCTGACTTTCGCGATGGCCAAGATTTCAGAACCTTGGTCGGGCCGGCAGCAGAGACAGCTGGCCGTGATATCGGAGTTTACTACCGATATTCAGCATGTGGCGGGTAAATATAATGTAGTGGCAGACTGCCTCTCACATGCTGTGGCGGCTCCAGGCCCCGTGGGGGCAGACTCTGCAGCCATGGCCGTGGAGCAGGGTAGCGACGCGGAAGCGCGCGTGGCCCCGGTCCGCGTAGGTATAGATTATGCAGCCATGGCCGCGGAGCAGGTTAGCGATGCTGATGTGCGCGCGCTGCAGTCTGGACCAACAGGGTTAAGGCTGGAGAACAGGGTGCTGCAAGACGGTATGCCCCCCCTAATCTGTGATGTCTCCATGGGACGACTGTGTCCGGTGGTGCCAGCCGCGTGGCGCCGCCGCGTTTTTGACTCGATCCATTCTCTGGCGCACCCGGGAGTGCGCACGTCGATCAAAATGGTAGGAGAGAAATTTGTATGGCCAAGCCTGCGCAAGCAAGTCAAGGAGTGGGCAGCAGCATGCGTCGCTTGTCAGCGGGCCAAAATACACAAACACATGAGAGCTCCCTTGGAGCCTTTTCACATCCCGGCTAAGCGGTTCGATCATGTGCATGTCGACCTCGTAGGCCCACTCCCGCCATCACAGGGGTGCACACACCTTTTGACAATGGTGGACCGCACCACGCGTTGGCCGGAAGTGGTCCCACTGGCATCAACCACAGCCGAGGAGGTGGCGCGCGCGTTTTTAACAGCATGGGTAGCGCGTTTCGGAGTTCCGTCGGACATTACGTCCGACAGCTCTGGTCAGCGATGGCCCACAGCCTGGGGGTAACGATCCACCGCACTACCGCGTACAACCTGCAGCCTAACGGTTTATGCGAACGTTTCCACAGGTCATTGAAAGCAGCCCTCAGAGCGTCGCTTACGGATACAAATTGGGTGGACAGGCTACCATGGTTTTTATTGGGGTTGCGTTCTGCACCTAAAGAGGATTTAAAAGCCTCCCCAGCTGAGTTAGTTTTTGCACAGCCGCTCTGGCTGCCCGGGGAGTTTCTCCCGGATAATCCTGCGCCAGAGTGCCCCCCCGCTCAGCAGTTGCAGAGCGACACGGGATCGAGCACGCTTCCTGGCCCAGTTCATCACAGCTTCCCGTGCGTTTTTGTGCCTAAAGCTTTAAAAGATGCGGAGTTTGTTTATGTCAGACATGATGCCCATCGCCCAAACTTGCGCCCGCCTTATGATGGACCATATATAGTGCTGGAAACAGGAGATAAGCATTTTTTGCTAGATTTGGGGGGCAGAAAGGAAACGATTTGCATAAACAGGCTCAAACCCGCTTTTGTGATGGCTGATGAACCTGTGCAGTTGGCGAGGGCTCCCCGGCGCGGCAGACCCCCTAGAGAGCATTCCCCAGAACACCCACAGAGATTGACTAACAGTCCTAATCCACAGGCAGCAGCCCCACAGCAGGAGGACACTGCAGAGGCAGTAAAGCCGGCTTACAGCAAGTACGGCAGAAGACTAAGGCCAAGCGGCAGGTGGACTGACATGTAGTGATTTTATTATGACATTGTGGCTCATATATTCTTGTCAACATATGTATAAGCAAAAGGAGATGCTTAGGACTGCATGTGTTGATTGACCTCACGTCTTGGATGGGACAATACGTCTGGACCCCCTGGGGATAATGGCAGGAGGACGGAGGTGCCGTGATAAGACTCTGAAAGGACTTCCTGACCTCCTGGAGCCAGACGGAGGACTAAGAGACTCGAGGGGAGAAATATTGTCAAATGTGGGTTTGACAGCAATGTGTGATTCTGCCTTTGATGTCTTATGTATAAATGTGGGGGTTTTGATGCAGCTCACTCTCTTCTGTTCTTGAGAGAAAAGCTGGGGATGTGATTTCTGCAGTAAACCTGAATTGAGAAATAATTCAGTCTCTTTATTTCACGCTCCCCACATTGGTGACCAGAAACGTGAGAATGCCTAGAGACGATTTCCCCGACCCAGACTCGTCGGAGTCTGCCCGAGCGAGCGCCGTCTCCATCAAGTTACCAGAATTCTGGCAGGACAACCCGGACTCATGGTTCCTCCAGGCCGAGGCGCAGTTCGCACTCGGGGGAATAACGGCGGATGACACTAAATTCTACCACGTCATCGCAAAGCTCGACAACCGCACAGCGCGATGCGTGTGGAGCCTGGTGCAGCAGCCGCCCGCTGACGACAAATACGGCGAGCTGAAGGCTGCCCTCATCCAATGTTTCACGCCCTCACCCGAGGAGAGGGCTAGAAGACTCCTGGCTCTGCACGACCGGGGAGGACACAGGCCAGTCGACCTGATGGAAGACATGCTGCAGCTGAGGGACACGGACAACGACGATTTCCTGTTCAAGCACATCTTCCTGAGAAACCTCCCGATGCAGATGAGAGGGACCCTGTCCAGCATGCGTTGTGTGACCCAGCGGGACTTCCGTGCGCTGGCCCGAGAGGTGCAGTGGCTCCTCAACTCCTGCGGTGAGCAGGAGTTGAGGAGCCACCACGGCAGCGGCAGACCTCGGTGCGGCGACCGGGGGCAGCGATGAGCCAGGGACAGCGGAACCGATCCCACCAACGATGGCAGCGGCGCGGTCCCGACGCAGCGGAGGAGATGGTCTCTGCTTTTACCATCGGCGCTTCGCAGAGAAGGCGCACAGATGTGTGCCGCCGTGCAACTTTAAGTCCTTGGGAAACGCCAGAACCGGGAGTCGGTAGCAGCTTCGGCTCTCGGCGAACAAAATAAGCTGCTCTACCTCACGGATGCGAGCTCCGGGCGGCACTTCCTCGTAGACACCGGAGCGCAAGTGAGTTTCATCACCCCGACCTACGCTGACGGGCTGGCGGGCCCCCGTGGTGACGGGGCAACGGCGGTGAACGGCTCGAGCATCAAGACCTTCGGAGAAAGGACTCTGCTTCTGTCCTTGTACGACCGCTCTTATGAATGGACTTTTATTATAGCGGCGGTGAGTTTTAACATGTTAGGTGCTGATTTTCTGTGCTCACATGGTTTGTTAGTTGATCTTGCCAACAGGCGCTCTTTTTATTCAATTCCTTGTGCAGCTCGAGTGTCCCCGCCACCAGTGCAGACCAACGTCGCCACAGCAGGCAGTAAGTTCCACGCACTCCTCACCCAGTTTCCAGCGCTCACAGTTCCCACATTCTCGGCAACAGTTGCGAAACACGGGGTGGAGCACTTTATCACCACAGCTGGCCCACCCGTCTTCGCGAAAGCTCGGCGTTTGGATGCAGCTAAACTCTCCATAGCGCGCGAGGAATTCGCCATCCTGGAAAGGCTGGGCATTATTCGACGTTCGAAGAGCCCATGGGCCTCTCCACTGCATATGGTCCCTAAAGCTGACGGCTCGTGGAGACCTTGTGGTGATTACCGCAGGTTAAACAATGCCACAGCGCATGACCGCTACCCAATCCCACACATCCAGGATTTCTCGGTGCATCTAGCGGGGGCGTGCATTTTTTCTAAAATAGATCTGGTCCCCGGTTATCATCAGGTCCCAGTCCGAGCCGAGGACATTCCCAAAACAGCGGTAATAACTCCGTTCGGACTTTTTGAATTTTTACGCATGCCGTTTGGCCTCAAAGGCACTGCGCAAACTTTTCAACGCATGATGGATGCTGTGTTACGCGATCTCCCCTTTGTGTTCGTCTACCTCGACGACATTTTAGTCGCCAGCACTTCTGAGGAGGAACACGAGAAACACCTCACAGCAGTTTTTCAGAGGTTGGGAGAACACGGGCTAATAATTAATCCAGCCAAGTGCCGGTTCGGCGTGGCGCAAATCGATTTTTTGGGACACTGCGTTTCCCCAGAAGGGGCGGTCCCTCTACCAGACAAGGTGCGCGCAGTGGCGGAGTTTCCCCGGCCACAAACGGTCAAAGCACTACAGGAGTTTTTAGGAATGGTAAATTTTTATAACCGTTTCCTACCCCACGCAGCGCAGCTCATGCAACCATTATATGCCGCACTTAAAAAACAAAAACCCTCCAATACGATCGATTGGTCCCTGGAACGGGAGTGCGCGTTCGCGGAGGTGAAAAAAGCCCTTGCAGACGCTGCGCTACTAGCTCACCCAGACCCAACGGCCCGCATAGCGCTCATCACTGACGCGTCAGATTTGGCCATAGGGGCGGTTGTGGAACAGCAGGTTGCCGGAGTTTGGCAGCCGCTGGCCTTCTTCAGCAGATCCTTGCGCGAGGCCGAGCGGAAATACAGCGCGTTTGACAGGGAGCTGTTAGCGCTCCACTTAGCCATTCGCCATTTCCAGTTCTGGCTGGAAGGTCGGCGTTTCACCGCATTTGTCGACCACAAGCTGCTCACTTTTGCGATGGCCAAAATTTCGGAACCTTGGTCGGGCCGGCAGCAGAGGCAGTTGGCCACAATTTCCGAATTTACTACTGATATTCAGCACGTAGCGGGTAAACTCAATGTAGTGGCAGACTGCCTCTCTTGCGCGGTAACAGCACCAGTCCGCACGGAGGTAGATTATACTGCCGCAGCCGCAGGGCAAAATAACAGCGCGGAAGCGCACGCGGCCCCAGTTCATGTGGGGATAGATTATGCAGCCATGGCAGCGGAGCAGGGTAGAGATGGGGACGTTGGCGCGCTCCAGCCTGGACCAACAGGGTTAAGGCTGGACAGCAGGAGTTTGCAAACCGGTATGCCCCCCCTAATCTGCGATGTATCTACCGGGCGGCCGCGCCCGGTGGTACCGGCCACATGGCGCCGCCGCGTTTTTGACTTGGTACACTCCCTGGCGCACCCGGGGGTGCGCGCTTCTGTTAAAATGGTTGCGGAGAAGTTTGTTTGGCCGAGCCTGCGCAAGCACGTGAAAGAGTGGGCAAGAACCTGCATGGCTTGCCAGCGGGCCAAAATTCACAAGCACACAAAAGCCCCCTTAGAACCGTTCCACATTCCGGCCAAGAGATTCGATCATGTGCATGTCGACCTCGTGGGCCCCCTACCGTCGTCGCAGGGGTTCACACATCTTTTGACAATGGTGGACCGAACCACACGCTGGCCGGAAGTGGTCCCACTAGCATCGACCACGGCTGCAGAGGTGGCTCGCGCTTTTTTGACGGCCTGGGTAGCGCGTTTCGGGGTTCCGTCAGATATTACGTCCGACAGGGGACCTCAATTTGTGTCTGAGCTTTGGTCAGCGATGGCCAGCAGCTTAGGAGCGACAATTCACCGCACTACCGCTTATCACCCCCAGGCTAATGGTTTATGCGAGCGTTTTCACAGGTCTTTGAAGGCAGCCCTCAGAGCGTCGCTTACGGATGCAGATTGGGTAAACAAACTACCATGGGTTTTATTGGGGTTGCGTTCTGCGCCCGAGGAGGACTTAAATACCTCCCCCGCGGAGTTGGTTTTTGCACAAACTCTCAGGCTGCCCGGTGAGTTCCTACCAGAGCATCCGGCGCCAGTGCGCCCCCCGGCTCTGGGACCACTGATCGGCACGGGAGCAGACATGCTCCCGGGCCCCGTTCATCACACTTTTCCGCGTGTTTTTGTTCCCAAAGCTTTAAAAAATGCCGAGTTTGTTTTTGTCAGGCACGAGGCTCAGCGACCCAGCCTCCGCCCGCCATATGACGGTCCATTTAGAGTGCTGGAAGCAGGTGATAAACATTTTGTGCTGGATTTGGGGGACAGAAAGGAAACAGTTAGTATTGACAGACTAAAGCCTGCTTTTGTGATGAACGACGAGTCTGTACGGGTGGCGAGGGCACCTCGACGTGGCAGACCCCCAGGGAGCATGTCCTGGAGCCCCCGCAGGGATCAAATAATCATTTTCTTCTTCAATTAACAGATTCTCTGCAGGACGGTGCCGCAGGGACGGCGAAGCCTGTTTACAGCAAATTTGGAAGACGTTTGAAGCCCAGACGGCGTATAGACTGATGTGTGTTTTTATCAGGTTGTGTAGACTATGCTGTTGATTTTACCATGTTGTTTGAACTATGCTTTATTGTCTATTCTTCGACGTTTGGGGGGGGGGGGGGTTATGTGGTTCATATATTCTTGCCAACATATGTATAAGCAAAAGGAGATGCTTAGGACTGCATGTGTTGATTGACCTCACGTCTTGGATGGGGGACAATACGTCTGGACCCCCTGGGGATAATGGCAGGAGGACGGAGGTGCCGTGATAAGACTCTGAAAGGACTTCCTGACCTCCTGGAGCCAGACGGAGGACTAAGAGACTTAAGGGGAGAAATATTGTCAAATGGGGGTTTGACAGCAATGTGTGATTCTGCCTTTGATGTCTTATCTCGGTTGTGACTGATTGCTGGGGTCTTTCTGCAACTGTGGGGGTTCCCCCCTACAGTTGATAGTGCTATGAGATGACTGTTGTTGTGAAATGGCGCTATATAAATAAAGTTGAATTGAATTGAATTGAATTATGTATAAATGTGGGGGTTTTGATGCAGCTCACTTTCTTCTGTTCTTGAGAGAAAAGCTGGGGATGTGATTTCTGCAATAAACCTGAATTGAGAAATAATTCAGTCTCTTTATTTCACGCTCCCCACAACATGCATCTTTAGTTATGATTGTTCCATCTTAGACGTTTGGGGGGGGGGGGGGTCATGTGGGGCACATATGTTGGTTTCATATGCTCCACAGATATATTACTGTATGTTTATTGTGTGCTTCACGTCTTAAGGGAACAAAGGGACTGAGCCTCCTAGGGTAACAGGAGGGTGTGAGATTTGACCTTTTGTTTCAAGGAGATGGCCTTGAGAGATTTCCTGACCACCGGAGACTAGGGGGTGGATGGTGTTTAGATCGGGGGAAGTTACATTGTGACTGGGATTAAGTACCGTGTGACTGTATGTTTGATTAAACACCATGTGACTGTAGGTTTGATGTCCTGGGTATAAAAGGACAGATGTGAGAAGATTCATCCTCTTTTTCTGCTTTGGAATGTTGGAGTATGTGATTGTGAATAAAGCTGAACCTGAGGAATAAACTCAGTCTCGTCCTTTCAACACATCTCCACAATAGGCGCTTTTCCACTAGCCCCGATTAGAAAACCCGACTCTACTCACTTCGATTTGGTTCTGCCTCAGTTGCTTTTCAACATTACTGCTGGCGCACCTGCTGGCACACCTGCGGTGGGTGGGATTTCTTGAACAGCGAGGCGGCGCCACTCTCTCGTGACGTGAAACACGCGACCGAATCCTCCACAACAAGAAAATGGCTGATGACGAGGAGAGGATTTTCATTTTGCTCGCTCTGTGGCTTTTTACTACAATCAAGGCCAGACAATTGAGCCATATAAGACGACGATGTGCACTGAGACGACGTGCGTTGAGACAAAGGTTGGAGGCAGGGTACATGAGGCTCTCGGCTGCCTTATTGGAATATGAAGCCGCAACTCTGAGTTTAAATGCTCGACACATGAGGGAGCGTATTTTGGTAAGTTAACGCATGCTAATGCTTGCAAATGTCATTTTATAGTCATGTCAGTTTTATGTCCGGCATTTTTATGTCGCCAGGTCAATGGTATTAAATGCATTACATTATGTATGCTGTGTGTGTGTGTTTCAGTTGGCTGCTTCGTTGCAAAATAATCGCTGCAGACCCTCGGTGTGGACAGTCAACCGTGCCTCGCAGTGGTGGGAGGATATTGTTCCCAGCTTCTCAAACACGGAGTGGTTGCAGAACTTCCGGATGTCCGAGGAGACTTTTACCTACCTGTGGCACAAATTGCGTCCACGCATGGAGCGGCAAGATACAACATTCCGCCTATGTGTGCCTGTGAGGAAGAGAGTGGCCATCGCACTGTGGAAGCTTGCTACCGGTTCAGAGTACCGCACTATTGCCCATCTGTTTGGGGTCAGCATCACTACGGTGTGCAGGTGTGTGCAGGATTTTTGTGCAGCAGCAGAGTCATTGCTGGTTCCAGAACAACTCCGTTTTCCGGATGAAGGGAGGTTCACGGAAATGTTGGCCTACATGGAGAATTGGTGGGGGCTTCCATTGTGTGTTGGTGCTATCCATGGCTCCCACATACCCATCATAGCACCACAACAATTTCACACCGAGTACTTTAATCGTAAAGGCTGGCACTCCATAATCCTTCAAGGTGTTGTTGATGGAAAGGGGTTGTTCTGGAATGTGTTTGCAGGGCTGCCAGGGAGCATGCATGATGCTAGGGTGCTGAGACTGTCCACACTGTGGGATTTAGCCAGTCAGGGAAACCTCTTCCCACCTCACATCAGGAACATTGGTGCGGTACGTGTGGGCTACTACATCCTCGGAGACTCTGCATATCCACTGCAAAACTGGCTGTTGAAAGCATTCCATGACACCGGACGGCTGACTGCAGAACAGCACACTTTCAACCAGACCATCAGTCGAGTACGTGTGGTTGTGGAAAATGCTTTCGGCAGGCTGAAGGGAAGGTGGTGCTGCCTTCTGAAAAGGAATGACTGTGACATCAAACTGGTGAAATCTATGGTGCTGACTTGTTGTGCTCTGCATAATCTGTGTGAGAGTCATGGAGAGACGTACGACACGACATTGGATGATGCAGTAGATGAACCAGTGGTGGCAGCGACCCAGGGAGCAGAGGAGCAGGGTGGCGACATACAAGATGCTGTGATGCAGCACTTGTGTAGCAATAGGTAGAAATTTAATTTCATCCACATTTATGTGCATTCATATGTAAAACATCTGTTTTTTGTAAATAAAATGTTGTGCATTTTCCATCTACCTGTCCTCTGTTGTTCATAACGCTTATCTGTTAAGGTACGGGTAATTACATGCAGAAACACCGCACAGGCCATGTTCAAAAAAATGCAGCTCGACAAGCCACTTTTGCTTAGGTGGAAATGCAAATTGAACTATAAATCATGTGCTGATACATGTCATATTCCCATGTAAAGGTCTCCCACTTTTACTTCCAAATTGATTTTTAATTTTTGGGAAAAAGGGAATCTAAATTTTGCACAAGTTGTTGTCAACAACAGTTGTGGTACTGTGAATAACATGCAGAAACACCTCACAGAGCATGTTCAAAAAATGCTGCCAGACAAGCGACTTTGGCTTGAGTGGAAATGCAAAGCTAATATTAATTTAGCACAACTTGTTGGTAACAACAGTTGTGTACAACAAAAACACAGTTGTGACTCCTTGTCCAATTTGGCTACTGTTATTAGTGCCAAATTTGGGCTAGATTCCTTCTTAATTTATTAAATTTGGACTGGTGATGCAACATTCAACTTACATGTACTTACTTTTAGCAGTGTCTACTGTACAAGTTAAAGCACACCTGTACAACTGCTTATAACATAAAAAAATGTACCCGTTCGAGAGAAATGGATTCAGCATTGCAAATTTGTTTAAAAAAAAAAAAAAAACCTACCAAGACATTACGTTTCGTTGTGTTGTTAAAAATTAAATTACCATTAGAAGGCTATACACCTGACCTGATGAACAGCAGCATGTGGAGTGAACAGAGAATGGAATGTGTATGTAATTATTGGCTTTTCTCATACGGTGTCATAACAGATAAACCAGACTTTTGATACAAACAATACAATTTTATTCCAGAAGAAAAATTTCAAAAACAAAAAACAGACTGGGCGTGGGGAGACATGTTTAGACACGCCGACTGCTAAATGCGTCCACCAGCCTGCCAAACAGGGTCAGGCACTCCCGGTTGAATGAGGACATTTCTGCGAGCTCTTCCCTTCGCAACGCAGTGTCCTGCTCCAGGGCTTCACGCGCATCTGCCCGCACATCTGCGGCCACCTGTCGCAAATGCTGCATGTACTCCTGATGGTGTTCTTGGCGCTGGTCATGCTGCTCACGATGCATCTGGACCATCGCTGATGTAAGGTCAGCGATGGAGTTCGCCCTTTTCCTCTTTCCTATATGGAAATACAGAAAGGCATGTTTGTTAAAGCTGGATCACTACATATATTATGGAATTACACTGGTGCAAGTCTGTGGTGGAATGTCACTATTATATTATGCTTCATTGCTGTATATAAGCTGAACTTTCATGTTGCTGCCCCTCAGTAGAGCGGATTTTGCAACACGCAGTGTGCTGCCTTCGGCTGCAGCCCCCCTGCAAAACTAAAAAGGATTAAGATTATGAATATGGATGGATGGATGGGTAATGTTTAAAATAGTTGCTTGTAGTGTGGCCGGAGAAATCTGAATGGGTTAATACAGTCAGCTGACGCAAAGCGTTTCAATGAAGCATGTTGATTTCAACGGCAGTTCATGAGCTTTATTTGTTTTTCTCAAACAGGAGTTACAACAGCACTTCAATCACCACACCTAAAAATGGGACCGGGTTGTGGATCACCGATAAGTGATTACATTAGATTATTTGTTTATTTGACAGGGACAGTGCAATAAACATAGACAATTAGTCAAATGACAATCAATCTGATGTGTTGCACAAAGAGTGTATAGCTATTAGCTAATTTGCAATTCTTGGCCCTGGATGGGCTTTAGAAAGGAGAAACAAGTCAAAAGAAAAAAAGGATAAGGAAAAGAAAAATGAAAACAGAATAAATAATAACCACATACATCAATGCCAAAAAAGATTGGAAATACATTATAAAGTGAAGACCAAAGAATAACCCATACCTGTCAAGTGATACGGTTTCGCCGTATTTTAATACGAGGAAAATGCAATTTTAGCAAATATGGGCGTATGGAGTTTTTGCGTATGACGTAAGGGGGCGTGCCGCACTGGCCCAGCCAGAGTGTGCCGCCATATTGGATGGCAAGAAACAACAGCAGCAGCAGGGTGAAACAAACAACATAGCTCACGTGTACCTACAAACTCGGCAAAATGGTGTACTCCTGTGCTGCCCATGGATGTACCAACAGATACGGCCAACCAGGACTGGAAAATGTGTCATTCTACATGTTCCCAGCAGATGAAAATCGCAAAAATGATTGGCTTGGAAACATGCAGAGATCCATCTTGCTGCCTTCTCAATGCTGCAAGGATGAGGGGAAAGTTGTCATTAATGATAAGGGGATAAGCGGGGAATTAAATGGCCGGTGTGAAATGCAAAAAAAAAAAAAAGTTGGATTTTTGAATAATTACCTTCACTGACGTAATCTCTCGCTTTCTCATAACTTTCTGAGTCGGGTCTGGTTTGGGGGCGCCTCTCTGCTTGCTACAAAGGACAATGCACACATGAAAGGGGAGAAAACTATTGTAAATGTGCATAAAATCAGGTACGTTTTAACGCGGCGCGCCGTGGAGAGCCTTTAAAAAAAAACACGCAGCGCGCTTCACTAACCTCCGAGTCCGATGAGCTGCTGTTGTTTTCCGACTCGTTCACCGGCGAGGACTTCACATCATCCAGATCCCTTTCCGCTGACACGTTTTCCGATATCTTTTCCTCCTGCTCCCCTTCGTCTTTGAAAGATATCATCTCATCGTTTGCCCCCAAATCATCCCCGCCACCTCCATTCAACTGAGGCATTTCGGCACACCAGAGGAGCACACGGGAGCAAGATTAAAAACAAACGCGAAAACAATCGACCTTTTTTTTGTTGTTGTTGTTGTCTGATCGGTGTTGTCCAGACGTGCTGCTGCTGTCCTGGGCTGGAAAAGGAAACAGACTACTACAGGGAAACGTCCATGATTCAAAACTCCTCTTTCATCCTCTGATAGTGATCCCGTCCATGTCGGGCGCTGCGTAATTAATCCACATTTAAATTTTGCTCTGCAGTGTGCTAAACGACTAAGGCAGGGATGTCCAATCATGTGCCATGGAGGGCCAAGACCCTGCAGGCTTTACCTCCAACCAGTGTGTTCAGCACCAGATTTCACTGAACTTCTTCCCACTGATTGCTGATCAGTGAAAACACCTGCTGAAGCAACTGGGTAGAAGAGAAAACCTGCAGGGTCTTGGCCCTCCATGGGACATGATTGGACACCCCTGGACTAAGGATTTTGGTCCTGAACTTTAAAAAAAAAAAAAAAAGATGTGGTAACCCTATCATGAGCAATGAGAGGCAGAAGGGAGCAGGAAAGCCGGAAAGAAGCTGCAGCAGGACTACTGGACTTGTCTGCTGTTATGACTGCTGACAATGACTCCACTGAATCTGACACAGACATCGCAGACACAGTGTCAGAGGCCACAGTGTCAGTTGTTGAAAAGGATGATAGGGATGTTATTATGTCAGACTGTGACTGTGTGTTCTCCTCACTCATTCTGATCGCTAAACAGTACAATTTACGCCTGGGTTGTCACAGTGCAACTGCTGCTCTTGCCATCCAAGATGGCGGCACCTACGACGTGTTTATGTTTACCCCCGCGAGTCACGTGACTTTTATGGCACTACGCAAAAACTCCATAGCCATTTCTGTACGCCAAAAAGAAAAATATACGGGAAAAAAAATTGTTGAGAGTGTGGAGGAACACGTCGTGTGTGTGACCCCCACAGCGTAGGGGGCTGGCAGAGCGCTCAGCATGAGCAATTATCACAACAGTGAGAAGTGTGGACTCATCATTAGGCTGATGGCCTTGCACCTTCTCTGTTGTCCTGCGGCTCCGGAACAGAGAGGAATCGCTGGATGGATGAAGGCTTCTCCAGAGGGCCCTACACACTCCTTCTGTGTTCCATGTAGGAGGAGCATAAAAGTGACTGCATCGGGGATTTTCGACCTGAAGTCGCACTTCACTACACAGGGCCACAAAAACTGTGTAGCCAAATTGAAAACGTATCGATGGATGGATGAACATTTTCAGCCAGTGAGAGAACCGACGCCTTCCAAATCCAATGCATCACTAGCAGAAGTGATGTTTTTTTTGTGGCAGGGCACAATCTACCCCCATTGGTGGCAGATCACTTCTGATCTGCCACCTGATCTGATCTGCCACTTCAGAAATGCTAGAGTCAGCAAAGGCTGCTACTTGGAACTCGAACAAGCAGCATCAGTGAACATTTTCTTGTTTCAAGTTCATCCAAGTGCTTTAGTGTAACAAAGCTGACAATTAAAAACTCTTTAATTCCAAGTGTATATACAGTATGTAGCTGACAATTAAGAACTATATTCAGAATAATTCTTATTGTGTACTTTCAAATTAAGCAATCTACCTTGTGCTAATGTAAATTTGAAAAATATTTTTGGATTTATTTTTATTTATTTTTTTTTATTTTATTTATTTTTTTTGTGCTACTTGGCTTATTATTTTCACATTACCAAAAAGTTGTGGCTCAAGATTGTGTCCATATAAGTGTACATTTGAATAAATATGTTTGAAATAGTTCATGTTGCAGTTGCTGTTTGTTTGTTTTTTGTTTTTTTTTGGGGGGGGGGGTCAGTTTTCTTTCATCTGCCGATAAATACAGTTTTTAAGTACTCAGTACAGGTGTGAAAGCCCCCCCAATAAGGTAGGCATGAGGTATGCCTTGACAGGTATGATAACCTTTTTGTACATTTAAAAAGACATTTTCAATTAATTAATATGCAGCTACAGGAAATTGCATTAATCAATTTGGTACATAACTTGTTAGGCTCCGGCCCCCCCGCGACTTGTAAAGGATTAAGCGGTAGAAGATGGATGGATGGATGGATGGATTTTCGACCGTGGTTTCCGCTGGACCTGTTTCAACCAAAAAAAAAATCGTGGTTATTGTGCCTTACCGGCACTTGAATGTGATCCAGATGGAGCTGGTGATGTGGCTGACATGGGAGTCGATCCAGCTGGCGCTCTGGCAGACGCAGACGCAGAGGCAGAGGCAGGAGAGTCCGCTGCTGTGTCCATGTCCACTGAGGTGGACCCCTGTGATATGAACTGCGATTCTAGAAAGAAAATGCACGCAATTTAAAACTTAACACCAAAGTGCAACATGTACACAACACTCTCAAGTTTTTAACCGGAATACAATAAGCGTAATTCAGCGTTTTGTTCGTGCTAATACTTAACACAAAGCAAGCGTGAATCTGCAGTTGGCTGCAAAACAATAGGCAAGCCTCAGTAACAACCATTACCCACAATCTAACAACCTTCCTATTTCTTAAAAACAGTGAGCTTGGCACAGAAAGGATAAATTGGCGAAAAGACGCACAATATCAAAACAACACTCACCATCCACGGTTTCCAAGGCCGTGACAGTGGCCGTGTCGAGCCCAATGTCTCTGCCATTGCTAGCAGGCCTATGTCCATAGATGGCATCCATCTCAGCGAACCACTTCCACTCCTTCCGCTCCGATCCACTTCGAGCATTGTGGTCCTTCACTGCTCGGTAATCGCTTTTCAGCTTTTTCAGCTTCTCCTGACACTGTTGGCAGTACAGATGTGCCCTTGGGAACACATCTGCTCAAACACCTGCTGGTATATTTTCTCATTTCTTGTAGATCCGTCCAACTCGCGCTGGATGCGATCGTCGGCTAATATAGCCAGAAAATTGCGCACCTCCTCGTTTGACCAGGGGATAGCCTTACGTGGAGACATCTTCCAAATCCGCGCACTGTGTTCACTGGCTGAACAACTACAAATGGCGGTCGTGGAGTAGAGTCAGCAGAAAAAGTCGCTTTCGTGACGTTACGACCTGACCAATCAGCGGCGACCAGTCTCTTAAAGTCATATCACAGCCATACTCAGCCCTACTCAGCTTGGTTAGACCCTGCCCTGGATCAGGTACTAAAAAAGCACTTGCTAACCGGTGCTGGGGCTAATGGAAAATGCTCAAACGCGGGCTGAGTGGTGCGGTGTAGGGCTAAGTGAGGCTAGTGGAAAAGGCCCTAATGTGACTGTGTGTTTTGACAATGTGACTGTGGGCTTTGAAGTCCTGAGGTATTTAAAGGACTAATGTCTGGGTTTCTTCCTCTTTCTGTTTTTGATGTTGGAAGATGTGAATAAACCTGACTCGTGAGATGAACTCTGCCTCGTCATTTTCACATTTTCCACAATATGCTAATTTTGATAAATCAGAAAAAGTTAGAAAATAAGACATGCAAATCTGAAGGTTATTTAAAACCATATGTATTAATTTGTAAAATAAATAAATTTGTCAATGAAAAATACATAACTATTGCGGCGACTTCTTTGGGAGTATATTAACTAAAACTCACCTTTCAGGGTAAATTTACTGGACACCCGATGTAGTTTGTGACGCTCAGAGCGTCCAATACCAGACCTGATCTCTCATTTTCTTAAGTAGTTTGGCAGCGAATGGTAAAAAGTGAAAGATAACATTTTAAACGTCAACCGTCTTTAACCAAATCAACCTACACTACAAAGTTTGAACTATTATTATTTAAATTGTCGTAAACAGGAAATACGTCACACGTTGGGCATGCACATGTATCGAGCGTCAGACCGTGAAGTCGAAGTGCGCATGCGTTACACCCGATACTGTCATACGTACGGATAATGTTGTGACGGGGATTCGAGATTTGGTGAGTAAAACGGTTGAAAAGACTTTTGTGTGTCACCAACAGATGTGAGGAATGTTTGTGAGACGACACTAATGACCCGGAGAAGGTTCTGGTTCTGCTTTAAAAGGATTTAAAACGACGGTGAACCGCGCTAACAGCAGCTAACTGAACTAGCCTAGCCTAGCATAGCATAGCCGCTGTGAAAGAATTTTTTCCCCCGGTCGTCCAAATTTAATCATCCAGCAACAGACTAAAGGTCACGGAAGGACTTATACAAGCAGCTTCTCTCAGAATGCGGACATAAAAGGATTGCTTTTTTAACACAGGAAAATTTACAAAACAAGACTGGGAAAGATACGAAGAAGTGAAACAGAAATATTGTAGGAGCCATGGTGGAATGAACAAAAAGAAAATCAAGTTAATAACAAATCTGGCTGAACATAAAGAGCACAAAATGCTACAAGACAAGAGACAGTTTAAAATAGCAAGAATGTTGAAATACAAAGAAAACGTTTTCTGGCATTTTTGTTCAAGTGTTTGATTTTTTTTGTGGTGAATTGAAATATTTAACAAAATCATGCATATTAAATTCAAGGAGGGTCTAGTGTTCTTCCTTGTACAGCAGTGAATATGATATTTACCCAAAATGATGACAAGATTTACAACATCCTTGACATTAGCATCCAATGAATCCATGTAATAGACAATATCATTGTCAGTAAAAGAAGGGATGTTAACAATTTTTAATGACAACCAAATGTGGATCCATCCATCCATCCATCTTCTACCGCTTTTCCGGAGGTCCGGGTCGCGGAGGCAGCAGTTCAAGCAGAGAAGCCCAGACTTCCCTCTCCCCAGCCACCTGCTCCAGCTCTTCAGAGGGGATACCAAGGCGTTCCCAGACTAGCTGGGAGACATAGTCTCTCCACCGAGTCCTGGGTCTGCCCCGGGGTCTCCTCCCAGTGGGACGTGCCTGAAACACCTCAAGTGGGAGGCGTCCAGGAGGCATCCTAATCAGATGCCCATACCACCTCAACTGACTCCTTTCAATGTGGAGGAGCAGCGGTTCTACTCTGAGCCTCTCCCGGATGACTGAGCTCCTCACCCTATCTCTGAGGGTGAGTCCAGCAATCCTACGGAGAAAGCTCATTTCAGCCGCTTGTATCCGCGATCTCGTTCTTTCGGTCATTACCCAAAGCTCGTGACCATAGGTGAGAGTAGGAACGTAGATTGACTGGTAAATCGACAGCTTTGCCTTAGAACTAAGCTCCCTCTTCACCACAACAGACCGGTACAACGTCCGCATCACTGCAGATGCTGCTCCAATCCGTCTGTCGATCTCTCGCTCCATTTTCCCCTCACTCGTGAACAAGACCCCAAGATACTTAAACTCCTCCACTTGGGGCAGGAGCCTGTCCCCAACCCGGAGAGGACAATCCACCTTTTTCCGGCTGAGGACCATGGACTCGGACTTGGAGGTGCTGATTCTCATCCCAGCCGCTTCACACTCAGCGGCAAACCGTCCCAGCAAGAGCTGTAGGTCATTGCTGGATGAAGCCAACAGGACAACATCATCTGCAAACAACAGAGATGAGATCCTGTGGTCACCAAGCATGACACCCTCCATTCCCTGGCTGCGCCTAGAAATCCTGTCCATAAAAATTATGAACAGGACCGGTGACAAAGGGCAGCCCTGGCGGAGTCCAACTCTCACTGGGAATGACTCCGACCGAGTGTTGGCAATGCGAACTAAACTCTCACAACGGTCGTACAGAGACCGAATAGCTCGTAACAACAAGCCCGATACCCCATACTCCCGAAGCACCCCCCACAAAAATCACGAGGGACGCGGTCAAATGCCTTCTCCAAGTCCACAAAACACATGTAAACTGGTTGGGCAAACTCCCACGAACCCTCAAGAATTCTCGAGAGGGTAAAGAGCTGGTCCGATGTGCCACGGCCAGGACGAAAACCACATTGCTCCTCCTGAATCCGAGGTTCGACCAACGGCCGGACTCTCCTCTCCAGTACCTTGGCATAGACCTTCCCAGGGAGGCTGAGGAGTGTGATCCCTCTAAAGTTGGAGCACACCCTCCGGTCCCCTTTTTTGAAGAGAGGAACCACCACCCCGGTTTGCCATGCCAAAGGCACTGCCCCCGACCTCCACGCAATGTTGCAGAGGCGTGTCAACCATGACAACCCAACAACATCCAGGGCCTTGAGGTACTCGGGGCGAATCTCGTCCACCCCCGGGGCCCGGCCACCAAGGAGATTTTTAACCACCTTGGCGACCTCAGCCCCTGTGATAGGCGAGTCATCCCCCTCGTCCCCAAACCCTGCTTCCTCTGTGGAAGGCGTATCAGTGGGATTGAGGAGATCCTCGAAGTATTCCTTCCACCGCCCGACGATATCCCCAGTTGAAGTCAACAGTGTCCCATCCGCACCATACACAGTGTGGACGGGGAGCTGCTTTCCCCTCCTGAGCCGCCAAACAGTTTGCCAGAATCTCTTTGAAGCCGACCGAAAGTCTTGTTCCATGGCCTCACCGAACTCCTCCCATACCCGGGTTTTTGCTTCAGCAACCACCCGAGCTGCACTCCGCTTGGCCTGCCGGTACACCTCAGCTGCTTCGGGAGTCCCACAAGCCAACCAAGCTTGATAGGACTCCTTCTTCAGCTTAATGGCCCCCCTCACCACTGGTGTCCACCACTTGGTTCGGGGGTTGCCACCACGAGATGCACCGACCACCTTGCGGCCGCAGCTCTGGGCTGCCGCTTCAACAACAGAGGTGGAGAACATGGCCCATTCAGACTCCATGTCTCCAGACTCCCTCGGAATGTGGTTGAAGTGTGGATGTGGATGTTGAACAAAAAAGTATTGCTGAGTGAACAGCTAAAAAAAAAAGTCCAGTGGGTTTGTAATGCCCTTGCTTAACGTCTTAAGAAGACACGACACCGGAGGTAAGTTGAAGCTGTTCTTTACTTGCACTTCTCAGAACATACAGGAAACAGTATCTCACTGCCACCACATGGAGGCACCAACTCGCTGATCTTCTACATTCGCTCCTCTTTAGCTGCTTTCCGACCTGTGCAGCACTTGACATAACACAACAACCCAGTGGAATTACCTCAGACTCTACCATGACACTGATAAACAATTAATAAGTTTTATCACTTAACATGTCTCAAAAATAACAACAATAACCCATAAGTTACAATTCTTTTTTCATTCAACACTCCTCGGCCTTCAAATAACTTGGTTTGGTCACAGCCCTATGTGACCATCGCACTGGTGCTACCACAGGTTGTGACAGCCTTTCTGTGTCTGGAGGTGGAATGTCAGACACTGATGGATTTGCTTTGTCTGGAGCAGGTTTTGTGACATCTGGGGTATTTCCCTCTGGAATACAGCTGTTCCCTACCAGAGTGGAAGTCTCTGACGCTCCAGTGACTGTTGTGGGGGAAACAAGACAGTCCCAGTGGTTCTGTAACCTTCATTTCATTACAGTCCTCTTCCTCACGCATTGCCTGTATCTGGTCCACATGTCTGCATACAATGTTTATCACAATTTTCTATAGTTTTCTACTTTTAAGATAAGATAAGATAAGATAAGCTTTTATTAGTCCCACAATGGGGAAATTCCAGGATTGCAACAGCACAGGATTTAAGATAAGATAAGCCTTTATTAGTCCCACAACGGGGAAATTCCAGGATTGCAACAGCACAGGGATAGCAACACTCAGAGCAACAATC
Organism: Pholidichthys leucotaenia; assembly: GCA_020510985.1. NCBI lineage: Eukaryota > Metazoa > Chordata > Actinopteri > Cichliformes > Pholidichthyidae > Pholidichthys > Pholidichthys leucotaenia. The sequence continues at coordinate 197,798,732 of CM035840.1, forward strand.
AGAAGGCAAGAAAAAAAAAAAAAAAATTTCTCTGTAAATTTATCTAAATTTAAGATAAGATAAGATAAGCCTTTATTAGTCCCACAACGGGGAAATTCCAGGATTGCAACAGCACAGGGATAGCAACACTCAGAGCAACAATCAGAAGGCAAGAAAAAAAACAAGCAAGCAAGAGCAGCTAATATACATATGTACATATTACTATAAATATATATACACACACACACACACAGACACACAGTGCAGAGCATTGTAGCTGGATGGAATAAATATATGAATATATGAACACACAGTGCAGAGCATTGTAGCTAGATGGAATAAATATGTAAATATATAAACACCCACAGTACGGAGCATTGCAGCTAGGTGGAATAAATATGCAAGTATATAAACACACACAGTGCGGAGCAATGTAGCTAGATGGAATAATATGTAGATATATAAAAAACACAGTGCGGAGCATTGTAGCTAGATGGAATGAATATATAGATATATAAATATAAACACACCCAGTGCTGAGCATTGTAGCTAGATGGAATAAATATATAGATATATAAATATAAACACACCCAGTGCAGAGCATTGTAGCTAGATGGAATAAATATGTAAATATATAAACACACACAGTGCAGAGCATTGTTGCTAGGTGGGATGAAACAGCATAACCGTCTATTTAGTTATCCTACATGGTATGATTATGTGCCCATACATATTCTCACCCTCCATAGCGACCGGTATGTTCCTAGTTGTATGCCGGAGAGGACCATTGTGTAAGTCTATTGCATCTTTTGCATTCAAAAAAAAAAAAAACTATTAGTTTGTTACGTCTTTTTGCTATCTCTGCGAGCAGCCCTGCTTAGGTTGTACAGTCTGACAGCCGTTGGTAGGAAGGACCTACGAAACCTCTCGGTTGTGCACCTGGGATGATGTAGTCTGCTGCTAAATGAGCTCCTCAGTGCATCCAGTATGTCCTGCATAGGGTGGAACTCGGACTCCAGCAGAGATGACAGTTTAGCCACCGTCCTTCTCTCTCCTATCTCCTCCATCGGATCAAGGCGTTGCCCCAGGACAGAGCTAGCTTTCTTAATCAGTTTGTTCAGTCTCTTCCTATCGGCTGCAGTAATGCCACTGCCCCAGCAGACCACTCCAAAAGTGATGGCTGATGCCACCACCGTGTCATAGAATGACTTCAGCAGCGCCCCTTGTACACCAAAAGACCTGAGTCTCCTCAGCAGGAACAGCCTGCGCTGTCCCTTCTTGTAGAGTGCGTCAGTATTGTGTGACCAGTCTAGTTTATTGTTCAGATGAATACCCAGGTACTTGTAGGATGTCACCATCTCGATGTCTGTTCCCTGTATATTTACTGGTGCTGTGAGGGGCTGCCCATGCCTGCGGCAGTCCACCACCAGCTCCTTAGTTTTCCTCGCGTTGATCTGGAGGCAGTTCCGATGGCACCAGTCCACAAAGTCCTGGATAAGCCCTCTGTACTCAGCTTCATCTCCGCTGGAGATGAGACCAACGATCGCAGAGTCATCAGAGAACTTCTGTAGATGGCAATGTGTTGTGTTGTGTGAGAAGTCCGCAGTATAAGAGTGAACAGGAAGGGAGCCAGCACCGTTCCCTGGGGGGCCCCCGTGCTACTGATGATCGTGTCGGAAACACAGTCCCGGGTTCTCACAAACTGAGGCCGGTTCGTGAGGTAGTCCAGGATCCATGATGACAGGTGCTGGTCCACCCCTGCGCGCAGCAGCTTGTCCTTCAGGATCATCGGTTGGATGTGTTGAAAGCACTGGAGAAGTCAAAGAACATGATCCTCACCATATTCCCGGGCTTCTCCAGGTGGGACAGAGAACGGTGAAGGAGGAAGATCACCGCATCCTCCACCCCAATGCCATGCTGGTAGGCGAACTGGAGTGGATCCATCGCTGGTTCCACCAGGGGGCGGAGATGAGCAAGGAGCAGTCTCTCCAGGGTCTTCATCAAGTGGGACGTCAAGGCCACCGGTCTGAAGCTGTTCAGGTCTTTGGGGTGGGAAGTTTTTGGTACAGGTACCACACAAGATGTTTTCCACAGCTGTGGTACCCTCCCCAGTTTCAGGCTCATGTTGAAGATATATGTCACAATCCCACACAGCTGGTCTGCACAGGACTTGAGGAGCTTTGCGCTGATGCCGTCCGGTCCCGACGCCTTCCTCGCCTTGATCTTCCTCAGCTCCGTCCTCACCTGGGTCTTGGTCAGGGTCAGGATGGGGGGCTGTGTGTTGGGAGTGGGGGGGGTGTCGGTGGAGTGGGGAGTGGGTAGCAGGACTTGATTTCTTAGAGGCAGCAGTGGTTGTTGTGCAGACAGGGGGGAGGGCGGTTGGTCAAATCTATTGAAAAACAGATTCAGGTTGTTCGCCCACTCCCTGCCCCCCGTGGCCTGGGGGGAGGTATTCTGGAGCCCCGAGATGGTTTTGAGGTTTCTCCAGACCCCGCTGATGTCGCTCTGTTGCAGCTTGTCCTCCATCTTCTTCCTGAAGCTGTCCTTGCCTTCTCTGATCTTTCTCCTCAGCTCCCTCTGTACGGACTTCAGCATCTCCCTGTTCCCGACCTGAAGATCCTCTTCTTCTCTCTCAGAAGTGTTTTTATCTCAGGGTTGATCCAGGGTTTGTTGTTTGAGTGACGCCGTATGGTCTTGGTGGGAACGGATTTGTCCACACAGAAGCTGAGGTAGCCCGTGAAGGTGTGAATGAGGCCATCGATGTCCTCACCATGTGGATCGCAGAGCTGCTTCCAGGCAGTGGCTTCAAAACAGTCCTTTAGAGTGTCCATTGTCTCCTCAGACCATAACTCCACAGTGTGCATGGCCGGAGGTTGTCTGTGCAGATTTGAATATATTCGCATATTTATATATACGCATATTTATTTATATATACGCATATTTGAAACCATTTTCCTTAAATTTGTAATTTCCTCTTGTAAAATTGACTTTTCTTGTACATTTGAAACTTTATTATAAATTGGTGGATTATTTTATGGCTTATTTTTGTGTATTTTTTTTTTCAAAATAAAATTACTGTTTTTTAAATAAATTTGAAACAGACTACGGCAATTTTTTAAACTTTTTCCTTATAACAATTTACATTTTTGACCATAACTTTGCAGTCAGAACAGAACAATAATTTTAACTCTGATTACAAAGAAAAAATATTAATTGTATTTAATGAAATTAACGTAAATGACCAAGGATGCCACTATTTCTGTTATAATATTTCTATATATTTATTTATTTATTTATTTTTTTTTTTTTTTTTTTCAGAAATCTCACCACCACCAGACAGCAGAAAAAAACCTTCCTGATTTTGAAATCCAAGTGTTGGCATGTTTAGTTTGTCTGAAGGCTGCTGATGGATTAAAGTCATTGCCTTCGTGAATTTCAGTCATTTTAACTTGCCAGGTACATGATGGGGAACATAACTTAATATTGTAGTGGCTGGTGAAATATATCTTCAACAATCATCATCCCCCCTTGCCTTTCCCTTCATATGAAGCCGGCTGCATATAAATTCTAACCACATCTGTTAGCTAAGCGACTCTTCTATTATTGCTCTCATTTCCAGCGGGTTCAAACCATGATAAATGCGTCCAGTGCTTATATACCTCTTCTGATTTTTTTCCGTGTTTAACCCTTTAACTGTCCCAGTCGCCATATGGCAACTGTGACAGTTAAAGGGTGGTCAAGGCCCCTAGTGGTCAAGAGTGGTAAAAAAATTTTATCAATGAAATAGTTCAGATTTCCAAGGCTATAACTTGGAAGTTGCAAGAGATAATGGCTTACTGTCAATTAGAAAGATGTAGAATATGATCCAAAGTTTCAGATAAGAATAAATTTACACATCTAATTTGCATAATGTCACGGCAGCTATATAAATGACATAACTCGGTCAAATGTGGACTTTGGACATTTACACAAAGAATGGTTTGGTTTTTTGACACCGTTTTGTCTATAGGGGCATGTTTTTAATCTAATCTTCAAAGTATATGAACCAGAAAAATCAACAAAATGTAAAAAACAAACAAACCATAAATTCCTTACTTACCAGGGGTGGTGGTGGGGGCTTGCTCGCGTGATCGGACCGTTTTCACCCATCGTGGTCATTGTTTTGCATTTGGTTGGTCATTTACGCTGTCTACTGTGGCTCATGTATTCATGCCTACATATGTATAAGCACAAGGGGATGTTTAAGATTGCATATGTGGACTGACTTCACGTCTTAGAGGAGGACAATAGGTCTGGACCGCCGGTGAAGAACAGCAGGGAGACGGAGACACTGCGGTAAGGACCTGAAAAGACTTCCTGACCCCCTGGGGCCAGGTGGAGGACTGAAGGACATCGAGGGGGAGTTATGATCAATAAGAGGATTTGACAAGGATGTGTGATTTGGCTTTTGATGTTGTATGTATAAATAAGGGGGTCCTGGCTGAGTTCAGCCTCTTCTTTTCCTGAGAGATATGTTGGGGATGTGACTACAATATTAAAACCTGAATCATGAAACAATTCAGCTTCTTTATTTCACGCTCCCCACATCTACCACATCTACAAACTTATGATTATCCCACGTGAATTTCATTTGTATTACACGGCTATTTTTCCTGTATGATGCAGTTTCTGTCACGATTGCCACCACCATGACCGGTCACGGCGGCGGCCACATTGGTGTTGTGAGCTCAAATGGCCCTTTTCCATAGTCACAGTTCTTTTTTACTTGTTTCGATTCTCCACTACTTCTTTGTTGATCCATTACAACCCTGTAAAGCCGCGTAAACTCAGTAGTGGGCGGGATTGAGGCGGCGCCACACTCTGCTGACGTCAAGCACGCGACCTATTCCTTCACAACAAAGAAAATGGCGGATTAGGAGCGGAGGATTTTCACGTTGCTTCTTCTCTGGCTTTTGAACACAATAAATGAATGTTTTTAACCGGAGAAGAGAGTTTTACAGGAGAAGACAACGTGCATTGAGAGAACACACGTTGGGGCATTTTTATTTATTTATTTATTTAGCGAATGCAAAGTCCTTAAGCCAAGCAGTTGCCTCCTGGTTTGCTGTATGGAGGGTGTGTAATCCTCCTTCCAGTCTTTGGAGCGGGCAAGCCTCTATGATGTGTTCCATTGTTTGCTCCTCTCCACATGCGCACAGTGGGCTAGGGCTACTGCCCCATCTGTGAAGGCTGGCCAAGCAGGGGCCATGTCCAGTCCTGAAGCGATTGAGTGTAGACCACTGTCTCCTTGGGAGGTTGGTGCCCGGGACCTGTTGGTTGGGGTTTATCACCAGCTGTTTGTTTGGGACCTCCTTGGTCTCCCATTCCTCTTGCCAAGCTGTCTGGATGGTAAAGTCAGCTGGGGGAGGGTTTTTCCAAATCGGCCGTCTGGATGAAAGTCGGGCAGTGGGTGGGGTGTAGATATCTGCATGGATTGGTAAGTGAGGAGAATCTTTAACTTTTTGGAGCATCCTTTGAGTTAATGCTGCTCGCCGGATGTGTGGAGGGGCTATGTTTGACAGTACAGAGAGCCAGGGGAGTGGTGTTGAACGGATTGGGGCAGTACCAGAGACTTGTTGTTGCCATTGGGGAATATCAAGCAGCGGAATATGAAGCGGAATATGAAGCAGAGAGCTTAATTACCCAGCACATCAGGCACATCAAGCACACGAGGAAACAGTTTTTGGTAATTTAATGCTTTCTATTGTCATTTTATCGTCATGTCATTGTTGTGTACAGCATTTTGATGTCGCCAAACCTGGCCCCTATAGACGATATTAATACTGATAACCATCAGTATTAATATGTATGCTGTGTGTGTGTTCTAGTTGGCTGCGTTGTTGCAAAATCAACACTGCCGACCATGGACCTGGGCAGTAAACCGTAGCTCGCAGTGGTGGGAGAATATTGTCCCCAGCTTCTCAAGCACACAGTGGTTGCAGAACTTCCGGATGTCCGAGGACACTTTCACCTACTTGTGCCACAAATTGCGTCCATGCATGGAGCCTCATTCATGTGCATACATATGTCAAACGTTTGTTTATTAAATAAAATTTGGTGCACTTTTCATCTATGTCTCCTCTGTTGTTCATAACGCTTAACTGTTAAGGGACAACTAATTAAATGCTAAAACCTTGTAATTGACCTTGGAATTATATGTAGATACTCGTTATATTTCCAATTAATCATAGCCCTATTTTACTTACAAAATAATAAGATAAGATAAGATAAGCCTTTATTAGTCCCACAACGGGGAAATTCCAGGATTGCAACAGCACAGGGATAGCAACACTCAGAGCAACAATCAGAAGGCAAGAAAAAAAAAAAAAAAAAAAAAAAAAAGCAAGCAAGAGCAGCTAATATACATATGTACATATTACTATAAAATATATATATACACACACACACACACAGACACACAGTGCAGAGCATTGTAGCTGGATGGAATAAATATATGAATATATGAACACACAGTGCAGAGCATTGTAATTATATGTGGAATTATATGTGGACACTTGTTATATTTCCAGTTAATCCTAGCCCACTTTTACTTACAAAATAATTTTAAAAATTTTAAAGAAAGGCAATCCAACTGTAGCACCATTTTGCATGTTGAGTGTCATTTGAGTATCATTTTCCCATCTATTGATATTTATAAGGCATATGTGTTCAGGGATGGGTAATTAGATGTTAAATCAACTTGGAAAAATGACTACTACAAAAAAGGCAGCAGCTAGACAACTCACTTTTGGTTTGATGGAATTGCAAATTGACCTTGGAATTATATGTGGAAAATTGTTATTTCCAGTTAATCCTAGCCCATTTTGTCTTACAAAATAAATTTAAAAATGTTAAAGAAAGTCAATCAAACTGTAGCACCATTTTTTATGTCGAGTGTCATTTGAGTACCATTTTGCAATCTATTGATATTTATAAGGGATATGTGTTCAGGGATGGGTAATTACACGTTAAAACACCTTAGAAAATCACTGCAAAAAAAAAAACAGCAGCGAGACAACTCACTTTGGGTTTGATGGAATTGTCAATGGACCACGAAATTTTCTGATGAAACTTTTGTTATTCCTATTAAATACTGTGACATTGTCAGACTGGCCAACACCAAATTAGAATTTTATTTTTCAAACCTATGACACTTTGGATGTATTGAATCAGAAAATCATAAGTTTATCATATTCATGTCAACGTTTACAACTACAAAACTGTTATATTTGGGTTTACATGTATGGGTATTTTCCCTTTATATTATAGTAGACTCCTTATAATGTATTGAAATTCTCTGAATTTGGAATGATGATAGAACATTCAATTTACATGTACTTACCTTTTACCTACTTCGACTTTTACCTTCATCAGTGTCTACTGCTGAATGTAAAGTACACCTGTGCCTTTGCTTACAATTTAACTTGAACACTGTACACAATTTAGAGAAATGTATACAGCCGTGATAATTTTTATTAACTTTAACAATAACAATTACATTACCTTTAAAAATTGTGACACCTTTATGGATGAACAGCGGCATTTGGCTAATATGAGGCAATGGAATGTGTATGTAATTATTCGCCTTTCTCATTTAGTTATAACAGACAAACCACACTTTTATCCAAAAAAGTAACAATTTAATAACATTAGAAATATTCCCAAAACATGTTTAAAAACGGGGATTTTTCATTACTTCGACCAGACTGCCAAAATGGTTCAGGAAAACTCTGTTGAAAGAAGCCGTCTCGGTCAGCTCATCCCTTCTGAATGCTTCTTCCTTCTCCTGGGCTGACTGCAGGTTTGCTGCAAGCATTCGTAGCTCCTGATGGTGTCTTTCGCGCTGTTCGTGGAGCCATTCGTGCTGTTCGAGCATCCTATCATGGGCCAGCATCTCAGGTTGTTATGAAAACACCCCTGCATCTAGTGTTTTTTTTTAAACGTACAAAGACATTTTAAATTCCTTATTATGCGTCTAAAGAAAATAACAATCACATTAAAAAAAAACGGGTGGTCATTTTCAGTTGTGCCTTACCAGAACTTGCCCGGGACATGACGGTTACTGATGGAGCGGCCGATATTATGGACGATGGTCTCGACACCGATTCTGGCCCCCAGACAGACGCCGGAGTGATTCTAGAAGGAAAATGCACACAATACAGCTCACCAACAAAGTGCAACATGTACAGAAAACACCAAACTTTTTAACCAGAATACAATAATAAGCTTCTTTCAGTGTTTGGTTTAAGTGAATACTGAAATAAAAGCGTGAAGCTGCTACCTCACAGCAAGTTGCGGAGGTAGCCGGATATTAGCTGGCTAACCACCATCACTAACCATTGCCCACAATCGAAAAAATGTCTTTATTGCTTAAAAGAAGTGAGCTTTTGACCGAAAGGACCAATTGGCGAAAAGACAGACAATATTAAAACAACACTCACCGTCAACGTTTTCCAATTGCGTGTCCGTGTCGAGCACATTGTCTCTGCCATTGCTAGCAGGCCGATATGGCGTCCATCTGCTCGTACCATTTCCACTCCTATCTACTCGCACCACTGCGTCCGTTATGGTCCTTTATGGCCCGATAATCGCTCTTCATTTTTTTTCTTTTGGACATCGTTAACACAATTGTGAAGCCGCTCACCGTGGTTACTCGCTGAAATTACAAATGGCGGTCGTGTAGCTTCAACAGAAAACAGAAAACGGACGCTTTGTGACGTTACACGCTGACCAATCAGCGGCTAGCAGTCGATTGACATCAAATCACACCTCGATTTTTCTCGCTTGTCTCCTGCCCCTTAACTGGCACGAAAATCGTATCGGTTAAAGCGAGTAGGGTACTGTGGAAAGAGCGAGAAAGTGAATAAAGTAAAAGTAAGTAAAGCTAAGGTGATACTTGTGGAAAAGTACCTAAGGCGGAAAAAGGAAGAAGAATTATAAGGATTTCTTCTTCTTTGCTGTATTCCGTGTTAGGCATGATTCCTCCGACGCGTGCCTGCCACCTTTTGAACTGTCAGATCAGTACAGATCAGTACAAATTGTCAGTATAGCCAGGGGATGTCCGAGTGAGTTGACAGGTGCATTTGCTGCGCTGTGCCACTGGGGGCGCGTGACCGTCCATGAAATGTGGACAGTTAAAAGGTTAAAGTACTTAAATTAACTCATGTTTCTCTCGGACAGTCACGCTAGCGAGACACTGCCTGGTGACTGACTGGAAAGTTTGTGTGGGCGGAGCACTTCTCAACTCGGCACAGATGACAGTCACACATGTTGTTGGTGTGCGCGCTTGCGGAAAGTCATTGCTTCATATATTTTTTGTTATATATATATATATATATATATATATAAGTGCGGCTGAAATTTTTCTGGCGAGGCGGGCCGCCACCCAGAAATGTTACCAGAGGAAACCCTGCAGCGTCTCCCTACTGAAAACCTCTTCCTTTAAGCAGCTTGTCATGATTTTTTTTTTTTTTTTTTGGTTACTTATTTGTACCCGTAGGTAGATTTGTTTTGCAGTCTGGTGACAAGCCACCAGCTGCCGGTTGCTGCGTGCGCAAGCGCCCCGTATCCCTAACCTGCATGTTTTTGGCGTGTGGGAGGAAACCGGAGAAATCCCGGAGTAAACCCACGCAACACGGGGAGAACATGCAAACTCCACACAGATCACTGTTGGTCGGGGGCTGGGATCAAACCCACAATCTCACGATCCCCGCGCTCCCCCGGCCGAGGGTAAAACTGTGCTGCCACAGTGCTAACCACTGCGCCACCGTGCAGCGGTGTTTCTTTTGGCTGTTTTGTTTTTGCTCCACCCTTCCTCTGCGATCTGGACAAATCAGATCCAATGTTGACCTTAACTTCCTTCCTTGCAACATTTCTGCTGGTGACAGCCCTGTGGTGGACTGTGGTATAATGCAGTAATCAAACAGCACCCTTGACACTTTTGTGGCAATGCTGCCCCCACCTGCCTTTTTCATCATTGACTTGAATGTCTGGACAGTAGGGCTGCAACTAAAGATTATTTTAGTGGTCGACTAATCTAACGACTGTTTTTTTCAACTAGTCAACTAATCGCATTTATTTTTCTCATGTCCACCATCTCTGCTTCCTGTTGGGGCTCTAGTGCATATTTTACACCACCCGCTGTTTAATACCGCTTAACGTGACATCTCCCATGGGCGGGAGGCATTTAAATGCCATTTTGTGTCAGTTGGACACTGTAACTGCTATTCAGAATGAGGGCTAATATTAACAAAGATAAAAAAAAGAGACAGCAAGTCCTGTAATTCAGTCATTTACTGCATTCAACACGTTAGCCATGACAGCTCAGCCCTCAGCATCCAGAGAGCTTATTGTCAAACAGTTAAGCTCACATTAACAGCACGTACAAACAGTATTGCCATTTTTCTAAAGCTTAAAACAGTTGGCCATTTAAAATAAGCACCACTAACTTCCTTTACTTGCTAAAACTTACTAAGCAGACAGTAACGTCATAGCTCCCGGGTGCCGTTGTTTCAAATGTTCACGCATCACTGAATTGCTGCCATGGTAAGAGAGGTCTGCCTCACAACGTCTGCATTTTACTTGTTTTTTTTTTTTTTGTCGTCTGTAAAATGTTCCCAAACAACAGAAAGTTTGTCTGCTTTTTTTTTTTTTTTTTGATCCACTTTGACTGGCTTATCCTTTCTCTTCACCATACTGTGCTCCTCTTTTTTGCTTCTTCGCTGGAAATTGTTCACGCATGTTGGACTACAGAGGCGCTACTGCCCACAGCAGTTCCAGTTGTGCATTGCAGTTACAACTGAACATTACCGCGGCATGCATATAAACTTTATAACTAAATGATTTGTTGACAATAAAATATTGGTCGACAAATTTTTATTGTCGACATTATCGACAACATTGACTAATCGTTTCAGCCCTACTGGACTGCACACTCAGCACAGCCGTTGGATGAAGCATGATACAGAGCAGAAGTGATGTGTTCAGTACCATTTTTTGACAGGAATTCTTTGAACTCTGCACTCACAAAACATGAGCCATTATCTGACACAATTGTCTCTGGTACTCCCTGGCTGCTGAACTCTTCTTCAGGCATTCAATCGTGATGGCAGATATGGAGGCTGTTGCATGATAAGCATCCATCCACTTTGAATGTGCATCCATCAGGATCAGAAACATGTGCCCCATAAATGGTCCTGCATAATCAATATGTAACCACTGTCAAGGTTTGCTTGGCCACTCCCATAGGTGAAGTGGTGCTGGACCAGGCAGGTTACGTTGTTTTTGGCAGGTGACTCATCTTTTAACTGCAGCGCAGTGGTTTAGCACTGTGGCAGCACAGTTTTACCCTCGGCCGGGGGATCGCGGGGATCATGAGATCGTGGGTTCGATCCCAGCCCCAGACCAACAGTGAGCTGTGCGGAGTTTGCATGTTCTCCCCGTGTTGCGTGGGTTTACTCCGGGATTTCTCCGGTTTCCTCCCGCACACCAAAAACATGTAGGTTTAGGGCGCTCGCGCACGCAGCGACCAGCAGCCGGTGGCTTGTCACCAGACTGCAAACCAAGTCTACCTACGGGTACAAATAAGTAACAAAAAAAAAAAAAAAAAAAAAAAAAAAGTCTCAATGTCTTTGTCCAGCTTTGGCCACCAAAAGTATCTTTGCACCAAGGCCTTCATCCTAGTGATACCTATGTGATTGTGGTGCTGCTGCTTTAACATGACACCACGCCCTGGTGGTAGTACCACAACACGTGGCCCCCACAGTACACACCCATCTTGTACACTTAACTCTGTTTTTCGCACAGCATACGGTTGTAAAGTTGGGTCTAAGTCATGCAGTGTCCAACCATGTTGAATAAACTGTGCCACTCTGGACAATATAGGGTCTCTGTCCCCCTGCTCATTTCAGCTGCTGACACAAGTGTTACAGTCTCCACCATGGGCACTCTTTCCTCCTACTCTTTTTTTTTGGTTGACAGTTGAGACGGAGGGAGTCGGCTCATGGCATCTGCATTGCCATGATGTTTGCCAGGCTTGTAGACAATCTCATATTCATATGCTCTCAGTGTTACAGCCCAGCGCTGAATACGACAGGATGCCGTTTGAGGCACAGCCTTCATTTCAGTAAAGAGAGAAACCAAGAGTTTGTGATCTGTCCAAATGACAAACCTTCTTCCATACAGATATTTGTGGAAGCGCTGAATGCCAAACATCACTGCCAGACCCTCTTTGTCTAATTGTGAGTAGTTGGATTCAGCTGACATCAGTGTCGTTGACATGAAGCTGATTGGTCACTCCTGTCCATCTGGCATTCCATGCGACACCACCCCCACTCCATAGGGCAATGCATCACATGACAGGATCAGATCTTTTTGACTGTCATAATGCACTAACACTTCCAAGGATTACATGAGGCGTTTGGATTCCTCAAAAGCTCTCTCTTGTTCTGTTTCCCATTTCTATTTGGTCTCCTTTCTCAACAGTTCATGCAAGGGAGATAACCGTGTGGACAAGTTTGGTAGGAACCTGTTGTAATATTTGAGTAAACCCAGGTACGCAAGCAGTTCGGTGACATTGGTGGGTGCTGGGGCTTTGACTTTGTGCAGCAGAGGATGGAGTCCCGAGGCATCCACTTTATACCTTAAGAACTCTGCTTCCCGTTCCACGAATGCACATTTGTTGTGCTTTAAGCGAAGGCCAGCTTCCTGTAACCATGCCAGTACCTGGTTCAGTATTGCCAGATGTTCTTGGTCGTTCCGGTCAGTCAGCAAAATGTCATCCAAATAAACAGCCGCATTCTTGATGCCAGCTACCAAACTCTCCATCAGTCTCTGAAAAATGGCTGAACTAGAGGAAACCCTGAATGGCAGACGGTTGACTTGGAGCAGACCTCTTTGTGTGCTAATGGTGACATAGGGCTTGGATGCTTCATCCAGGATCACCTGTTGATATGCATGGCTCAAGTCCAGTTAACTAAATTTTTCACCACCGGATAACTTCTTGAACAAGTCCTCCAATTTTGGTATTGGATACTGCTCCAACTTTGACACCAGGTTGACTATTAGTTTGTAATCTCCACCGATGGGCACCAAATTGTCACGTTTCAACACAGGGACAATTGGTGCAGCCTACTCCGAAAATTTCACTGGCTTGATTATCCCCCGATTGGTGAGTCTCTCCAGCTCGATCTTCACCTTCTTTCTCATAGCATAGGGAACTGGCCAGGGTTTGTAGAACTTTGGGGCAACTCGTTCTTTGTTGTATATTTTTGCTGGTGGGCCCCTCCAGGTTCCCAGTTTGTCTTTGAACATGTCCTCATTCTGCTTGAACACATCCTGCAATGTCATTTGTTTCTGCTCCATGTTGTTTACCAGAACATGGTTCATTCCAGTGTTTTCTCTGGCTTAAAGACCTTGGTGCAGTGGCAACATATTTTTCCGGGGTGGGGGGGCAGAAAACATATGACACGATTGTAACTGGAATATGTTAATTTTATTCCATTTCTTTCTTTTTTTTATTTTGCACTGTAACTTATATGGAATTTAACATTTGAAGTATTGTACAACCAAGGCTTGAATGTTAGAATACTGGGCCAGTTGGGGTCCCACTCAGACGTCCTGTATTTGGACTTTTTACTGGTGTCATCCTTCTCTCCTTTCTCTGCTCTCACCTCTCCTGGACCCTCTGCCAGAACACTTTCCTCTCCTTGGCTCCTCTCTTCTGTCTCATCTTGCCCCCTCTGAGCTCTGTCTAATTCAGGTTCTCTTGCTATCTATTGTGGTATACAAACAGGTTTGAAAATATCAAGTATCATGTAAATTAAAAATAGACAACCAAAAATTTTTAGTTAAGGGTACAAAGAGCACCCACTTAAGCACTTGAGTAATAACTTCAGTCTTGAAGGTTTGAGATTTTTCTCCAAAATTTATAACAATTTTCTTATAGTTTTCTACATTTCTCTGTAAAAGTATCTAAATTTGAAACCATTTTCCTCAAAATTGTAATTTCCTCTTTAAAATTGACTTTTTTTGTACATTTGAGACTTTATTATAAATTTATGAATTATTTTATGGCTAATTTTTGTCTATTTTTAAAATAAACTTACTGGGTTTTTTTTTTTAATAAATTTGAAACAGACTGTGGTATTTTTTTTTTAACTTTTTCCTTATAACAATTTACATTTTTAACCATAATTTTGCAGAGCTTGAACAGAACAATAATTTAACTCTGATTTCAAAGAAAAAAATATTAATAAAATGGTATTTAATGAAATAAATTAACTTAAATTACCAAAGATGCAGTTATTTCTGTTTTAATATTTCTATATATTTATAGATTTTTAGAAATCTCCTCACCAACCAGACAGTAGGAAAAACCTCCCTTATTTCGTAGTCCAACTGTTGGTACGTTTAGTTTGTCTGAAGGCTGCTGACAGATTAAAGTCATTGACTTCGTTAATTTCGGTCATCTTAACTTGCCAGGTTCATAAAAATTAACATAAATTAGTTAATTATTTACTAAGGAAAAGGTGAAAATATCTCCTTTTTATTCTTGTCTGAAATATGAAAAGCAAAAAAACTAACCACACGTGTTATCTAAGCCAAGGGTTCCCAAACTTTTCAGCCCGCGACCCCCGAAATAACGGTGACAGAGACAGATTGGTGATTCCCACTATCCCCGGGGGTGAATGATGCATAAGAAAGCGTGCGCACAGTTTTATATACGTATCTGTAGATTCATTTAACTGCAAAGCATATTTCCCTTTCTTCACTCTGTCAATCAGCTGACACTTTATGTCCTCGGCTATGTCCATGATGCGCTAGATATGGTCCTGTCCTGTAAGACAGTGGCAGGGCTTCCAGCTCCCGCACCCGTTTATCCCCACACATTTTCCGACTCATGGCGATAGCAGCAGGTTTTATTAGGGTTTCTCTGATTGTGTTTGTGGTGTTTTTGCCTGTGCAATTAAATATGACACCTTTGTGCTTTGGTAGTGGTTGTTGTTTGATTAGTTAGGACTTTCTTTTGGCTTTGCAATTCTCTTTCCTTTTGGCAGAAAAAAATCTGCTGGTTGAGTGGCAAGAGATGGATGGATGCTTAGTTTAAGTGTTTGAGCATTTTTATGGGCTTTAAACTCTCATGTGCAAGCACCTTGGTACACACTACACGTTGGGGATGTTGTACTTCACTGATAACGATGCATGAATCCATACTTAATTTATTCCTCTTGATACTTGCGACACGCCAGAAGTCGATGGCCTTTCTGATGACATTTGTCCGCTCTCTGCTTCTGTCTCAGCTGGCCTCTCTGTGTTGTCTTTGTTCAGTATTAACCAACGTTTCATTTTTTGATAATAATGTCCTGGGCTTAAAGCGTAGTGTGTTGATTTGAGCTGTTCAGAGGAAATCTACTGGTGCACACTGACCTGTGTGTGACCTGTGACATTTACTATGGCGCAGTTAGACATGTCACCTGTGTAATCACCGCAGAAGGATTCTGAAAATCATCTCGTGACCCCCACCCCCCAGCATCTCGGGACTCCCACTTTGGGAATTTCTGAGCTAAGCAACTCTTCCATTATTGCTCCTGGTACCAGCGGGTTAAAATCATGATAAATGCTTTCACTGCACACATACCTGTTCTGATTTTTTTTTTCCCCCATTTAAAGCACTTTAACAAGCTCATGCTTCTCTTGGACAGCGATGCTTGTAGTAAGACACTTGTCATGGCCGCCAATCACGGCACCTGTGTACGCACCTGCCTGTTATCTCCTGCGGCCCTATTTATTCCCATCAGGACCAGTGCTGGGCGCGGAGTCGTCTGATTCTTTCCGTGAATCACGCCACAACCTGCCTCTGTGCTTCCCTGCACTGAATTCTCATGCCTTCGGCTTCCAAGCCCAGCAGTACGACGTCCAGGTCAGTTTCGCCCAGACCAACAACCAAGTAAGCTTCATTGCTTCTTAGCTTGTCCATTCCCCTGTGCACAGGCGGAGCCCGCAACGGTGGACCTCCTTCTCCCTCCAGGCGGCGGACTTTTATTCCACCTCCAGCTTACCTGCCCACAGACACCGTCTCCCTGGCTGCAGCTTCGGTGTCACCTGAAGACACTTCGACATCTGTTGACAGTAAGCATTATAACATCTGACGTACTGCATAGGTGTACTGTAAGCTAATGGCCCTTGTCTCCTTACAGGGTTGCCAGTCTGTACGGTGCTCTGCCGGCCCAGCTGGAATACATGGATTGCACTACACTACATTACACCATATAACCGCACTCACGCACCCACTCACTCACGTTAACAAATAAAGTACGTTAATTGTGTTAATCCTGAGTCGTGTCTGTTCTGTGGGTCACCTGAACCATGTCAGTACGACTCCGCCAAAGTGACCCGGCAGACAGCGCACTCGTGCGCCGTATTAACCATCTCGAGGCTCGGGTAGACCAATTAGCGTACCAACAACAGGTGATGCTAACTCAGCTAACTCGCATCACTGATAGGTTAGATCACTTAGCTAGCCCACAGGGGTTCCCCACAGCACCAGCTAGCTTCTCAGCTCCCGCTAGTTCTCCCGCTAGCTCCACCACTAGCTCTTCACCTAGCCCTCACTTTACAGGTTCTGCTAGTCGGCTCACTCCCGTCCCTACTCCCGCCCACTTTAAAGGGGTGTTGAGAGAAGCCAGGGGGTTCCTCATGCAGTGCGAGATCGTGTTCCAACGGGTTCCCAGAGATTTTCCCACTGACCAGAGCCGCACTGGCTATATGATCAATCTGTTAGAGGGGCGGGCTTTAGCATGGGCTTATGCGGTTATGGCTAGGGTCGATTATGCTTCTATGACATATGTTCAATTCACTCAGGAATTCCAGGAAGTGTTTAGTCACTCGAACCGGGAAGATGTACTCACCTCTTGCCTGTTAAACCTTCGGCAGGGGTCGAGGGCAGTCGCCGATTACGCTGTTGACTTTCGGGTCATAGCTACGGAGGTCGGGTGGGAAAATGCCTCCCTGAGTAGTATAATCCTGAGGAGTTTGAGCCCTAGCCTGCGGGATGAGCTGGCCCGCCTGGAGAAACCCTCCATGCTGCATGAGTGTATCTCCCTGGCCATTAGCCTTGACAACCGTCTGAGGGAACGAGCTGCGGAGCGTAAGTCTTTGGGCCGCGCGGAGAATAGGCCATGCCGTGCTCTCCAGCCCCCCCTACTGGCTCTCCCATCTACTGACCTCTCTGAGGACCAAGAACCAATGATAGCGGGGGGGGGGTCGAAACTTCCTGCAGAAGAGAGACAGCACCGCCGTGAGTTGGGGTTGTGTGTCTATTGTGGGAGCGAGGAGCATGACCTGAATTCCTGTCCTAGGCGGCCAAAAAGGGGAAGTCCGTGCGTTGAAGTAGGGGGCCTCACAGACGTAAAGGATAATAATCCCCTCACCCGCTTTCTCATTCCTATTCGGTTTTGCTTTGGTCACAAAGAACATAAAACACATGCACTCATTGACACAGGGGCCGAGCAGAGCTTCATTTCTAGGAGTCTGCCAACCCGTCTGGGTCTACCTACGCAGCCATTAAAAGCTCCTCTTAAGATTATTGCCCTGTCAAAGGCGGCGTTGGCTACTGTCACTCATCGGGTCGCCTCGGTGGCAGTCATCATTTCGGGCAACCATCGGGAGGAGTTGAATCTGTTGTCCTACCGGTGTTATCGTCCCCGGTCATTCTGGGCTACGCTTGGCTGCATCTGCACAACCCTTCGATTGACTGGTGCTCGGGAAGTATCGTGTCGTGGAGCCCTTTCTGCCGAAGTGCCTGTCTGCAGTCTGCTGCATGCTTGCCTGCCACGCCTTTGGATGTCCATGCCTCTCCTCCCCCGGATCTGTCAAAAGTGCCACCGGAGTACCATGACCTTGGGGCCATCTTTAGTAAATCTCAAGCCCTTTCCCTCCCCCCTTACCGACCGTATGATTGTGCTATTAATCTGCGGGCCGGCGCTCCTCTGACATCTAGCAGACTTTACAACCTGTCTGCTCCGGAGCGCACGGCCATGGACTCATAAGGAGTCTCTAAGGAGTCTCTCAGTTAAGGAGTCTCTCAGTTCAGGTATCATTAGACCTTCATCTTCGGCTGTGGGGGCAGGGTTTTTCTTCGTACGAAGAAGGACGGCTCCCTCAGGCCCTGCATCGACTTCCGGGAACTTAACAACATCACTATCAAAGATAAGTATACTCTCCCCCTCCTTAACTCTGCATTCGATTCCCTCCGGGGGGGCTTGTTGCTTTACCAAATTAGACCTGCGCAATGCCTATCACCTGGTGCGGATTCGTGAGGGGGATGAGTGGAAGACAGCCTTTAGGACCCCTAGTGGGCATTTTGAATATCTGGTCATGCCATTCAGGCTGACCAATGCTCTGGCCGTCTTCCAGCGTCTTATTAATGATGTTTTGAGAGATTTTCTGGGCACCTTCGTGTTTGTCTACCTTGACGACATTTTAATCTTTTCTCAGTCCATGGAGGAGCATGGCATGCATGTCAGGCGAGTCTTGCAGCGGCTGCTGGAGAATGAGCTCTACGTCAAGGTAGAGAAATGTGAGTTCCACGTCTCCAGGACCTCTTTCCTCGGCTTCATTATTGCCCCGAAGGAGATCATCCCGGACCCAGTAAAAGTGAAGGCGGTGGTGGACTGGCCCACCCCCGCATCGAGGAAACAGTTGTTCCAGTTCTTGGGCTTCGGTAACTTCTATCGGCGGTTTATTAAGGACTACAGCCGCATCGCCCTCGCCCTCACCAACTTGACCTCCACCAAGGTTCCCTTTCACTGGACGGAAGAGGCGGACGCCGCATTCTCGAAGTTGAAGGTCAGATTTTCATCTCCGCCTATTCTGACACAGGTGGATCTCACCCTTCAGTGCCTGGTGGAGGTGGACGCCTCTGATTCTGGGGTGGGGGCTGTGCTGTCCCAGTGTTCTCCGGCAGATGGTAAGATCTGCCCCTGCGCCTACTTCTCTCGCCGCCTGTCCCTAGCAGAACGAAATTATGACATCGGGGATAAGGAGCTGCTGGCAGTGAAACTGGCCCTGGAGGAGTGGCAGCACTGGTTGGAAGGAGCGTCACAGCCATTCATTGTCTGGACTGACCACAAGAACCTGGAGTACCTTTGGACTGCCAAGAGGCTGAACGCCCGACAGGCCCGCTGGTCGCTGTTTTTTGGACGGTTCGACTTTACCATCACCTACCGCCCTGGGTCGAAGAACACCAAGCCCAATGCCCTGTCTCGTCAGTTTGCCCCAGTGACAGCAGAGAAGGCCGAGCACCCTATCCTTTCTCCAGTATGTGTCGTGGGCGCCCTCGCTTGGGACATTCGGGATAAGGTTATAAGGGCGCAGGCTGACTAAGCTGACCCAGGGCGGGGTCCAGCGGGCAAATTATTTGTTCCCACAGCGGTCCAAGGGGAGGTCATCCAGTGGAGGCATACTTCCAAATTTGCCTGCCATTCGGGTAGGGCACGCATGGTGGTGCTCCTACAAAGGTCATTTGGGTGGCCATCCCTCCAGAAGGACGTGGGGGAGTACATCCGGTGCCTGTCCTGAGTGTGCTACTGGGAAGACATCCTCATCGCCGCCGGCCGGGCTGCTCCACCCCCTCCCCGTCCCGGGTAGATCATGGTCCCACGTGGCGCTGGATTTTGTCACAGGCCTCCCCACATCCAATAACTTCATCACCATCCTCACACTGGTGGACAGATTTTCCAAGGCAGCTCATTTCATCCCTCTGCGGGGGTTACCGTCTGCCAAAGAGACAGTGGATCTGCTGGTTCAGCATGTAATTCGGCTGCATGGCATTCCTCAGGACATAGTATTGGACCGAGGGCCCCAGTTTATCTCCAAGGTCTGGAAGGCCTTTTGCACTGCCTTAGGGGCTACGGCGAGTTTGTCTCTGGCTATCACCTGCAATCCAACGGGCAATATGAACGAGCCAACCAGGAGGTGGAAGCAGCGCTCCGGTGTGTCACTGCCGCCAACCCATCATCATGGAGCACACACCTCCCTTGGATTGAATACGCCCATAACACAGCGGTGTCCTCGGCCACCGGCATGTCCCCCTTCGAGGCGTCGTTGGGTTACAACCCCCCGCTGTTCCCTGAAGAGGAGGGGGACATTGCTGTCCCATCGGTTCAGGCCCATCTTAAGACGCTGTCGGCGTATTTGGAAGGCAGCCAGGAAGGCACTGCAACGGACGGCGGAACGCAACACTGTGGTGGCGAATCAACGCAAGGTTCCGGCCCCGGCTTATCAGGTGGGTCAGCAGGTATGGCTCTCTACAAAAAACATCAACCTGAAGGCAGAACGCAAGAAGGCCGCCCAGCGGTTCATTGGCCCGTACCCTATATGTCGAATCATTAACCCTGTGTCTGTGTGTCTAACTCCCCCCCCCCCCCCCGCCATATCTGCCCAACGTTTCATGTCTCTCGGATTAAGCCTGTCTCCTCCAGCCCGTTGTGTCTCTCTCCCAGGTCTCCACCTCCACCGAGGGTGATCAACGGCCACCCGGTGTGGCCCGTTTCTTCCATCCTGGACGTCCGCCGGCGGGGGCGTGGCCTGCAGTACCTGGTGGACTGGGAGGGCTACGGGCCGGAGTGGAGGTCCTGGGTGCGTCCTGCCCTCGTGCTCGACAAGCAGCTCATCAGGGACTTCCATCGGATGCACCCGGGTAGGTTGGAACGCACACCAAGAGGCGTGCAATGGCGGACCTCCTTCTCCCTCCAGGCGGCGGACTTTTATTCCACCTCCAGCTTACCTGCCCGCAGACACTGTCTCCCCGGCTGCAGCTTCGGCGTCACCTGAAGACATTTTGACAACTGTTGACAGTAAGCATTATAACATCTGACGTACTGCATAGGCGTACTGTAAGCTAACGGCCCTTGTCTTCTTACAGGGTTGCCAGTCTGTACAGTGCTCTGCCAGCCCAGCTGGAATACACGGATTGCACTACACTACATTACACCATATAACCGCACTCACGCATCCACTCACTCACGTTAACAAATAAAGTACGTTAATTGTGTTAATCCTGAGTCGTGTCTATTCTGTGGGTCACCTGAACCATGTCACACTACCTGCTGACTGGAACACGTGGGTGTAGCGCTTCTGAACTTTGCGTGGATGACGGTCACGCATGTTGTTCATGTGCATGCTTGCAGACCGTCGTTCCTTCATATTTTTTTCTTAAATTTATATTTCCTGATATAGTGGCAGAAATTTTTCAGGTGTAGTGGGCCGCCACCCAGAAATGTTACCAGAGGACACCCTGCATTCTCAGCTCTTTAATCCATGCTCTGCCCAGCAGGTTTGGTCCTGGGCCTGCTACGACAACCAGTGGCAACTGTTTCAAATCAAATCAAATCAAACTTTATTGTCATATTGCTGTACATACAACTGTAGTGCAGGCAAGATGAAATTGCGTTTCTCTCAGCATCCATATAAGAAGCAGCGTGATTTAAGACACACTCCCACATAGCTCCACCCCCCCCACCCCCCCCATCCATTCACACATCCCTGAGACATACTTGGGGAAAAAGAATAACTAACTATAATATACAAAATGTCCGTAGGTGCAGTAGTGTGTATGAGAGATTCCGGGTCAGCTGTTCAGCATCCTGACAGCTTGTGGAAGGAAGCTGGTGATCAGTCTGGTGGTTCTGCCTCTGATGGTCCGGAATCGTTTACCAGATGGAAGAAGTTCAAAGTGTTTATGCAGAGGGTGAGAACGGTCCTTGACAATGTTCAGTGCCCTGCTCCTACAACGGTTCTGAAAAAGTTCTTGGACAGAGGGGAGGGAGACTCCAATTACCCTCTCCGCCCCCTTGACTATCCTCTGCAGGGCTTTTTTGTCTGACATACTGCAGCTGGAGTACCATGTAGCAATGCAGTACGTCAGAACACTCTCCACCACACCTCTGTAGAAGGTCCTGAGGATGCAGATGGGGAGAGAGGCCTGTTTGAGTTTCCTCAAGAAGTGTAGTCTCTGCTGAGCCCGCTTCCTGATCTCCAAGGAATTCTTGCTCCAGGTCAGGTCCTGCGAGATCTGCACTCCGAGGAACTTGATGTTCTCTACTCTCTCCACTAAACGGCCGCCGATGCTGAGGGGGACGTGCTCAGGCTGTGACCGCCAGAAGTCGATAATCATCTCCTTCGTTTTGTCCACGTTGAGCACCAGATTGTTCTCCCTGCCCCAGCCCTCCAGGTCTCTCACTTCTTCCCTGTACATTGATTCCTCATCCCTCTGAATAAGTCCCACCACCGTGGTGTCATCTGCAAACTTAATAATCTGGTTCCCCTCATGTCTGGATACACAGTCATGTGTTAGAAGTGTAAACAACAGTGGACTGAGTACACAGCCTTGAGGGGATCCGGTACTCAGCGTGACAGAGTTGGAGATGTTGTTTCCAACCCGGACAGACTGAGGTCTCTCAGTCAGGAAATCCAGGATCCAGAGACATGTGGCGGTGTTCAGACCGAGAAGGAGTAATTTCTCCATCAGTCTCTGGGGAATAATGGTGTTGAATGCTGAACTGAAATCAGTGTACAGGAGTCTGGCGTAGGTGTCTTTCTGGTCCAGGTGGGTGATGACAGAGTGTAGGGTGGTGACTATAGCATCCTCCGTGGAGTGGTTTGAACGATATGCAAACTGGAGCGGGTCGTGTGATGCAGGGAGGCAGGCTGTAATGTGTGGTTTGACAAGCCGTTCAAAACACTTCATCACAATTGGTGTCAGTGCAACAGGATGATAGTCATTCAAACAGGACACCACTGGTTTCTTTGCCACCGGTACAATGATAGAGGTCTTGAAGCATCTGGGAACGATGGCCTGACTCAGGGAGATGTTATAAATGTCAGTCAGGACATCCGCCAACTCGCTCGCGCAGTCTCGGAGCACACGTCCCGGAATGTTGTCTGGACCTGCAGCTTTGCGTGGGTTGACTCTGGTTAGGGTCCTCCGTGTGTCCGCTGTGTTGATGGTAAAAGCTGGTCCGACCGATGGTGGGAGTGGGCCAGCCCTCCCTCTGATTGTCGAGTTTGATGCTTCAAAACGTGCAAAGAAGTCATTAAGCCTGTCTGGAAGCGAAGCGTCGTCATCATCGACCCCCTGCCTAGACTTAAAACCCGTCAGTGTCCGAACTCCCTGCCACATCTGCTTGGTGTTCCTAGTGTCACAGAGGTGTCCCTGGATTTTCTCCGCATAGGTGCGCTTTGCCGCCTTAATTCCCTTTGAAAGCGCAGACCTGGCTGAGCGGAGGGCGATCCTGTCCTTCGCTCTGAAGGCTGCATCTCTGGCTGTAAGCAGTGAGCGCACCTCTGCAGTCATCCAGGGCTTATGATTACCCCGCATAGTGATGGTCTTCACTGTAGTGAAATCCTCTGTGCACTTCGCGATGTAGCTGGTGACCGTATCAGCATACTCCTCCACATCTGTCTTGTCTTCCTGGGAGGCTGCTATTTTGAAGATCTTCCAGTCTGTGTGCAGAAAACAGTCTTTCAGTGCAGAGCCCTTTATTGTGCTGTGCTTCAATAAAGGTTTGTAGGCAGGCAGCAGCATCACGGACATGTGATCAGAACGGCCGAGATGGGGGCGGGGTATCACTTCATATGCATCTGTGTTTGTGTACACTAAGTCCAACATATTCTCTCCTCTGGTCTTAAAGTCTACACGTTGTTTAAACTTGAGGAGCACAGTCTTTAGGCTGGTGTGGTTAAAATTCCCCGCAACCACCACAAAACTGTCCGGGTGTGAAGTTTGGATTTCACTAATCGCATTGTGCAGTACCCTGAGTGCCTTCTTAGCATTAGCTTTAGCATTAGGGCTCGGCGCTATGTAACACCAGCTACAAACACGTTGCTGAATTCCCTCGGCAAATAATAAGGCCAACAATTAACAATAAGGAACTCCGCCAACGGAGAGCAGTGTTTAGACACTAACGTGGCATTAACGCACCAGTTCTAGTTAACATAGATGCATAGCCCACCCCCCCGGCTCTTACCGGAGCTCGCCGTTTCCCTGTCGGCACGGAACATCGCCATATCTTCCAGTTGAATGGCCTCGTCAGGAATGTTGTCGTGGAGCCATGTCTCGGTAAAAACAAACACACAGCAGTCCCTCCACTCTCTCCGGGTTTCTCTCAGCAGACGCAGTTCGTCCACCTTGTTTTCGAGGGCGCGGACGTTAGAGAGAAGAAGCAACGGTACCGCTTGTCTGGAGGGGTTAGCCTTTATCCTAGCATGGATCCCGGCCCTTTTTCCTCGCTTTTGCTTGCGTTCACTCCGCTTCCGCTTCCTCCTCTCTCGGGTAGCTTCCAGCAGGGACTCCGCCAGAATTCCATGCTGGCGTAGAATGTCCAAATCACAACCGATCGCCGCGATTCTTGCAGCGTGCAGTACCTTGATGTTTAATAAGGTCTCACGGTTGTAAGTTTTACAGAATGTACGTCTGGGATGATTAAAACTCTCACATTCGCTGATGCCAAGAGGGGCCGCTGCGTCTGGGCGCGCCGCCATCTCACGTCTTGATTTGGTCTTTAAACTATACAGTTACTTCAGCTGCACCTAGTGTTGGAACTCTTTCACCAGTATATGTTTTAAAAGGAACTCTGATTATATTGGCATGTTAGCTCTATATGCTTTATTTTTATGTTAGTAACATAACTATAATTTTTTTGAAAATAATTCCCAGTTTTATATATTTTTAAAAAACTTTATTACGATGTAAATCGCCATTTTTGTTTATGTCGTAATACATTCTGGGTAGTGACGTAGAATGGTTGCAGCCGTTTTTTCTGTCTTAGTACAAGCCAAGAGGCGAAGCTACGAACTACTGCCATTTGTCAGTGAAAATGCCACATTGCGCGGCTTTTGGATGTAATTTCCAATCAAAGGGAAATAAAGAGAGCGGGGTAAGCCTCCATAGCTTTCCTCAAGAGGGAAAGTGGAGGAAAAAGTGGGGCGGCAGCAGCTCAGCAGGTAGAGCAGGTCATCTAATCACCCGATGGTTGGCGGTTCGCATCACGCTCTCCCCAGATATCCTGCCGTTGTGTCCCTGGGCAAGACACTTCACCCGCATTGCCTCCAGTGCCCATAACACTGGGCATGAATGTGTAAAAATGTTTAAATGCTCGGTGGTGGCCGGAGAGGCTGTTGGCGCGGATTGGCAGCCACATTTCCGTCACTCTGTCTGTGATCACGCGCTGTACCGCATGCCTGATAAAGCTGACATATGTATTAATCACGCTGTGATAATAGCACAATATCGCTCAAAGCGCGCGCATGAGACATGTCTGTGATCGCACGCTTGTGCTGACCGTTCCTGCCTTTCGTCTCCTAACTGTGGTTTTGGGACGCAGGGGAGATCTATCTTCCTCCACTATCTTACTCCCGAGTGGTACACAGAAGCACAGGCCGTTTTATTTCACCTTAAAATAATGCTTCCTTGAGCGCACGCTGGAGACACTCGCGGAGCGGAGAGACACTCGCGGAGCGGAGTGAAACTTATATATTGTTGATTTACCTACAATAGAATGCTCAAACACAAAAAATTGTCTACAAGCATGATGGGCACTGAACTGATAAACATGGACTCTGAGCAACATAAAGCAATTTCTCTGTTGCTTTCTCAGAATGCGGGTTGAACGTCCACAAGCAGTGCTCCACTTTTTTTTTTTTTTTTTTTTTTCTGACTGTTGCCAGCCAGATCTTCGACATGTCAAGCCAAGCGCGCGCTTTGAGCGATATCACAGCGTGATTAATACATATGTCAGCTGTATCAAGTGCTGTGGGATGTGTCTGGTGCGTGTGTTTGGATGGGGCAGCTCGGTGCGTGGACTTGAGTGGCAGTGTTTGCGCAGCTGAGGCGCCCCCCCCCCCCGGTGTGTGTGGCGAATGGTGTGTGATTTGGTGTGGATAAGTAGAAAGAGCGAGGCGACCAGAGCAGGTAGAATTTGTTGCTGACAACAGTGCGGTATATAAATAAAGCCCCAACGCTTCAGCAAAACGGCCTGTGCTTCTGTGTTCCACAAGAGTGAGATTTACTCGGGAATTGACCGCGGAGGAAGATACATCTCCCCTGCGTCCCAAAACCACAGTTAGGAGACGAAAGGCAGGAACGGTCAACACAAGCGTGCGATCACAGACATGTCTCATGCGCGCGCTTTGAGCGATATTGTGCTATTATCACAGCGTGATTAATACATATGTCAGCTTTATCAGGCATGCGTAAAAGCGCGTGATCACAGACAGAGTGACGGAAATATGACTGCCAATCCGCGCCAACAGCCTCTCCGGCCACCACCGAGCATTTAAACATTTTTACACATTCATACCCCAAAAAAAAAAAAAAAAATACCCAGTGTTATGGGCACTGGAGGCAATGCGGGTGAAGTGTCTTGCCCAGGGACACAACGGCAGGATATCTGGGGAGAGCATGATGCGAACCGCCAACCATGGGGTTATTAGACGACCTGCTGAGCCACTGCCGCCCCACTTTTTCCTCCACTTTCCCTCTTTAGGAAAGCTATGGAGGCTTACCCCGCTCTCTTTATTTCCCTTTGATTGGAAATTACATCCAAAAGCTGCGCAATGTGGCATTTTCACTGACAAATGGCAGTAGTTCATAGCTTCGCTTCTTGGCTTGTATAAGACAGAAAAAACGGCTGCAACCATTCTACGTCACTACCCAGAATGCATTGCGACGTAAACAAAAATCGTAATAAAGTTTCTTAAAAATATATAAAACTGGGAATTATTTTCAAAAAAATTAAATTATAGTTATGTTACTAACATCAAAATAAAGCATATAGAGCTAACATGCCAATATAATCAGAGTTCCTTTTAAGAGTCAGTGGACAGTCTTGCAGCTCTGGTGTACCCCCTGATGACCATAGCTTTGCAAACTCAGTCTTTGATATGAGACTGTGTCATAGACTATGTCAAAGACTCAGTCTTTGACACATCTTCACATCTGGCTGCACGGTGGCGCAGTGGTTTAGCACTGTGGCAGCACAGTTTTACCCTTGGCCGGGGGATCACGGGGATCATGAGATCGTGGGTTCGATTCCAGCCCCCGACCAACAGTGAGCTGTGTGGAGTTTGCATGTTCTCCCCGTGTTGCGTGGGTTTACTCCGGGATTTCTCCGGTTTCCTCCCGCATACTAAAAACATGTAGGTTTAGGGCGCTCGCGCACGCAGCGACCAGCAGCCGGTGGCTTGTCACCAGACTGCAAACCAAGTCTACCTACGGGTACAAAAAAAAAAAAAAAAAAAAAAAAAATCTTATTCAAATGTCCTTTTTTACCGCAGCCATGGCACTTTTCATTGATAAACCGACAGTCTCTTGCCACATGTTCATCCCTACACCGATTACATCTTAGCGGTGTCATTTTGCTGTTCCACTTCTGTCCCCCTTTCACATTGTGCGCTGGCAATTGTGTTGCAGATTTACTCACATTACTGTCCATCGTTTTTGGCTGCACCTGCAGGTCTCACACGTTCCGACTTGAGGTCTTGATGGATTGTGGGACTTTAAAGGCTTTTTCACTTTTCATATCCCAAAGATTATCTGCTATGCCACACACGAGCCTGTCGCGCAGCATCTCCTTGCAACTTATCCCCGTAGTTGCAATGTTGAGCCAGGTCCTGTAGTACCTCTACGTACTCCGTCACAGTCTCATTTGTTTCCTTTGTCCTCAAGTTAAACTTAAACTGCTGGACTGTCTCACTGGGCTTGGGATTATAAAGTAACTGAAGCAGTGTACTCAAATCCTCATATGATTTATCCCCAGGCTTGTCCGGGCTTAACAAGTTTCTCATCAAGCTATATGTCCGGCTGCCCACTGAGCTCAACAATATTGCTCGCTTCCTTCCAGCGTCTGTGATCCCATTTGCCGCAAAAAAAATGCTCTTAACACTTCGACGTACTTCTAGGTCTAAATCTGGCTGTCGAAGGCCGTGAGCGTCCCCACCATCGTCGCAGCCATCTGGAAGTTTTTGTTTGCATTGTTGCTAGCGTTATCGTTAGTGTTAGCTACCTCGACGAGTGACATTAACCGAAACTTTGCATTGTCTAACTCACAGGCTGTCTTCTTTTGTGAGCTCACCAGTTTTCTCGTCGGCAAAATGTAATGTCCATGCGTAACCTCTTTTAAGAATGCACAACACTGGAGGAAAGTTGATGCTTTTCTTTACTTGCGCTTCTCAGAACTTACAGGAAACAATATCTCACTACCACCACGTGGGACGCCAACTCACTGAACTCTCTTCTACAGGTTTCAACCTCAGAGGAGGAAAAAACACAGGGGACTACCTCAGTGTTAAATCTTTTGTTCAAAAAATCATTCGCAGGGTAGATTGAACATGCAATTTTGTAATGGGTTTCCTTGACTTTAGGAGTGACAGGATACGAGATAAAAAGAAAAGCATTTCTTCCTTACTGTGGTTTCAATGTTGTCTGGTGCAGCGACTGTGTTGAAGTCTCCAAAGTTTCTTTGTTTAAAGGCTAGACAGTTTTAATGTTGCACCTTCTAGTCTAACAAATCAAATTCCATTAATTTTCAAGCAAGGTAAGAAGGGGACATATGACGGGCACGAAACCCTGACTTGGATCATTCGAAGTAATGAAGTTGGGACCTGTAAAGCGATCCCATCAGTCTTTTTTTTTAATGCAGTTTATATTGAATTTCCTAATAAATTCGTTGTATGATAACAGATGTCTTTCAGTGTTCAGTAAATCTAGAACAAAAGTTAGACCTTATGAAACCACTCGGCATAAAAAAATGAGTTTCTATTCATAGTAACGAACCTGTTGTTCAATAGAATAGTGGTTGTGTGGGGGAGAAGTTGTGGGCAAACATCATTTTGCTCTCGTTCAGTGCTTGATTGCAGAAGTTAGATAATTTAATGGGAATCTTTTGAACTTCAAAATCATATTTAAGTAAGGAAGTTGATGCCTCCAATTTTGTTGAATAATTTATTCGGGATATGATACCACATGGAATGGGGCTGGGAGAGGACGGTCCTTTCAACCATTTCAATCTCAGAGATGCAATAATTGATTCAAATTCCATGGTTTTAATCCCCCTTGTCATAATCTCGAACATAATTGAGATTTACAAAGGTAGTGAGTTTTATTTTTCCAGATAAATTTAAATATAATGGAGTGGATGTCTTGAGTACTTTAGAAGATGTGTAAAAGAGTGGCATGGATACAAGAAGTCTAGAGAAACTGTAGCTTCAGACAGAAGAATTGGGTACAGTAGAGAGAGGTCTCTTGTTAAGCCCAAAGATTAAATAATTTCTGTACCTCTCTCTTTCTGGGAACAATATTTGAAATCAGTTCTTTTAGTTGTATCTTTTGTAATTATAATTATTTCTACCAAGGTGCTAATGTAATCGGGGTGTCTGTCTGTCTGTCTGTTAGCAGGATTACCACAAAAACTACTGTACAGATTTTGATGAAATTTTCAGCAGAGGTCGTCCTTGGGCCAAGATGAACCCATTAAATTTTGTGATGATGTGAAAGTGCATACCTTCACCAAGGACCTTGATTGCATTTGTGCAGGATTACACATAAACTATTCGATGTATTTTGATGAAATTTTTGGCCAGAGGTGGTCCTTGGCCCAGAGAGGAACCCATTACATTTTGGTGATGATCCAAAAATGCATACCTCCACAAGGCTCTTATCTTCTTTTTATTTTTATTTTTATCTTTAGTGCTACTCCATGTTTAATGTTGTAGCACTAAAGATAAAATAAAATAAAACTAAGATAAAATTCCCAGTGAGAGTTGGACCTCCGCCAGGGCTGCCCTTTGTCACCGATCCTGTTCATAATTTTTATGGACAGGATTTCTAGGCGCAGCCAGGAATGGAGGGTGTCATGCTTGGTGACCACAGGATCTCATCTCTGTGTTTGCAGATGATGTTGTCCTGTTGGCTTCATCCAGCAATGACCTACAGCTCTTGCTGGGACGGTTTGCCGCTGAGTGTGAAGCGGCTGGGATGAGAATCAGCACCTCCAAGTCCGAGTCCATGGTCCTCAGCCGAAAAAGGTGGATTGTCCTCTCCGGGTTGGGGACAGGCTCCTGCCCCAAGTGGAGGAGTTTAAGTATCTTGGGGTCTTGTTCACGAGTGAGGGGGAAAATGGAGCGAGAGATCGACAGACGGATTGGAGCAGCATCTGCAGTGATGCGGACGTTGTACCGGTCTGTTGTGGTGAAGAGGGAGCTTAGTTCTAAGGCAAAGCTGTCGATTTACCAGTCAATCTACGTTCCTACTCTCACCTATGGTCACGAGCTTTGGGTAATGACCGAAAGAACGAGATCACGGATACAAGCGGCTGAAATGAGCTTTTCTCCGTAGGATTGCTGGACTCACCCTCAGAGATAGGGTGAGGAGCTCAGTTATCCGGGAGAGGCTCAGAGTAGAACCGCTGCTCCTCCACATTGAAAGGAGTCAGTTGAGGTGGTATGGGCATCTGATTAGGATGCCTCCTGGACGCCTCCCACTTGAGGTGTTTCAGGCACGTCCTACTGGGAGGAGACCCCGGGGCAGACCCAGGACTCGGTGGAGAGACTGTCTCCCAGCTGGTCTGGGAACGCCTTGGTATCCCCTCTGAAGAGCTGGAGCAGGTGGCTGGGGAGAGGGAAGTCTGGGCTTCTCTGCTTGAACTGCTGCCTCCGCGACCCGGACCTCCGGAAAAGCGGTAGAAGATGGATGGATGGATCTTTAGTGCTACTCCATGTTTAATGTTGCAGCATTGCACCGAGACAAATTCCTAGTTTGTGTACTACATGAACAATGGCAATAAATCTGATTCTGATCTGATTCTGACATTATGTTAGCAAGAACCCTCCAAAACTACTGGATAGACTTTGATGTAGGGGTGGGTTCAAAAGATTGATACAACGATCTGGATTGATCCATGTTTGACTGAGCCGATATCAATCCACAAAATCCGCGGATCGATTTTTAATATAATGCTTTTTTGCCTGTGAATGTCTGCTGAGTCTGATCAGGTTGAAACCGGGTCAGTGAGCCAGGAACAGCGGTGAAGAACCAGAAACACCCAGAGCGCTAACACAGCTAACAAGCTAACGGATATGCTAGTTCTTCTTCTGTGGTGTTAACCCTTTGAGTTTGAGAATTTGCGTGCCCCTAGTGGCAGAGCGCGGCACTGCACCTGCCTTCTCACTCTGACTTTGTCAAAAGTAAGGGAGGAATTTCTTTCTTTTTTTTTTTTTTTAATATAATGATTTCTTGTTCATATACTTTGAAGATAAGATGAGGTACCTCTGTACAAAAAACCGTGTCGAAAGACTGAACCATTTTTTGTGTAAATATGTCCAAAGTCCAGTTTTGATTGAGTTGCGGAATTTAAAGAGGTGCTGTGACATTATGCAAATTAGATGCGTAAATTTATTCCTATCTGAAACTTTGGATCATATTTTACATCTTTCTAATTGACAGTAAGCCATTATCTCTTACCATTTTCAAGTTACAGTCTTGGAAATCTGAACTATCTTATTGACAAAAAATATTTACCACTCTTGACCACTAGGGCAGTGTTTCCTCTGGCTTGAAGACCTTGGCGCGGTGGCAACATATTTTTCCGGGGGGGGTAAACATACCGGAATATTTTAATTTTATACTATTTATTTCTTTTTAAAATTTTACACAGGAAAGTTGCATATGCAAGTTACCATTTGAAGTATTGTACATCCGAGGCTTAAATGTTGGGCCAGGTGGGGTCTCACCCAGTCATCCTGTGTTTAGACTTTTTAGTGGTGTTATCCTTTCTCCTTCCTCTGCCTCAACACTTTCCTCTCCTTGGCGCCTCTCTTCTGTCTCATCTTGCCCTCTCTGAGCTCTGTCTCTGTCTATGGTGGTATAGAAACAGGTTAGAAAATATCAAGGGTCATGTTTTGTCCTGCAGGATTTTTTTTTGTCATGGTTTACATAAATGACAAAAATGTGTGTATTTTTTGTATTTTTATTCTAGTGTTTCTTTTTTTTCATTGAGAGAGTAGGGAAGGGAAAGAAACATTCATAATAGTAATGTACTCATGCATACTTAAATTATATGATCAGGTGGGTATAGTAACCAGAAATTCTACTCATGTAAAAGCAGTGCTTTGAAATTAATAATTAAAAGTAGATAACCAAAAATTTCTAGTTGAGTTAAGGCAGTGCTTCTCAATTATTTTTTGCAAAGCCCCCCTAGGAAAGAGAAAATATTTCGCGCCCCCCCAACTCGCCGCAGTGACTATAAATAAGATCATTATCTATAAAAATTGTATAAGTATACCTAAAATTGTATCCTTTTTAACATTAACAAAAGAAAAAAGCAATTTAAATCAACTTTCAACAAATATTAACTTTATTTTGCCACACAGAAACCCTGTTATAGTCTAAAACAGAAAAAAAAAAACTTAAAGTGCATCAAAGTGCCTGAAATAAAAAAATGTCAATCCTTATTTAAACTAGAAACATTTTTGACCAACTGAACCATTTGATGCTGAGAAAAATAATTCAATCAATAAATAATATTAAATGTAAATTGATCTGGAACATTAACACAGGAGTACCAATATATTTAACATTTTAGTCTGAAGAAAAAGATAGAAAAAGGCAGTATCAACTCCTCTGCAATTGTGTGGGGTTTTTTGCACTGCGCAATTTGGTGCGCCACTTTAAATGATGCTGAAAGTGCTCGCTGGTTTACTGATGTAGCGTTCACAAAGCGGGATGATTGTTGGCCGTACTCCGCATGTTTTCGCTGAAAAAAATCAAGCGGCTTATCAACGTGTTGAGGATGTAATGTCTGTAGGTGACGTCTTAATTTATTTGGCTTCATGCTGTCCGCTGCCAACACTTTCAGACACAGTGAACACACCGGTCTTTCCTCGTCTCCCACCGTAGTCAGAGTGAAGCCAAGCGCTAGATAAGCTTCGTCATATTTCCTCGTCTTAGCTTTTGGGAGACTTTCATTTGTCTCTTTACCTGTGTCTCTCTCCGCCTTTCTTTTCGTTACTGTTAAATATTTCTCCATGGTGTCTCTCGAGGGGTTTGTTGACAGCAATTTAAAAAGTTTTAAACTCCCGCACAGACTTTGACAATGAGAGCGCCAATGCACCACCTGCTGCCATGGATGTGCAATTACACTTTACACGGCAAAAGCAAAGCCTGTTCCCCGGGGTCACACGCGCTCCCCCCCCCCCCCAGCGGGGGGCGCGCCCCACTATTTGAGAAGGACTGAGTTAAGGGTACAAAGAGCACCCACTTAAAAACTTGAGCAGTGACTTCAGTCTTGAAGGTTTGAGTTTTTTCTCATTCATTCATTCATCTTCTTCCGCTTAATCCTTTTCGGGTCGCGTGGGGGCTGGAGCCTATCCCAGCATCTTTGGGCGAGAGGCAGGGTACACCCTGGACAGATCGCCAGTCCATCGCAGGGCCAACACAGAGAAACAGACAACCATTCACTCTCACAGTCATACCTAAGGACAATTTAGAATCCCCAGTTTGATGCCAATTAACCTAACTTGCATGTTTTTGGCATGTGGGAGGAAACCGGAGAAATCCCGGAGTAAACCCACGCAGACATGGGGAGAACATGCATTTCTCCAAAATTTATAACAATTTTCTATAGTTTTCTACTTTTCTCTGTAAATCTATCTAAAGTTGAAACAGTGTTCCTCAAATTTATAATTTCCTCTAGTAAAATTGACTATAATTGTACATTTGAAACTTTATTATAAATTTGTGGATTATTTTATGTCTAATTTTTGTCTGTTTTTTTAAAATAAAATTAGTTTTTTTTTTTAGATACATTTGAAACGGACTATTTTTTTTTTTACTTTTTCCTTATAACAATTTACATTTTTGACCATAATTTTGCAGTCAGAACAGAACAATAATTTAACTCTGATTACAAAGAAAAACCATTAATAAAATTGTATTTTAATGAAATAAATAAACTTAAATGACCAAGGATGCCGTTATTTCTGTTATAATATTTCTTCATATTTATAGTTTGTTTTTGTTTTTTTCAGAAATCTCATCATCACCTAGACAGCAGGAAAAACCTCCCTTATTTTGAAATCAGATGTTGGCACGTTTAGTTTGTCTGAAGGCTGCTGACAGATTAAAGTCATTGACTTCGTGAATGTCGGTCATCTTTACCTGCCAGGTACATAACAGGGAACTGTAGTGGACTCTAAAGACATAATTCACCATAATATGTGTTCATGTACGGAATGATCTGTTTAGGCAGTTATAGTTGTGCGCTCAGGCTTTCTCATCAGGCACCTCTCTAGGCAGCCGCTGAAGGACCTCAGTTTAGAGTGAAGAGAGCTAGCGTTTCTAGCTGTTGCTTTTTGTCACTGCTGCTGGAGGATAAAAACGGCATGCCTGCTTGTGCGAGAAAAGAGAAATTTTCAGTCTCTTCATCCCTGCAGTTCCTACAGAATATAACAATATTGTAGTGGCTGATGAAATATATCCTCAGCAATTCATCAGTCCCCTTGCCTTTCCCGTCATATGAAGCCAGCTGCATATGAATTCTAACCACATCTCTTAGCTAAGTGACTCTTCCATTATTGCTCCCGTTAACAGGTTAAAACCATGATAATTGCCTCCAGTGCTTACATACATACATCTTCTTATTTTTTTCTGCGTTTGAAGTACTTGAACAAACTCATGTTTTTGTCGACAGTCACGCTTTGCGAGACACTGCCTGCTGACTAACTTGAAAACTCGCGTGGGCGGGGCTGATTAAAGTCATTGACTTCGTGAATTTCGCTTATTTTAACTTGTCAGGTACATAATTGGGATCATAGCTCAACATTGTAGTGGCTGGTGAAATATATCCTCAGCTATTCATCAGTCCCTCGCCTTTCCCTTCATATGAAGCCGGCTGCATATGAATTCTATCCACGTTTCTTAGCTAAGCGACTCTTCCATTATTGCTCCTGTTAACGGCGGGTTAAAACCATGATAAACGCCTCCATTGCTTACATACAATACCTCTTCTGATTTTTTTTCCGCGTTTGAAGTATTTAAACTCATGTTTTTGTCGACAGTCATGCTTAGCGAAACACTCTCCTGCTGACTGAGTCGAGAACTCGCGTGAGCGGGGTGCTTCTAAACTCCGCGTGGATGACGGCCACGCGCATTGTTCGTGTGCGGGCTTGCGGAAAGTCATTGCTTCATATATTTTTCTTAATAAAATCATATTGGCTTGATGTGGTGGTACCATTTCTGGTGAGGTAGGCCGCCATGGAGAAATGCTACCAGAGGAAACCCTGCTCGGGGTTTGTCGCAGTTTGGCAACATACACACTCAGAGGGTTAAAACGGTTCTTATCTGGCAAGAGTTCCCTGTGGCGCACGTCTTTACTTACGTGTTTACAGCCGTGGACAAAATATGTTGGTACCCCTCTGTTAATGAAAGAAAAACCCACAATGGTCACAGTAATAACTTGAATCTGACAAAAGTGGTAATAAATAAAAATTCTATGAAAATTAACCAATGAAAATCAGACGATGCTTTTGAATTGTGGTTCAACAGAATTATTTTAAAAAACAAACTCATGAAACAGGTCTGGACAAAAATGATGGTACCCTTAACTTAATATTTTGTTGCAAAACCTTTTGAGGCAATCACTGCAATCAAACGATTTCTGTAACTGTCAATGAGACTTCTGCACCTCTCAGCAAGTATCTTGGCCCACTCATTATGAGCAAACTGCTCCAGTTGTCTCAGGTTTGAAGGGTGCCTTCTCCAGAGGGCATGTTTCAGCTCCTTCCACAGATGTTCAATAGGATTTAGATCAGGGCTCATAGAAGGCCACTTTAGAATAGTCCAGTGTTTCGCTTTTAGCCATTCTTGGGTGTTTTTAGCTGTGTGTTTTGGGTCATTATCCTGTTGCAAGACCCTTGACCTGCGACTGAGACCAAGCTGTCTGCCACTGGGCAGCACATTTCTCTCTAGAATACCTTGACAGTCTTGAGATTTCATTGTACCCTGCACAGATTCAAGACACCCTGTGCCAGATGCAGCGAAGCAGCCCCAGAACATAACAGAACCTCCTCCATGTTTCACAGTAGGGACAGTGTTCTTTTCTTGGTATGCTTTATTTTTGCAGCTGTGAACATAGAGCTGATGTGCCTTGCCAAAAAGTTGCAGTTTTGTCTCGTCTGTCCATAGGACATTCTCCCAGAAGCTTTGTGGCTTGTCAACATGGAGTCTGGCAAATTCCAGTCTGGCTTTTTTATGATTTGTTTTCAACAGTGGTGTCCTCCTTGGTTGTCTCCCATGAAGTCCACTTTGGCTCAAACAACGACGGATGGTGTGATCTGACACTGATGTACCTTGACCTTGGAGTTCACCATGAATGTGTTTAGAGGTTGTTCTGGGCTCTTTTGTTACCATTTGTATTATCCGTCTCTTCCATTTTTCATCAAGTTTCCTCCTGCGGCCACGTCCAGGGAGGTTGGCTACAGTCCCGTGGATCTTAAATTTCTGAATAATATGTGCAACTGTAGTCACAGGAACATCAAGCTGCTTGGAGATGGTCTTATAGCCTTTACCTTTAACTTGCTTGTCTATAATTTTCTTTGTAATCTCCTGAGAAAACTCTCTCCTTTGCTTCCTCTGGTCCATGTTTAGTGTGGGACACACCATGTCACCAAACAGCACAGTAACTACTTGTCACCCTTTAAATAGGCCGACTGACTGATTAGAAGTTTGTAGACACCTATGATGTTAATTAGAGGACACATCTTGGTTGAACATGTCCCTGTGGTCACATTATTTTCAATCTTTTCTAGGGGTACCATCATTTTTGTCCAGGCCTGTTTCATGAGTTGTTTTTTTTTTTTTTTTTTTTTTTTTAAATAATTCTGTTGAACCACAATTCAAAAGCATTGTCTGATTTTCATTGGTTAATTTTAATAGAATTTTTATTTATTACCACTGTTGTGAGATTCAAGTTATTTCTGTGACCATTGTGGGTTTTTCTTTCATTAACAGAGGGGGTACTAACAATTTTGTCCACATGTGTACATGAGTGGAGTTGACATAAATGTCTCTTAATTTATCAACAAAAGTCACCATAAAGACTGTCCTCAACAGTTTCCTAATATTTTTCATAAAGTGGGGATGAACAGTTTTGTACTATGTGCAGCGCTGAGTTGGAACATAAAGTCTATGCTTGATAAACACTTGAAAGGGAAAATGCACAGAGACTGGACTAAACTCGCGAACAAAGAGACTTGGAGCTGCTGAGATTGTAAGTAAAATGTCATTTGTTTGTTTTAACATTTGTGTCATAAATTGATTATTCTTCCAGCATCATGGTGTTTTCTTTACAAACTATGGATACAGTAGTTAACTGTTGGTTAAGGCCCTGTGACTAAATGGAGGAATGAAGGTATATTTCATGAGATTATGGACTTCTAGCACTTAAGTGAGAGATTTGAAGATAATAAATCACAGTAAAGTGAAAATTTCAGAATTAATAAAGGCTGGCAGTACAACAAGCCATTTTTACTCAATTGAACTAAACTGAAATGTACAGATCTTCCCAGGAAATGAATTGAAACCCTTTTCAGAAATTGAAAGTTTAATTTGTAGTTATAATATAAACAACAAAAAAATAAAAAGAAACTCAATTATTAAACCGTACTGTGGTGTGGGGATTTAAAAATATGATTATTAATTTTACTGTGAAATCTATTCTTTTCATCTCCCCCTTCAGATGTGTGAAGACTGGTTTCCACTCCAAGGTCCGTTCCTGCACTGAGACGTTCTGAAGGGGAAGAGGTTGTCAGTGGAGGAGCCATCCCTGCTTCCTTGTAGATTTCAGCACAGAAGAAGACCAAGTTTTTCAGGGTCTTAGTTTTCAAATTCAAGATTCAAGAAGGTGCTGCCAGAATTTTCTCCATACTCTTAACATGCATTCAGTTCAGATTAGTTTGCTGTAAAGACTAATTCTTTTATTTCTTTTTTTTTTTTAATTTAAGTTCTCAGCAAGAATACAATGTTGGTCATTTTTTGATAAATTTACCGAGCATTTAATTCTACATAAATCACTGTTTAACAGGAATCTTTTGGCAATCCTGTGCCTTTTCTTGTGGTGTTACATAGAATAGCATCACTGTAAACTATAGAAAAAGCAGCTACTTTAAAATCTGTACTTTCTCACACTACTTTCAGTGCTAAAAAAAACTCTAAAAATGTCACAACTTTTGGGAAAAGCTGCCACAAATTCAGGCTTGTTGGACCACAACAATCACAAAAAACGGCCGACAAAAATCCTGGAGGGACTGAAATACAGCGAGATTATGTATACATGCTTTGTGTATTGAATTTGTTTACTTACTCTAGGTTGTTAACTTGACACTACACACCCTTTGCACTAAAGAACACACTTGTGAGCACTTTGTGAAATCATAAGTTAAATAATAAGTGCATTATTGTAGCTTATTTTGGGTCAGTTCTTTGTGTGATAATTTATGTATTAAGCTCATGTTACGTGACTTTTTTTTTTTCTTTTTCTGATGTGCTGTATGCTTCGCTTCATGTAGTAAATAAACATCTTGAACGGTTATTTTTTCTGAAGTCAAACCTTTTTTCCCCATAAATGTCAGTTTATTCACTAATGTCAGTAATATGAAAATACAGGATGACATGGTTGAAATAACTTGCTTTAAGATAACTTTTAAAGTCCTGTAGTGACATCAGGAAGTTGATGTTATTTATTTGCTTATGTGGTGGTGTAAAAAAACCCAAACAGCTAAGGTTATTTTTAGAGAAAACGGAGCAGTTAATGAAGCTGAGGAGAGACAGGACATCTGTAATAATTTGATTATGCTGATTTTAAAAATGTCCATCACATCTGAAGTGATAATCAGATTTCTCAGATTTTTCCCCTTTTTTCTGGTTTATTTCTGAGGTCCACAGTGGAGAACCTGCAGGAACCGAGGATCAGCTGTCAAGGGAACAGGCTTGGCTCAGGATTTATAAAACTGATATTTGACTGAAATAACCACAGTAAAAGAGATTTGATGAATTGTTTTATTGATTGTGATGTTTTAGCAGTTTGCAAACTGAAACAAGCTAAAAACATTGCATGTGTACTGTTGGTAGAAAAACTGCATTTCAATGAAGTAGTTTTTTGAAAAAGATGATTTCTTGCAAGATAATTCTAAAAGAGACTTTCATATATTTATTACACACAGAGTGAAACATTTCAAACCTGATTTAATATTGATGATAATGATTATAGTTTTAAAAATTAAATGACAAATCATGATTTTCTAATTTACTGAGATGAAGCTGAAGATGGAATCTGTTCTACTGCTGCTGAACATCATTGAGGATCATCTTCCTACAGTACAGGACTGTCGTCTGCTTTAGAACATTAAAAACTAAATGTCAGAGCTGATACAAGGCAGAACATTAATTATTTAGCTACTTAATGGTCAGAAATGATAACAGTAAACCGTTATATTTTCTACTGATCATGTTAAGAATATATTTTAGAGATCAATCTCACTGATACATATTTAAAGTAATAAAAATTGATTTTTTTGTTTTTTTAATGTACCTTAATTTTACCTGCTGACTTTAACATAAAAAAAAATACTCAGCTGACGCTGTCATGGTTGCTGGGCAACAGAGTAGTGCGTGGTCACGCAAACATATGTCCTCCAAAGACTAGACTGTCTCATTTAACAGCCAAAAATCAGCCTTTAGATTGCAGCCTACCCGACCTTGGAGTGTTCTTGGCTCAGGGCCACGGTTGACGAGGCTGCAACACCTGAATTGAGACACAGCCAGAGAGTGATTCTCTCTGATGTCCAGCGTTCCTGCTCCACACCATCACAAGTAGAGAAGCACAGAAGTTGCATCGCACATGAAGTACAAAACATTTGACACGTGTTCCCATAAGCTGCATCGTTGATCACTGAAGTTTTCTCGCAGACAACATGAAAATCGAGTAGACCAGATGTTTAAAAAGCCGATTAAAACTGGTTATAAACACTTAAAAGTCAAAACGTACACTGGGTGACTGCTGGGTCGCACACGGTGAAGCGCCCCCGGAAGTAGCACAGATATCTGGTCTTTGTAGTATATTCAACTGAATATAGGTTTAAAAGGATTTGAAAATAATTGAATTTTGTTTTTAACTTTGCTTCATTTTTCCAATAAATTTACAGCCTTTTTCTTTCAATGTTTCATCTTCCAAAGCCAAAATCCAATGTTACTAATAAAGACAAAATAGCGTGGGAAAATGTTTTCATCCTCTTGATTCTTTCTTTTCTCACACAGTGAACACTGCCTGGTTCTTCTGGTTGAGAACCCATCATTCCTCTGGTGTTGGAGCAGCAGTGTCCACACATCACGCTCGTCTGAACTTCATCCATCACCATGTCCCCAAGGAGGAAGCAGATGTCCATCCAGGAAGGACAGGTAGGGGTACGCCTGTGGTCCGTCATTATCCACACTTTTACATTGCTGTGGTGCAGCAACTTCTGTTTTTGATGACATTTTTTTTGTTAGTAGGATTACAGAAAAATCTAATGGATGGCATAGAGCAGGGGTCTGCAATCTTTGTCAACCAAAGAGCCATTTTGCCTATCTCCAACTAAAATAGAAGTAGCTGAGGGCCACAACAGCAATTTTTTTTTTTTTTTTTTTGTTTTTGTTTTTTTTGTTACTTATTTGTACCCGTAGGTAGACTTGGTTTGCAGTCTGGTGACAAGCCACCGGCTGCTGGTCGCTGCGTGCGCGAGCGCCCTAAACCTACATGTTTTTGGTGTGCGGGAGGAAACCGGAGAAATCCCGGAGTAAACCCGCGCAACACGGGGAGAACATGCAAACTCCACACAGCTCACTGTGGGTTGGGGGCTGGGATCGAACCCACGATCTCATGATCCCCGCGATCCCCCCGGCCGAGGGTAAAACTGTGCTGCCACAGTGCTAAACCCACTGCGCCACCGTTTAAAATTTGACCTTTAAAAATTAAAGTTATGTTGCTTATAAAGTTTTTTTTTTATATAGGTCTGAATATTAAAAGGACCTATGTGTTACCTTTACCTCAGTTAATATTAACTAATTTATGTTCATTGTTATGTACCTGGCAAGTTAAGATGACCAAAATTCACGAAGTCAATGACTTTTACCTGTCAACAGCCTTCAGACAAACTAAACGTGCCAACAATTGGAGTTCAAAATAAGGGAGGTTTTTCCTGCTGTTTGGGTGGTGAGGAGATTTCTTAAAAACAAAACAAAAAAAAATGATAAATATATAGAAATATAACAGAAATAACTGCATCTTTGGTCCTTTGTTAATTTATTTCATTAAGTGCAATTTTATTAATATTTTTCTTCGAAATCAGAGTTAAATTATTGTTCTGTTCTGGCTTTGGAAAATTATGATCAAAAATGTAAGTTGTTGTAGGGAAAAAGTAAAAAATATTACCACAGTCTGTTTCAAATTTATTTAAAAAAAACCCAGCCATTTTATTTTTAAAAAATAGACAGAAATTAGCCATAAAATAATCCACAAATTTATAATAACGTCTCAAATGAACAAGAAAAGTCAGTTTTACAAGAGGAAATTACAAATTTGGGGAAAATGGTTTCAAATTTAGATAAATTTACACAGGAAAGTAGAAAACTATAAGAAAATTGTTAAAAATTTTGGAGAAAAACCTCAAACCTTCAAGACCGAAGTCTTTACTGAAGTTTTTAAGTGGGTATTCTTTGTACCCTTAGCTCAACTAGAAATGTTTGGTTTTCTACTTTTAATTATTAATTTCAAAGCACTGCTTTTACATGAGTAGAATTTCTGGCTATCAAACCCACCTTTGATCATATAATCTACGTATGCATGAATAAATTACTATTATGGATGGTTTTTTTTTCCCTTCCATACTCTTTCAGTGGAAAAAAAAAAACAAAATGCTGGAATAAAAATACAAAAAAAACCCCCCCCAAAACATGTTTTTGTCATATATGTAAAGCGCATACCTGCCAACTACTCCGGTTTTGCCGTAATGGTTACGGTTTTCAAGACCCCATTCCGGGTTACGGCTTTATTAATCAAAATTACGGTTTTTCACGAAAAATTCAGTCAAAAATTTTAAATCGTAAAAAAACACGAAAGCAATTCCAAACACGAGATCGCTAGGAATCGTATCTAAATTTAGAACATAGCAACACGTGATGGCGGCCGGGATGGTCACACTTTTTCAGTGCTGAGACAAAGTTGCTGATTTTGCCACTAAAATAACTAACCAACAGCGAATATCGGATCAACATTTGACACGCACAGGCTGAATTTCCACTTTGGTTGAACCAGCTTTTGAAGTAGAAATACCCCTTTATTCGCCTTTCACCAGGCTCTGTGAGTAAACTGAGTAGCGTTTCTTTTCGTGGTTCGCTGCTACGCTTTACCTGAAGCGTTTGCTAAGCTAACGCTATCGCTATTGAGGGTATTGAGGTTTCTATTCTCGCGCAAAATCCCGGAGAGGCGTGCGTACATGGCAAGATGTAAACACGATGTAAACTGCTGCAGACGTTCGCACGACTGCACTTCAACCCTGGCAAATGGGCCATGGATTCGACATCTAAAGGGAGAATACATTTTATATAATGCCTAAGATTCTGAAGAACATGTGCTGTGTAATTGCAAGCCTTGTCATGCTTGGTGTATCATGTAAACATATAAAATAGAGCGATTTTGCCGTCTTTTACGCACGTGTCTGTTATACAGTGCTAGTATACCCTGCTGATATTTCTAGTCTTCTAGTTACCTCCGCCAAGGAGGTTATGTGATCATCAGCGTTTGTTTGTCTGTTTGTTAGCAAGATAAC
Organism: Pholidichthys leucotaenia; assembly: GCA_020510985.1. Classification (NCBI taxonomy): domain Eukaryota; kingdom Metazoa; phylum Chordata; class Actinopteri; order Cichliformes; family Pholidichthyidae; genus Pholidichthys; species Pholidichthys leucotaenia. The sequence goes on from CM035840.1 coordinate 197,841,662, forward strand.
TCAAAAAGTTATGGACGGATTTTCATGAAATTTTCACAGATTGTCAGAAATGGGGTATCCTACAGATGATTAGATTTTGGTGGTGATCCGGGATCACCGTCTGGATCCAGGAATTTTTTAAAGGATTCTTTTTTTTTTTTATTTAACATTGCGAGATAGGGCCATTTTCAATATTTTATTTATGATGTTAAACACTATGGGGGGAACTGTGGCGCTTGGCGGAGGTCTGCGCTCTCCTAGTGCTTTTCTAGTATTCATAATACATCACATCTGGCCTATTCGAAGTTCTATGCAGTGTTAAGATAGTCTTTTGAATGCAAATTTAATGAATGAATGAATCTTTATTTCGGATAGATTAAAAGTAAAGATTAAAAAGAAACAGAATAATATAACAAAGGCGAAAAAATCCAACAAGGTCAAATTAAACAATAACTCCTCTGATTATACAGTTCAACATAAGTTATCTGAAATGGGTGATGGCTGAAGCCGCAGCTTATATTGCCCACCCATATTCCATCCAAGAATTCAAAAGAAAAACAAAACAAGAGCGATTACAATTCAGAACAAAGCGAAGACAAAATGTGACCAAAAAAAACTAAGTAACAACACAACACAGACTGGATATAACAATCCTTATGTGATTTTACATGTCATCTTGTATATATGTTTGGAGTATTTCTTCCTTTAGTTTTTGTTTAAATTGCCCAAGCGTTGTACATGATTTTAATTCAGGTCCAAAATCGTTCCATAATCTGACTCCTTGCACTGAAACACAGCGTTGCTTGGTGGTAGTTCTCACTGAAGGTTTTTGAAATATACATGTTCCTCTGAAATGATATTGTTTCTCCCTTATTTGGAACAGCTTTTGGATATTTGCGGGCAGTGATAGATTCTTAGCTTTAAACATTATTACTGCAGTTTTAAAGTCAACCAGATCTTTCAACTTGAGAGCTTTTAATTTAAGAAAAAGTGGGTTTGTTGGTTCCCTGTAAGCAGCTTTGTTTATTATTCTAATAGCTCTCTTCTGAAGCATAAAGACTGGATATATGTTTGTTTTATATGTATTTCCCCATACTTCAGTACAATATGTCATGTATGGGAGTATTAATGAATGATACAAAGTATATAATGTGGGTTGATTCAGCAAATATTTCGCTCTGTGTAGTATTGCAATTGATTTAGATATTTTACCTTTAATATAATTAATATGTGACTTCTATGTCAAATGCTAATATTTGTTTGACACTGCGGCCCCTGGGCCCTGGCTAGCTACTAGGCTTTTCAGGTTTGAAAGATGAAGAAATATGAGGTTGTTAGCTACATTCTAACTTGATTTAATGCTAATATTTGTTTGGCGTCGGGGGGCTTTGCCCCCCTGAACCCCCCACCAGGACTTTGTCCTGGACCTACCGGGGCCTATGGCCCCTGGACCCCGGCTACCTACTAGGCTTTTCAGGTTTGAAAATTGAAGAAATATGAGGTTGTTAACTACATTTAACTAGATTTAATGCTAATATTTGTTTGGCAAATATTAGCATTATTATTATTAGCATTAGCATTAGCGTCGGCCCCTGGACCCTGGCTAGCTACTAGGCTTTTCAGGTTTGAAAAGTTGGCAGGTATGAAAGCGTGACAAAAAAAAGTCCATCAGGACAAAACATGACACCTGATATTTTCTAACCTGTTTGTATACCAGCATTGACAGAGAGAGAATCTGAATTAGACAGGGCTCAGAGAAGGAAAGATGAGATGGAAGAGAGGAGCCAAGGAGAGTAAAGTGTTCAGGCAGAGGGTCCAGGAGAGGTGAGGGCAGAGGAAGGAGAGAAGGATGATACCACTAAAAGGTCCAAACAAAGGACGTCTGGGTGGGACCCCAACTGGCCCAAAATTCCAACATTCAGGCCTCGGTTGTACAATACTTTAAATGGTAAGTTCCATATGCAAAGTTACAGTGCAAAATAAAAAAGAAATCAATAGTATAAAATTAACATATTCTGGTTACAATAGTGTCATGTGATTTCTGCCCCCCCCCCTCGGAAAAAAATGTTGCCACCGCGCCAAGGTCTTTAAGCTAGAGAAAACACTGCATTAATGAATTCATTCTACAATAGTGAAAGAACTGTCAAACTTTATACAGTGGTGTGAAAAAGTGTCCTTCCTGATTTCTCTTTTTTTGTTGTCTGTCACGCTTAACTGTTTCAGATCATCAAACAAATTTAAATATGAGACAAAGATAACACAAGTGAACACAAAATGTAGTTTTTAAATGAAGGTGTTTATTATTAAGGGTAAAAAAAAAAATCCAAACTTACATGGCCCTGTTTTAAAAAACAAAAAAAACAACAAAAAAAAAAACCCAAAAAGGTGGTTTCCCCCCCCTCCCCCAAACCATAAATTAACTGTGGTTTATCACATTTTTGGAAAGCAGAGTTCAATTTCTGTAGCCACACCCAGGCCTGATTACTGCCTCATCGGTTCTCAATTAAGAAATCACTTTGAGTATTCTATTTTTAATTATTTATTAACCTATTGCTTTGCACAGTTAATTCCTGTGTGCCTCTTCATTGTTCTTGATTCTTGATTCTAAATAGGACCTGCCTGACAACAACATCCAAACAACTACAGGCCTCAGTTGCCTCAATTAAGGTCAGTGTTCATGACTTCACCATAAGAAAGAGACTCTGCAAAAATGGCCTCAATGGCAGAGTTTCAAGACGAAAACCACTGCTGAGCAAAAAGAACATAAAGGCTCGTCTCAGTTTTGCCAGAAAACATCTTGATGATCCCCAAGACTTTTGGGAAAATACTCTGTGGACTGACGAGACAAAAGCTGAACTTTGTGGAAGGTGTGTGTCCCATGACATCTGGTGTAAAAGTAACACAGCATTTCAGAAAAGGAACATCATACCAAGAGTAAAATATCGTGGTGGTAGTGTGATGGCATGGGGCTGTTTTGCTGCTTCAGGGCCTGGAAGACTTGCTGTGGTAAATGGAACCATGAATTCTGCTGTCTATCAAAAAATCCTGAATGAGAATGTCAGCCCATCTGTTCGTGACCTCAAGCTGAAGCGCACTTGAGTTCTGCAGCAGGACAATGATCCAAAACACACCAGCAAGTCCACCTCTGAATGACTTAAGAAAAACCAAATGAAGACTTTGGAATGACCTAGTCAAAGTCCTGACCTGAATCCAATTGAGATGCTGTGGCATGACCTTTAAAAGGCGGTCCATGCTCAAACCCTCCAGTGTGGCTGAATTACAACAATTTTGCAAAGATGAGTGGGCCAAAATTCCTCCACAGTGCTGTAAAAGACTCATTGCCAGTTTATCGCAAACACTTGATTGCAGCTGTTGCTGCTAAGGGTGGCCCAACCATTTATTAGGTTTAGGGCGCAATCACTTTTTCACACAGGGTAGGTTTGGATTTTTATCCCCCTTAATAATAAACAGCTTCATTTAAAAACTGCATTTTGTGTTTATTTGCGTTATCTTTGTCTAATATTTAAATTTGTTTGATGATCTGAAATATTAAAGTGTGACCAACATACAAAAAAATGAGATATCAAGAAGGGGGCAAACACTTTTTCGCACCACTTTATGTGGCTTCATTAGGCTAGGTTAGGTTAATTGGAGACTGTAAAGTGGCCCTAGGTGTGAATGTGTGTGTGAATGGTTAAGGGATAGTGCCGTACCGTGGCTGCTTCATCCATCCAGGTGGATGCCCTCAATTTCCCCCCTGAGGATCAATAAAGTATACAAAATCAAAAAAAAAAAATAAATTCATGAAATAAAAAGTATTACAACTATATTACAAATGGTTTTGTGCTGAAAAGGCTATATCTGAATATCTGACCATAGGTTTTTTGTGTATTTTTTTTTAATTATCAGCACATTCATAAATTGTTTAAATCTGAACAATATCATCCATCTTCTACTTTCAACAGTGATCACACAGCTTTAGTTCCTGATATTTCAATGTTGAAGAAGCTACTTTTAGTCCTTTTCATGTTTCCTCATAATGCTCCTTATTCAAATGTATTAATATAATATAAATCTCTGTCTTTCTCGTGTTGTCCATACTCTCAATTTGACAACTAGTGGATTGGTTGTCTAAATAAGATAATTTTAAAAATCATTTGGTGCAAATTAAGTCAGTTAGAAATAATTCCAGCAGGGTGGGAAAAATCATTTTAAAATACTTTCTTCTGCTGAGCTAATTGTTGGTTATAATTTTTAAAAAAATAAGTGCATGGCATTGATACACTCTGCACTTACAATTCACTGTCCAAAAACCCACAGGTAACAAACTAGCAGTTATCCTACAGTGTGGTGACCTACCACAATCTACATGGACATTCAATCCTCACACTCAGCCAGCCTGCAGGGAGCAGAGGACAATTTGCATACGGACAGAGAGCCCCTGGGAGACAATCAGAACAATGGACTATTGTTATACATCCCTGGATTAAGGAGAGGACGTCGGGACGCAAGTTGGTCATGCGAATGATATGTATTGACTGATATATCATTATGCAAATGTGCCATGCATTCTCTCTGTGCATAACACGTATAAAAGAGCTTTGCTATACATGCCTCAGGCGCGCAACACAGCACAGCACAGCACTGTACAGCACAGTAGCGCACAGCACTACAAGTGCGTCTCATTATAATGGAGGAAAATAAAACTGCAACCTTCCAGCTCGCCGCATCTTGCCTGAACTTATTTTTACTCCACACTGGTGACCCTGATGTGATCTTTTACCTCCACACTGGTGACATGACGAGAAAGAATGACCGTCTGCTCCCTCTCACCGCGCTGTGGAGACAGAGGACCAGAGAACGCCTGCAACCTCTTCATCCTCACCGGAGCACGTGCTCTGGAGCGCAGCGCTGGGACCAAAAAGCACCATGAACGGCGACACGAGCGAAACGAAGGAAGCAGCCTGAACGGGGAAATCATTGGCGCCGACTGCGTTGATTTCCGCCAAGCTCCCCGAACCTGACTACCCTCACAACAGCGGACCCCCCGCGCACAGAAGCCCCGCACACTCACCACACGAGGACAGTGCAACTGCCAGTTATGTGGTCACTGCGCCAAGCACGCGCCATGCACGGGACAAAACCGGCTCCACAGACTGATACAGCGTCCTCCGCCGCTGCACATGCCCAAGAAACACGGCCGATCGCCACCCTCGGAACCTTCAGGGCTGCTCACGTACCTGAAGCAGACATGCAGCCCGCATACAGGACTTTGTATAGGTTTCTCAGCCACGGCGCACAAGGGGAATTTAGCCGATTGCTGTCCCTGATGGCTTTAGGGCTGCTTCCGCACCTAAAGGCCAAACCGCCTCACACCCTCACACAGCTGCAGTTGTTTCACAGCCACTACGCATCCTCGGGGAATTTGGCTGCTTGCCTTCCCCGCATCCTCGCTGGATTGAGCCACGAGAGGAGTCAGATAAAATGTTTTTTCACAGCTGCTGTGGGTCTCCGCCAGGTTTACCGGGAAAGTCCCTCACCATCGCAAATCCACACGCAATTTTTGCATGGCCCAGACACCTTTCACGTTCCGGGCCAGCACTCACTTACTCCCACCCCCCTCCCCCTCCTCCTGCACAGCGCTTTTCCTGCACCTCACTCCCTAAAGCCGGCCGATCGCCGTCTTGTTCCATTACGCACGAAACACACCGGCCCATGCGCCCACGATCCACGGCCACTCAACGTGCTGGAACCTGGAGCGGAGCACACTGTCTCTCCCCCGCCCCCCGTCCCCCTCACAGACTGACGGGCCCTCCCGACAATTCTACCGGAGCTGGATCCAAACAACGGGGGGAATCACAACCCCTGCTGAGTGTTGTTGGGGGGAGCCCTGTGGTGACCCACCACAATCTACATGGACATTCAATCCTCACACTCAGCCAGCCTGCAGGGAGCAGAGGACAATTTGCATACGGACAGAGAGCCCCTGGGAGACAATCAGAACAATGGACTATTGTTATACATCCCCGGATTAAGGAAAGGAGAGCGGGCGCCAGTTGGTCACGTGAATGATATGTATTGACTAAAAATGTATATATGTATATCAATACGCAAATGTGCCGTGCATTCTCTCTGTGTGTGTATAACATGCATAAAAGAGCTTGCTACACATGCCTCAGGCGCGCAGCACAGCACTGTACAGCACAGTAGCGCACAGTGCTACAAGTGCATCTCATTATAATGGAGGAAAATAAAACTCTGCAACCTTCCAGCTCGCCACATCTCACCTGAACTTATTTTTACTCCACAACAGACAAAAAGCTGAAAACATCCTTAACCTCTTTCACTCCGGGATACCGCGGGCAGTCACGTCTCTGCGTCCTAGGGCGCCCTCGTGCGCCCTAGGACGCATACTGTGCGTCCTAGGGCGCACTGAAAAAAAAAAAGCTGCATTTCCGTTCTTCCCTACGGACACAGCCGCGAACAGAAAGCCAAAGGAGTGCTTTGATTGGTTTAGATTTGATTGACCTCTCATTCGACTAATAAGAGCCGTGAATTGGGTTTCTGAAACCTTGAAGAACCAATGACTGAAAACCTAGCAAGAAGGACCCGCCTACCAACGGCTGCGAATACAGCAAGCCAATTGAAGCAGAGAAGTTCAACAATTGAAAGCGTACGTCCCGTGCGTAAAATCTGTTTTGTGTAAGCCGCTGGGTGACACACAAGCGTTCGCTAGTCTTTTTTTCTTCCTACTGTTCTTATTTGTTTTGAAAATCGTTTGCCAAAACCGCAATCATGGAAGCACAAAACCACAATAATGGAATCATGGTTTGACCGGGTCGTGTGACCAGAACCACGAGTCGTAACGAGCGGACCAGCGTCATGTTCGTCTGACAATGAGGAAGAGAAGTTCGCCAGCGACACTGCTGTTGTGGACAGGTAAGTGTTACAAGCTAAATTATTCTTTATCCCTGAAAATTGTAATCAAAATGACTACAACTGTGCGTCATCGCCACATGACGGACCGTGGTGCACGTGACCCGTGCGCCGCGTCCGGACCGTGAACGCCCCCCTCCCCCCCCGCTACTCTTCTGTAGCGGATTGCAGATATATTGCAGGTATTTTAGTACAACTGTGCGTAGCAGACCGCGGCGCACCGTCACCGCGGTCCGTCATGTAGCGATGGGCGATGTCCGTCCTCTGTAGCGGGGGGGGGGGAGTTGTTATCTTCTACATTACAGATATCTTAGTATAATTTTTAGCGCACTGTAGGTTATTTTTTCTTGTAAAAAAAAAGCCACACATTTTTTACGTGGCATGCTTCTTTGTGTGTGGGGGCTTGTTTGTTCATTCATTCATTCATGAAGGAATAAACACCCCCCCCACACACACACACACACAACCCTGAGTGTCACCTTTCATTAGAGCCCAAGATGAAGCTTCTATATTGAATCATTCAAAAGTTAGACGTTTTTCCAAACTGTGCCATTTGGCACAATTTGGCACAGTTCAAAAACGCCTGGGAACAACCTGACAAAAAAGCTGTGTAATATATTCATTTTTTGTGGTATTGTTACAAAATTTTGACCTCAGCTGGATAACACTTGGTTCTACATTTCTGTTGCATTTTCCAGCCCGGATCTGACAGCTCTGTGTTATTGGCAACCATTTGTCTCCAAAAAAAACACCAAGGCAAAATTTATTTTCTTCAAGTTCAGTATGTTTAGATGACTGTTACTCAGTAGCCGGAGCACTTGGAGAGATTATGACTGTTTTGCAAAAAAATTCAAAGTGTTTTCTTTTAAATGAGACCAACCCCATGAAGGGTTGAAGAACAGCTTTTGATTTACTTTGGGTACATTATTTTTAGGTGTTTTTAGGGAAATTGACCAGAGTGCAAGGGGTTAAAATAAAAGGCTCACCTCTACATCACTGTCCTCTCCATTTTTTTCTTTTTTTTTCACAAATTGTGAGGGAAAACTGTCGGGTGCACGTCTTATTTTAGGCAAGTATATCTAGTTGACGGCATTTCACAATAAAAGCAGATCAGAGATACATCCATTCTTAAAATGGAATCGCTGTTAAGGGCTTTTATTTTGACATAACTAAGGAAGCATTGAGTTGTGATGGTGAGAAATAATTTCACACTAATTCAGACTTTGATCATGTCTGGTGAATCCAACAGTCATAGCCCAGGCTATTAATTTTATGGTTATTGAGCAGGAATTCAAGAATTATTTCTAATTTTTAATGCCAATTAAGGTGTTGATTTTTGATGATCACATTTAAGACTTTTTATGGACCTGTAGACACTAATGCTGTCTCCTATTGTGTATCTTCTTCCTCTTTTAGTTTTGATTGGCAGTTGGCAACCAGCTTACAGGTGCATTACTGCCACTGACTAAATAATCATCACTCTATATCTTTGTATAAGGAGTTCTGATCAACTCCTTATGTGTGGAAAAAATTATCCGTCCTTGGACTGCGTCCGAGATGCTCTCGGTTACTGGCAGATAGCAAACAACTGAAAGGTGCATACCGCCACCTACTGTACGAGTGTGTAACATTGTCATCTGAGCCTGACCCCTAAATTCTATGACTTAATCCTGTGTCATTTAAAAAAGAGAGAAGAGCCTTTCCCGTGATTATTATTGACTCTCCATCTCCATCTGTTCCCAGAATCCCAGTTCAATCCCATTCCCTACCGGCCTCTTGAACTTCATTTTCCATTATCTGTCTTTCATTTCCGTATTTGTGACAGTGTAATAAGATGTGCTTGACATTTTCTGTTACTCCACATTCTCTACATTTGTCACTTTCGCTTTTCCCCATGGTGAATAAAGTGCCGTTTAAACCTGTGTGATTAACAGAGAGGTTCCACACTCCACCACAAAACCAAGAAACGCCAGGAGAGCCTCCACCCTGGTCCTGTAGCCAGAGACTACGCTGCATTTAAAGATGGTCATGTCCTCTGACTGGAAGTACTTCAGACAGCAGAAGAAGGTTGCATTATTCCACCTCTTGTTCAGTATTACAGGTGAGCCCTGGATTTTTATGGCTATTTTTGTGCCACACAGAAGTTTGATAAGGGAGTCGACTGTCTTGCGCATCTCGGAGGGAGAAAAACGCCTCGTGGGTAAAACCAGGTCTGTGGTGGACCACTCCCAGTTACAGGGGGTGAGACTGGACATCCTGGCAGATAAGCACATCTGTCGCAAGGTCTGTGGTGGACTTTTGCCTGTCGGTGCATCGTGACATGCACTACACAAAGAGCAGAAATAAACAAACCTATCATCTGGTCAGTCACTGCAACAGATACTGGAGTCAGTTTGTCTCGGCCTGTCCTTGCCACTGATAATACCTCTGTCTGCCAAGAATGTGTTGCTAGTCCAGCAAAAGCTAGCGGTATTCAAATGCTTTGCAAGCAGTTTCATGAAATGGTCAGTCAGAGAGCAACTCATACCGGCTCGGATGTCGCCCAGGTTAACAAGGTCAGGAATTCCTGGCAGCGGAAGGCGAGTACAGAGCTGCGTGGAGGAATATGATCAGACCTAAATGAAACAGTCATTGTCGCCCCCGACAGACTGCTATGATGATGATGATGAGACACTAATGAGGTTGCTATTGTTGTCCTTGTTTGTGTTCTTGTGGAGAAGTTTGCTCCACATAACAACCACACAAGAACGCAAATGAATCTGTCCACACAGAATTAAACTCTCTATTTTCCTCTATGATTTTACTTTTTCTGGATCTGTTCATGTCTTACCGAGGGTGAGGAGGATAAGCAAGAAGCTGCTGCTCTCCGTGCTCTCCACATGTACTGCACAGAGAGGCCCAGAAGCTCTACATTCATGGGAGCCGCTGTTGGATGTGATGTATGGTTGACAACATCATAAATAATTTAAGATAAGATAAGCCTTTATTAGTCCCACAATGGGGAAATTCCAGGATTGCAGCAGCACAGGGATAGCAACACTCAGAGCAACAATCAGAGGCAAGAAAAAACAAGAGCAGCTAGTATACATATGTACATATTACTATAAATATATATATATATATATATATATATATAGACACAGTGCGAAGCATTGTGGTTGGTGGATGTGCAGCAGAAAGTCTAAGCTCTCTCTCCGTGGATGCGGCGGGCCAGCTGAATTTACAAATATATATAGTTTACGTTCTTGAAAGTATGTGTTTCCGTTGAGAAATGTGTCATATAAAGAATAATTTGAAAAATAAAGTAATTGAAAATGAACTTCATTAATTTCTATATGTTTTGAGATATAACTGCAGGGAGCCACAGCATGGGGCTGAAGGGCCGCATGCAGCTCCGGAGCTGCGGGTTGCCGACCCCTGGTATAGAGTAACAGATGATTATCGTAGTCACGGTAGAACAACAGTGGGCCTCATTCACCAACCTCAAGGGACTGCTGCAGCATCAACAGGAGCTGCTGATTAGGAAACAAACATTTGACTGAGAGCAAAAGATGGATGACTTACAGTGGGGTAAAAAAGTATTAAGTCAGCCACCAATTGTGCGAGTTCTCCCACTTAAAAGATGAGAGAGGTCTCCAATTTTCATCATAGGTATACCTCAACTATGAGAGACAAAATGAGGAAAAAAAATCCAGAAAATCACATTGAAGGATTTTTAATGAATTAATTGATAAATTCGTCAGTAAAATAAGTATTTAGTCACTTACAAACAAGCAAGATTTCTGGCTCTCACAGACCTGTAACTTCTTCTTTAAGAGGCTCCTCTGTCCTCCACTCGTTACCTGTATTAATGGCACCTGTTTGAAGTCGTTATCAGTATAAAAGACACCTGTCCACAACCTCAAACAGACTCCAAACTCCACTATGGCCAAGACCAAAGAGCTGTCAAAGGACACCAGAAACAAAACTGTAGACCTGCACCAGGCTGGGAAGGAATCTGCAATAGGTAAGCAGCTTGGTGTGAAGAAATCAACTGTGGGAGCAATTATTAGAAAATGGAAGACATACAAGACCACTGATAATCTCCCTCGATCTGGGGCTCCACGCAAGATCTCACCCCGTGGGGTCAAAATGATCACGAGAATGATGAGCAAAAATCCCAGAACCACACGGGGGGACCTAGTGAATGACCTGCAGAGAGCTGGGACCAAAGTAACAAAGGCTACATCAGAAACACTACGCCGCCAGGGACTCAAATCCTGCAGTGCCAGACGTGTCCCCCTGCTTAAGCCAGTACATGTCCAGGCCCGTCTGAAGTTTGCTAGAGAGCATTTGGATGATCCAGAAGAGGATTGGGAGAATGTCATATGGTCAGATGAAACCAAAATAGAACTTTTTGGTAAAAACTCAACTTGTCGTGTTTGGAGGAGAAAGAACACCATACCTACTGTGAAGCACGGGGGTGGAAACATCATACTTTGTGGCTGTTTTTCTGCAAAGGGACCAGGACGACTGATCCATGTAAAGGAAAGAATGAATGGGGCCATGTATCGTGAGATTTTTTTTTTATTTTTTTTTAAATTTAAGTTTTTGTAAAGGGTATACAGGTCATTACAGCATTGCATTGTTTACATTTTCATCACATGTTCCCTTACTTTTTGCTATTTGACAACATTGGAAGAATAATTATTACAACACCCTTTTTTTTGTTAAAGTGAAAGAAAAAGTGAAATTAAAGAGAATAAAAAAACAAACAAAAGAGCAAAAAACAAAGAAAAATAAAAACAAATAGTTAAAAATAAAAGAGCATCTGAGTAGCATTGGAATAAAGAGCAGAGCCATTATTGAAATGGTATTTGTCAAAGATTAGCTCTAATGGAAGACACATATGCGATCCAGGGTTGCCAAAATTTCAAGAACCCATCCATGTCCTGTCTCAGTGCGAATGTCAACTTTTCCATCGAGTAAATGTCTTGGATCACGTTAATCCAATCTTCAGGTGTAGGACAGTCCTTCAACATCCATTTTTTAGTTAGGGCTTTTTTACTTGCCAATATTAAAACAGTGAATAAGTATTTTTCTCCTCATCTTTCCAGTGATTCCGGTAGTAAACCCAAATACAAAGTTACAAAAGAAAAAGGGACTGCTATTTTGAATATGTTCCCCAATATTGTCTGTACATTGGTCCAGTATTGGTGGATAACTGGGCATGACCAAAACACATGAAAATGATTTGCAGTCTTTTCACCACACAAGCGCCAACAATTCAACCCCTTATGAGTAAATTTGTTTTGTGCAGGTGCTCTGAAAAATCTTACCAAATTTTTCCAACCAAATTCTCTCCACTGCAGGGATGAGGTACTTTTCCATTGTTGTTTATTTAGCTTTTCCCATATTTCCAATTGTAAAGTGAAATTCCCCTCTTTTTCCCATCTCTCTTTTATATATGATGTGTTGTCTCCTTTCAAGTCTTGAAGACCTTGGTATATTTTTGAAATGTATCTGATCCCTGGATCCCTTTATATGCCATTAAGAAGACCTTCAGAACACCTGACTGGGCCCTTTCCACATCCTCCTTTTTAAGTATATTGTTTATGTGGTGTCTAAGCTGAAAGAACCTGAAAAGGTCTTGATTTATTAGACCTTGTTTTTTCAAATCTTCAAAACTTCTTAAAATTTGCCCTTTTAAAAAAATCACATTATTTTATCAGTCCGTTCTCTTTCCACTTTTTAAATCTAGTGTCTGTTTTATTAGGAGTAAAGTCTTGATCATAGGCAATCCATTGCAGAAATCGATAGGGCTCTTTAGTTTGATTCTCTCTGACTATCTTAAACCAAATTTTTAGCGGGGTCTCTATCCACGGGTTAGTGCTATTCAAAAGTTTAGGTAAGGCATTGTTCCCTATTATTGCCTGTAGGGGGATGTCACTTGTTATTTGGCAATCGATCTCCTTCCATTGTGCAGTGTAGACTGGGTTACATACACTACCGTTCAAAAGTTTGGGGTCACTTAGAAATTTCCTTATTTTTGAAAGAAAAGCACTTTTTTTCAGTGAAGATAACTTTAAACTAATCAGAAATACACTCTATACATTGCTAATGTGGTAAATGACTATTATAGCTGCAAAAGTCTGGTTTTTGGTGCAATATCTAGATAGGTGTATAGAGGCCCATTTCCAGCAACTATCACTCCAGTGTTCTAATGGTACAATGTGTTTGCTCATTGCGTCAGAAGGCTAATGGATGATTAGAAAACCCTTGTGCAATCATGTTAGGTCTGCAATGCTGTAATTGCTGCAAATGGAGGATTCTTTGACGAAAGCAAAGTTTGAAGGAAAAAAATATTATTTCAAATACAAATCATTATTTCTAACCTTGTCAATGTCTTGACTATACTTTCTGTTCATTTTATAACACATGGTGGTAAATAAGTGTGACTTTTCATGGAAAACACAAAATAATTGTCTGGGTGACCCCAAACTTTTGAACGGTACTGTATATCTACTAAAGTTTTAATTTGTGCGGCTTTAAAATAGTCCCTGATATTTGGCAGCGCAAGCCCACCTTTGTCTTTGTTTAGCTGTAAAGTTCTATATCTGATTCTAGGTCTCTTGCCCTGCCATATGAATCTTGAGATCATTCTGTCCAGCTCCTGCCATGTTTTTTTGGGAGGTTCTACCGGTATTGTTTGGAAAAGGTATAGAAGACGTGGAAGTATATTCATTTTGACTGCATCATTTCTTTGTGCAGTACCCAAGAATGGTATCATATTCCATCTTGCTAGGTCAGATTTTATTTTTGCCACCAGAACATCATAGTTTAGTGTTATAATTTTGTTGAGTTGTTTCGGGATATTGACCCCCAGATATTTCATAGATTCCAATTCCCAGTTAGTTTTGAGCTTGCTTAGTGAATAATGATTTGGGTCATAGTTGAATGTTAAAACTTGGGTTTTATGCATGTTTAATTTGTACCCCGATAAATCTCCATACTCTGAAAAAACTGAGATTAGTTCTGGTAAAGAGGTGTCCGGCTGCCCCAGGTATATTAAAATGTCATCAGCAAAGAGTGCTATTTTATGTTCCTTCTGACCAAGTGTAATACCCTGAATTTTTTGATTCTGTCTTATCCTTTGGCTCAGAGGTTCTATGAAGATTGCAAAGAGCAGTGGAGACAAGGGGCAGCCCTGACGACATCCTCTTTCCAGCTCAAAAGATAATGATAAATTACCGTTAATCCTTGTTTTAGCTTTTGGTTTTTTATATAGTGCCTGGATAGTTCTAATGAAGTTGTTATGAAAATTGAAACTGGATAAGATTCTATATAGGAAAGACCAGTCAACCGAATCGAATGCTTTCTCAGCATCTAATCCCAATATGACTGCATTTAAGTTATATTTTTTTTTTATATGATGAATTATGTGTAAAGTGCGTCTAATGTTGTCTTGTGTCTGTCTTTGTCTTATAAACCTGTTTGGTCTAAATGAATTAAGTCTGTCAGTATATTTTCTAACCTTTTGGCAAGGATAGTGGTAAAAAGCTTATAGTCCTGATTTAATACACTGATTGGTCTGTAGTTGGAGCAATCTAGTTTATCCTTTTCAGGTTTAGGTATAACTGCAATGACCCCTTCTCTCCAGGAGGGGGGGATTTCCCCTGTGTGGAGGACATAGTTAAATGTTTTCAGGAGGAGAGGAGATAGTTGCTGTTTAAAGGTTTTGTACCACTCTGCTGTATAGCCATCTGCTCCTGGGGATTTGTTAGCTTTAAGTTTCATAATTGCTTTTTCCAGTTCTTTAGGTTGTATTTCTGACAGTAGTGTTTTATTTTGAGACTCCGTAAGTTGGGGAAGGTTTAATGTGTTTAGGAATGCTTTGGATGTGTGTTTGTTTTTTGAGGGAGTATAAGTTCTTATAGTAGTTCTCGAAGCTTTTAAGAATATCCTGAATTTTGAATTTTATTTCCTTTGATACTGGGTCTCTGATTTTGTAGATTGCTCTTTCTGTTTGTTTCCTCAATTTATAGGCTAGTAATTTTGCCGATTTACTGCCTGCTTCATAGTATTTTTGTTTCAGAAATGTAAGTTTCTTCTGGATTTCTATTGTGTAGATCTCGTTTATTTGATTTTTAATTTCCTTAATCTTGAGCGAGTCATTAGAATGAGTGTTGCCTTTGTGTTCTTTTTCTAGGTTCTTAAGTTCTGACTCTAAAGTGATTAGTTTTTCTTGTCAGTTTCTTTTGGATTGCCAGTTTTGCAATAATCTTTCCCCTTATTACAGCTTTGCATGCATCCCACAGTATTAAAGGGGATACTTCTCCATTATCGTTTTCTTCCAAATATCTGAGAATATCTGATTCCAATTCATCTTTCAGTGGTCCTTTCAGGACATTTGAATTCAACCTCCAAGAAAATATTATTTGTGTAATTTTGGATACTTAAGTCCATATAGATCGGACTGTGGTCAGAGAGATCCATCAGTCCTATTTTACATGTTTTTACTCTTCCAATGTCTCTATTAAACATAAAAAAGTAATCAATCCTTGAGTAAGATGAATGTGGTGTTGAATAAAATGTATAATCTTTTACACTGGGGTTGAATTCCCTCCACACATCACAGATTCCCATTTCTTTTAGTAGCATCCGAGTTTTCCTACTTTGAGTGTTATTTTGATGTGGAGAATTACCTGATGCATCCCAGTATGGATTCAGTCTTAGATTGAAGTCTCCACCACATATCACTAAACCTTGGGCTCTAGTTATCATTAGGTCAAATACATTTTTATAAAATTTCCAGTTAGCCCCTGGAGGTGCATATACATTCAGCAGGGTGATGTCTTCTCCCTCTAGCCGCCCAAATACCAAACTGTATCTCCCTTCTTTATCTTTGTGTTCTGATTTTTTTTTCAAATGTAATTTTGGTTGATATCAATGTCGCTACTCCCCTCCTCCTCCCTGACTTATGTGAAGATGAAGAGATCATTTTAAACCCTTGTCTATTGAGTTTAGTGTGCTCCACGTCTGTTAGGTGGGTTTCCTGTAAAAATATTATTTCTGCTTTGTCTTTTTTCATTTTGCCTAGAATCTTGGATCTTTTAACTGGATTCAGGATCCCTTTTACATTATATGAGATTATTTTGGTTACACCCCGTTTCTCCATTGTATTGTCTTATTTAGTATAACAGTGTGGTGGCCCTCTTTTATGCTACTCAGAAACTGAAAGAACAATAAGAACATGAAAAACATTAAGAACATAGTGTACAAAACTTTAAAACAAAAAACTGACAAAAGAACTTCCTGAGCTGAGGTCTTTTTAAAGACCCTGGAAGAGCCTTGATGGAGTGTAGGCTCTGAGGGAAATTCCTCAAACTCTGTTACGTGTTCAGGGCCCTCTCTTACCCCTGTAAGTTGTCCCATGTTTTTAACGTGAATTTCAGAGCCCAATCCGAACTTGTAATGATTTTTTTTTATTTATTTATTTTTTTTATGCCTATACCCTATGAAATTGTGTGCACCCTCCCACCCCCATCACAGCAAATATTCACGCTAATACAGTATTTGTTAGTGTGGGGGGAACATGTGGATCATTGTCACATTTCTATTTTAACAAGTTTTTTTTTTTTTTTTTTTTTTTTTTTTTTATTAAAAAGACTTGTTTCTAATACTATGACTGATCCATGAAATGTTTTACCACATGCTGATTCTGCATCTCCTTTAATGTTTGTTACCTTGTAGGAGGGGGGTTGGATGGGCAGAATGACTAAAAGGAAAAAAATGAAAAAAGGTCGCTATTCCCTCCTGAAAACGGCAAGCTTATCCTTGGAGCTCAGGTGCTGGGTTTCCCGTTGCTGGCCTTTGGATTTTGAAGGTCTCTGTGTGGACCACGTTTGAGCCTTGATCCTATCGCTCGGGTCTGCTGCGGGTTTAAACACCGTTACCGGGAGCCCTCTTCTCGCCATGTCAATTGTAGCTTCCTCCGCCGAATTATAGAGACATGTCTCTTCACCGTAGAAGACCCTTAACTTCGCCGGAAATGGCGTCTGAAAGCGCAGTTTTTTCTCTCGTAGCACCTTTTTAGCGTCGTTGTATTCCCGGCGCTTTTTAAGAACCTCCGGGGCGTAATCGTGTTCCACGAAGACTTTTCTCTCTTGGTGCATAAATCCTTTTTTCTGCCAAGCCAGTCTTACAACCTCTTGTTTTATTTTGAAATTGGAGAATCTCACCACCACAGAACGTGGGGGCGCTTCCGCCGCTGGCTTAGCGGCTAATGTACGATGGGCCTTTTCTAACTTCAACTCAGTGGTTTGGGGAATATCCAGTTTCTCTCTCAGTAAAGATTCCACACATTCCGCCATTGTGTTGAAACCATCTTCGGCTCCTTCTTTCAGACCGTGAATTCTAATGTTGTCTCTTCTCAGCCTTCCTTCTTGGTCGGTTAGCTTAGCTTCTAATCTTGACTGCCTTTTGTGTAGATCCAGCACGGAATCTTCAAGCACTTTTATTCTTTCTTCAGCTTCCAAGATTCGGTTCTCAGCCTGGTCCACTCTGCTGTTTGTTATTTTTAATTCATCTCTGAATTCACGAAATTCGGCCCTAACCTCTCGGCGAAATTGTCGTAATTCTTCAAATAACGTTTTCAAGCTAACCTTCTTGTTAGCTACGTTCAGCTCCTCGTCTTCTGAACGTATCTTTGTTTACATACACATGTACTATACTGTTATGTGTATGTCTGAGAAAGGAGACAGTTTGGAAGAACCAGTCTGAACCAGATACTCTCTCCTGAACAGTACTGAGATAACTGGATGCTTAAAGCCTGAAAGTTGTATGTGTGAATCAGAACAATTTCCGGAGGTGACTGAGTGTATCACTTATGGCTCTTTTCTACTAGTGTCAGGTTAGCCCAGCTCGGTTCAGTACCGTACGCTTTTTTGGATTTTCCATTAGGGACCGTAACTGTTACCGTCCCAATTTTTCGGACCTGCTGCAGAGTGGTTCTAACTGTCCCGTACTGATGCAAAAATGTGACATAAAAACACTGCAGGCCACTGACTGGTACGGGCATAACGTCATGAGAGCGGCGTCTGAGGCTGAGTTTACAGAATCGCAAGCTGCCATTTGCAAAGATTCATCCGTGAGCCAGCCAGCAAGCAAGCGATATAAACAACAACAATAGAATGGCTTCAAAGAAATCAACACCGCGGTCCAGCAGAGTTTTCTGTGCCTTTCGGCTGATGAGAGAATCCAGAAGGAAGTAGACGGAGCCACCCAAAATGAATTTACAGCCACGGGAGCACCCAACTTCAGCAGTTGAAAGCCGTGATATTAGGATATAGAGGATGGTGAGTGATGTGATATTATACATCTTTTACGTTATGTATCCCAGCAGTGGAAAGTTCACTTTGAACAGACCACAACGTTGTTTCTTGTGTGCAAACAATGAGCTAGCTAGTTAGCCATCAATGCCAACACCATGCTCTCCTTGTGTTTTGCACTTGTGTTGACAATATCTGATGAAATAAGCAAGTTGTAATCCTGGTTAAAAAGGTCTTTTTTTTTTTTTTTTTACATGTTGTACTTTCGTGCTGTGCATGTACTTAAACTGTATGTATTTTTGTTGTAGTCCGACAAGCATCTGCTGTGACAACGTTCGGCACGACAGCGATGTGTTATGACTTGTAAGTTGCACATCCCGTTATTTATCTTCAAATCCTTTGCTTTTTTAAGAAAAAATATAGGTAAAGTGCCAAAATTAAAATTAAAGTAGGACAATTTTCAGTTAATATGAAAGGGACTGAACTGAGATTTATTTTATTGTGTGAATATTAATTACAGAATAATTGAAAATGAATGGCACATCCAATAGTAGCCACTGTAAAATAAGCCGCTTGTTCATTTATTTATTTATATATTTTTTTATCAGATCACTTGCGTGATCCTTTGAGTTATATTCATAATAGTGTATCTTGCACTTTGGGGAATGGGAGTTGTTCAGCTCTGCAAAAAGTACAAAGGTTTATTGTCTAAATTCCTAAATGGCGTTCACTGATATAGTGCTTTTTCTCATCTCTGGATGACTAAAGCGCTTTACAGATCCTGCTATCCACCCATTCAAGCATACATTCACACACTGATGGCGGCAGCGCTGCCATACACACACAGGCACTAGCCTGGCCACCAGGAGCAACTGGGGGTTCAGTGTCTGTGACATCAGAGTCTTCCAAAGGTGTGTCCTGCAAATCAGGGCATGGCAATATTTCCCTCTCCATTTCTGCCAAACAGTCATGAGGTTTGCCTTGTGTTGATATTGGCAAAAAGCTTGTTGGATTTGTTACCGTGCAACATTCAATGGTTAGATGAGGCTATGATAATATCTGGATGTATTGTGATGCTGAAAAAAGTATTGCTGATGTCTATCACTGTAAAAAAAAAAAAAAAAAAATTGAAGGTCCTGTGTCATTCTCCAACTGTAAGATGGAGGAGCTTTCATTACAGGAAACAAAGTGTGTTACATGGAGAATTTACTATAACACCTGCTGCTTTTTCCTCCACTGATTTAATTCCCTCTCGGGCCTCAGGATGTAGAGGATACTAGCCTGTTTTGCATTTATTTTGACTAACTCTGCATTTCTTATTTAAGCCTACATCTGCCTTTCCTGTTGACCACAGGGAATTTGGAATTTGTAAGAGTGAGTAAACTATCATAAAGCAAGCAAAAAAATACCACACAAAACTGCACAACAAAAGAAATTACTGTCAAAATTATCTTGAGATGAAAACAAGCATCTAATACATTTCATCTTACTGAAATCCCCAGTTCAGTGTGACCTTAATTACTGTCGTCAGCACAAACACAAGTTAGTCCTCTCTCTCTCTTTCACACACACTCTCTCTCTCTCTCTCTCACACACACACACACACACACACACACACACAATAGCAAGCCCAAGTAAGCACACACACGTTAAGATAAGATAAGCCTTTATTAGTCCCACAACGGGGAAATTCCAGGATTGCAACAGCACAGGGATAGCAACACTCAGAGTAACAATCAGAAGGCAAGAATAAAAAAAAAACAAGCAAGCAAGAGCAGCTAATATACATATGTACATATTACTATAAAATATATATATACACACACACAGACACACAGCGCAGAGCATTGTAGCTGGATGGAATAAATATATGAATATGTAACACACAGTGCGGAGCAATGTAGCTAGATGGAATAATATGTAGATATATAAACACACAGTGCGGAGCATTGTAGCTAGATGGAATAAATATATAGATATATAAACATAAACACACCCAGTGCGGAGCATTGTAGCTAGATGGAATAAATATGCAAATATATAAACACACACAGTGCAGAGCATTGTTGCTAGATGGGATGAAACAGCACAACCGTCTACTTAGTTATCATACATGGTATGATTATGTGCCCATACATATTCTCACTCTCCATAGCGACCGGTATTTTCCTAGTTGTATGCCGGAGGGGACCATTGTGTAAGTCTATTGCATCTTTTGCATTCAAAAAACTATTAGTTTGTTACGTCTTTTTGCTATCTCTGCGAGCAGCCCCTGCTTAGGTTGTACAGTCTGACAGCCGTTGGTAGGAAGGACCTACGAAACCTCTCGGTTGTGCACCTGGGATGATGTAGTCTGCTGCTAAATGAGCTCCTCAGTGCATTCAGTATGTCCTGCATAGGGTGGAACTCGGACTCCAGCAGAGATGACAGTTTAGCCACCGTCCTTCTCTCTCCTATCTCCTCCACCGGATCAAGGCGCTGCCCCAGGACAGAGCTAGCTTTCTTGATCAGTTTGTTCAGTCTCTTCCTATCGGCTGCAGTAATGCCACTGCCCCAGCAGACCACTCCAAAAGTGATGGCTGATGCCACCACCGTGTCATAGAATGTCTTCAGCAGCGCGCCTTGTACACCAAAAGACCTGAGTCTCCTCAGCAGGAACAGCCTGCGCTGTCCCTTCTTGTAGAGTGCATCAGTATTGTGTGATCAGTCTAGTTTATTGTTCAGATGAACACCCAGGTACTTATAGGCTGTCACCATCTCGATGTCTGTTCCCTGTATATTTACTGGTGCTGTGAGGGGTTGTCCTTGCCTGCGGCAGTCCACCACCAGCTCCTTAGTTTTTCTCGCGTTGATCTGGAGGCAGTTCCGATGGCACCAGTCCACGAAGTCCTGGATAAGCCCTCTGTACTCAGCTTCATCTCCATTGGAGATGAGGCCAACGATCGCAGAGTCATCAGAGAACTTCTGTAGATGGCAGTGTGTTGTGTTGTGTGAGAAGTCCGCAGTATAAAGAGTGAACAGGATGGGAGCCAGCACCGTTCCCTGGGGGGGCCCCCGTGCTACTGATGATCGTGTCGGACACACAGTCCCGGGTTCTCACAAACTGAGGCCGGTTTGTGAGGTAGTCCAGGATCCATGATGACAGGTGCTGGTCCACCCCTGCGCGCAGCAGCTTGTCCTTCAGGATCATCGGTTGGATGGTGTTGAAAGCACTGGAGAAGTCAAAGAACATGATCCTCACCATATTCCCGGGCTTCTCCAGGTGGAACAGAAAACGGTGAAGGAGGAAGATCACCGCATCCTCCACCCCAATGCCATGCTGGTAGGCGAACTGGAGTGGATCCATCGCTGGTTCCACCAGGGGGCGGAGGTGAGCAAGGAGCAGTCTCTCCAGGGTCTTTATCAAGTGGGACGTCAAGGCCACCGGTCTGTAGCTGTTCAGGTCTTTGTGGTGGGAAGTTTTTGGTACAGGTACCACACAAGATGTTTTCCACAGCTGTGGTACCCTCCCCAGTTTCAGGCTCATGTTGAAGATATACGTCACAATCCCACACAGCTGGTCTGCACAGGACTTGAGGAGCTTTGCGCTGATGCCGTCCGGTCCCGACGCCTTCCTCGCCTTGATCTTCCTCAGCTCCGTCCTCACCTGGGTCCTGGTCAGGGTCAGGATGGGGGGCTGTGTGTTGGGAGTGGGGGGGTGTTGGTGGAGTGGGGAGTGGGCAGCAGGACTTGATTTCTTTAGAGGCAGCAGTGGTTGTTGTGCAGACAGGGGGGAGGGCGGTTGGTCAAACCTATTGAAAAACAGATTCAGGTTGTTCGCCCACTCCCTGCCCCCCGTGGCCTGGGGGGAGGTATTCTGGAGCCCAGAGATGGTTTTGAGGTTTCTCCAGACCCCGCTGATGTCGCTCTGTTGCAGCTTGTCCTCCATCTTCTTCCTGAAGCTGTCCTTGCCTACTCTCTTTCTCCTCAGCTCCCTCTGTACGGACTTCAGCATCTCCCTATTCCCCGACCTGAAGATCCTCTTCTTCTCTCTCAGAAGTGTTTTTTATCTCAGGGTTGATCCAGGGTTTGTTGTTTGAGTGACGCCGTATGGTCTTGGTGGGAACGGATTTGTCCACACAGAAGCTGAGGTAGTCCGTGAAGGTGTGAATGAGGCCATCGATGTCCTCACTATGTGGATCGCAGAGCTGCTTCCAGGCGGTGGCTTCAAAACAGCCCTTTAGAGTGTCCATTGTCTCCTCAGACCATAACTCCACAGAGTGCATGGCCGGAGGTTGTCTGTGCACTAGGGGTTTGTACACCGGCCGGAGATGAACCAAGTTGTGATCCGATCTCCCGAGTGGGGGGAGTTGTGATGAGGTGTACGCCTCCTTAGTGTTTGCGTAGAATAAGTCCAGTGTTTTATTGTCTCTAGTGTTGCATGTGACATACTGGGTGAACGTGGGTAGAATGGGAGATAGTGAAACATGGTTGAAATCGCCTGAGATGAGGAGAAGAGCATCTGGGTGTTCTGTCTGCAGCCTGCTGGTTACTGAATGGATGACGTCACGCGCTGTCCCAGCGTTCGCCGTCTGATTTGCATAAACAACAATGCAGATCACATGTGAGTGTTCTCTCGGGAGATATGTAGGCCTCCTGCTAACAGCTAGCAACTCAATGTCTTTGCTGCAGTGTCGTTGTTTAACGGTGATATGTCCCGGTCTGCACCAGTTGTTGTTAACCACTTGCGCTCCGTTGTTCCGCGGGCGGGCAAGTCTCTGCGTCCTATGACGCACGAGGGCGCGCGAGAGCGCGCTCGTGCGCCCTCGTGCGCATGACGCATGATGGTGGTGATGGTGATGTAGTGGCGTCCAAGCGCCACTCAAAAAAAACTGCAGAGACAGCCGCGAACAGATTAGTTCATCTGATTGACCTCTCATTCGACTAATAAGAGCCTTGAATTGGGTTTCTGAAACCTTGAAGAACCAATGAATGAAAATCTAGGAAGGAGGACCCGCCTACTGTGAACGCAGGAGCCAATTGAAGCACAGAAATTCTGGCTGGGTGAAGCGATATTTACTGCTGCCACAGATGAAAACAAAGGACGCTGGACAAATCTCCTACAGACCCAGGCTCACCCAGCAGCATGGAGAACACCCACAAGTGGGACCTGCACTCATTCCAGCAGAATAGACGGAGGCCGACGACAAAAGTCGTAAATCATTCGCCAAAACGGCAATATGTAATGGAATTATGTTGATCGGGATCCACGAGCGGAGCAGCGTCGCGTTCGTCTGACGCGTGGGAAGAACTGTTCGCCACGACTCTGCTGCTTTGAAGAGGTAAGGTGTTATAAGCTAAATTATTATTTATCCCTGAAAACTGTAATCCAAAAATGACTTTTGACCGATCAGTAATTTACAACTGTACTGCGCACGAAATACGAAGTGCGTGCGCCGCGATAAACGGTTCATTTGCCGTGTTCGGACCGTGAACGCCCCCCCCACCCACCCGCTGCAGAAGAGGAGGGGGGGGGGCACGGTCCGAACGCTCCTCGGTCGGCGGGAGGAAGCTTATCAGTCTATTCCATCATGTAGCGATGGCCCTCTTCTGTACCGAGGGGCGGGGGGGGGGGCGTTCACGGTCCGTTCACGGTTCCCCCCCACACACACACACACAGTAGCGAGGGGGGGGGAGCCGCTGTGAAAACATGCAAGGAAAAAAAAAAAAAAAAGAGTGTATTCCGTCTTGTAGCGAGGGCCGAATTTGGTCCTTGGTAGCGGGGGGGGGGGGGACGACCCCCCGCCCACACACACACACACAGACACAGCCCTGAGTGTGACCTTTCATTAGAGCCTAAAATGAAGATTCTACATTGAATTATTCAAAAGTTACAGACGTTTTTCCAAACTGTGCCATTTGGCACAATTTGGCACAGTTCCATAACGCCTGGGAACAGCCTGAGAACAAAGCTGTGTAAAATATTCATTTTTTTGTGGTATTGTTACCAAATTTGGATCTCAGCTGGATAACACTTGGTTCTACATTTCTGTTGCATTTTCCAGCCGGATCGGACAGCTGTGTGTTATTTACAAGCATTTGTATCCCAAAAAACACTGTGTCCAAATTTTTTTTCTTCAAGTTCAGTATGTTTAGATGACTGTAACTCAGTGGCCGGAGCACGTAGAGAGATTATGGCCAAAAAATTCAATGTGTTTTCTTTTAAATGAGACCAACCCCATGAAGATGCTGCAAAGGGTTGAATAACAGCTTTCGATTTACTTTGGGCACGTTTTTTTTTTTGCATTTTTAGGAAAATTGCCCGGAGTGCAAGTGGTTAACATACATTATCACTCCACTGCCCCTTGCTTTGCCACTGTCTGGTGTTCGGTCAGCCCGTATCATGTGAAAACCCTCCAGCTCAATGTTAGCATCTGCTGCTAGTTCAATTTGCCACGTCTCAGTAAACAAAAGGAGAGAGCACTCCCGGTAAGTGCTATCGTAACGGGAGATAGCCGCTAACTCATCTACCTTTCCCAGTATCGACCGTACATTTCCCATGACAATCCCATTTAGTAAACAATCCCAAAGCCGATAATATAGCTTATAATAAGCAGATCTGGCAACCAAAGGTTCACACTGTCGGTCACCTTCCGCTGCCTTGAAAACACATTCATTTTCGCCATCTTTCCCACGTACCTAGCACCATCCTTATCTCTCCCGTGCATGTATTTGCGATCCCCCGTTAAAACAAAAATCTCATTCTCGTCCTCTCGCGCTCCATAGCAGCACGATACACATCCTCTCTTCCTGCCACATCACAAAATCTTGTTCTCTTCCTGCCTCTCGCGATCTCTCCTTCTGCTGCAATTGCCCATTCTTTCATCAAAGTAACTCGTAAAAACGTTTATTAAACACACAAACACAAACAAGAGAACAACCAGACAAACAATTGCAGTTATTTATTTTATCTGAGTTTAAAGGTTATTTTATTCTATTTTAAGCTTATTTTGAGTTATCTCTTATTGTATTTTAATTATTGTTAAAATTATTCCTTATTATTTTAAGGCTGTTATAACTATTTTTCTTGTATTTTTTTTTCTCTGTATTTTTTCTAGTTTATTTCGGCTGTCAATATCACTCCGCGGTGCTGTAACCTTCCACCACTGATATCAGTCCGCGGTGTGCACTCTGCACTGATATCACTCCGCAGTACTTTGTATCCTTCCGCGTGGCTATTTCCCGATTTTAGACTCGAACTAAAATCCAGTAAAAATGCATTCATTACTGAGTGGTTCGGTTTAACCGCAGTACTTTCCTGACCGGACATGAACCAACAGTACCAAATTCTACACGTATTACCACGACCGAACTTGAACCCGCCACACCAGAAGTCTCAACCATTAGTAAATAATTAAATTTACTCACTTCAATCTGCCTTGGTTCAGCTTCGTCACCCTCTCTGTGCCGGCGCTCCAGACCGCCTCTGCTGTCGCCTCACTTCAGACATACCACTCCAATTGGGAGGTAGGCGGGAGGTCTTATCAGCAGCCTGTGCACTGACTGTGAGAACGGTCCAAAGCACCACAGGTCTGAAGAAAAATTTCTGGAGTCCCTGTTCGGTGCGCCAAGTATGTTGGAAAAATCTCTTCAACCAGTAGTCAAAGAATCAGGCATGATTGAAGTTTCAACAAATTTAATTTGCACTGATCAGTGGAGAACAATAAGTGATGCAATCAGTCGCCTCTGGAAATTGTTCTGATTCATACATACAACTTTCAGTCTTTAAGCATCCTGTTATCTCAATACTGTTCAAGAGAGAATATCTGGTTCAGACTGGTTCTTTCAAACTGTTTCCTTTCTCAGACAAACTCATAACAGTTTAGTACATGCGTATGTAAACAAAAATAAAATGTCATGCTGCCACGACCTTGTACATTTCACACAGACTCTGAGGTACCAGCAGATAGAAAATACAAAATTGTTCCATCAGTGTGTGTGGCTATATTTCATTGTTCACTTGTGTCCCTATTGATTATTGAATAAATTATTAAATGAGGTGTATTTTTATTGCCAACAGCATGTTTGCACCCGGTACTCTAGAAGCTTCCATAGTACCGGGTGCTAACAGCGACAACACCTTTTGGGGCACTCTCTCCAGACGGACTCCAGCAGGCAGTGAGTGGTGAAAGCGTTTGGACTCCTTGTTAAATACAGCCATGACAGTGAGCACTGAAAGGGCACAAAGTGTGTTAATTCCTTCTGAGCGGAGTGTGTATGGTCCTGACTGTGTATGCTCCTGTGTATGAGCTCTGAGAGCAGCTTGTTTGAAAGTGATTTTTCGGACAGCGGCAGAAATCACGGAGACAAGAGCCACGCAGGGTCCTGTACGGAGACTATCCTGCTTAAATAAGCTGAATGTTGCTGCAGTCTCCAGTTAACACACCCCGTAGTTACCGCCACTGCTTTATGAAAATGATCGTTTTTTTTGGTTTTGTTTTGTTTTTTTTAACAGAATTAGCAGTTCATGCCTGTAGAAAGAGTGGAGCTCCGCACAGTTGTCTCTCTCACACACACACATAAAGTTGAGAGCGGAGCTGCTGCGAGACTCTCACAGTTTCCCTGCTTTGCCACATAATTTACCCTGTTTAAATCCACAAGGTCCTAAAAACATTTGCAATAATACCACATACCGCAGTGTTGAGCTGTCCACTGTCACCGCAGGGGAAATTCCTCTACCGCGACAGCCCTAGTGGGACCCCAAATGGCCCAGTATTCCAAAATTCAAGCCTTGGTTGTGCAATACTTCAAGTGGTAAGTTCCATATATGACAATAGTGTCATGTGTTTTCTGACACCTCCACCCCCAAGAAAAATGTTTCCACCTCACCAAGGTCTTCAAGCCCGAGGAAACACTGCTTATTTAAAAAAAAATTTAAAGGAGACGAAACTAAACCCTGCCACAAAGGGTGCACAAGCCAGTGTACTCCTCGTGCCGGTTCCAAGCCCGATGTAACAGGCCGAATTAGCCCCTGCCCAGATTAAACCCGGGTTAGGGTTAGGTGGATATCCAGTTTATCCAGGTGGATAAACTGGCTAGGCCAAACTATACCCCGGGGTGTAAAAGAGCCTCGGCCAGAATATACCCCTCCTGTGTAAAGAGGTTTTGATTGTATTTACACGTTATATTTACAACACGTCACCACGTCATGATGTCACAACATTACGTTATCAGCATGACATATATTAAAATAAATAACACGCCTGCCCATCCTACTTTTATGCACGTAAATATTTTTCTACTAATACTGTAGCAATCAACTATTGAATAGAGACTGTTACCAAAAAATGGGTTACAAATATTATTCAATTCAATTCAACTTTATTTATATAGCGCCATTTCACAACAACAGTCATCTCATAGCACTATCAACTATATGGGGGAACCCCCACAGTTGCAGGAAGTTGCAGAAAGACCCCAGCAATCAGGCGATCCCCTGTGAGCAAGCACTTGGCGACGGTGGAGAGGAAAAACTCCCTTTTAACAGGAAGAAACCTCCAGCAGAACCAGGCTCAGGGAGGGGCAGTCATCTGCTGCGACTGGCTGGGGGGTGAGGGGATAGAGAAGAAGAAAAGAACAGACATGTAGAGAGCAAACAGCACGATGGGGACTCAATCTATGGGAGAGAACAAACAAATGTTAATGACCAGCAAAAAAAAATATTTCATAGAGAGTGAGGAAAGGAGTGAGGCCCAGTGCATTACTGGAGGTCCCCCGGCTGACTAAACCTATTAGCAGCATAACTAAGGGAGGGTTCAGAAACACCTGATCCCTCCCTAATTGTAGGCTATATCAAAAAGGTTATTATGTTAAGATTCAACTCAATAGACAAAAAATAATAGTTACACATTAAATTATTTCTTTAGAGGTTTACCGGTACATAAAATTGTTCTCATCAATAGCTAAACTAGTGCATTGCCCATAGAACGCAAGTGTTCTTGTCTGAAAACGGGTATCCCAATTAGGCTTTATAGGCCCAAATGCAAGCTGTGTTTGAAAGTGTACAAAGAGGTGTAGGCTATATGTTGGCAATCATACGTTAGACTTGGACAAATATGTATAAAAAGGACTAAATGGCACTAAGATTTACTTGACTGTGAAAATTCATTATAGGATACCTAATTATTGAGAATGAATGGGACATCCAATATTAGCGACAGTAACTGACTTGTTTATTTGTCAGATCGCTTATTTGTATGATCTTTTATCACTTATATTCATAATAGTGTATCTTGCACTTTGGGGAATGGGAGTTGTTCAGTCACCATAATTATTTTAGTTTATATCACTGTTCAGTGATGGAGTTAAGTGTAACAGTGAATTTCTTCTGTGTATCATCAATAAACTCCTGCAGTACTGTAACAGGACACGTTTACAAATATTTGAGACCCATTATAGTGCATCAGTTTATATTTTAGTATATTTTGTTATTAAAAGTTTTTTTGAAGACTTCCGGGAAGATGGCGGAGAGACATAACGCTTAAACAGAGAGCTATCCCTAGTCAGATTAAAAATCTTTGGTAAATGGCCAACTCGACATAAATGGATCAATAAACCAAGGGATGAAAACACGAAGAAGCCGGGCACACGGACAAAAGCAGGGTAAAACTAAAGAATCCCTCTTCAACAACGCAGGAGAAATCGCTGAACACGAGGCCCAAAAAAACGAGGTGACTACAGCAGAGAAAATGGAGGACGCCAAACTCGATATTATGAGCACTGGCTTCGCCAATATAAGTAAAGACATTAAAGACTTCAAGCGACAACTCCAACAGGATTTAACGGCTCTTAAGGAAGAACTGAAAAAAGAGATGGAGGAAGAAATTATGGGAACTCCAACAGGATTTAACGGCTCTTAAGGAAGAACTGAAAAAAGAGATGGAGGAAGAAATTATGGGTCTCCGAAAAGAAATGGAATGCAAGCTAGCTGAAACCATGGAGGAACTGCGCACTCAACGGACGTGTTTGGCAGAAGCACAGGCTCGAATATCAGATTTGGAAGACTGGAAGACCGAGGCAAGCGAGCGGCTGCAGACCCTGACGGCACAAACACAGAGGATGCAGGAAAAAATAACCGACCTGGAGAGCAGGTCCAGGCGGAGCAATATACGCATCTTCGGGATTCCGGAGGGCATTGAAGGCAACTCGATGATGAAATTCATGGATCAATTCATAAAAAAAAGAGCTTGAGCTGCCCGATGAAACAGACCTGCAGATCCAACGAGTGCACAGAGCCTTGGCACAGAACCCGAATTCAAACTCTGCACCCAGGTCAGTTGTGGTAAACTTTCTAAAATACGACGTAAAGGAAAGAATCCTGACACAAGCGTGGAAAAAAAGATACGAGTCGGCGACAAACAGATATTCTTTGACCATGACTACCCGACAGAAATTGTGCAGCAACGAAAGAAATATGCCAACATTAAAAAAATTCTGAAAGAGAAAAAAAATTAGATTCCAAATGCCGCTAATGAAGATAAGAATTCATTGGGATGACGGCATGAAAACCTACAACATGGCCAGAGAGGCAGCGCAGGACATGACGGAGCGAGGCTTTGTGGTGAGCGTACCGGAGGAAGCGGCTGGAGCAGCGGCGGCACGGAGCGCACCGAGACAGCCGGAATGGAGACGAGTGAACGGCAGAGGGCGGGAGACGGACGTGGCGCACCGGGCCCAAGAAAAACTGCAAGGCTTTCAACGGAAAGCTTAGATTATAACAAAGATTAAGAAGGACACAGAAGAAATGAAGGCCAAGAAGACAAGGTAAAAGAGAAACAAACGGCTAGGAGAGGTTTAAGTGATTTTTGTTGGACATTTCTAGACTAATGACTATTACTTGGATAGTAAATATAGGTCTAGGGAGGGCCCCTCACTCGGTGAGGACATTCCCTCCACCCACCAACAGGGACCAGTGGGCAGAAGAAAGGCCCAAAGTACGGAGGTCGAGATTCGTTAATGTGTTTTTTTACAAATATGTATTAGTTTTGTTGTTAAAGGGGTTAGGAGCACAAGTTAAAAAAATGGAAAAACATGAATATGGTTAAAAATCTTAAGATAATGACATTAAACATGAATGGTCTGAACTCACCTGTTAAAAGGGAAAGAATAATAAGAAAATTCAAGAAGGAAAAAGCCGAAATTATATTTATGCAAGAGACACATTTGAACAAGACAGAACATGAGAAACTAAAGAGATTTGGCTATAAGAATTCCTACTACAGTTCATTTAAGGGAGGAACTAAAAGGGGGGTTATGATACTAATTTCAGATAAAATACAATTTGAATGTGAACAAGAAATCCAGGATAAAGAAGGCAGATATGTAATAATAAAGGGAAGAATAGATGGTATGCAGATCACATTAGTGAACATCTATGCCCCACCAGA
This sequence comes from Pholidichthys leucotaenia, assembly GCA_020510985.1. Classification (NCBI taxonomy): domain Eukaryota; kingdom Metazoa; phylum Chordata; class Actinopteri; order Cichliformes; family Pholidichthyidae; genus Pholidichthys; species Pholidichthys leucotaenia. The sequence goes on from CM035840.1 coordinate 197,872,311, forward strand.
AAGTGACAAGGGTTTTTTTTCAACATCTGTTTGATCTCATAGCAACACACAGTGAAGGAGTCCTAATTTGTGGAGGAGACTTAAATGCCGTCATGGATCATGAAGTTGACACAACAAGTGTTAAGAAGACAAAAAAACATGTAACAAAGTTCATAAGAACCTCACTGGCAGAAATGGGTATGGTAGACATATGGAGGGACCTGCACCCACTTGAAAAAGACTATACACATTATTCAGCAGTCCATAAAGTACACTCTAGAATAGATTACTTCCTTATGAATGAAGGTGACAGACACAGGGTGAGAAATTGTCGGATTGGAGGGGCAGAAATATTAGATCATAATCCTATATACATGGAAATATACACTCACCGGCCACTTTATTAGGTACACCATGCTAGTAACGGGTTGGACCCCCTTTTGCCTTCAGAACTGCCTCAATTGTTCGTGGCATAGATTCAACAAGGTGCTGGAAGCATTCCTCAGAGAGTTTGGTCCATATTGACATGATGACATCACACAGTTGGCGCAGATTTGTCGGCTGCACATCCATGATGCGAATCTCCCGTTCCACCACATCCCAAAGATGCTCTATTGGATTGAGATCTGGTGACTGTGGAGGCCATTTGAGTACAGTGAACTCATTGTCATGTTCAAGAAACCAGTCTGAGATGATTCCAGCTTTATGACATGGCGCATTATCCTGCTGAAAGTAGCCATCAGAAGTTGGCTACATTGTGGTCATAAAGGGATGGACATGGTCAGCAACAATACTCAGGTAGGCTGTAGCGTTGCAACGATGCTCAATTGGTACCAAGGGGCCCAAAGAGTGCCAAGAAAATATTCCCCACACCATTACACCACCACCAGCAGCCTGAACCATTGATACAAGGCAGGATGGATCCATGCTTTCATGTTGTTGACGCCAAATTCTGACCCTACCATCCGAATGTCGCAGCAGAAATCGAGACTCATCAGACCAGGCAACGTTTTTCCAATCTTCTATTGTCCAATTTCGATGAGCTTGTGCAAATTGTAGCCTCAGTTTCCTGTTCTTAGCTGAAAGGAGTGGCACCCGGCGTGGTCTTCTGCTGCTGTAGCCCATCTGCCTCAAAGTTCGACGTACTGTGCGTTCAGAGATGCTCTTCTGCCTACCTTGGTTGTAACGGGTGGTTATTTGAGTCACTGTTGCCTTTCTATCAGCTCGAACCAGTCTGGCCATTCTCCTCTGACCTCTGGCATCAACAAGGCATTTCCGCCCACAGAACTGCCGCTCACTGGATATTTTTTCTTTTTCGGACCATTCTCTGTAAACCCTAGAGATGGTTGTGCGTGAAAATCCCAGTAGATCAGCAGTTTCTGAAATACTCAGACCAGCCCTTCTGGCACCAACAACCATGCCACGTTCAAAGTCACTCAAATCACCTTTCTTCCCCATACTGATGCTCGGTTTGAACTGCAGGAGATTGTCTTGACCATGTCTACATGCCTAAATGCACTGAGTTGCCGCCATGTGATTGGCTGATTAGAAATTAAGTGTTAACGAGCAGTTGGACAGGTGTACCTAATAAAGTGGCCGGTGAGTGTATTTAAACAATAGAAAACGACAAACAACATGGAAACTTAATGTAGGACTATTAAATGATGAGAAAATGAAAGAAAGAATAAAGGTAAACATAAATGAGTATATCGAGGAGAATGATAATGGAGAAGTGGACCCAACAATACTATGGGATGCACTAAAAGCCGTGTTAAGAGGTAAATTAATTGTTGAATCAGGAAAAGCAAAAAAGTCTAAACTGGAATCATATGAACAAAGATGTGAGAGACTGAGGGAATTAGAACGTAAACATCAAAGCACAAATGACCCAAAAATATATCAAGAAATTAAGGAAGAAAAAATAAAGATAAAAGAAATACAAATAGATGAAATCGAAAGGAAAAATAGATATTTAAAACAAAAATATTATGAAACGGGGCCAAAGGCCACAAAACTGCTGGCAAAACGGTTAAGAAAACAACGAACAGTGAATAATGTATATAAGATTAAGGACCCCATCACAAATAAAACCACAGTTACCCCAGAAAACATCGAAGAAATATTCCATAAATTCTATCAAGAACTATACGTGCAACCTGAAGAGACAAATGTTAAGGATATTAAAAAATTTCTATGCACATTGGACTTGCCATCAATAGGAAACCAACAAAATGAAAAGCTAACAGCAGAAATAACAACAGAAGAGATTAAAGATGTGATTAAGTCACTTAAAAATGGTAAATCACCAGGTAGTGATGGATACCCATCTGAGTTTTATAAACTGTTTATAGAAGAACACACCACAGCTCCTAAAGTCATTTAATTGGACATTAAACAACAACAAAATACCTCCATCATGGAACGAAGCCATTATTTCAGTTATTTTAAAGCCAGGGAAAGATAGGGAGCAATGCGGAAACTATAGGCCAATCTCTTTATTAAATGTGGATTATAAAATATATACAACAATTATCTGTAAATGAATAAAGACATTCTTGACGGAACTGATAGAGGATGATCAAACTGGTTTCATAGAGGGACGCCAAACACATGATAATATCAGGAGAACAATACATATAATTAATCAAATACATAAGGAAAAGAAAAGCGCAGTAATAATGAGTTTAGATGCAGAAAAAGCATTTGATAGGGTTGATTGGATGTTCCTATATAATGTGCTGGAACGCTTTGGATTTAACGAAAAATCAGTACAATGCATAAAGACACTATCAAAAACCTGTGGCAAGAATCAAGATAAACTGTAGCTTAACAGACAAAGTAAATATACAAAGATCAACTAGGCAGGGATGCTGCCTATCGCCCACCTTGTTTGCTCTGTTCATAGAGCCACTGGCTCAAGCGATGCGACAAAATAAGAAATTAAAAGGTGTAACAATAAAGGGAGCTGAACACAAGATTGGGCTATTTGCAGACGATATTATAGTTTACCTTGAACAACCAGATGAATCAATAATGGAAATGATGGACTTGATAGAAAATTTTGGAAAATTATCAGGATACAAGATAAACATAACAAAAACACAAATACTGACATTCCACTATAACCCTTTAAACCAGATAACTGATAAGATCAAACTAAACTGGAAACAAAAAGAAATAAAATACCTTGGAGTGAACATAAGATAAGATAAGATAAGCCTTTATTAGTCCCACAACCGGGAAATTCCAGGATTGCAACAGCACAGGGATAGCAACACTCAGAGCAACAATCAGAAGGCAAGAAAAAAAAAACAAAAAAAAAAAACAAGCAAGCAAGAGCAGCTAATATACATATGTACATATTACTATAAAATATACTGTATATATACACACACACACACACAGACACACAGTGCAGAGCATTGTAGCTGGATGGAATAAATATATGAATATATGAACACAGTGCAGAGCATTGTAGCTAGATGGAATAAATATGTAAATATATAAACACCCACAGTACGGAGCATTGCAGCTAGGTGGAATAAATATGCAAGTATATAAACACACACAGTGCGGAGCAATGTAGCTAGATGGAATAAATATATAGATATATAAATATAAACACACCCAGTGCTGAGCATTGTAGCTAGATGGAATAAATATATAGATATATAAATATAAACACACCCAGTGCAGAGCATTGTAGCTAGGTGGGATGAAACAGCATAACCGTCTATTTAGTTATCCTACATGGTATGATTATGTGCCCATACATATTCTCACCCTCCATAGCGACCGGTATGTTCCTAGTTGTATGCCGGAGAGGACCATTGTGTAAGTCTATTGCATCTTTTGCAGAGCAGCCCTGCTTAGGTTGTACAGTCTGACAGCCGTTGGTAGGAAGGACCTACGAAACCTCTCGGTTGTGCACCTGGGATGATGTAGTCTGCTGCTAAATGAGCTCCTCAGTGCATCCAGTATGTCCTGCATAGGGTGGAACTCGGTCTCCAGCAGAGATGACAGTTTAGCCACCGTCCTTCTCTCTCCTATCTCCTCCATCGGATCAAGGCGTTGCCCCAGGACAGAGCTAGCTTTCTTAATCAGTTTGTTCAGTCTCTTCCTATCGGCTGCAGTGATGCCACTGCCCCAGCAGACCACTCCAAAAGTGATGGCTGATGCCACCACCGTGTCATAGAATGACTTCAGCAGCGCCCCTTGTACACCAAAAGACCTGAGTCTCCTCAGCAGGAACAGCCTGCGCTGTCCCTTCTTGTAGAGTGCGTCAGTATTGTGTGACCAGTCTAGTTTATTGTTCAGATGAATACCCAGGTACTTGTAGGATGTCACCATCTCGATGTCTGTTCCCTGTATATTTACTGGTGCTGTGAGGGGCTGCCCATGCCTGCGGCAGTCCACCACCAGCTCCTTAGTTTTCCTCGCGTTGATCTGGAGGCAGTTCCGATGGCACCAGTCCACAAAGTCCTGGATAAGCCCTCTGTACTCAGCTTCATCTCCGCTGGAGATGAGACCAACGATCGCAGAGTCATCAGAGAACTTCTGTAGATGGCAATGTGTTGTGTTGTGTGAGAAGTCCGCAGTATAAAGAGTGAACAGGAAGGGAGCCAGCACCGTTCCCTGGGGGGCCCCCGTGCTACTGATGATCGTGTCGGAAACACAGTCCCGGGTTCTCACAAACTGAGGCCGGTTCGTGAGGTAGTCCAGGATCCATGATGACAGGTGCTGGTCCACCCCTGCGCGCAGCAGCTTGTCCTTCAGGATCATCGGTTGGATGGTGTTGAAAGCACTGGAGAAGTCAAAGAACATGATCCTCACCATATTCCCGGGCTTCTCCAGGTGGGACAGAGAACGGTGAAGGAGGAAGATCACCGCATCCTCCACCCCAATGCCATGCTGGTAGGCGAACTGGAGTGGATCCATCGCTGGTTCCACCAGGGGGCGGAGATGAGCAAGGAGCAGTCTCTCCAGGGTCTTCATCAAGTGGGACGTCAAGGCCACCGGTCTGAAGCTGTTCAGGTCTTTGGGGTGGGAAGTTTTTGGTACAGGTACCACACAAGATGTTTTCCACAGCTGTGGTACCCTCCCCAGTTTCAGGCTCATGTTGAAGATATACGTCACAATCCCACACAGCTGGTCTGCACAGGACTTGAGGAGCTTTGCGCTGATGCCGTCCGGTCCCGACGCCTTCCTCGCCTTGATCTTCCTCAGCTCCGTCCTCACCTGGGTCTTGGTCAGGGTCAGGATGGGGGGCTGTGTGTTGGGAGTGGGGGGGGTGTCGGTGGAGTGGGGAGTGGGTAGCAGGACTTGATTTCTTAGAGGCAGCAGTGGTTGTTGTGCAGACAGGGGGGAGGGCGGTTGGTCAAATCTATTGAAAAACAGATTCAGGTTGTTCGCCCACTCCCTGCCCCCCGTGGCCTGGGGGGAGGTATTCTGGAGCCCCGAGATGGTTTTGAGGTTTCTCCAGACCCCGCTGATGTCGCTCTGTTGCAGCTTGTCCTCCATCTTCTTCCTGAAGCTGTCCTTGCCTTCTCTGATCTTTCTCCTCAGCTCCCTCTGTACGGACTTCAGCATCTCCCTGTTCCCCGACCTGAAGATCCTCTTCTTCTCTCTCAGAAGTGTTTTTATCTCAGGGTTGATCCAGGGTTTGTTGTTTGAGTGACGCCGTATGGTCTTGGTGGGAACGGATTTGTCCACACAGAAGCTGAGGTAGCCCGTGAAGGTGTGAATGAGGCCATCGATGTCCTCACCATGTGGATCGCAGAGCTGCTTCCAGGCAGTGGCTTCAAAACAGTCCTTTAGAGTGTCCATTGTCTCCTCAGACCATAACTCCACAGTGTGCATGGCCGGAGGTTGTCTGTGCACTAGGGGTTTGTACACCGGTCGGAGATGAACCAAGTTGTGATCCGATCTCCCAAGTGGGGGGAGTTGTGATGAGGTGTACGCCTCCTTAGTGTTTGCGTAGAACAAATCCAGTGTTTTATTGTCACTAGTGTGGCATGTGACATACTGGGTGAAAGTGGGCAGAATGGGAGACAGTGAAACGTGGTTGAAATCGCCTGAGATGAGGAGAAAGAGCATCTGGGTGTTCTGTCTGCAGCCTGCTGGTTACTGAATGGATGACGTCACGCGCTGTCCCAGCGTTCGCCGTCGGATTTGCATAAACAACAATGCAGATCACGTGTGAGTGTTCTCTCGGGAGATATGTAGGCCTCATGCTAACAGCTAGCAACTCAATGTCTTTGCTGCAGTGTCGTTTAACAGTGATATGTCCCGGTCTACTCCAGTTGTTGTTAACATACATTATCACTCCACCGCCCCTAGTTTTGCCACTCTCTGGTGTTCGGTCAGCTCGTATCATGTGAAAACCCTCCAGCTCAATGTTAGCATCTGCTGCTAGTTCAGTTAGCCACGTCTCAGTAAACAAAAGGAGAGAGCACTCCCGGTAAGTGCTATCATAACGGGAGATAGCCGCTAGCTCATCTAACTTTCCCAGTATCGAACGTACATTTCCCATGACAACAGATGGAAGGGAGGGTCTGTACCTTATATTTTTTGTCCTCCGCCTTACTCCAGCCCGGCAGCCGCGGCGTTTTCGCCTCAGTTCTCTCGGTATGTCGAGTTTTTCCAGTGGGACCGGGTGGCGGTTAAATGCTAGCAGCTCTTCCCTGTTGTATCATATCCTGCTATAAACAGTGGCTCCGTCCACCGGCTCAGGAGACATTTGGGACGATCTGTGTGTCCGTGATATAAGTGGGGTGAAAAAAAAAGTGATCAAAAGAGAGAGGAAGGGAAAAAAAACTCGGAATCGAGCCGCTGTTGCAAAAGGCAGCCGACTGGTGTGGCGCCGAGAGTGTTATACCTAAACATACCTAAACATACCTAAAGATTTAAGCAAAATCTATAAAACAAACTATGATAGGTTAGAACAAGAAATAAAAAAAGATATTGATAGATGGTCAATCTTAAATATGGATCTGAATTCAAAAATTAAGACAGTCAAAATCAGCATACAACCTAGACTGCTTTACCTCTTCCAAGCTCTACCAACAGAGATTCCTGGTGCCCAGTTCTCAAAGTGGGACAGGATGATATCGAGATTTGTTTGGGGAGGTAAAAAGCCAAGAGTGAAATATAAAACTCTCCAATTACCAAAAGAGAAAGGAGGCATGGGTCTACCGAGTCTAAAGGAATATTACTACTCAGCACAAATAAGATTTATCATATGTTGGTGCGACGGAGGATATGAGGCAAAATGGAAAGAAATGGAAAAGGAAATTGAGGGACTCCCAGTACAAAGCATAATAGGAGATAAGGATGCATATAAGCAAATCAAACAAATAGACCCAATCACTAAGTTTACTTTGGAACTGTGGTATAAAATAGTACAAAAGTATAATATCCATCCATCCATCCATCCATCCATCTTCTACCGCTTTTCCGGAGGTCCGGGTCGCGGAGGCAGCAGTTCAAGCAGAGAAGCCCAGACTTCCCTCTCCCCAGCCACCTTCTCCAGCTCTTCAGAGAGGATACCAAGGCGTTCCCAGACCAGCTGGGAGACATAGTCTCTCCACCGAGTCCTGGGTCTGCCCCGGGGTCTCCTCCCAGTGGGACGTGCTTTAAACACCTCAAGTGGGAGGCGTCCAGGAGGCATCCTAATCAGATGCCCATACCACCTCAACTGACTCCTTTCAATGTGGAGGAGCAGCGGTTGTACTCTGAGCCTCTCCCGGATAACGGAGCTCCTCACCCTATCTCTGAGGGTGAGTCCAGCAATCCTACGGAGAAAGCTCATTTCAGCCGCTTGTATCCGCGATCTCATTCTTTCGGTCATTACCCAAAGCTCGTGACCATAGGTGAGAGTAGGAACATAGATTGACTGGTAAATCGACAGCTTTGCCTTAGAACTAAGCTCCCTCTTCACCACAACAGACCGGTACAACGTCCGCATCACTGCAGATGCTGCTCCAATCCGTCTGTCGATCTCTCGCTCCATTTTCCCCTCACTCGTGAACAAGACCCCAAGATACTTAAACTCCTCCACTTGGGGCAGTAGCTTGTCCCCAACCCGGAGAGGACAATCCACCTTTTTCCGGCTGAGGACCATGGACTCGGACTTGGAGGTGCTGATTCTCATCCCAGCCGCTTCACACTCAGCGGAAAACCGTCCCAGCAAGAGCTGTAGGTCATTGCTGGATGAAGCCAACAGGACAACATCATCTGCAAACAACAGAGATGAGATCCTGTGGTCACCAAGCATGACACCCTCCATTCCCTGGCTGCGCCTAGAAATCCTGTCCATAAAAATTATGAACAGGATCGGTGACAAAGGGCAGCCCTGGCGGAGTCCAACTCTCACTGGGAATGTCTCCGACCGAGAGTTGGCAATACGAACCAAATTCTCACAACGGTCGTACAGAGACCGAATAGCTCGTAACAACAAGCCCGATACCTCATACTTCCGAAGCACCCCCCACAAAAATCCACGAGGGACGCGGTCAAACGCCTTCTCCAAGTCCACAAAACACATGTAAACTGGTTGGGCAAACTCCCACGAACCCTCAAGAATTCTCGAGAGGGTAAAGAGCTGGTCCGATGTGCCACGGCCAGTACGAAAACCACATTGCTCCTCCTGAATCCGAGGTTCGACCAACGGCCGGACTCTCCTCTCCAGTACCTTGGCATAGACCTTCCCAGGGAGGCTGAGGAGTGTGATCCCTCTAAAGTTGGAGCACACCCTCCGGTCCCCTTTTTTGAAGAGAGGAACCACCACCCCGGTTTGCCATGCCAAAGGCACTGCCCCCGACCTCCACGCAATGTTGCAGAGGCGTGTCAACCATGACAACCCAACAACATCCAGGGCCTTGAGGTACTCAGGGCGAATCTCATCCACCCCCGGGGCCCGGCCACCAAGGAGATTTTTAACCACCTTGGCGACCTCAGCCCCTGTGATAGGCGAGTCATCCCCCTCGTCCCCAAACCCTGCTTCCTCTGTGGAAGGCGTATCAGTGGGATTGAGGAGATCCTCGAAGTATTCCTTCCACCGCCCAACGATATCCCCAGTTGAAGTCAACAGTGTCCCATCCGCACCATACACAGTGTGGACGGGGAGCTGCTTTCCCCTCCTGAGCCGCCAAACAGTTTGCCAGAATCTCTTGGAAGCCGACCGAAAGTCGTGTTCCATGGCCTCACCAAACTCCTCCCATACCCGGGTTTTTGCTTCAGCAGCCACCCGAGCTGCACTCCGCTTGGCCTGCCGGTACACCTCAGCTGCTTCGGGAGTCCCACAAGCCAACCAAGCTTGATAGGACTCCTTCTTCAGCTTAATGGCCCCCCTCACCACTGGTGTCCACCACTTGGTTCGGGGGGTTGCCACCACGAGATGCACCGACCACCTTGCGGCCGCAGCTCTGGGCCGCCGCTTCAACAACAGAGGTGGAGAACATGGCCCATTCAGACTCCATGTCTCCAGACTCCCTCGGAATGTGGTTGAAGTTCTTCCAGAGGTGGGAGTTGAAGGCCTCCCGGACAGGGGCCTCAGCCAGACGCTCCCAGCACACCCTCACTATACGTTTGGATCTACCAGGTCTGAATGGCTTCCTCCCCTGCCATCGGATCCAACTCACCACCAGGTGGTGATCAGTTGACAGCTCTGCACCTCTCTTTACTCGGGTGTCCAAGACATACGGTCGCAGGTCTGATGATACGCTAACAAAATGGATCATCGACCTGCGACCTAAGGTGTCCTGGTGCCAAGTGCACATGTGGACACCCTTATGCTTGAACATGGTCTTCGTTATGGTCAGACTGTGGTTAGCACAGAAGTCCAATAACTGAACACCACTCGGGTTCAGATCGGGCAGGCCGTTCCTCCCAATCACCCCCCTCCAGGTTTCACTGTCGTTGCCCATGTGCGCATTGAAGTCCCCCAGTAGGACAATGGAGTCTCCAGGAGGAGCACCCTCCAGCACCCCAGTCACAGACTCCAAACAGGGTGGGTACTCTGAAACATCATTTGGTGCATAGGCACAAATGATGGTCAGGACCCGTTTCCCAACCCGAAGGCGCAGGGAAGCAACCCTTTCGTCCACCGGGGAAAACTCCAATATAGAGGCAGCAAGGTGGGGCGATACAAGAATACCCACCCCTGCTCGTCGCCTCTCGCCCGGGGCAACTCCAGAAAAGGCCAAGCTCCAGCCCCTCTCCAGGAGACTGGTTCCGGAACCGGAGCTGTGTGTTGAGGTGAGGCCGACTATATCTAGCCGGTATCGCTCAACCTCGTATACCAGCTCAGGCTCCTTCCCCACCAGAGAGGTGACATTCCACGTACCAAAAGCCAGTTTAGAAAGCTTGGGATCAGTCCGCCAAGGTCTCCGCCTTTGACCGCCACCTAATCCACATAGCACCGGACCCCCATGATCCCTCCTGTAGGTGGTGAACCCACTGGAGGGGGGACCCTTGTAACTCCTTCGGGCTGAGCCCGGCCGGGTCCCATGGGTGGAAACCTGGCCACCAGACGCTAGCGTTCGAGCCCCTCCCCCAGGCCTGGCTCCAGGGTGGAGCCCCGGTAACCCCATACCGGGCGGGGTACACTGAATCCTTGATATACAATTTATCATGAGAGTCTGTTGGATCGTTCTTAGTCTGGCCCTTCACCCAGGATCAGTTTGTCTTGGGAGACCCTATCAGAGGCAAATTGCCCCGGACAACATAGCTCCTGGGATCACTGGGGCACGCAAACCCCCCCACCACGATAAGGTGACGATCCATGAGGGAGCAAAAGTATAATATAAAGGACATAAAACTATTGAAATGGGTAGCATTTGACAGTTAGTTTGAACCGGCAAAGCAAGATAGGGGATACAAAAATCTGGTGAACAAGGGAATCACAGCATGGGGCAATATCGGAAAAAAAGATTTCGGGAGTTTTGTAAACATGAGAAGAAAATTTAAACTAGAAAAATCTGAATTCTTAAGATATCTGCAGATGAGAGATTATTATATGAGGAAGATTAGGCATTACCTCCACTCAGATGTGAGCGAGATTATACAATTCATTTTAAGCTCGTATGCAGGAAATAAAATAAGAATTATTTCAAAGCTATATCAGAAACTTACGGCAAACAAACATTCAAGTAACTATATAAAGGAGAAATGGGAGAAAGAGCTAAATTTAAACATAACAGAAGAAAACTGGCAAGAAATATGGAAAACACAACACACAACAAGTTCAAGGACATGGAGGGAATTTGGATGGAAAAACCTGATTCGCTATTTCATTACACCACAGATTCAAAGAAAATATACAAATACCAATCTATATGCTGGAGGGGCTGTGGGGCTCAAAATGCAGACCACTCACATATGTTTTGGAAATGCTGCAAAATCTCATCATTCTGGAAATCTATACATGTGACAATACAGAGGATATTAGGATATAATATACCAATGAACTCTAACTTGATGTATTTATGTGATCTTAAGAGACAATGTAATACAGGCTGAGGACAGATATCTAGTTAAAATCTTGCTGATTGCATGTAAAAAAACAATCACAAGAAAATGGCGATCAGAAGTTCTTCCTGACCAAGAGCAATGGACTGACATTGTTGAAGATATACGTTTAATGGAAAAACTAACATATCGACAATGAATGCAAGAAGGACAATATGAAAAAAAATGGTGGAAATGGACACACTACAAAGTGCAACGAGACAGAAATTGAAAGAATAACCAAAGACACTGGAAAAACCAGAAGAATTAAGAGATGGAAACTAAAAACTTGATGCTCCAACATTTGTACCCCCCCTTTTCTTTTTTTTTCTTCCTCTAGCTCCTTTTTTAAGTATAGAGACTGTGATCTGAATGTAATATGTATGATGAAAAATGAATAAAAATCAAAGTTACAAAAAAAAGTTTTTTTGAAACTGATCAACTGAATTAATTACAAAACACCCAACATCAATAAAGTACATCTATCCATTATTGTACACAGCAGAAGGATCCGTTTGACTACAATCGTTGCATCAGTGTTGTCCATTTGTCAGTAAATATTTAACTAAAAATGATTTATTTCATTCGTGCTCCAGATCGTGCTCCAGACTCTCTTTCATGAGTTTGATGCCCTTGAGCTGAGAGGCACCTGCTACAGCTTCAGATGATTGAGGAGGAAGCACAGAAACTCCTTTTTCCACTGATTTATTTAATTATTTGTGTGTTTTTGTGTCCTGCATTCAGTCGTTAAGTCTTTCCAGCTATTCTGCTCCACAATCATGGTGGTATTAAATTTTTAATTTTTAGATACTCGTGTTGGAGGGGGGACTCGCAGTCCTGCAAAGTACAGTGGTGCCATACAGGTGAAGCAGAAGCAGGTACTACTGACTGGGCAGGCTGGGCATGCCTCCCCGCGAAGGACTGTGGTCCGCCCGGTCGGGCTGCAGCTTCTCCCAGCATCTTCTGTGTTGATACACCGGTATTCTTTATCAGACCTGGTACCCACTGACGCTCCGCTCAGTCTGCGCGTGCACCTCATGTTCTCCACATATGGCGAATTATCCTTTAGACCTACGCAAACTATCAATTACCGAATACTACAGAATAAATTAAAAATATACAGTAATGCAGTCAAAACATTGAACAGAGTACTTTTGCCAACATAATCTCAAGCCATAACAATCACCCTAAAGTCCTTTTTGCAACCATTGATCACTTCATCAACCCAGATTTTAATAAACACACAAACCTGCCATCCAACTCTCTGTGTGAGAGTTTTGCAGACCACTTCAGGTGCAAGGTTGATTCTATTAGAGCCAACATTTTATCTGACCAGAAGACTGCTTTTAATGAAATCTTGGACTCTCCATTAGCTGAGGCAACACAGCCCTGGTTGATGCTAAGATGCTTGGTAGAGTTTTCTCCCAGGTAAACTTGACCTCCTGCCTTTTAGATCTGATTCCCACATCACTTTTTTAAAACATTTTATGGATTCTTTGAACATAAGATTTTAAACGTTGTAAATTGCTCTCTTCGGATTGGTGCTTTCCCCCACTGCCTTTAAAACGGCTGTGGTGAAGCCCCTTTTGAAGAAGAGTAAAGGCGCTGTCGGACAGAGAAGTTCAAGAACTCAGTTCCAGAACTGTTTAGTTGTAGCAGCTCCCCTCTCCTGGGGGAACCTTTTCATTTTGCACTCGCACAGGCAGTGGGGGGCATGCTAGGGACTGGTGAGATGTAAGGATCTGCAAGTGACATGTACCTAAGTGCCACAACAAGGAAGCCAGGATGGAGAGTGAGGAGAAGAACGAGCAGCACTGCAGACAGACATCTAACTTATTAAACATGCTCCAATTGTATGTGTGTCGTATAGGTAAGTATTTCCGACGGTATTTTACTCTTGTCGCTGAGCTGTTTATAATAATTGAATATTTCAGACGGTACTGTCACATGTACTGTGCATTTCAGACGTCGCTGTGGCTCATTGCGCAGTGTTCCTCACCGTCCTTGTCCGGAGCAAATATGAAAAAAGGTTGAACTGGTGGAAAAAAGGTTGAACAGTGGACAAAGAATTTCTGTATGTCCAGAGGGACATTTCAATACGTGTGTCGCCACCTGAAGCCTGAGAGAATGGACACAACTTACATCTGGCTGTCCAGCCGCCTGCTGCAGTTAATACTGGGAGATTCACATTATTTAATTAAACAAGACAAGAGTCTTTAAAATTTCATTAAAGAAACAGTGAGGAATAAATTAGGACATCCTCACCTTTATTCCCACTTAAAATGGCTAAAATAAAAAAAAACAAATGCATTGGTCATCAACGTCATCATGTGTGCCTGTGTTTGTGTCTATGTTGAATGTAATTTGTGGCTTGTAAATATGGATGTCACCAGACTGCAAAACAAATCTACCTATGGGTACAAATAAAGTAACCTGAACCTGAACGTGAACATTTAATAATGAACTGAGTATTTCATAGGGTGTCCAAATTGTGTCACCTGCCTGTATGTGAATGTCAGACCGTTTGTTAAACATAATTCATTTTCATTTTAAAAAGAAGTTTATAACGTGTTGCAACACACCTGAAGATCAGAAAGGCTTAACATGCAGTGAGCAAAGATGGATGATTTAATATTTCACAGCTCTGACCCAGTCACATCTAACATCACTGTTGTTAACAAAAAGAAACTGAAGTTCTGACTCTTCAAATGTTCATTTATTTACAGTGCATCCGGAAAGTACTCACAGCGCCTGATTCCAAAAGGGATTAAATTATTTTTTTCCTCAAAATTCTACACACAACACCCCATAATAACAATGTGAAGAAAGTGTGTGGGGGGGGGGGGAGATTTTTGCAAATTTATTAAAAATAAAAAAACTTAAGAAATCACATGTACACAAGTATTCACAGCCTTTGCTCAGTACTTTGTTGACACCATTGGCAGCAATTACAGCCTCAAGACTTTTTGAATATGATGCCACAAGCTTGGCACACCTATTTTTGGGCAGTTTTACCCATTCCTCTTTGCAGCACCTCTCAAGGTCCATCAGGTTGGATGGGAAGCGTCGGGGCACAGCCATTTTCAGATCTCTCCAGAGATGTTCAATTGGATTCAAGTCTGTGTTCTGGCAGGGCCACTCAAGGACATTCACAGAGTTATCCAGAAACCACTACTTTGATATCTTGGCTGTGTGTTTCGGGTCGCTGTCCTGCTGAAAGATGAACCATCACCCCAGTCTGAGGTCAAGAGCACTCTGGAGCAGGTTTTCATTCAGGATGTCTCTGTACATTGCTGCATTCATCTTTCCCTCTACCCTGACTAGTCTCCCAGTTCCTGCCGCTGAAAAACATCCCCACAGCATGATGCTGCCACCCCCATTGGCGGGGTTATGAGCGATGCCTGGTTTCCCCCAAACATAACGCCTTACATTCATGCCAGAGAGTTCAATCTTTGTCTCATCAGACCAGAGAATTTTGTTTCTCATCGCCCTGAGTACCTCAAGGCCCTGATGTTGTTGGGCTGTCATGGTTGACACGCCTCTGCAACATTGCGTGGAGGTCGGGGGCAGTGCCTTTGGCATGGCAAACTGGGGTGGTGGTTCCTCTCTTCAAAAAAGGGGACCGGAGGGTGTGCTCCAACTTTAGAGGGATCACACTCCTCAGCCTCCCTGGGAAGGTCTATGCCAAGGTACTGGAGAGGAGAGTCCGGCCGCTGGTTGAACCTCGGATTCAGGAAGAGCAATGTGGTTTTCGTCCTGGCCGTAGCACATCGGACCAGCTCTTTACCCTCTCGAGAATTCTTGAGGGTTCGTGGGAGTTTGCCCAACCAGTTTACATGTGTTTTGTGGACTTGGAGAAGGCATTTGACCGCGTCCCTCGTGGATTTTTGTTTGGGGTGCTTCGGGAGTATGGGGTATCGGGCTTGTTGTTACGAGCTATTCGGTCTCTGTACGACCGTTGTGAGAGTTTGGTTCATATTGCCAACACTCGGTCGGACTCATTTCCAGTGAGAGTTGGACTCTGCCAGGGCTGCCCTTTGTCACTGATCCTGTTCATATTTTTATGGACAGGATTCTAGGCACAGCCAGGGAATGGAGGGGTGTCATGCTTGGTGACCACAGGATCTCATCTCTGTTGTTTGCAGATGATGTTGTCCTGTTGGCTTCATCCAGCAATGACCTACAGCTCTTGCTGGGACGGTTTTCCGCTGAGTGTGAAGCGGCTGGGATGAGAATCAGCACCTCCAAGTCCGAGTCCATGGTCCTCAGCCGGAAAAAAAAAGGTGGATTGTCCTCTCTGGG
The DNA here is from genome assembly GCA_020510985.1 of Pholidichthys leucotaenia. NCBI lineage: Eukaryota > Metazoa > Chordata > Actinopteri > Cichliformes > Pholidichthyidae > Pholidichthys > Pholidichthys leucotaenia. The sequence continues at coordinate 197,888,100 of CM035840.1, forward strand.
TGGGGACAGGTTCCTTCCCAAGTGGAGGAGTTTAAGTATCTTGGGGTCTTGTTCACGAGTGAGGGGGAAAATGGAGCGAGAGATCGACAGACGGATTGGAGCAGCATCTGCAGTGATGCGGACATTGTACCGGTCTGTTGTGGTGAAGAGGGAGCTGAGTTCTAAGGCAAAGCTGTCGATTTACCCGTCAATCTATGTTCCTACTCTCACCTATGGTCACGAGCTTTAGGTAATGACCGAAAGAATGAGATCGCGGATACAAGCGGCTGAAATGAGCTTTCTCCGTAGGATTGCTGGACTCACCCTCAGAGATAGGGTGAGGAGTTCAGTCATCCGGGAGGGGCTCAGAGTAGAACCGCTGCTCCTCCACATTGAAAGTAGTCAGTTGAGATGGTATGGGCATCTGATTAGGATGCCTCCTGGACGCCTCCCACTTGAGGTGTTTCAGGCACATCCCACTGGGAGGAGACCCCGGGGCAGACCCAGGACTCGGTGGAGAGACTATGTCTCCCAGCTGGTCTGGGAACGCCGTGGTATCCTCTCTGAAGAGCTGGAGCAGGTGGCGGGGGAGAGGGAAGTCTGGGCTTCTCTGCTTGAACTGCTGCCTCCGCGACCCAGACCTCCGGAAAAGCGGTAGAAGATGGATGGATGGATGGATGGTCTGAGAGTCCTTCAGGTGCCTTTTGGCAAACTCCAGGTGGGCTTCCATGCGCCTTTTACTAAGGAGTGGCTTCTATCTGGCCACTCTTACCATACAGGCCTGATTGGTGGATTGCTGCAGAGATGGTTGTTCTTCTGGAACATTCTCCTCTCTCCACAGAGGAATGCTGGAGCTCTGACAGAGTGACCACCGGGTTCTTGGTCACCTCCCTGACTAAGGCCCTTGTCCCCCGATCGCTCAGTTTAGACGGCCAGCCAGCTCTAGGAAGAGTCCTGGTGGTTTTGAGCTTCTTCCATTTACGGATGGTGGAGGCCACTGTGCTCATTGGGACCTTCAAAGCAGCAGAACTTTTTCTGTACCCTTCCCCAGATTTGTGCCTCAAGGCAATCCTGTCTCGGAGGTCTACAGACAATTCCTTTGACTTCATGCTCTGTTTGTGCTCTGACATGCACTGTCAACTGTGGGACCTTATATAGACAGGTGTGTGCCTTTCCAAATCATGTCCAATCAACTGAATTTACCACAGGTGGACTCCAATTAAGCTGTAGAAATATCTCAAAGATCATCAGTGGAAATAGGATGTACTTGAGCTTAATTTTGAGCTTCATGGCAAAGGCTGTGAATACTTATGTACATGTGATTTCTTAGTTTTTTTTTTTTATTTTTTAATACATTTGCAAAAATCTAAAAAACAAAAAAACAAAAACCTTTTTTCACATTGTCATTATGGAGTATTTGTGTGTAGAATTTTGAGGAAAAAAATGAATTTAATCCATTTTGGAATAAGGCTGTAACATAACAAAATGTGGAAAAAGTGAAGCGCTGTGAATACTTGCCGGCTGTACAGCAGATTTCACTGAATTTCTTCCCACTGATTGCTGATAAGTGCAAACATCTGCTGAAGAGACTGGGTAGAAGAGAAAACCTACAGGACCTTGGCCCTCCATGGCACATGATTGGACACCCCTGTTCTAGATTCTGACTTTAATTTTATTTCACACATTGAAAATGAAACAAAAATCGGATTTTACCATCTTAAGAATATAGCCAGAGTCCGCCCTTTTCTCTCTCTTGTCAGCACGGAGGTCTTGATACATGCTTTTATTACCAGTCGTATAGACTATTGTAATGCCCTGCTCTCTGGTCTTCCCCAAAAAAAGGATATCACATTTCCAACTGCTCTAAAATTCAGCTGCACAAGTGTTGACAAGGACCAGGGGGCGGGTGTATATTACAACAGTTTTAGAATCACTGCACTGGCTCCCCATGCGTTTTAGGATCATTTTTAAGGTTCTCTTCGTAGTTTTTCAATGTGTCTTGGGCCTTTTTTTCTATCTTCTTATCTATCTGAGCTGCTTTTATCTTATGAGCCCTCACGGACCCTGAGGTTCTCTGGTACCAGCTTTTTAATGGTTCCCAAAGTCAAGACCAAGACCTTTGGTGAAGCTTCCTTTCACTTTGATGGTCCTCATCTGTGGAACATGTCATGATTGAGAGAATGATCAGCTCACGTGCAGGGATCTTACACCAGTGAACACACACAACACAGAGAAGCTACGTTTAAACACAATTTTATTAATCAAAAGGAGCGCGAAGTTAGGAAAGGACGCCACTCGCCAGAGGAGAGCCCAGCCTGTAAAGGGAAGATGAGAGCTGGTTAGTGAGAGGAGGGAGACTGGAATGGGAATTCCAAGAATGCAACTTACGGGAGGCGAGCAGAGAACCCGACAGACGAACCCAGCAGGAACAGGCAAACCAGCGAGATGGAGTTGGCAGGGAGTGGGGAAGGCGTGGGGCTGGGTGAAGTGTCTGACCAGGTGGAGTGAAGCAGCCTGGAGCGACGATGGCAGTGATGGAGCAGGTGAGCGCACAACGAGCCCCGGAGACACACCGCAAAGATGGCAGCAACCTGGGGAAGAGGAGGAGAACAGGGATAACAATTGGGTTCCTCGAAAATGAGCAATCACTGACTTGCTTACTATGGCAGTATACCCAACAAGCCAGCGCTCGAGCATTCACAAACTGGTCCTTTTAAGCACTGGCGATGAAGAGACAGCAGATGCGTCCACTCACACAGGTGTATTGATTAGCTGCGGAGCTGGGGAACTGTCACAGGAAGGGAGGGGGAGTACCTGCTCACCTGGTCATGACAGGACAGCCTGCCAGAGAGCCTCAGGGCTGCAGAGTCGATAGATGTTTTTAAGAACAGGCTAAAGACCGACCTTTTTAGTTTGGCTTTTAACAAACCTGTTTATTATTGAAGTAGTCATTTATGTTCCATTGTTTTATGTTCTTCTTGGCGCCATTTTTTTTTAGATTTTCTCATCTTTTCTTATTGATGTGTTTTAGTTCAGTTTTTAAGTATGGGTTTTTAGTTCCTCATGTTTTTGTGTGTTCTTAGTTTCTTTCTGTACCTTTTTAAATTTGGCTTTTATTAAACCTCCATTTGCTTTTAGATTTTGTTTTGATGTGTTCTTAGCTCAGTTTATAAGTATGAGTTTTTAGTTCCATTTGTTTTATGTGTTCTAAGTTTTATCTTGTTTTTGTGTTTTAGCTCCAGTGTTTCCTCACTGGAGACTCTCATGCTGGATGCTGCCTGGCCCACTTGCAGGAGTGCTGGTCTCGTGGATCGCTCTTGCTTGGGAGAGGGGGGCTTTTTGTCACTGCCTACAGCTGTGGTGCAGGCCCCAGCCTGTCCTTGTTGGGGTGGCCTCTGTTGTGCGCTCTGTGGTTATGGGCATCAAATACACAGGAGCATGCTTATCGATACAAATGGTCTTAAGGAGAGAAATGTGGAAGGACAGATGGTTGGATGTCTTTAAAGAAGACACTTAAAAACTTTCATCAGTATGTCTCCTGCCCAACCAGGCGAAAAAAGACATTGGACCTGTGCTATGGATCCATAGAGAGGGCCTATAAATCACTCCCCTTCCTCCTTTAGGATCATCAGATCACAACTGTGTTCATTTGCTGCCCACATATAAAACTGCTCTCAGAAGAGGCAAAGTGGAGACCAGAGACATTGATGTGTGGACAGAGGATTCAGAGCACAGCCTCCAGGAATGCTTTGACTGTACAGACTGGAAGATGTTCATAATGGCCTGCGGGGATGATTTGGACTCTCTGGCTGAGCTCACATGCTCATACATGGCTTACTGTCAAATAAGTTTGTTCCACGTAAACGTGTCAAAATATACCCCAACAACAAACCATGGGTTACTAAATCAGTTAAATCCTGCTTACAGAGGAAAGCTCTTGCCTTTAAACAAGGGTCTGTTTCTGCGCTACAGGTTGCCACCAAGGAGCTGAAGGCCGAAATTTTAAGAGCAAAACAGAATTATAATTCAGAGTTGGAAAGCAAGATGGCTGCAAATAAACTTGGTTCAGCCTGGGCCAGTATGAAAACTATTGCGGCCTTCAGAGCACAGAGCGCAGTAATCGTGTGTTTTTAGATGGTTTTAGTTCAGACACAGAGCTGGCTAATGCTCTTAATTGTTTTTATGGTCGTTTTGACTCCTTTGATTTTAGCACAGAAATCCAAGATTTGAAACAGAAACTCAAAGACAATCAGCACTTTAATATTGAGATGCAGGATGTTAAAAGGGAGTTCCGCGCTGTAAAAGTGAACAAAAGTCAGGGCCCTGATAATATATGTGGACGCCTGGTAAAGTCCTGTGCACATGAACTGAGTCCTATATTTCATTATATTTTCAATAAGTCCTTACAGACACAACATGTGCCTAAGATCTGGAAAGATGCCGTGGTTGTTCCCGTTCCAAAATCCAGCTGTCCTAAAAACGGTAAACGACTTTAGACCAGTTGCTTTGACTTCAAATTTAATGAAAATTTTGAAAAACTGGTCAGACGTGAGGTCCTAAGGCAGACTGAACATGCATTGGATCCTCTGCAGTTTGCCTATAGGCCTCACAGAGGAGTGGAGGATGCCACTGTCACTCTGTTTGACATGCTTTTTAAACATCTGGATTGTAATGGGACACAGCCAGGCTTTTATTGGTGGACTTTTCCTTCTGCCTTTAATACAATCCAACCTCATTTTTTAGTTGAAAGGCTCCTGCAACAATTTGATTTAAGCAATAATCTGGTGGGTTGGATTCTGGATTTCTTAAACCAACAGGACGCAGAGAGTAAGGGTCAATGGCACATTGTCTGACCCTAAAAGTGACTCTTCATACTGGCTCTCCTCAGGGGTGTGTGCTGTCACCACTACTCTTCATCTGTACACAAACATGTGTCGGAGCAGACATGACAACAGACACATTATAAAGTATGCTGATGACTCAGTCATTGTCAGTCTCCTCCAGGATGGTGAGAGTGGCCACGGCCCAGTAGTTGATGACTTTGTTCACTGGTGTGAGGATTCTACCTGCAGCTGAATACAACAAAACGAAAGATATGATTATTGACTTTAGGAGGAAAACTCCCAGGCACAAAGTCACCATACTAAAGGCAGACACCGAATGTGTACAGTCGATACAAATATCTTGGGACAATTATTGATAGTGGTTGAACTTTGAGGTGAACTGTGAAAGGGTGTGCAAAAAGGCGTCAGCAAAATTTGCATTGTTTGAGGAAACTTGCACGCTTCCAAATTGACCGAACCATAATGACTAAGTTCTATCGGGCTTTTATTGAATCTGTTTTATCCTTTTCTTTAATGTCATGGTTTGGTCAGATAAAACTGAAACAGAGGAAATCCTTGGATCAGGTAGTCAGATGGTCCAGTCGTTTGCTTGGTGAGTCACAGCTGAGCCTGACATCCCTGTACACCAGACAAGTACAGAGGATGGCGACTCGATTTTAAATGATGACTCCCACCCTTTGCACTGCAACTTTCAGCTTCTTCCCTCCAGATGGAGGTTTGCTGTCCCAAAAAGTAGAACCCAGCGCTACAAAAACAGCTTTGTCCCTGCTGCTGTCAAAGAGTTGAACAAGCTATAAAAATTATATTGTACATATTTTATATTTACCTATTTTGTAAGATGTGTGCCTGTGTTTGTGTCTATGTTGAATGTAATTAGTGGCTTGTAAATATGGATGACACCAACTGCAAATCAAATCTACCTACGGGTACAAATAAAGGAACCTGAACCTGGTTGTGGATTTTGCTAAAAGGAAGGAAATAACTGTGGTGAACACATATTTCAAGAAGAGGAACATAGGGTTGATTTACAGGAGTTGAGGAAGGTGCATACAGGTGGACTACATCTTGTGCAGAAGGAGAAAATCTGAAAGAGATGAGAGACTGCAAGGTGGCGGCAGAGTGAGTATGTAGCTAGACGGCATCGGATGGTAGTCTGTAGGGTGACTTTGAAAGCAAGAAGAGGAAGAGAGTGAAGGCAGATCCAAACATTAAGTGGGAGAAGTTACAGAAGGAAGAAGGTTACACAGAGTAAAGTGTTTCCCCTGGGTTTACAGCCTGGTATGAGGGGGGCAGTGTGAAGGTCGACAATGCCAAACTCTTACAGGAATCATGGTGTTCTGGCGCTATATAAAAAAAATAAAATTAAATTAAAACTAGTGTATTGCCTGTAGAACACAAGTATTCCCGTCTGAAAAAGGTAGCCCAATTCGACTTTACACCTTTCAAACACAGCCTACATTTGTAGTCACATTTCAAACTGGAATGCAAAGAAGTATAGCCAAAACACTGTGTTCCAAATTATTATGCAAATAGGATTTTAGTGTCATAAACATTCAATTTTTTTTGTTTTTCAATGAAACCCATGGATGGTATTGTGTCTCAGGGCTCTTTGGATCACTGATATCAGTCTCAGACACCTGTCATAGTTTGCCAGGTGAGCCCAATTAACCTCTTGCACTCCGGGATACCGCGGGCAGTCACGTCTCTGCGTCCTAGCGCACACTGAAAAAAAAAAAAGCTGCATTTCCGTTCTTCCACTACAGACACAGCCACGAACAGAAAGCCAAAGGAGTGCTTTGATTGGTTTAGATTTGATTGACCTCTCATTCGACTAATAAGAGCCTTGAATTGGGTTTCTGAAACCTTGAAGAACCAATGACTGAAAACCTAGCAAGAAGGACCCGCCTACCAACGGCTGCGAATACAGCGAGCCAATTGAAGCAGAGAAGTTCCACGATTGAAAGCGTGCCTTGCGTGCGTAAAATCTGTTTTGTGTAAGCCGCTGGGTGACACACAAGCGTTCGCCAGTCTTTTTTTCTTACTACTGTTCTTATTTGTTTTGAAAAATCGTTTGCCAAAACCGCAATCATGGAAGCGCAAAACTGCAATAATGGAATCATGGTTTGACCAGGTCACGTGACCAGAACCACGAGTCGTAACAGCAGACCAGCGTCATGTTCGTTGACATTGAGGGAAGAGAAGTTCGCCAGCGACACTGCTGTTGTGGACAGGTAAGTGTTATAAGCTAAATTATTCTTTATCCCTGAAAATTGTAATCAAAATGACTTTTGACCGATCGGTAAATTCCAACTGTGCGTCATCGCCACATGACGGACCGGTCCGTGCGCCGCGTCCGGACCGTGAACCCCCCCCCCCCCCCCCCGCTACTCTTCTGTAGCAGATTGCAGATATATTGCAGATATTTTAGTACAACTGTGCGTAGTAGACCGCGGCGCACCGTCACCGCGGTCCGTCATGTAGCGATGGACGATGTTTGTCCTCTGTAGCGGGTGGGAGTTGTTATCCTCTACATTAGATATTTTAGTATTATTTTTAGTGCACTGTAGGTTATTTTTTCTTGTAAAAAAAAAAAAAAAAAAAAGCCACATTTTTTTACGTGGCATGCCTCTTTGTGTGTGGGGGCTTGTTTGTTCATTCATTCATAAATAAACAACCCCCCCCCCCCACACACACACACACATAGCCCTGAGTGTCACCTTTCATTAGAGCCCAAGATGAAGCTTCTATATTGAATCATTCAAAATTTACAGACGTTTTTCCAAACTGTGCAATTTGGCACAGTTCAAAAACGCCTGGGAACAACCTGACAAAAAAGCTGTGTAATATATTCATTTTTTGTGGTATTGTTACAAAATTTTGACCTCTGCTGGATAACACTTGGTTCTACATTTCTGGTGCATTTTCCAGCCAGATCTGACAGCTGTGTTATGGCAAGCATTTGTATCCAAAAAATACACCAGGCAAACTGTTATTTTCTTCAAGTCAGTATGTGTTAGATGACTGTTACTCAGTGGCCGGAGCACTTAGAGAGATTATGACGGTTTGCCAAAAAATTCAGTGTGTTCTTTCAAATGAACCACCCCCCATGAAGATGCTGCAAAGGGTTGAAGAACAGCTTTTGATTTACTTTGGGTACATTATTTGTATGCGTTTTTAGGGAAATTGACCAGAGTGCAAGGGGTTAAAGGAAAACTACTTAAGAAGGGATGTCCACATATTAAGTATGCTACAGGTTTAAAGCAATATGGGAAAGAAAAAGGATCCCTCTACTGCCAAAAGCATCAAATTGTGCAATGCCTTGGACAAGGTATGAAAACATTAGATATTTCACAAAAACTTGAGCATGATCATCGTACTGTGAAGAAATTTGTGGCTAATTCAGAACACAGACAGGTTCGTGCAAATATAGGCATAATGAGGAAGATTTCTGCCAGACAAATTCATCGGATTAAGAGAGCAGCTGTTAAAATGCCATTCCAAAGCAGCAAATGAATATTTGAAGCTGCTGGTGCCTCTGGAGTCCCATGAACCTCAAGGTGTAGGATCCTCCAGAGGCTTGCAGTTGTGCATAAACCTACTGTTCGGCCACCCCTAACCAATGCTCACAAGCATAAACTGTTGCGGTGGGCCCAGAAATACATGAAGACTAATTTTCAAACAGTCTTGTTTACTGATGAGTGCTATGCCACCCTGAATGGTCCAGATAGATGGAGTTGTGGGAGGTTGGTGGATTGCCACCATGTTTCAATAAGGCTGCGACGTCAGCAAGGAGGTGGCAGAGTCATGTCTTAGGCTGCAATCATGGCAAGAGAGCTGGTAGGCCCCTTTAGGGTCCCTGAAGGCGTGAAAATGACCTTGACAAAGTATATAGAGGTTCTGACTGACCACTTTCTTCCATGGTACAAAAACAAGTACTGTGCCTTCCGTAGCAAAATTATCTTTGTGCATGACAATGCACCATCTCATGCTGCATAGAATACCTCTGTGTCATTGGCTGCTATGGGCATAAAAGGAGAGAAACTCATGGTGTGGCCACTATCCTGCCCTGACCTCAACCCTATTGAGAATCTGTGGCGCATCCTCAAGCAAAAGATCTAGGAGGGTGAGAGGCAGTTCACATCAAAACAGCAGCTGTGGGGGCTATTCTGAAATCTTGCAAAGAAATTCAAGCAGAAACTCTCAAAATACTCAAGTTCAATGGATGCAAGAATGGTAAAGGTTATATCAAAGAAGTGGTCCTATGTTAACATGTAACTCTTCCTGTTAAGATGTTTTGATTGAATAGCTTTTGATTTCAGTAATATTTTTGCAAAAAAAATTGTTGTCTTTGGGAGGTTTGTCAGAACAGTTTTGAATATGCTCTAACGGTTGATGACTTGAAAATTATACTGACTGTCATTTGCATTGACTACACTGGTCAACACCAAATTTATTGTCTAAGGGGGCTGCACGGTGGCGCAGTGGTTAGCACTGCGGCAGCACAGTTTACCCCTTGGCCGGGGATTGTGGGGATCGTGGTATGTGGGTTCGATCCAGCCCCCGACCAAACAGTGATCTGTGTGAGTTTGCATGTTCTCTCCCCGTGTTGCGTGGGTTACTCCGGGTTTTCTTCCGGTTTCCTCCCACATGCCAAAGACATGCATGTTAGGTTAATTGGCTGTTCTAAATTGTCCCTAGATATCTGTTTCCTATAGCCCTTTCGAATAGAGGGTTAGTACTAAATGAAAGCGCTTTGATTGGTCTTTGTGACTAGAAAAGCGCTATATAAGTGCAGGTTAGTTAGTTAGTTAGTTAGCTAAGTGTTTTTTTAGCTGATTTAGGACAGTTTTGATGTGCTGAATCCAAAAAAATCACGTTAGTTTTGCTCAATCAGGTCAACTTTTTGAATTATGGCCACATGTGTTTTATACATTTTTGTTACATGTACGGGTATTTTTGCTTTATATGATGCAAAATTCTTTTTATGTCCTGAAATTCTCGAAATTTTGAACAATGATGACATAACATTCAATTTACATGTACTTACCTTTATATAAATGTAAGTACATGCACAGTACTAAGTAAGTACAAGTTTTGACTTAGCACCTGATCGAGAGAAACGGATGTCATTTTCGGATTCAGTGGTGCAAAATTGTCTTAAATCAGTTGAAAAAACACAGACCACTTACAAAAAAAATTATTTTTGTAACCCTGTGCTATTTAGGAAAATCGGAGACAAATATCATTTGCATAATTTGGAACATGGTGTATGTAGGCAATCACACATGTTAGACTTTGACAAATACAGTATGAAAGGGACTGAACGCACAAAGATTTATTTGATTGTGCGAATATTAATTACAGAATAGCTAATTACTGAAAACGAATGGGACATCCAACATTTGCAACTGTTTCAGATCCCTTGTTTATCAGATCACTTATTTGTGTGATCTTTTATGACTTCATAATAGTGTTGTATCTTATACTTTGGGGAATGGGAGTTGTTCAGTCACCTTTAAAATTATTTTAGTTTATATCACTGTTCAGTGATGGAGTTCAGTGTCATTTAATTTCTTCTGTGTTTTGTCAGTAAACTCATGCAGTACTATGACAGGAAACGTTTACAAATATTTGAGACCCATTGTAGTGCAGCATTTTATATTTTGGCACTATTTTGTTATTAAAAGGTTTTTAAAACTGTAATCAAATGAATAAATGACAAAGCACCAACATTATTACATACACAGCAGAAGGCTCTGTTTGACTACAACCGCTGCATCAGTGCTGCCCATTTGTCAGTAAATATTTAAGTGAAAATTATTTATTTTGTTATTTGGGTGATTTTGTGTCCTGTTTAGTCGTTAAGTCATTCTGGCCATTCTGCTCCACAATCATAGCGGTATTATTTTTAAGTTTTTAGTTTTTATCCCCGTGCTGGTCGAAGCTCAAAAGGCTCTTTGACCCCTTTGGGCTTCGACTGGCAGGGGATATGTTATAAATGGTAAATGGCATTCCCTTATATAGCGCGTTTTTTTTTTCATCTCTAGACGACCATAGTGCTTTAACCCGATCTTTCTATTCCACCCATTCAGACACACATTCACACAATCATTGTGTGAATGTGAATGTGAACAATTTTTGGCTGCACGGTGGCACTGTGGCAGCACAGTTTTACCCTCGGCCGGGGGATCGCGGGATCATGAGATCGTGGGTTCGATCCCAGCCCCCGACCAACAGTGAGCTGTGTGGAGTTTGCATGTCTCCCCGTGTTGCATGGGTTTACTCCAGGATTTCTCCGGTTTTCCTCCCGCATACCAAAAACATGTAGGTTAGCGGCGCTCGCGCACGCAGCGACCACAGCCAGTGGCTTGTCACCAGACTGCAAACCAAATCTACCTACGGTACAATATAAGTAACAAAAAAAAATAAAAAAAAAATGGATGGCAGCAAGGCTACCATGCACAGGCATTGGCCTGACCCACCAGGAGCAACTGGGGGTCAGTGTCTTGCTCAAGGGAGACTGTAGGCTGCAGTCAGTGCAGGGAATCAACCCCTAAACCTCTGATCAGTAGTCAGCCACACTACACCTGCGCCACAGCCCCCCCCCCCCTTCCCCATGGGGTCAGTAATGGTCAGTCCGTCCATCCGGTCCCATTTTTGTGAAATCAACTCCTGCCGACAGCTTTGGTCCGATTCTTTTGAAACGTGGTACCAGGTTTGATATACACTAAGGATGCACATATTGCTATTTGTTCTGATCGATGATTTTTGCAGAATTGTAACCCCTGACCTATGACCTCCTTTTCACCTCATTTTCATAGACAGTAACTTTCATAGATAAATAACTGTCTGTCCCAGTCGGTGACAGAAATTCTTTTTTGACACGGCTACAACAACATAACACATTCAGCACTCAGACATGTTCAGACTCACAAGATAAAAATAGTTGTTAAAAAGGAAATATGGTTAAAAGGAAATAAAATAATAATGTGGCAGAAAATATTAATTACTATTAAAAATTAATAGTGATTAATAGATAATGGCCAATATCTAATCTGTGATAACTGTTGATTTTGTTCAGGAGGTTTATTGCAGAGGGAATAAATGATTTCCTGTAAATGTTTTTATGGGCCAGTGGAACTGTTATATCTTCTTTCCGATGGCAGCAACTGAAAAGAGCGATGAAGGGGGTGAAATGGAATCCACTGTGATCAGGGTGGCTTTCCTGATCAAGCGCTGATGCAGTTCAGACATTGGTGGCTGTGGTAGCCAATGATTTTGCTAGTCTTGTGAAATCAGCTCCTCCTACAGTTTTGTTCTGATTGTTTTGAAACTTGGTTCCATGGTTTGAGATACTCTGATGATGCGCATATTGCAGTTTCACTCATTGGATGACCTTGAAGTCAAAGGTCAGGTTAGATTTTCCTGAATCATCTAACACAATATAGTAACTTACTTACTGTTTACTACTCCTGCGGGGTAGAGGTGGGTGGCATCACCATGCGTAGAACCAATCAGGTTAGCCAGTGCATGCCAACATTGCCGGTTTTGAGCCAGCTCCTCTGTGTCACCAACAACGACTCCAAGCTGTTGGAGGTCTCTCTCCACCACATCAACCCATCTGGTGTGTGGCTTGCCTTATGGTCTTTTACACTCTGAGGTCTTGGAGTCGAACATGAGGATGGCTTTTGTCGGATGTTCTGCTGGGAGGCGGTGGACATGGCCAAACCAGCGGATACGCCACTGTGTAATAAGGTGGGATGCTGCAGGCTGATGTGTGCGGGCTCGGAGTACGTCATTAGAAGTTCATTGGGGTCACCTCATGTTCTCGATGGTTCTGAGGGCCCGACTATCAAACCCATCCACTCTCGAGGCCAGAGTCTTATTCGTTGGCCATTTCTCTGCCCATAAAGTAGGATGGAGAGGACTGACAGATTGTATATGCAGAGCTTTTGTCTTTTGGGAGATTAAATAATGGTGTCAGAGAGGTTTCCATAGTGCCTGCAGGGCTGATGCATCAAGGCCACGTCTGTGGTTGATCTTTGGTTTCATGTCCCCGTTGTTGGTCACTGAGGAGCCCCAGATACACAAATAATAGTGTCTATCGTGGTCTCTCTCCTGAATCTGGGCTTTGTCATGGCGAGGGAGCTTGTGTGTTCCAATGATCCGAAGAGTGTTACCGTCTGGAGCTTGCTCTGGTAGGATCACCCTTGGTGGGCCAGTCTCTTAGGGAGGTTTCAGACAAACGGTGACACAAGACATGTCGGCATGCCTTTAGATGGCAGCCCCATCATCGACTATCCTGCGGAGGGCTAACAACCCACCCAGGAGGAAAACTACTTTATGAAACCAATACAGTAACTACTGAAAGAAATGATGTAGGGCTTTTTGAAATCAATACAGTAGTTGTATCGAATACACATCTTGGACGACTTACACCCTCATCTAAGTATGAATTTGGGGTCACAGGGCCAAATGTCAAAGCTCAAAGTTAACATTGCAGTTGCACTATGGTAATGATAAATGCTACATTTACTATTACTATAAACGAGTAAAGCTAGGGCCGCAAAACCTGGTATAGATAGATAGATGTACTTTATTGATCCCAAACTTACAGGTTCAGCTTGGGAACCTGACCTCTGACTATGGGTTTGGGATCAAAATGTCAAAGGTCAAGGTTAGCATTCCATTTACACCATTACTATAAAATCAGTAAAGCTTGGGCCACCAAACTTGGTCCACAGGTTCCCCTTGTGATCCTGACCTCAGACTATGGATTTGGGATCCAAAGGTCAAGGCTCACACCCCCTACCCGAAGTGGTGGCCCTCGTTGATAGAGCATCTGCCCCACAACCGGGAGATTGGGGGTTCAAGTCCCCGACCAGGTCATACTAAAAACCATATAAAAATTTTACTTCTCGCCTTCTAACTTGGTGCTCGGCATAATAGAATGGGGGAAGGAGAAGTTGTTTGTGGCATTGTCTTGCATGGCAGCGACCCCGCTGATTCTACATGTGATTAACATTGTAGACAGGAGAAACGTAATTTCGTTCTACTGTACAAGATTGTCAGTATGGACTCACAATAGAGATGCCTTATTAGTGTACAATGAGTAAAGTTTGGCTCACTAAACTTGGGTCACGCAGGGTCACTCTGAGACCATAACCTCTTACTACAAGTTTGGGGTCAACAGGTCAAAGGTCAAGGTTGGCACTCCCTGTGATCTCTTACTATAGAACATGTAAAGCTCTCTAGGGTCACCAAACGTTCTCCTCTGGTCACCTTGAGATCCTGACCTACAATTATGGGTTGTATACTTTGTGTATATTCATGGATGATGAGCTTATCATAATTTGGTTCTGCCACAGTAATTATATTGAAAAGTTTAAACTGCTTTCTGTCAGCAAGTATTGGGATCTTAAAAGAAAACAGAGGCGGGAGATATTGCACTCGCCTCAGAGTGCTCTTGTTAGATACTCGTGCGGGAGGAGCGCTACTGGGGCTTCGTGGTCCTGCAAAGGACAGTGGTACCACATGGGTAAAGCAGCAGTCGGAACTTCTGTCTACCACTGACTGGGCAGGCTGGGCTTGCCGGACCACGGTCCACCGATTGAGCCGCTGCTTCTCCCGGCGTGTCGGATACACCGGCATTCTCTGTCAGACCCCAGGTCCTTGCTGGCAGTCCTACCAGTCTACTTGTGCGCTTCATTTTCTCCTCATATTTTGAATTATCCTTTAGACCAGGGGTGTCCAATCATGTGCCATGGAGGGCCAAGACCCTGCAGGTTTTCTCTTCTACCCTGTCTCTTCAGCAGGTGTTTTCACTTATCAGCAATCAGTGGGAAGAAATTCAGTGGAATCTGCTGTTGAAGACAGTGGTTGGAGGTAAAGCCTGCAGGGTCTTGGCCCTCCATGGCACACGATAAGGCACCCCTGCTTTAGATCTGTGCAATAACGGCAACGTTATGGAATAATTATTTAAGCATTACATCTTCAGTATTATCTTTTCTAGTCAAATTGTTGTTTTTTTCACTTCCTTGTTTTGTTCACTGAGCACTTTGGTGACTGGTTGTGATGCCGCATATTATCCCAATTAGTACAGCGTCAATCCGAAATCCCGCCCACACTCCCTGGCTCCCTGGCTAAACTTTTATTGATAAAAATTACATATTTTGACTGAACATCTCCATACTCGGGGATGCACACCCTCATTGCCTCAGCAAAAGACTTTATAAAACTTGTGGTCAGTCTGACAAACAGTTTGAGAGATATGTGAGGAATACACACACACGCACCAGAGATTCCTTGCATTTATTGTTAGATAGATAGATTACTCACAAGAGTTAGGAATATTTGGGTTTGGGTGAAATTATGGAAAATGTAAAAAGTTCACACTACCGAGATATTACATCAGAAAGTAGGGCATTTAAGTAGAATCATGTAATGGTGATTTCCTCATCTCAAATAGTTTATTGAAACAAAAGCCAACAATGGTGGGGTATACCACAACAAAAAATTTAAATGTCTCAATAACTTGTCATGTGCCTCTGAGCATCAATTACAGCTTGACAATGACGTCTCATTCTGTTCACAAGTCGACTTATTGCATGCTGAGGCATGGCCATTGCACTTTTCTTGAAGTTCTTGCCCTAAGGTCAGTTGAGGTTATGGGGTGCAGGGCTACAATCCTCTAGATGGCGACCTCAGCTTATCCCATAGGTTTTCTATGGGATCAGGTCTGGAGAAAGTGCAGGCCACACCAACTTGAGATACCCCAGCCTCCAACAGCTGGTTCCCTAACGATGTGACCTTGATGAGCTGGAGCATTGTCGTCCATGAAGATGAAATTAGGCCTGTGTTGTTCAGGCAGGGGCACAATGACTGGATTAATGATATTATTCGGGTAGTATTGGCTTGCCACTGTACCATTCACAAGGTGTAGGGCAGTTCTGTATTGACTAGACACACCTGCCCAGACTGTAACATGGTGACAACAGTGGCTGATGCATAGTGCTCTCCTTGACGTCTCCAACATCGTTGGAGGACATCATTTCTGCTCACTGTGAATCAACTTTCATCAGAGAACAGTATTGAGGCCCAATGGACCCTTGTCCAGTGTAAATGCTCCATGACCCATGCAAATGATGATGCCTGTTCCTTGTGGTGTGGTCAGGTACCCTTGCAGGTCATCTAGCACACAGACTACGCTGATGTAAATAGTTTTGAATCGTCTGACATGACACTTGGGCACCTCTCACCTCCCTTAAATGTGCCTGGAATTGAATGATATTCATTGTCCAGGTCCGCAGGGCACTGTTCACAATGAAGCGGTCATCACCGTGGGATGTGGCCAAAGGACTTCCACTTCTATGCCTTTCTGTGACTCTTCCAGTCTCTGTATCTCTGTTGCAACATGCTGATGACACTTTGTGACACTCTAAGCTCAATGGCCACTTCCTCTGAGAACATCCTGTTTGAAGCTCGCAATGGCAAGGTACTATTGATCAGTTGTTAGGTGTCGTCTTGCTCTCATGATGTCAAGTGGGAACAGCATGATGAAGAAGACTGTTTAAACACCAATTCTAATTGAACCAGAAAATTTATTTGGTCGATTCATCGATCAAAACACCTGTTGTGAATTTTGCCGTTAAGCACATTGTTACAACAGCAAGTTATGCAGAAAGTACTGAAACATGAAACAGTTGCACTTGGTGCATTCAAAGGGTTAGAGAAGGTCAAACTACAGTAGGTTCACCTGTAAAGGTTATAGTTACATTTTCGGTGCATCCTGAAATTTTATCCGAAAAACCAAATATCCCTAACTTGTTGTGAGTGTGTAGTACAGTTGCACAGTCCATTGTAAACACAAGAAGTTATTTAAAATATCTTACTAATTCATTAAGAAAAAGAAAATTAATAAAATGTTGAGACAAAGGTTAGAAAATCACGAGAAATGTAGCTCATTTGCAATAATGGAGGCGTACACCTCATCACAACTCCCCCCACTTGGGAGATCGGATCACAACTTGGTTTCATCTCCGACCGGTGTACAACCCCTAGTGCACAGACAACCTCCGGCCATGCACACTGTGGAGTTATGGGTCTGAGGCGACAATGGAAACTCTAAAGGACTGTTTTGAAGCCACTGCCTGGAAGCAGCTCTGCCGATCCACCATGGTGAGGACATCGATGGCCTCATTCACCACCTTCACGGGCTACCTCAGCTTCTGTGTGGACAAATCCGTTCCCACCAAGACCATACGGCGTTCACTCAAACAACAAACCCTGGATCAACCCTGAGATAAAAACACTTCTGAGAGAGAAGAAAGGATCTTCAGGTCGGGGAACAGGGAGATGCTGAAGTCCGTACAGAGGGAGCTGAGGAGAAAGATCAGAGAAGCAAGGACAGCTTCAGGAAGAAGAGGAGGACAAGCTGCAACAGAGCGACATCAGCGGGGTCTGAGAAACCTCAAACCATCTCGGGGCTCCAGAATACCTCCCCCCCCAGCCACGGGGGGGCAGGGAGTGGGGCGAACAACCTGAACTGTTTTCAATTAGATTTGACCAACCACCCTCCCCCCTGTCTGCACAACAACCACTGCTGCCTCTAAGAAATCAAGTCATGCGGCCCACTCCCCCACTCCACCGACACCCCCCCCCCACTCCCAACACACAGCCCCCATCCTGACCCTGACCAAGACCCAGGTAGGACAGAGCTGAGGAAGATCAAGAGCGAGGAAGGCGTCGGACCGCGGACGGCATCAACGCAAAGCTCCTCAAGTCCTGTGCAGACCAGCTGTGTGGGATTGTGACGTATATCTTCAACATGAGCCTGAAACTGGGGAGGGTACCACAGCTGTGGAAAACATCTTGTGTGGTACCTGTACCAAAAAACTTCCCACCCCAAAGACCTGAACAGCTACAGACCGGTGGCCTTGACGTCCCACTTGATGAAGACTCTGGAGAGACTGCTCCTTGCTCATCTCCGCCCCCCTGGTGGAACCAGCGATGGATCCACTCCAGTTCGCCTACCAGCATGGCATTGGGGTGGAGGAGCGGTGATCTTCCTCCTTCACCGTTCTCTGTCCCACCTGGAGAAGCCCGGGAATATGGTGAGGATCATGTTCTTTGACTTCTCCAGTGCTTTCAACACCATCCAACCGATGATCCTGAAGGACAAGCTGCTGCGCGCAGGGGTGGACCAGCACCTGTCATCATGGATCCTGGACTACCTCACGAACCGGCCTCAGTTTGTGAGAACCCGGGACTGTGTTTCCGACACGATCATCAGTAGCACGGGGGGCCCCCCAGGGAACGGTGCTGGCTCCCTTCCTGTTCACTCTTTATACTGCGGACTTCTCACACAACACAACACATTGCCATCTACAGAAGTTCTCTGATGACTCTGCGATCGTTGGTCTCATCTCCAACGGAGATGAAGCTGAGTACAGAGGCTTATCCAGGACTTTGTGGACTGGTGCCATCGGAACTGCCTCCAGATCAACGCGAGGAAAACTAAGGAGCTGGTGGTGGACTGCCGCAGGCATGGGCAGCCCCTCACAGCACCAGTAATATACAGGAACAGACATCGAGATGGTGACATCCTATAAGTACCTGGGTATTCATCTGAACAATAAACTAGACTGGTCACACAATACTGATGCACTCTACAAGAAGGGACAGCGCAGGCTGTTCCTGCTGAGGAGACTCAGGTCTTTTGGTGTACAAGGGGCGCTGCTGAAGTCATTCTATGACACGGTGGTGGCATCAGCCATCACTTTGGAGTGGTCTGCTGGGGCAGTGGCATTACTGCAGCCGATAGGAAGAGACTGAACAAACTGATTAAGAAAGCTAGCTCTGTCCTGGGGCAGCGCCTGATCCGATGGAGGAGATAGGAGAGAGAAGGACGGTGGCTAAACTGTCATCTCTGCTGGAGTCCGAGTTCCACCCTATGCAGGACATACTGAATGCACTGAGGAGCTCATTTAGCAGCAGACTACATCATCCCAGGTGCACAACCGAGAGGTTTCGTAGGTCCTTCCTACCAACGGCTGTCAGACTGTACAACCTAAGCAGGGCTGCTCGCAGAGATAGCAAAAAGACGTAACAAACTAATAGTTTTTTTGAATGCAAAAGATGCAATAGACTTACACAATGGTCCTCTCCGGCATACAACTAGGAACATACCGGTCGCTATGGAGGGTGAGAATATGTATGGGCACATAATCATACCATGTAGGATAACTAAATAGACGGTTATGCTGTTTCATCCCACCTAGCAACAATGCTCTGCACTGTGTGTGTTTATATATTTACATATTTATTCCATCTAGCTACAATGCTCCGCACTGTGTTTTTATATATCTACATATTATTCCATCTAGCTACATTGCTCCGCACTGTGTGTGTTTATATACTTGCATATTTATTCCACCTAGCTGCAATGCTCCGTACTGTGGGTGTTTATATATTTACATATTTATTCCATCTAGCTACAATGCTCTGCACTGTGTGTCTGTGTGTGTGTGTGTATATATATACAGTATATTTTATAGTAATATGTACATATGTATATTAGCTGCTCTTGCTTGCTTGTTTTTTTTCTTGCCTTCTGATTGTTGCTCTGTGTTGCTATCCCTGTGCTGTTGCAATCCTGGAATTTCCCCGTTGTGGGACTAATAAAGGCTTATCTTATCTTATCTTATCTTAATTTAAAAAAAATTAAGAGCACTGCGGCAGCACAGCAGCTCACCCTTGGCCGGGGGATCCTGGGTTCGATCCCAGCCCCTGACCAACAGTGATCTGTGTGGAGTTTGCATGTTCTCCCCGTGTCTGCGTGGGTTTACTCCGGGATTTCTCCGGTTTCCTCCCACATGCCAAAATATGCAAGTTAGGTTGATTGGCATCAAACTGGGGATTCTAAATTGTCCTTAGGTATGACTGTGAGAGTGAATGGTTGTCTGTCTCTCTGTGTTGGCCCTGCGATGGACTGGCGATCTGTCCAGGGAGGACCCTGCCTCTCGCCCAAAGAGGCTGGGATAGGCTCCAGCCCCCCATCCCCCCCCCCCCCGCAACTCAAAAAAAGGATTAAGCGGAAGAAGCTGAATGAATGAATGAATGAAGAAAAAAATCAAAGGAAATATGACAGAAAATTATTGAAGCAAAATGCAAAGATGGAAGAAAAAAAGATGCCAGTTTATGACACAAAAGTCACAAATTCAAGAAAAAAATGTCAATCCATGAGCAAAATTTTTTCACGTTTTAAAATTTTTTGGAGTTTTTTAAAAGTCTGTCATTTAAAAAAGAATAAAAATAATCATAAGAAAAAGTAGATAATTTATGAGAACACTTCAAATTCACAGAAAAAAATTTCCACATTTTCATTTAAAAAAATCTCTAATTTATTTGGTAGAGTAGCTTGAAACTGTACAGTTATCATTATATACTAGTACATGCCCGTAGAAAGCAAGTGTTCTTGTCTGAAAATAGGTAGCCCAATTAGGCTTTACAGGCCCAAATGTAGACTGTGTTTGAAAGTGTAATACAAAGAGGTGTAGCCTATATGTAGGCAATCACATGTTAGACTTTGACAAATATAAAAGGGACTGAACGGCATTATTGAAAATGGATGGGACATCAAATATTAACAACTGTTTCGGAACCGTTGTTTATTTTTTGTCAGATCACTTATTTGTGTGATCTTTTACGACTTATATTCATAGGTGTTGTATCTTGCACTTTGGGGAATGGGAGTTGTTCAATCATCATTATAATTGTTTTAGTTTATATGTGTAGTTTATAGTCAATCATCAGTAAACTCATGCAGTACTATAACAGGTCACATTTACAAATATTTGAGACCCATTCTAGTGCATCCTTTTATATTTTAGGAACATTATAAGCACAAAACTCTGATATACACAGCAGAATGATTTGTTTGGCTGCATCTGTTGCATCAGTGTTGCCCATTTGTCAGTAAATATTTAAAAATTATTTATTTCATTATTTGAGCGTTTTTGTGTCAGTTTGGTGACGGTCGTTGTTTAGTCAAACTGTGCATGTGGCTGCACATGATATGCAGTTGATCTGGGCATTCTGCTTCACATGGTGATGCTTCACCATTCATGGTGGTATTATTATTATGAACTTTTAATTTTTAGATAGCCATTCGAGCACACCAAGGGGAGTGGCAATGGCAAGTCATGGTCCCGCAAAGGGACTCCCGTCTACTGCTGACCGGGCGGGCTGGGCTTGCTTCCCTGTGAAGGACGACGTTCCGCCTGCTGCTTCTCCAATACTGGTGTTCTTTTGGCAAGCCCCAGGTCCCCGCTAGCAGTCACCGGACCGGCTTATTGCAATCCTTCCCAGGGAGCCAAGCCCAGCAGGCCCAATTAACGGGACGGAGTCTCAGCTGCTGCTTCACCTGTGTCCCACCGCTGTCCTTTGTGGCATTGCAAGTTCAACATGGCGCTCCTCCCGGTGCATGACTATCTAGAAATTAAAAGTTGATCATACCACCATGGTTGTGGAGCGGAATGGCTAGATCAATTGCATATCATGCGGACACATATGCATGCTTTGAGCCCAAATAACGAAATAAATCATTTTTTTTAATTTACTGACAAGTGGGCAACACTGATGGAACAGCTGCAGCCAATTGGATCATTCTGCTGAGTACAATAATGTTTAAAGTTTTGTACTTATAATATTGCTAAAATATAAAATGATGCACTACAATGGGTCTCAACTATTTGTAAATGTGTCCTGTTATAGTACTGCATGAGTTTGACGATGGACTATAAACTGCACATATAAACTAAAACAGTTATAATGATGACTGAACAACTCCTATTCCCCAAAGTGCAAGATGCAACACTTAAAAGGAACTCTGATTATATTGGCATGTCAGCTCTATATGCTTTATTTTTATGTTAGTAACATAACTATAATATAATTTTTTTGAAAATAATTCCCAGTTTTATATATTTTTAAAAAACTTTATTGCGATGTAAATCGCCATTTTTGTTTACGTCGCAATGCATTCTGGGTAGTGATGTAGAATGGTTGCAGCCGTTTTTTCTGTCTTATACAAGCCAAGAAGCAAAGCTATGAACTACTGCCATTTGTCAGTGAAAATGCCACATTGCGCGGCTTTTGGATGTAATTTCCAATCAAAGGGAAATAAAGAGAGCGGGGTGAGCCTCCATAGCTTTCCTAAAGAGGGAAAGTGGAGGAAAAAGTGGGGCGGCAGCAGCTCAGCAGGTAGAGCAGGTCATCTAATAACCCGATGGTTGGCGGTTCGCAT
This sequence comes from Pholidichthys leucotaenia, assembly GCA_020510985.1. Taxonomy (NCBI): domain Eukaryota; kingdom Metazoa; phylum Chordata; class Actinopteri; order Cichliformes; family Pholidichthyidae; genus Pholidichthys; species Pholidichthys leucotaenia. The sequence continues at coordinate 197,910,228 of CM035840.1, forward strand.
CATGCTCTCCCCAGATATCCTGCCGTTGTGTCCCTGGGCAAGACACTTCACCCGCATTGCCTCCAGTGCCCATAACACTGGGTATGAATGTGTAAAAATGTTTAAATGCTCGGTGGTGGCCGGAGAGGCTGTTGGCTTGGATTGGCAGCCACATTTCCGTCACTCTGTCTGTGATCACGCGCTGTACCGCATGCCTGATAAAGCTGACATATGTATTAATCACGCTGTGATAATAGCACAATATCGCTCAAAGCGCGCGCATGAGACATGTCTGTGATCGCACGCTTGTGCTGACCGTTCCTGCCTTTCGTCTCCTGTGGTTTTGGGACGCAGGGGAGATCTATCTTCCTCCACTATCTTACTCCCGAGTGGTACACAGAAGCACAGGCCGTTTTATTTCACCTTAAAATAATGCTTCCTCGAGCGCACGCTGGAGACACTCGCGGAGCGGAGAGACACTCGCGGAGCGGAGTGAAACTTATATATTGTTGATTTACCTACAATAGAATGCTCAAACACAAAAATTGTCTACAAGCATGATGGGCACTGAACTGATAAACATGGACTCTGAGCAACATAAAGCAATTTCTCTGTTGCTTTCTCAGAATGCGGGTTGAACGTCCATAAGCAGCGCTCCACTTTTTTTTTTTTTTTCTGACTGTTGCCAGCCAGATCTTCGACATGTCAAGCCAAGCGCGCGCTTTGAGCGATATCACAGCGTGATTAATACCATAGTCAGCTGTATCAAGTGTTGTGGGATGTGTCTGGTGCGTGTGTTTGGATGGGGCAGCTCGGTGCGTGGACTTAAGTGAGTGGGAGCGTTTTGCGCAGCCGAGCCCCCCCCCCCCCCCCCCCCGGTGTGTGTGGAATGACCTGGAGAGCGAACTGTGTGTGATTTGGTGCGGATAAGTAGAAAGAGCGACGAACCGGAGCAGGTAGAATTTGTTGCTGACAAACAGTGCGGTATATAAATAAAGCCCCCTACCGCTTCAGCAAAACGGCCTGTGCTTCTGTGTACCACTAGGGAGTAAGATAGTGGAGGAAGATAGAATCTCCCCTGTGTCCCAAAAACACGGTTAGGAGACGAAAGGCAGGAACGGTCAGCAACAAGCGTGCGATCACCGACATGTCTCATGCGCGCGCTTTGAGCGATATTGTGCTTTATCATAGCGTGATTAATACATAGTCAGCTTTATCAGGCCACGCGCTATAGCGCGTGATCACAGACAGAGTGACGGAAATGTGGCTGCCAATCCACGCCAACAGCCTCTCCGGCCACCACCGAGCATTTAAACATTTTTACACATTCATACCCAGTGTTATGGGCACTGGAGGCAATGCGGGTGAAGTGTCTTGCCCAGGGACACAACAGCAGGATATCTGGGCTGAGCCGCTGTCGCCCCACTTTTTCCTCCACTTTCCCTCTTTAGGAAAGCTATGGAGGCTTACCCCGCTCTCTTTATTTCCCTTTGATTGGAAATTACATCCAAAAGCCGCGCAATGTGGCATTTTCACTGACAAATGGCAGTAGTTAGGAGCTTTGCTTCTTGGCTTGTATAAGACAGAAAAAACGGCTGCAACCATTCTACGTCACTACCCAGAATGCATTGCGATGTAAACAAAAATCGTAATAAAGTTTTTTAAAAATATATAAAACTGGGAATTATTTTCAAAAAAATTAAATTATAGTTATGTTACTAACATCAAAATAAAGCATATAGAGCTAACATGCCAATATAATCAGAGTTCCTTTTAAGAATATAAGTCATAAAAGATCACACAAAGTCTGACAAACAAACAACGGTTCTTAAACAGTTGCTAACATTGGATGTCCCATTCATTTTCAATAATTCTGTAATTAATATTCACACAGTCAAATAAATCTTAGTCATGTTCAGTCCTTTTCATATTTGTCAAAGTCTAATGTGGGATTGCCTACATATAGCCAACACCTCTTTGTATTTCACTTTGAAACAGCCTACATTTGGGCCAGTAAAGCCTAATTGGGCTACCTGTTTTCAGACAAGAACACTTGCTTTCTACAGGCATGCACTAGTTATAGTATAATTTTTTTACCCATTACATCTTCGCTATTCTCTCTTTCTTGTCAAATTTGTCACTTTTCACTTCCTTTTTTTGTTTGCAAAGCGCTGTGATGACTGACTGGTTGTGATGTCACGTATTATCCAATCAGCATGGTTGTGATGCCGCATATTATTCAGTCAGCATGGAGTCAGTCCGCAACCCCGCACACACTGAAGGGCATTAAGAGACAGCGGTGCTAAACTTTTCTTGATAAAAATCGCATATTTTGATTGAGCGACTCCATATTCAGGGATGCACACCCTCGTAACCTCAGCAAAGCATGTATAAAATCTGAGGCCTGTCTGAAGAACAGTTCAAAAAATATGTTTGGAAAAGACAGACAGGCACAAGGAGATTTTGTGTGTTTATAGATTATCACTCAAATATACATAAGAGAAGTTACCCAAAAATAGTTAAGAAGTCACTGAGATGTGACTTTAATCTGGACAGTTCTGAGGTTTATCTGCTGAATTTATGGCAGTTTTATTCTAAATTTACTACTTTTTCCTTGTAAATCTTAAAAAGATTTTTTTCCCACTTAAATCAGTTTTTTTCTTACAATTTGTGTTTAGTGCTAATTTAAGGCTTTTTTTCTTGTACATTTCTAGACTTTACGCTCATAAATTTGAGATTTTTCCTCATAAATTAACAGTCAAAAGTCAAATAAGCAAAGATGCAGCATTTTCTATTATATTGTAGGTGCTATTTATAGCCTATTAATAGCCTATTTTCCATCCCCCACCCCAGGTGAAAACCTCACATATTCTTGAAACCTAAATGTTTACAGGTATGCATCCTCTTACTGAATAAATTCAGACAGACCCAAAAACTAGGTCAAGGTAAACTTTATTGTCCCCAATGGGGGCAGTTTGCTCGACAGCAGCAACAATTCAGAAAACAAAAACACACATCCAAGATCCACATACTGCAAAGACAGAAGTTACACGGGAGTTACATATTGCTATTCAGGAGGCCAATGGTAGCAGGGACAGATGAACTTTTAAAACTATTTGTTCTGCATTTAGGCAGATCATACCATCTACTTGATGGCAGCATTTTGTACTCCGCCCTTAAAGGGTGACTGCTGTCAGCCAAAATAGCCTGAGCTTTCTTCATGACTCCATCACTGTATAAGGGACCAAGTCTGAGTAAATATGTGCAAGCAATTTTGTTGCACGTTTTCACAATGTGTTCCAACCTCTTCTTGTTCTTCAATATAAGTAACCCAAATCAGCTAATAAAAGAGAAGGTTAAAACAGACTCAATAAATCAAGAATAAAGCATTTTCATAAAGTGTCAACATTAAAACTCCTAAGTTTATGATAAAAATACATGCGCTGGTGGGTCTTTGCACAAATAACATTGACATTGTGGTCAAAAGAAAGTTTGTTGTCAATTAATGTTCTCTGATATTTGGACTGATTCACCACTTTAACAGTCTGACTAAGGATACTGACAGGGTGGACAGGGGAAGGGTTTCTTCGAAAATCAACAATCATTTCTTTAGTTTTGGTCACATTAATGTCCAAAAAGGAAAGTTTACACCACTCAATAAAATCGTCTACCACTGGACCAGGGACAAGGTCTAAATCATTAAGCAAGGACACTATTACAGAATCAGCTGCAGACTTAATGATGGATCTGCACTCATGCTGACTTTGGCACTCATTTGTGTAAAAAACAAAAGCGGTGAAAGAACACATCCTTGGGGGGAGTCAGTGGACGATAAAAGAATATCGGATAAAACTCCATTGACTCTCACCTTCTGGGACCTAACAGTTAAAAAGATCAATGAGCCAACAAATTACCAGGATTAATGTTATAAAAACAGGTGAGTCAATCTGCTTACTGGAGTGGTGGCTCAGTTGGTAGAGCATCCGCCCCACAACCGGGAGGCAGGGGTTCAAATCCCGGCCGGGTCATGCCGAAGACCATATAAAAAAGCGGAACTTCCTGCCATCCAGCTTGGTGCTCAGCAATAATGGAATGAAGGAGGGAAATCTGTGGTGGCGCCTTGCATGGCAGCGGCCCTTCTGATTCTGCACATGGGGTGTGTGTGATTGACACTGTAGATAGGATGTTGCAGCATTGCACCAAGACAAATTCCTAATTTGTGTACTACATGAACAATGACAATAAATCTCATTCTGATTCTGATAAAGCACAATTTCATTCTACTGTACATGATTGGTTGTTGAATGACAATAAAGGGTGATTTAATTGATTTAAAATATGAGGTTGGATACAATTAAAAGCAGAAGAAAAGTCAATAAAAAGCAGTCGCACAAAAGATTTCCCAACATCCAAATGCCCCAGGACTCGGTGGAGTAGGGTGCCTACAGCATCCTCTACACCTTTGCCTGCCCTATAAGTAAGTTGGAGGGGATCCAACTTTCCCTCAGTTTCACATAAAATCTCATTCTTAACTATTTTTTCAAAGACCTTTGTAACAAGGGAAGTTAAGGCTACAGGCCAAAAGTCATTAAGAAATGTTGGGTTCTAATTTGGGGCACAGGTACAATAAGATGGATAGATAAATAGATGTACTTTATTGATCCCAAACTGGGAAATTACAGTGTAACAGCAGCATATTAGGCGACCAAAATGACAGAAATATACACAGCAAATAGACAAAGGAATTACCCCTGGAAAGTAAAACTGCTAAATGACTTGGATACATCATAGATGAATAGATGGTGACCCAAAAAGGTACATAAAACATATCCGCTGTACAATGCAGGACTGTAACAGAGTCTTTCCAAAGATGAGGGACTCTATGAAGCTGAAGTGACTTTGTGAAAATAAAAGAAAAAATTTTAGCCAAAGACTATTCATAACGTTGCAGAATATTCAAGTTGAGGCTGGCGTCATACATTATTGTGAGTTTACCTGTAGAAAAGCTGCAGCAGCCTCCCACAGTTGGGGTAGGGAGGGACCTCTCTGTGTGTGCGCTCCAGGGCAGCGCGTGCAGATACAGGGGAGAGAACGTGTGTGAGAGGAGGGATCATACCATTTGTGTGGAGGAGGGGGCAACTACAACAAACTACTGAATATGTTTTTGTTGTTATTTCAGCTCATCAAAGACAAACTAAAATTTTATAATCACAACTTTTGTCACTCCAATATTTAGGAATGCTGAGTTTAAATTTGAGGGTGCTACAGCACCCCTAAAAAAAGACTTAACACCACCCATGATAGCAGCAAATACTAAAGGAAAATGCCAGGACATCTGTCCATGAACTGAATCTCAAAAGAAAGTGGGTCATGCAGCAAGACAACGATCCTAAACACACAAGTTGTTCTACCAAAGAATGGTTAAAGAAGAATAAAGTTCATGTTTTGGAATGGCCAAGTCAAAGTCCTGACCTTAATCCAACTGAGATGTTGTGGAAGGACCTGAAGTGACCAGTTCATGTGAGGAAACCCACCAACATCCCAGAGGTGAAGCTGTCCTGTATGGAGGATATATTTGAACGATGAATATTTCCATCAAACATTAAATGTTTTCAGTGTCTTATCAAGTTGATAGACAAGTAGGTTTCCACATCAGTGAATGTGTGGAATACTTTTTTGAAATACTTTGTCACAGCACTGTATGTTCACAGCCTTTTTTGTTTGTTTTTCTTTGCTGCTGTAGGAACATGAAAGGAAAAACAGAGTGAAACCTCAGCAGCTTCAGGAAGATGAAGATCCTCCAACTGCCGCAAACAAAGTGAAGTCACACAGTGACAAGAGTAGAAAAAGAAGACGGAGGAGACACCACACCAAGGATAAACAATACTTCTGTGAAGAATGTGGGAGAGGTTTCACACTGTTGGGAACCTTAAAAACACATAAACTGATCCACAGTGGAGTTAAGCAGTTTGTGTGTGGTCAGTGTGGAAAGGCCTTCACTCAGATGAGTAACTTAAGAAAACATGAGCTCATCCACACTGGAGTTAAGCAGTTTGTGTGTGGTGAGTGTGGAAAGGCCTTCACTCAGATGAGTAACTTAAGAAAACATGAACTCATCCACACTGGTGTTAAGCAGTTTGTGTGTGGTCAGTGTGGAAAGGCCTTTACACAACTGAGTACCTTAAGAACACATGAACTCAACCACACTGCTGTAAAGCAGTTTGTGTGTGGTCAGTGTGGAAGGGCCTTTACTCAGATGAGTAACTTAAGAACACATGAACTTAGCCACACTGGTGTTAAGCAGTTTGTGTGTGGTCAGTGTGGAAAGGCCTTTACTCTGATGAGTACCTTAAGAAAACATGAACTTATCCACACTGGTGTAAAGCAGTTTGTGTGTGGTCAGTGTGGAAAGGCCTTTACTCTGATGAGTAACTTAAGAACACATGAGCTCAACCACACTGGAGTTAAGCAGTTTGTGTGTGGTCAGTGTGGAAAGGCTTTTACTCTGATGAGTACCTTAAGAACACATGAACTCATCCACACTGGTGTTAAGCAGTTTGTGTGTGGTCATTGTGGAAAAGCCTTTACTCTGATTAGTAACTTAAGAACACATGAACTCATCCACACTGGGGTTAAGCAGTTTGTGTGTGGTCAGTGTGGAAAGGCCTTTACTCGGATGCGTGACTTGAGAACACATGAACTCATCCACACTGGAGTTAAGCAGTTTGTGTGTGGTCAGTGTGGAAAGGCCTTTACTCGGATGCGTGACTTAAGAACACATGAACTCATCCACACTGGAGTTAAACAGTTTGTGTGTGGTCAGTGTGGAAAGGCCTTTACTCGGATGCGTGATTTAAGAACACATGAACTCATCCACACTGGAGTTAAACAGTTTGTGTGTGGTCAGTGTGGAAAGGCCTTTACTCAGATGAGTCACTTAAGAACACATGAACTCATCCACACTGGTATTAAGCAGTTTGTGTGTGGTCAGTGTGGAAAGGCCTTTACTCAGATGGGTAATTTAAGAAGACATGAACCCATCCACACTGGTGTTAAGCAGTTTGTATGTGGTCAGTGTGGAAAGGCCTTTACTCAGATGGGTACCTTAAGAAGACATGAACTCATCCACACTGGTGTTTAACATTTTGCATGTTAACAGTGTGGAAAAGCCTTTACTCCGATGAGTACCTTAAGAACACAAACTCATTCACACTGGAGGTAATCCATCTGTATGTGGTCAATGTTTGAAGGCCTTTTTGAAGAAAAGTAACTCGGGACAACATCAGCTCCCCACAGTCAAGTTAAATAAACCCATGTGCTGAATTTGAAAGGCTTTTACTGGACTCAATCTTAGAATCACATGGAATGATCCACAGTAGAGTTAAAAGTGAGACACCTTTCACATAGACTTTGGTCTCTTGTGAGACAGGAAGCTCCTCCTATTGTTACAGGTTCAAGTTTAGAAACCCTGAGACACAGGTTGCGCTCGACTTTCTGTCATTTTGACAGACAGGGTTGTAAAAATTCTGTTATGATCTATTAACTGTCATTTTAATTTATTTTAATTAGATCACCTTCAGTGTTATCTGTCAAATGAGCTTCCAGAATTTTCTGTCATTGCTGAAAAATGTGTCATTGAAAGACAATTTTCATTTAATGCAACCTCATCCCTGAGATCAGGCTGTACTGGATTCAAATCCCTTAAACATCTGAACCAACAACATTTCATTTAGAATGCAGAGATGGTCCATGTTTTGATTGCATGTCTGACCTCTTCTTCTCTGTTGCTTTTGCTCAGTCAACTCAGTTCATTTAATTTATTTTCAAATCTGCTTCATTTGCATTGTGCCAAATCACAACCAGGGTTTCCACAGCTGCTGGAAATCCTTAAAAATGCATGAATTTTAATATTGTATTTCAATTCAATTTCAATTCAGTTCAACTTTATTTATATAGCGCCATTTCACAACAACAGTCATCTCACATATTTTCAGGGTTTTAAAAGTTTGAATTTTACAAGAAGTTCTTGAAACAAAACTTGAAATTTTTAGGATGTTTCTTTCTCAACAAATGTCTGAATAAATAGCTATAGTTCACTTGTTATATGGAGAAATAAAATAAATTGGAGAACCTTAAATGACAACTGCTCGGCCTGTGCCTCGGTTGGCTTCTGTGACTGTGGTCAGTAGTGTTAATTTTGGCAGCCCTTTTTTATTTTAGTCTTTGTCTTGTCACATGCTCATTTTAGTTTTATCATATTAAGTCATGTCCATCCTTTTTAAGTTTAGTCACATTTTCCTCTAGTTTTAGTCAGTCGATCAGTACTATTTTAGTTTAATTTTAGTTGATGAAAACTGTTGACATTATAGTCTAGTTTTAGTCAGGGAAATTTGTATTTTAGTTTCTTATTTATGTAAAATAAATTAGCCAAAATAACAATTTTCTTTTGTCAGACCCATTTCAAAATTCACACAATAGGTTATCTTACCCTTATCTGATGAAAAATGATGGAGAAATTATATTTCTAGTCTATTTTTGATTGTTATTCTGATGACATGACATTTAATCATTATTCTGAATTTGCATTTCACTATATGTATCTGATTCTCTGTGAATTGAGTGTGTACTGTTCTGTATAACTGATCTTGTGACCAGCACGTGGCTTCTGAGGTGATACATGACCCTGTATCTCCTTAGTTAAGACTCGGTACCGGTCAGTCTCTGGGACATGACCTTCTATATGTCAAAGAGTAATACTTTCTTAAATTATCTGTACACTTGTGATGTCTTGTGATTCTGCTGACAAAGCAGGCACCTCATATGTCTGTATCTTTCTTTAGTCATGTGGCTCAGATTTAGATACAGTGAACAGTGTATATAAGTTAGATGTCTCAACAGATTTATGCATTTTCCACTTGGTACTTCTGGGTGTGAAACTGTGTCACTGCGCAGGAATAAACCCTTTTTCTGTTCTGACCGCAAATGCCGTTGCTTCATTTTATTCTTTTAAGTTAGAATCCCTCTAACAAAAAATACAGGTAGGAATCCAGCTTTGCAGAGTCGTGATGAAATCCTCACCTTCTACTGGGAGGATGAGTGCAGGGAGTACTGAGCAGCCTATCCGTTGAGCAATCACCTCCTCTTTATGTTGCTCTGGTGAGTCCACTGTGCAGTACCGTGTGTCAGAAAAAATCACGTGAGATAGCTGGCTTGTTTACTTTCATGGGTGGCACTTCCTTCACTTGTGGCCTATCTGGAACCTAGGACAGGAATAAATATGTCAGGGGGTGTTCGGTAGATAAAACATAATTCATTTTAGCCACTGAAACGATAAAGACATGAGAGGATTAGATGCAGTCAGGAATAAGCTTAGTACCTTTGCAAAGGGGCACACACATCTTTAATCAAATTTTGTACAAAGGATTCACACAAAAGTCACAGCATGTTACTATATTCTTGTGAAGTAGGAGTTTGACCAGTCACATCTGAGTTTCCTTTTTCTGTCCACTGTAGAAGAGCCTGTTCCTATTTGACCTCTGATCATGGTACATGCCCGCACGGTTCACTCCCATTCCTTATCACTCAGTTCTCCCAGTGGTCTTCAAAGCACCTGCAGAGATTCACACAGTTTTGACTTACAACTTCATTTAACATTAATGTTTAAATGAGAAAATGTTTTCAGTGAATATACATTTTTTCTATCATTTCCACCCTGTTTTTATGCTTATTGTCCTCATAAAGCATAAAATCAAAACATCAAAATTGAAGTTTAATCATAGATTTAGTCACTATCTTGAAATTAGAAGATTCAAATATTTCAAAGTACTAGTGCATACCCGTGCGTGCCCATAGAAACCAAGTATAAGCAATTATTTCTGCATGCCCGTTAGAAAGTTACTGTTACCATGGCAACAGTAACCATGGTTATGCCTGCCTTTGGTCTTTGACATGGTGACCATGGTAACAGTAACCCTGGTGAAACCTGCTTTTGATCTTTGATGTCACCACTCGTTCAGTGATGCCTGCCTTTGATCTTTGATGATGTCTTAGCGAGTCCTATGAAACCTGCCTTTGATCTTTGACGTCACCACTCGTTCAGTGATGCCTGCCTTTGAGCTTTGACATGGTTACCATGGCAACAGTAACCATGGTGAAACTTGCCTTTGATCTTTGACGTCACCAATCCTTCAGTGATGCCTGCCTTTGATCTTTGACATAGTTACCATGGCAACACAAAGTCCTATGATCGTGACAGATTTCTTGAATTATATATAGAGTGATTTGGCATTGATCAATAAACTTGTTTACTGGCCTAATCTCAGAACTAAAAATGTATAAGCATTATGTGTAAACGTTTGTATGATTGATGTTGCAGTTCAGGTGTCATCTCTCTTTGTCGTAGTAATGCTTGAATCACTGCTTATTGAAATGAAGCCCTCGGCACCATAACAGTGTCCCCATGATAGTAATCTGGGTTCCTTCTCATCTTCCCCACACTTTGCCTGAGATTTAAAGATGGCATCAAACGCTACATGTTTTAATCACTAAAACTTGGACCTACAGTTGTGAAAAACATGAGGGCAACCCATTAAATATTCAGTTCTTTATGAATAAATGTTCACATATCTATGTCTAACCTTGTTTTTGTTTTTATTTGCATTTTTTTTTAACAATTTTAGCCATTTTAAGTGGGAATGAATGTGGGGGTGTCCTAATTTATTCGTCACTATTTGTTTAGAATTCCATTTTACAGAAAATTTGAAAAAAAAAGTAATTCATTTTCAATTGATTAGTTATATGACATGAATCTCCCTATATTTTAACGTTAAAAAACACAGGCTTATACAAGGTGTCCTAATTTTTTCACATGACTATATACTAATATAGGTATCACACTGTAAGTACAACTGGATTTAAATAAGTCATCAAAATTCTACTTTTAGCATTTCAAAATTGTCATATTGCCCGAGCCTCAATAATGACGTCACTAAGTTGGTTAGTTCAGCTACAGTGTGGCCAGTCGTACGATAATTAGCGTATTTGTATGATAATTTTGCCCTCTGTATGATGTATGATCAACAGTGTTGGGAGTAACCCATTATTGTAGCGCCACTACTTTTGCAGCAACATGCTGTGTAATGAAATTACTGTTTAAAAATTCAGTAATGTGTTAGTTACTGAAATTTGATCAGATGCGTTACTTGTTTTATTAATATGGATAGATATTTTTATCGCAAATAAATATAAACTGATCCTACGTAGCTAACGGGTGACCGGGTCACGAAAGGCTTCGAGAAAGGCTTCGGGAGTCAACCCTGAGGAAAAAAATCTGGAGTCGGCGTCCCTAAGGCAGTTCTCTGTTGTGCTCAACATCGTTCTGGCAGCTCCTGCGACGGCGCTGGTGCCAAACTGTAGCAGCCCTGCTGTTCCTTCGGATTCATCAGTGACGTGGAGAGGGGGGACATGCTGCATGGGCAACATCTTGTCCTCCATATCTTCCTTCCCAGGCTTGAATCCTACCAACGCCCAACGCTGGAAGGTAGAACACCGGATCACTGGAGAAGACACTCCAGCTTCACCTTTGGCGTAGACAAAACACGGGGAATGACAGTTACCGGTTATAAGCCACCGCTCAATTGGCATAGAGCGCGGCGCCAGGGGTTGTTCCCGACGGTGGGAGGGATCATCGGATCTCACTGGACAGCTACCACCCGCCTCAAGCTGGGCAGCCCCCAGCCAATAAGGTGTTGTCCCGCCACAGCCTGCTTTCCTCATTGGGTGTATGGGGATGAGGAGAGGTCCGAACGGCAGGCTGAGAACTTTCGCACCAGGCAAGACAAAAAAACAAAAGAGACCAACTCTAAAACTGGGAACTTGGAACGTCCGCACTATGATGACAGGACTCGCTGCTAACCTCAAGGACATCAGCGACACCAGGAAGACTGCCATCATCAATAATGAGCTGAAGAGACTGGAAGTGGATATCGCCACTCTCCAGGAAACACGGTTGGCCGACACAGGCACACTGAGAGAGAAGGACTACACGTTCTACTGGCAGGGAAAGAGCAGTGATGAACACAGGGAACACGGAGTGGGCTTCGCAGTGAAGAACACCTTGCTGAAGATGGTGGAACCGGGCAGCAATGGCTCTGCACGACTCCTCACCCTCCGCCTCAACACCACTCAAGGCCCAGTCACCCTTGTCAGTGTGTATGCCCCAACACTGACAGCCACACCAGAGGCAAAAGACGAGTTCTACGAGAATCTCGCAACAACTGTCAGGATCATCCTCAACTCTGAACAACTCATTCTCCTTGGAGACTTCATTGCCAGAGTGGGTGCTGACCACGACTCCTGGCCCTCCTGTCTTAGACCATTTGGCGTGGGCAGAATGAACGACAACAGACAGCGGCTGCTCGAGTTCTGCACTTATCACGATCTGTGCATCACAAACTCGTTCTTCAAGACCAAGCCGCAACACAAGGTTTCCTGGCGACATCCGCACTCAAAGCACTGGCACCAGCTGGACTTGATCCTGACCAGGCGCACCTCACTGAAGAACGTGCTAATCACCCGTTCATTCCAGAGTGCAGATTGCGACACAGACCATTCATTGGTGTGTTGCAAGGTCAAGCTGCAGCTGAAGAAATTCCATCGTGCTAGACAGCCTGAAAAGGCACGGATTGACACCAGCAAGATGGCCCAACCAGAACTTGTTGATCGGTTTGCCTCCACCTTTGAGAAGGAACTTGGTGTACCACAAGAAGGAGAATCTGCAAAGCAAAAGTGGGACGAGCTGCGAAACACCGTCCACCGCACAGCCTTGGCTACCTTTGGGAGGAAGACCTCGAAGTCACAGGACTGGTTTGATGCCAAGTTGACTGAGATGATCCCCGTCATTGAAGCCAAGCGCTCAGCTCTTGCCGAGTACAAGAAGTACCCAAACGAGAAGAATCTCCAGATTCTCAGGGCTGCGAGAAGCAAAGTTCAGCAGACTGCCCGGCGCTGTGCCAACAAGTACTGGACTCAGCTCAGCCAAGACATTCAAACCGCTGCCATAACAGGGAACATCCGTGGTATGTACGATGGCATCAAGAAAGCACTTGGTCCGGCTCAGAGCAAGACGGCCCCCCTCAAATCCTCCACTGGGGAGATGATCACAGAAAAGAACAAGCAGATGGAGAGATGGTTGGAGCACTACTCCGACCTCTACTCCAGACAGAACACCGTGACACTGTTAGCCCTTGATGCCATCGATTGCCTGCCATCCATTGACGAACTTGACACCGAGCCAACCATCGACGAACTCAGCAAGGCCATTGATAGCTTGGCCGCTGGCAAGGCACCCGGCAACGATGGCATACGCCCTGACCTGATCAAGCACTGCAAGACCGCCCTACTGCTGCCATTGCATGATGTCCTCTGCCAGTGTTGGAAGGAAGGTGCCGTACCACAGGACATGAGGGACACCAAGATCATCACCCTCTACAAAAACAAAGGGGAGTGAAGCGACTGCAACAACTACAGGGGCATCTCCCTCCTCAGCGTTGTTGGCAAAGTCTACGCACGAGTTGTTCTCGTTCATCTACAGAAGCTTGCCGAACGTGTCTATCCCGAGTCTCAGTGTGGCTTCCGCACTGAACGATTGACGGTAGACATGATATTCTCCATCCGCCAACTCCAGGAGAAATGCAGAGAACAGAACATGCCCCTGTACATCGCCTTCGTCGACCTCACCAAAGTGTTCGATCTGGTCAGCAGAGAGGGCCTTTTCAAGATCCTGCCAAAGATAGGATGCTCACCAAAGTTGCAAAGCCTCATCGAATCGTTTCACACCAACATGCAGGGGATAGTGCAGCACAACGGCAACGTCTCAGAGCCATTCAACATATGCAGCGGAGTGAAACAGGGCTGTGTACTTGCGCCAGCCCTCTGGGATTTTCTTTGCTATGCTCCTGAGGCATGCCTTCAGCACAGCAACAGAGGGAATCTACCTGCACACAAGATCTGACGGCAGGCTTTTCAACCTCGCCCGCCTGAAAGCCAGAACCAAAGTACACAAGGCTCTAATCAGAGACATGCTGTTCGCAGACGACGCTGCAGTCGCGACCCACACACAGCAGGAGCTTCAGACCCTGATGGACCGCTTCTCCCAGGCATCAGAATCAGAATAAGTTTATTGCCAAGCACATTTACAAGTAAATAACAGGTAAATATACGAGGAATTTGACTTGACACTGAAAACGTCATAAATGACATTCTCAATGATGCAGCGAGCCATGGAGGCGCCTGTCAGCAGGAGGGGAACAGAAGGCAGTGGGGGGAAGAGGAGGGTGGACACAGTAGGAGAGACAAAAAAGCATTGTTCATCAGAATAAAGTTCATATATGACCGATATTATGATTACAAGAAAAAAACTCTCAGTGCACAATTAGCAGACAATAGAATCCACACAATGACACAAAGAGAGCAGTGAGTGTATATCTTCATCAGTCAGTATAGTGGATCAGTAAGTGTGAGTTGGATGCAATCAGTGGCAAATCAGTTAGGAGGACAACAAAAGTCTCTTCCCCAGCAGATGTTATGTCTACAGTCTGAAGCAAAGGCACGTGTCCTTGAGCACGGCAGATGGAATGGTTGAGCCAGACAGCTGTCCCTGAGAGTTAAATGCTGCCCGCCAATGTTATGAAAACAAATATACTGTTTATTATCTGGAGGACTGAGTGCTGAGGGTGCCGAAAAAAAACAGGTCGAATAGCACTGACTTCAGAGAAAAAAACTTTCTATTCTCTTACGGATTCAGTGCTCCAATTCCGTCATTTTGGCCAGGCATTGAAATCGATTCATGAACATCTCTCAGCATGATCGTGATGTAATCCATTTTCCTGTACAGTTCACCATTGGCCGCTGTCAGAGTCCTGCCCAGTTGGTCAATTTGATGAGTGAGCTTCGCCGGATCCGCTTTTTGATAAGCTCTATCCATCTTCTTCAATTCGCAGTACACCAGAACAATCCCAGATCCAATCAGTAGAATTCCGATGACCATTGCTCCGAAAAGATATAAATCTTCAATATCTTCAGTAGAAAGATCACACAGGCACAAGAGTTTCCAATTGCTTGTGTCCTTTAAATAACCCACAGCAGCAGTTCCTGCAGGACAGATCGGCTCCCCCGGGCCAGATTTCCTCGTTGAAAAAACAGTGTCAATTGCGTTCAAAGCCCAGCTTATTAAAACCATAATTTCGTTAGATAAATCAGCAGTAAAGACACGCAGACAGACAATAGCAAGCTGGGATCCAGTCAGTTAGGGAGGGAGAGAGAGATAGGGAGCCGGAGCTGGGAAGAAAAGCATCTGCTCTCTTTGGAGGGCGGAAGTGAAGAGACTTTGCTAGGACTTTGGGCTTACCATCAGCCTGAAGAAGACTAACGTCTTGGCGCAAGGCACGAAAGCACCACCAACCATCACCATCGATGACTACGAGCTGGAGGTCGTGAATCAGTTCACGTACCTGGGGTCCACGATCAGCAGCAACCTCTCCCTTGATACAGAGATCGGCAAGAGGATTGAAAAATCAGCCTCCACACTCGCTCGCCTCACCACACGAGTGTGGGAGAATCCCAAACTCTCTGTCAAGGCGAAGATGGCAGTGTACAACGCCTGCGTCATCAGCACACTGCTCTATGGGATTGAGACGTGGACAACATACGCCCGGCAGGAAAAGAGACTGAACTCCTTCCACTTGCGCTGCATTTGCCGTATCCTGGACATATCCTGGCAGGACAAAGTGCCCAACACAGAAGTTCTGTCCTGCGCCGGCCTTCCCTCCATGTTCACTCTACTCAGGCAGCGCAGGCTCCGCTGGCTAGGCCACGTTCACCGTATGGAGGATGGCAGAATCCCCAAAGACGTCCTCTACGGAGAACTGGCGACGGGCAGGAGAGACGTTGGCCGCCCACAGCTGCACTTCAGAGACGTCTGCAAGAGACACATGAAGGCCCTGGAGATCAACACAGAGCGCTGGGAGGACCTTGCAACGGACCGCTCCAAATGGAGAGGCACCCTGACCAGACAGCTCAAGGCGGGTGAAGAGAGACTGACTGCTGCAGCAGATGAAAAAAGGACCCGCAGGAAGAACCGCCACAGCCCCAGCAGCACGGAGATCACCCACAAGTGCGACCTGTGTGACAGGGACTGCCATTCGCGCATCAGCCTGTTCAGCCACAGGCGGTGCTGTTCCAGCAGAGTAGACGTTTAGGATTCTCTTCAATGGTCATCATAGACTGACGGAGGCCGACTGACGTAGCGAACGCAGCCGTCAGTCTCCTCAGCGGGTCGGTTTCCTGTCCTGCCCCAATTCACCCCAAAACCCTGTGGGAAGAAATGCCGTGGCATAGCAACTTCTCATACTGAGCCCTGATCACCTGTTGTCCGAGCGGCGAGGATCCACCAACAGCTCCTGCCTCTGTGGTTAAACGTGTATTTTTAGAGCAAGAATCTCACATTTAATATCCACAGTTGTGTAAATGTTTTCTTTCCGCACAGATTTGTTGCAGTAGAGAACAGCTGAAGGTGAACTTTCATTTATCTTTTTTTTTTTTCCACAATATCTTTATTGAACCTTTTTTTTTTTTTTAACAAACATGATACAAACAATCAAACACTAACGCTAAAGTACTACAAAAAAAAAAAATGCACTAAAAACACCAACAACCACCAACAAAATCAAGTCTTCAACAATGCTCCTCTGTTTAGTCTAGACAATCCAATACATAAGTATACATATTATGTTCACCAGTTTGGAATTTACAAGGTCCACACACATCATTCACCTTCTTCTTCAAGAGTTATGTTTAAATTTTTTACATAATCAATAAAAGGTCTCCATATATTCTCAAACACAATTTCCTTTGATTTCAGTATATATGTTATTCTTTCTAATGGAAGGTTTGTTAACATCTGTCTTAACCACTGAGTCACATCTGGTCTATGAGTCTTTTTCCATAATAGTGCAATACATTTTTTGGCATTAAGCAAACTGAGGTCTATGAATGTTCTTTCACTTTTACTAACTACTAACTAACTAACCTGCACTTATATAGCGCTTTTCTAGTCACAAATTTTTTTTATTAAAATTATGCTTTTCTGGGTACAGACCCAACAAAAACAGTTTAGGATTCAGTATGATTTGTTTTGAGATTATTTTTTCAATTGTTACCCTCACCTCTTCCCAAAACATTCTTATTAATCTACATTCCCATAAACAATGAAATAGGGTTCCTTTACTTTCCATGCATTTTGTGCATGTATCTGGTATATTTTTGTTATATCTATTTAACTCCTCCGGTGTAACATACATCCGCATTAACCATTTGAAATGTATCAATTTAAGGCGTGCATTTATTGATTTGGTTTGAGCTTCTGTACAAGCCAATTCCCATTGTTCCTCCGAAATTTCAATTTGCAGATCTTCTTTCCAGTAGTTTAATCTTTTCAGTGAATTTTCACTTGAAGATAGTGTCAATGAGTTATAAAACTCTGAAATAATACCCTTTCTTTTACTATCTTTCATCATCATTTTTTCCAAGGATGAATAAATAGGTCGAGTGAGAGCTTTATTTTGATTTGATCGAATAAAGTTTCTAAGTTGAAGATATTTAAAAAAATGTGTTCTATTGAGATTAAATTTGATCCTCAGCTCTTCAAAAGACATTATGTTGTCTGCACATGGCAAATATAAATCCTGAATCTTTTGTATCCCTTTTAAATTCCATACTTTAAATACAGCGTCCGCTCTCCCTGGTTTAAAATATTGATTACCCCATATTGGACTAAATTGTGACAATAACTGTGGTTCTTTTAAATAGTTTTTAGCTTCACACCATATTTTGATCATATGCTTTACAAATGGATTTTTAACTTGTTTTTGTAATTTTTTTGCCGAATCTGAGTATATGAATATGGGAAGAGGTAAAGGTAAATTGTATGATTCCATTTCAGTCCAGTGAGGGAGATCATTTGATGAAAAATAATATGTCATAGACCTCAGTTGTGCCGACCAATAATACAACATAAAATTTGGACATTTCAGACCTCCACGATCAAATGGTAAATATAATAAAGACAGACGTAATCTAGCCCTCCTGTTGTTCCATATAAATTCCACTAACTTTTTTTTTTATTCTTGAAGATCTAAAGGTGGTGATAAGGGAATGTATTGAAATAAATAAAGTATTTTAGGTAAAATATTACTTTTAAGTATATTGATTCTCCCGATCATCGACATTGGTAGTGACATCCATCTCTGAGTTAACTCATTGATATCTGACATTAAGGCTTCATAGTTGACGCTGGCGACTGATTCTAGCTTAGGCATAATTTGGATTCCTAAATATTTAAACTGATTTACAACATTGAATTGATTTGCCTCAGGGGCTGGGTAATTTCTCTGGGTCTCATTTAGCATTAATATTGAAGATTTAGTTTTATTTATTTTATATCCTGATATTTCCCCAAAATTCTTTATTAAATTCAACAAGGTTGGAATTGATTTTTTTAGATTCGACATAAACAAAATTATATCATCGGCGTACAGGGAGATTTTATGTTCTGTTGGCCCAACTTTAATTCCATATATTTGTGAATGTAAACGTATCGCTATCGCTAAAGGTTCAATTGCCATAGTAAACAGTAAAGGTGAAAGTGGACAGCCTTGTCGACATCCTCTATTGATTTTTATTGGTTTTGAAATATTGTTATTTGTTAGGATTTCTGCTGTAGCATTATTGTATATTATTTGAACCCATTTTATGAAATTATTTCCAAGTCCAAACCTTTGTAGGACTTCAAAAAGAAAGGGCCATTCAACTCTATCAAAGGCCTTTTCGGCGTCCAATGATAGGAGAGCTGTATCCGGTGCTTCTTTATTAAAATAAATAATATTAAATAGTCTTCTTACATTATGGAAGCCTTGTCTACCCTTTATAAAGCCATTCTGATCTCGATTAATAATATTTGGTAAAATTTCTTGTATTCGTCTTGCTAAAATTTTACAGATTATCTTAAGGTCGGCGTTTAATAGGCTTATTGGTCTCATATTTTCACATTTATTAGAGGGCTTACCTGGTTTTGGCAGCAGTATAATTAAGGCATTATTTATGTATGATGGTAAATTATTATTTTGAAATGCTTCTAAAACCATTTCCAAAAAAGGTTTTATTAATTTATTCTTAAATTTTTTATAAAGGTCAACTGGAAGACCATCTGGTCCTGCACTTTTTCCTGATTTCATATTATCAATGGCTAGCCCAACTTCTTCTTGACTAATTTTAGACTCCAATATCTCCCTGTTTTCATTTGGTATACACGGTATAGATAGTTCGTTCAAAAACCCATTTAGTTTTGTTAAATCAGGTTCATTTTTGGTATCATATAATTTTTCATAGTAATCTCTAAAGGCTCTATTAATTTCTAAAGGATCTATAACTACCTGTCCGTTACTTATAATACTGGTAATTGGTGTTTTAATTTCCAATTGTTTAATCTGCCATGCTAATAATTTTCCTGATTTTTCACCTTGTTCATAAAAAGATTGTTTCAATCTTAGAAGACTCGAGGCAGCTCTATTCGCTGATTTTTTGTCGTATTCAGCTCTCAAAATCAGTAATTCATTCTCCAACCTTGGGTCACTTCCTGCATACACTTTTTCCTGAAGACTTTTTATTTTATGTTCCAATTTAGCTCTCTCCTCTCGAGTCTTCTTAGATTTTGATCCTGTATAACTAATAATATGTCCCCTAATAAAAGCTTTGAAAGCCTCCCACTTTACACATGCTGATGTTTGTGTAGTATTGATGTCAAAGAACTCGTCTATCTGTTTTTCTATATACTTGACAAATTCCTCATCCTGAAGCCATTTATGCTGAAATTGCCATCTACCTGATTCCTTTGTCAATTTTTTATCTACATATATTAGACAACAGGGTGCATGATCAGAGATCACGATGTTATCATAAAAGCAGTTTTGAATCTTGGACCTTAATTCTGTGGAAATCAAAAAATAATCAATACGTGAGAATGTCTTGTAGGTACTGGAATAACAAGAATAGGCTTTAACTTGTGGTTTCATTTCTCTCCATATATCTAACAATCTCAATTCTTTCATAAAATGATTAATAGTCATCCTACATCCAATGTGCGTACAATCCAGTCCTGTTGATCTATCCACACCTGGATTCAATGTACAATTAAAATCCCCTGCTATTATATGTTGCCCTGTAAGTGATGATAAGATGAGAAATAAATTAGCAAAGAACTTCTGATCATCTATATTGGGACCATATAAGTTCACAAGATTTATATTTTCTAATAGCAAAGAACCTTGAATGATTACATATCTTCCAAATTTGTCTCCAATTACATTTTTCACTTGAAAAGGAACTGATTTATGTATGAGAGTCATAACTCCCCTGGCTCGGGATGAAAATGAAGAGGTGAATACACTTCCCTGCCATCTACTCCTAATTCTTTTAACATCCTCCTCTATCAGATGAGTTTCTTGTAAAAACACAATTCTTGAACCCATGTCCTTTATTTTATTCATAACTTTGTTTAAGTTTTTTTAAATTTTGTAGACCTCTGCAATTCCATGAAGTTAAATTAAGATTAACACTTTGGTCCATGATCAATAGAGAGTTTGGGATTACCTTGCAGTGTAAACATGCTCATACAGAGAAGCAAAACATGAGTGGTTGAACATTCATCCTACAAACTACACACAAACAAATTTCCCCTTCACCACACTTGTGGCAAACCCCCCCAAAATCAAAAGAAAAATTCTGTCTCCCGATATAGCCATCGACCGTTCCACACCCACGGGGAACAGCCTAAGCCACTCCTTCTTCATCCTCCCAATACCCTAACTCTACTGCTTTTAATGACGTAACATTAACTCTCCTCTGTAGTTTTCCAACTTAACTCCAAAAATTTTTAACAACTTTGTACATCATAGTTTTGTTTTTTTTTTATTTGTTTTGTTTTTGTTTTGTTTTTTTAATATATAATACAATCTATATTTTGTAAACTTACTATTTACTTCAAGTCAGTCAGATGCCTGTGCAAAATGCTTAATTATTCTAACCTTATATTTTGTATCATGCTTAGCTCCCAACCAGTCTCTTCTTCTTCTTTGATCTTCTTGATGAACTCCTGCGCCTCCTCTGGGGTCTTGAAGATGTGGGTTCTGCCCTAATACGTGGTCAGCAGTCTCGCAGGTTAGATTACACCATGACGAATCCCATGGTTGCGCAGCTCCTTACGTACGGATCAAACTGCTTCTCAATTGCTGGATTCCTGTGGCCAAATCTGGGTAGAACCGCACCTGCTGGTCCTGGTGTTTAATCTCTCCTTTTTTAGCTCGTGCAGCGTTGAAGAGCTCATCCTGTCCTCAGTTGCTAAGAAGCTTCATAATTAAGGTCCTCTCGGCGGTCCCTTATCTCTCCGTGGGCCAATACGATGTGCTTTTTCCAGAACCACTGCTGATTGCAACTCCTCGCTGCCCAGCACCTCCGGAATCCACTTTTCCAGAAAGGAACATACGTCCCGACCTTCTGATTCCTCTGGAAGACCCACCAGCCTCAAATTATTCTGTCTCGACCGAGATTCCAAATCCAAAATATTATCTTCCAGAGATTTATTTTTTTTTTCCAAAGTGCGCACCTTTAATTGAAGACGGGTGACGTCATCTTCAGCACTAGCGAGACGGAGCTCCATCTGCGCCGTTCGTTCTACACAGTCACCCAATTCCTTTCTTATTCCTTCCAACGCTGTCATAATCCCATCAAATCTAGAGGAAAAGTCCGCTCTCATTGAACTCATGGCAGCCATCAGCGCATCTGCGCCTCCCCGCGCAGACATCGCACCGTTGCCAGCCTCCTCCGCCATATATGGAGTTTTGTTTACTGCGTCACAGACCTGAAAGTCCGTTAATTTGGACTGTTTTGGCGGCTCGCTTTTTCCTTTTCCTGGTTTTCCAGCCTTAGGCTTCGCCGACATATCCTCGCCCAAATGCTGGGATACGTTCTGTCCCAAATGAGAGAGTTATTTGCCGATTTTTTTTTTTTACAGGAGCAGAGCAGAGCGAGACACGTCCGTCCTACGTGGCAGCCATAACCGGAAGTTCATTTATCTTTTTTGTTTTGATTTTGTATACTTTATTGATCCCCAGAGGGGAAATTGAGGGCATCCACCTGAATGGATGAAGCAGCCACGGTATGGCGCTATCCCTTAACCATTCACACACACATTAACACCTAGGGCCACTTTAGAGTCTTCAATTAACCTAACCTGCATGTTTTTGGCCTTTGGGAGGAAACCGGAGAAATCCCGGAGTAAACCCATGCAGATACGGGGAGAACATGCAAACTCCACACAGGTCACTGTTGGTCAGGGGCTGGGATCGAACCAGGGATCCCATGGCCAAGGGTGAATTGCTGTGCTGGTGCAGTGCTAACCACTGTGCCACCACACCGCCCAATCTGTACTTATCTGTGCTTTGTTTTATCTCATCTTATTCATTTACATGCTGTTGTGATATGTAACTATTTCATGGAAGTAAATCTTCTAAATATATATTTTTAATGGGCTGGTCCAGGGGTGTCAAACGTATGGCTAGTGGGTAAAAAAAACGGCCCACCAGGGGGTCCAAAATTTTCTTTGTGAATTTACAGCTTTAATTCTAGTAACTTTTTGACTATCTACTGATTACAATAGTTTGTGTAAATCACATACATTTTT
The DNA here is from genome assembly GCA_020510985.1 of Pholidichthys leucotaenia. Taxonomy (NCBI): domain Eukaryota; kingdom Metazoa; phylum Chordata; class Actinopteri; order Cichliformes; family Pholidichthyidae; genus Pholidichthys; species Pholidichthys leucotaenia. Next base: position 197,932,999 of record CM035840.1, read on the forward strand.
TCTCTGTAAGATGAGACTTTTTTTCTCATCAGTTTTCTTTTTCTTCTTTTTTCTGATGAGAACAAGGGGCCCTTGATCTTGCTATGTGTGCAAGATGATTATACATTTAAAAGTAACATGAAAGTTACTTTTCCAAGTAACTAGTTACTTTAATCATGTAGCAACTGGTAAGTAACTCAGTTACTTCTGAGAAGAAGTAACTAGTAACTGTAACTAGTTACTATTTTTTAGTAAGTTGCCCGTCACTGACGATCAATAATTTCTAAAATCGCCTAATGTACAATCATTTGATCCCTTCATTACATGGCTACGTTAATACATGAGAAAACACAATCAGAATACGGATCCTGCACATACATACGTTTGTTTTTACGCATTATCTCATGTGCGTGGGCTGTGTGGAAAAGAAGAGGAAGACTCACGTTGCAGTAGCAGAGAGGCAGCCTCAGATGGAGGCAAGTGATGGGATCCACAGTTCAATGAAACATGCCAAGTCAAGCTAAAAAGATCAGTTATAAACAGTTGTACACCGAATCACTCAGTGCTGCACTGGAGCTCCAATTGTCTACTACTCACCGATCTGAGAGACGACTGAACTGAGCTGGCGGGGCTCGTTTGCTGGTCAGGCTCCAGTGAGTGATTCAGCACAGTACATTCACCCATAAAAACTAGTACACTTTATTGAATCATTCGTGTTGTGGAGGAACAAAATAAGTTCAGGCGTGACACGGCGAGCTGAAGGTTTAAGAGTTTTATTCCTCCATCATCATGAGACACTGCAGCACTGTGTGCTGTGTATCAGCTCTGAGTGCGTTAGTGAGGCATGTAAAGTCAGCTCTTTTATACAGTGATACAGACAGAGAATCTATGGCACATTAGCATATCAATTGTCATCCAATACACATCGGTCAATACACATGATTAGCATGACATTGGTTGGCACAAAAGATTTTTTTTTTTTTTTTTTTGTTACTTATTTGTACCCGTAGGTCGACTTGGTTTGCAGTCAGGTGACAAGCCACCGGCTGCCGGTCGCTGCGTGCGCGAGCGCCCTAAACCTACATGTTTTGGGGTTTTTTTGGTGTGCGGGAGGAAACCGGAGAAATCCCAGAGTAAACCCGCGCAACACGGGGAGAACATGCAAACTCCACACAGCTCACTGTTGGTCGGGGGCTGGGATCGAACCCACGATCTCATGATCCCCGCGATCCCCCGGCCGAGGGTAAAACTGTGCTGCCACAGTGCTAAGCCACTGCGCCACCGTGCATCAGATGCATGCATTCAGTCCCATCTGTCTCCTGTGGTTCTTTTGGTCGTATGCAAATCCCTGCTGAGCGTGAATATTATCAGTCTGCATTGTGCTGGGTGCCCACACCGCTCCCCCAGAACGGTCAGAAGGGGTTGTGACCCCCCCGTTGTTTGGCTCCAGCTCCGGTAGAACTGTCGGAGGGCATGTCAGTCCATGAGGGGGACGGGGGAGGGGTGGAAAGGGCAGTGTGCTCCGCTCCGAGTTCCAGAGGTGCGGGAAAAGCTCTGTGCAGGAGGAGGTTGAGGGGGTGGGAATACGCGAGTGCCAGCCCGGGACGTGGTATCTGGGCCACACAAAAATTGCGTGTGGATCCACGATGGTGAGGAACTTTTCCCATTAAACGTGGCGGAGATCCACAGCGGCTGTGATAAACTGAAGCTGTGTCAGGGACTAGGCAGTTTGGCTTTAGGTGCAGGAAACAGTCCTAAAGTCATCGGGGAAAGCAATCGGCCAAATTCCTGATGTGCGCCACAGCTGAGAAACCCATACAAAGTCCTGTGTGGGGGCTGCACGTCCTCTACAGGTGCACGAGCAGCCCTGAAGGTTCCAAGGATGGCGATTGGCCGTTTTTCTTGGGCCTGTGCAGTGGCGGAGAACGAATGTATCAGTTTGTGGAGCTGGTTTTGTCCCGTGCGTGGCGCACGCTTGGCGCAGTGACCACATAGCTGAAAGTTGCACAGAAGGTCCATTGTCGAGAGTTGAAGTCAGGGTCAGGGAGCTTGATGGAAATCAACGCAGTCGGCGCCGATGGTCTTCCCTTTTCAGGCTGTTTCTTTACGTTGCTTGTGTCACTGATCGTGCGTCTCGGTCCCAGCACTGCGCTCTCGGCCCTGGAGGTCTCCATCGTGGAGAGAGGACAAGGCACGCGCGTTCCCGTGTGGGTGCGAAGGATGTAGGTGATCTCTGGTCCTCTGGAATCCACAGCGCGGTGAGAGAGAGCAGACGGTCATTCTCCCTCGTTAGGTCCCCAGTGTGGAGGTAAAAGATCAGGTGAGGGACGCGCTGTGACGCGTTTTGAGGCTTCCCATCCGGGTCATCTCCGGGGTGTTCGCCTTGTGTTCCTTCTTCGTCAAGGTTCACCAATGTGGAGGAACAAAATAAGTTCAGGCGTGACACGGCGAGCTGAAGGTTTAAGAGTTTTATTCCTCCATCATCATGAGATACACAGCAGCACTGTGTGCTGTGTATCAGCTCTGAGTGCGTTAGTGAGGCATGTAAAGTCAGCTCTTTTATACAGTGATACAGACAGAGAATCCATGGCACATTAGCATATCAATTGTCATCCAATACACATCGGTCAATACACATGATTAGCATGACATTGGTTGCTGCCATTGCATGACGTCCTCTGCCAGTGTTGGAAGGAAGGTGCCGTACCACAGGACATGAGGGACGCCAAGATCATCACCCTCTACAAAAACAAAGGAGAGAGAAGCGACTGCAACAACTGCAGGGGCATCTCCCTCCTCAGCGTTGTTGTCAAAGTCTACGCACGAGTTGTTCTCGTTCGTCTACAGAAGCTTGCCGAACGTGTCTACCCCGAGTCTCAGTGTGGCTTCCGCACTGAGCGATCGACGGTAGACATGATATTCTCCATCCGCCAACTACAGGAGAAATGCAGAGAACAGAACATTCCCCTGTACGTCGCCTTTGTCGACCTCACCAAAGCATTCGATCTGGTCAGCAGAGAGGGCCTTTTCAAGATCCTGCCAAAGATGGGATGCCCACCAAAGTTGCAAAGCCTCATCGAATCATTTCATACCAACATGCAGGGGATAGTGCAGCACGATGGCAACGTCTCAGAGCCATTCAACATACGCAGCGGAGTGAAACAGGGTTGTGTACTTGCGCCAACCCTCTTTGGGATTTTCTTTGCTATGCTCCTGAGGCATGCCTTCAGCACAGCAACAGAGGGAATCTACCTGCACACAAGATCTGACGGCAGGCTTTTCAACCTCGCCCACCTGAAAGCCAGAACCAAAGTACGCGAGGCTCTAATCAGAGACATGCTGTTCGCAGACGACGCTGCAGTCGCAACCCACACACAGCAGGAGCTTCAGACCCTGATGGACCACTTCTCCCAGGCATGCAAAGACTTCAGGCTTACCATCAGCCTGAAGAAGACTAATGTCTTGGCGCAAGGCACGGAAGCACCACCAACCATCACCATCGACGACTACGAGCTGGAGGTCGTGAATCAGTTCACGTACCTGGGGTCCACGATCAGCAGCAACCTCTCCCTTGATACAGAGATCGACAAGAGGATTGGAAAATCAGCCTTCACACTCGCTTGCCTCACCACACGAGTGTGGGAGAATCCCAAACTCTGTCAAGATGAAGATGGCAGTGTACAACGCCTGCGTCATCAGCACACTGCTCTATGGGAGTGAGACGTGGACAACATACGCCCGGCAGGAAAAGAGACTGAACTCCTTCCACTTGCGCTGCATTCGCCACATCCTGGACATATCCTGGCAGGACAAAGTGCCCAACACAGAAGTTCTGTCCTGCGCCGGCCTTCCCTCCATGTTCACTCTACTCAGGCAGCGCAGGCTCCACTGGCTAGGCCACGTTCACCGTATGGAGGATGGCAGAATTCCCAAAGACGTCCTCTACGGAGAACTGGCAACTGGCAGGAGAGACGTTGGCCGCCCATAGCTGCGCTTTAGAGACGTCTGCAAGAGAGACATGAAGGCAGGAGGACCTTGCAACGGACCGCTCCAAATGGAAAGGCACCCTGACCAGACAGATCAAGGCGGGTGAAGAGAGACTGACTGCTGCAGCAGATGAAAAAGGACCCGCAGGAAGAACTGCCACAGCCCCAGCAGCACGGAGATCACCCACAAGTGCGACCTGTGTGACAGGGACTGCCATTCGCACATCGGCCTGTTCAGCCACAGGCGGTACTGTTCCCGCAGAGTAGACGTTTAGGATTCTCTTCCATGGTCATCATAGACCGACGGAGGCCGACGACGAAGGTTGGCACAAAAGATGCATGCATTCAGTCCCATCTGACTGTTTCCTGTGGTTCTTTTGGTCGTATGCAAATCCCTGCTGAGCGTGAATATTATCAGACTGCATTGTGCTGGGTCCTCACACAGTATATTACAACGCTAATAGAGGCACGGCAGACTCAACAAGTAAGCAACATCATGAGCAGGTTGAGAAATAAAGGGGAGGGGGGTAACATACCAGTTTTACTGGGTGGTTCAAAGCTGTTGTTGGCATTAGTACTAAAGCTTTCTGTCACTGCTGCAATGTGCAAATGTCTGCAAAACTGTCACTTAACTGTAGTTCTCAGTAAAACTGAAACAGGTTTCTGCTTTAATTATCAGAGGCATTTTAGCAGTAGTTTAGGTGGGTTGATTGTTTATTCCTAATGTATAAACAGTACTTCTCAAAATATTTGTGAGGCAAGACCTTGATATATGATGATTCAACAGAAGACATATAAAAGCTAGTTAAGTACGGCTGATATTTTGGGCCGTTCAGTACATGCTCATCCTGTACTCTACACAGGTAGAGGTGCTTTTTTTTTTTTTCAATTGATCTGTAAGATCATTGAGAGGTAAAACTGTGTTTTTGTGATGGTCAGATGAGGCTTTCTAGAGGACTTGAGATCTTTCATCAAAATGGTTCATTTTGACGAGGTCTCATATGAAACTTCATTTTCTCTACTAGGCCCTCTAGTGGACAAAGTGTACAGTACACAACATGGAGATTTTTACAAGGGCATTATTTGTTTGTGTATTTTTTCCATTTCAATAAATGCTTTTAAGAAATATCAATGATCATAAGGGGAAAAAGAAATAAAACTTGAGTGACTACAGTGTGCACTTGTGGTACTTATCCATTTTTATTAAGAAATAACTTCTTTTTTTTAAGATTATTTCTCCAGCCTTGGAGAATACTTTCTCAGAACACAGAGGATGCAGGTGTGCAAAGGAAGGCTACTGCAAGTTTGTACAGTGTAGGGTAGACAAGTTTCTGTCTCTCCCAGTGCATTCACCTCTCGCCTTATTGTCATGCAGGGCACAATAGTGCCTCAGCATAATGATCCAAGCTCTTTGAAACAACAGACACTCCACCTTGCAAATAAAAATAAGGTAGCAAGAATGGCCTAGCTAGGACTTGAACCCCAGCCTCCCAGTTGCAGAGCAGATGCTTTACCACTAGGCCATCACTTCAGTTATGATAAATGTCCACTTATTGTGAAAAATGTATCTGGGAGAAATGAGATCAAACGGGAGAAGTCTGTGTTTTTGGTGCTGGCTCCATCTGAAAATTGGCTGTGACAAATCCCTTTCACAGCCAAATATCGACAACACAAAACGTGAGGTATGGGGAGTTCCATTGTATATCACTGCTCACTTTATTTCATGTTGCATGCAAAATCATGAATGGCTTCCTGACCCAGTCATGTGGTATGACGTCAGCAATACATGCGTTGAAACACGCTTTGCCAAATATTTCCTGGACAAGTTTGGAGCACCCTTGAAGCTCTGGAGCCTGCCGTCCCATCACTAGCAAATGAGTCCATGTGCTGCCAAGAGGCATGTCTGGATCATTTGCTTGCAGATCTATGGTGCATTACTATGAATCGGACTTTTGGAATTCTGTGCTGTGAGAGAGACGTTCTGGAAGTGTCCATGCTGTCTCTCCGTGAAGTAAAGGCGGAGGCTTTGGAGTGATGGCTAATGTTAGCTGCTTAGCGTGTAAACAGAGATTAATTAATGACATTTGATGACTAATTAACTAGCAGATTAGTAAGAATTTGCCAGCTTTTAAACTGTGATTTAGCTGGTAGTTCAGTATTGTGTTTGCTGTTACACTTGCTCTGTCTGTTCTCATAAAAGTCCTTTTCTGGTAACCAGTGATAGATAGCATTGCTACTTCTCTTCAGTCTGTTCAGGTTAACTGCATACAGACAGTTCACCCTTTGGGCCAGAGGACATCTAGGCAGGAGGAACAGGATACCTATTCCAGCTTGTGTGATTGCATCCATCAGGACCATGTTCCCATCACCTGTCTATCAAGGCTTTGAATATTACAGTGAATTTTAGATTAAATTTGTAGTTTGACTAAAGTGATGTTAGAATAATTTTCAGTATAATTATTCTGAGTCAAAAATCAGGCAGAAAATTTAGATATAAGTACATTTATTCCTCATGAGGGAGAAATACAGAGGCAGCCCCAAGTCTGACCATCCATACCTCTGAATCAGCCATTCATTGCTCTAGCTTTTAAAGCTGTGCTATCCATGGGAAGACGGAGAAACTGTCCTTGAGTACATCTGGCAAGACAGGGGGTAACAGTTCTTATCTTTGCTCCCAGGAAACGAGGAGCCAATAACTTCTCGGTCACATAGAACTAGACATCCAAAAATGTATCAGTACAGCTGGTGATTAAAATTGCTAACTCAGGTACACTCACACGCAGATGGGGCTGTTCAAGGCCATACATGAATCACAAGTTATATCAGATATATAATATGAAATATAATATGGAAGAATAATATAAAGGAATGTATGAACTTATCCTGCGTGGAATGCACATATAAACATCAGACATGAAATGGGAAAGGCATGATACATAATAATAATAATAATACATTATTAATAACAATACAAATGTGGATAATATGGAATTTTTCTATCAGTGAGGTGTTTTGTTCACAATGCAAATAAAGCTGTCATTAAGTTCTAGAGGCACTTGTATTCACACTTTCCATACTAGTGTCTGAGAAACTTGAATGATCAAAAGGTGAGTTAGATACAGTGTATCCAGAAAGTATTCACAGCACTTCACTTTTTCCACATTTTGTCATGTTACAGCCCTATTCCAAAAGGGATTAAATTCATTTTTTCCTCAAAATTCTACACACAATACCCCATAATGACAACATGAAAAAAAGTTTTTTCTGTAATTTTTGCAAATTTATTAAAAATAAAAAACCAAGAAATCATGTATACATAAGTATTCACAGCCTTGGCCATGAAGCTCAAAATTGAGCTCAGGTGCATCCTGAGCCATGTTTCCTCTGATCATCCTTGAGATGTTTCTACAGCTTAATTGGAGTCCACCTGTTATAAATTCAGTCGATTGGGCATGATTTGGAAAGGCACACACCTGTTTATGTAAGGTCCCACAGTTGACAGTGCATGTCAGAGCACAAACCAAGCATGAAGTCAAAGGAATTGTCTGTAGACCTCCGAGATTTGTCTCCGAGAATTGTCTTGAGGCACAAATCTGGGAAAGGGTACAAAAAAATTTCTGCTGCTTTGAAGGTCCCAATGAGCACAGTGGCCTCCATCATCCATAAATGGAAGAAGTTCAGAACCACCAGGACTCTTCCTAGAGCTGGCCAACCGTCTAAACTGAGCAATCAGGGGAGAAGGGTCTTAGTCAAGGAGGTGACCAAGAATCTGATGGTCACTCTGTCAGATCTCCAGTGTTCCTCTGTGGAGAGAGGAGAACATTCCAGGACAACCATCTCTGCAGCAATCCCCCAGTCAGGCCTGTATGGTAGAGTGGCCAGATGGAAGTAAGTTAGTAGCCTGTGCCTTAGTAAAAGGCACATGGCAGCCCACCTGGAGTTTGTCAAGGCATCTGAAGGACTCTCAGACCATGTGAAACAAAATTCACTGGTCTGATGAAACAAAAATTGAACTGTTTGGCGTGAATGCCAGGCGTCATGTTTGGAGGAAACCAGACACCACTCATAACCATGCCAATGGTGGTGGCAGTGTCATGCTGAGGGGATGTTTTTCAGAGGCACAAACTGGGAGACTAGTCAGGATAGCGGGAAAAATGAATGCTGCAATGTACAGAGACATCCTGAATGAAAACCTGCTCCAGAGCGCTCTTGACCTCAGACTGGGGCGACGGTTCATCTTTCAGTAGGACAACAACCCCAAGCACACAGCCAAGATATCAACAGAGTGGCTTCAGGACAACTCTGTGAATGTCCTTGAGTGGCCCAGCCAGAGCACAGACTTGAATCCAACTGAACATCTCTGGAGAGATGTTGGGCTGCACGGTGGCGCAGTGGTTAGCACTGCGGCAGCACAGTTTACCCTTGGCTGGGGGATTGTGGGGATCGTGGGATCGTGGGTTCGATCCCAGCCCCCGACCAACAGTGATCTGTGTGGAGTTTGCATGTTCTCCCCGTGTTGCGTGGGTTTACTCCGGGATTTCTCCGGTTTCCTCCCACATGCCAAAAACATGCATGTTAGGTTAATTGGCTGTTCTAAATTGTCCCTAGATATCTGTTTCCTATAGGCCCTTAGAATAGAGGGTTAGTATTAATGAAAGCGCTTTGAGTGGTCTTTGTGACTAGAAAAGCGCTATATAAGTGCAGGTTAGTTAGTTAGTTAGTTAGTTAGAGATCTGAAGATGGCTGTGCATTGACGCTTCCCATCAAACCTGATGGAGCTTGAGAGGTGCTGCAAAGAGGAATGGGCCAAACTGCCCAAAGATAGGTGTGCCACGCTTGTGGCATCATATTAAAAAAAACCTGAGGCTGTAATTGCTGCCAAAGGTGCATCAACAAAGTATTGAGCAAAGGCTGTGAATACTTATGTACGTGTGATTTTTTACTTTTTTATTTTTAATAAATTTGCAAAAATCTAAAAAAAAAAAAAACTTTTTTCACCTTGACATTGCAGCATCATCTCACTTGGCTCATCTATAACATTATTCTTCATCTTGAGGAACTTGTTTCACCCAAAAAGCCTGGTCAAGAATTGTGCTTTTTCATCTCAGGACCACTGTGGAAAACAACATTCCTTTGTCAATATGCACGATAAGGATCTTTTTTAACGGATTAGTTAACATCATAAATAAAGGAAACTTCCTTTATTTATGATGAAGGAGGCCCTCCTCCTTCCCTCCCGGCGGAGGGACTGGGACGGAGGGCCGGGCAGGGCCTCGGGACGCTACCCCCATCCCCCACACGGGGGAGGGGAGAAAGCGACCCTCGGCGGGCAGGTGGGCTTGGGCTGCACGGTGGCGCAGTGGTTTAGCACTGTGGCAGCACAGTTTTACCCTCGGCCGGGGGACCGCGGGGATCATGAGATCGTGGGTTCAATCCCAGCCCCCGACCAACAGTGAGCTGTGTGGAGTTTGCATGTTCTCCCCGTGTTGCGCAGGTTTACTCCGGGATTTCTCCGGTTTCCTCCCGCACACCAAAAAAAAAACAAAAACATGCAGGTTTAGGGCGCTCGCGCACACAGCGACCAGCAGCCGGTGGCTTGTCACCAGACTGCAAACCAAGTCTACCTACGGGTACAAATAAGTAACAAAAAAAAAAAAAAAAAAAGGAAACTTCCTTCGTCAAGACCGTTTTATTGGTTAATGACCCTTTTGACATCTTCTAAAGTGCCCTTTGAGACATAACAGACTTTTCATCACTGCATTCCCATAAAAACCATTTGACATACCGCAGATTTGTACTGCATTTCATAAGACTCTCGGAAAATATCCACAGCTCAACATTGACACCTTCTGAAAACTCATGGACATGTTGCATTTAACCAGCCTTGGAACTTTGTGTGTCTTTGACTGAAATTAACTCTCTTTCTTCAAGTTTCATTCTTCAGGATAATTTTCAGGACACCCTGGAAAATCAAGCGGGACTCTGAGCTACCATTCTGTGGTGGACAATCAATAATGGGTTTGGGATATTTCATTAATCTTGATTTTAAATATGTGCATGGATGTTTACATGCTTAAATATATCTTACTCCAGTGCTGTAAATTATAAGTTTATAAAATGCATGCTCACTGAATTTTAGTCATGAACACTGAAGTAGCTCAGACTCTGTGCATAAGTGTATTAATGAATTTTCAGTCTTAAAACAATGTGTTTCTCATGTTGTCAAAGCTTTTACAAAGTCATCTGACTGGCTTCACCAATCACAATTGAGCCTCTGCGGGACAAAACTCCCTTTCATTCTACTAGTTGGTTACAAACAAAGGACTGGTTTCTGATTGGCCCAAAGTTCATTCATCCTGCCCACAACGGGTGACAGTTGGTTATTGGTTGTGTCAGTCAGAGTTTCCGCGTGAAATTCTGCTCAGTCTTTAAGCAGAGAGACGCCCTTGGACAGCAGAGCATTGTCTAGAACATGGTTGTTTGTCTTTCTGTAAAGTCTATGTCCTACTTTTAATGTCTTTTCCTTAAAACGTCTGGGAATTAATTACTTCTTCTTTGAGCTCAGCTTGTTAAATGAAATCAAACTTCATGCTTCACAGGTGTTTCTATTTCTGATTTTTTTATTCTGCTAACTTTTTCCTAAATCCACTGTGCTTGTGTGTTAGAAGACTGACTGATCCATTGTTTTCAGACTGGAAGCTGTTTTCGCCAACTCCACGAAGTCAGAAGAACTTGATATTTTGTGGCTTGAATTTTTATCAATCTTGTTTCTGATCCTGTAATTCTGGTCAGACCTTGAGCTGTATTCAATTACATTGGACCCGAGGGAAGAAGCCGCTGAATACCGAAGACCCCCTTGTGTTGTCTGCCCGGCATACTGTTTCACGCGGCCAACGAAGAAGAAGCAGCAGCCTCACGTTGCCTGATCTCAGCTCCAATTGTTTGTCGCAGTCAAGACCTCAGCTTGTGATTGCTGGACTGTGGACTCGGGGGAAATTATCTGCAGGCAGATAATTCCTATATCATCTGAATAAATCTTCAGCTGAGGATCCAAGTGATGAAGACGAACTCAACAACAACGCAACAATGCAAGGAGTTCACGTGAGCCATATTCTCTGTGTTCCTTCTGCTGAATGAAGTCCAGTGCCCTAAAAGTATGCCACAATTTGTTTTATGTTTAAATTTAGTTCATAATCTCTTATCAGAGCTAGAGAATTACAGAGTAATTAATATTCCTTTTTTCATTAAAATTCCGTTTTTTCTTTCTCAGAGTAAACTCAGAATATTTCTATAATTAGAGCTAATGTCCACATAATTAATCTTAATTTTTTCACATTCTTTTTAAAGTTCCGTGGTTCTACAGATGTGTTTACATTCTGTTACCCAATAATCAGTTATACAAGTCTAATGTGATACTCAATATGTGATCATTTCACCTGCTCACAAGTTATTTGAATGTAAGATCATTTAATCATAATTTCATTAATAAACTGTTAAACTGTATGAGAGAAGTTGCCAGTGAATTTCTTTCCTGTGTCATGTTCTAAGTCCCCAGTATCGAATTCATGAATAATTTGAGACTGATTAATGAAAGGTATAAAGATTAAATATTAATAAGTTGTTCACAATAGTGAACTGGTGCCACAACGAGTGTTTTCCTATCAAGATTTCCTTTGTGTGTGTGGACCCGGAGAAAATCTCAGGTCCCGATACACCTCTTAATATAAATTAATTAATCTTTATCACCTTATAATTAAATAACACTACATCATTATGGGGTATTTTGTGTAGAATTTTGAGGAAAAAAATGAATTTAATCCCTTTTGGAATAAGGTTATAACACAACAAAATGCAGAAAAAGTGAAGCACTGAGAATACTTTCCAGATGCACTGTGTGTCACAAGAGAACAGGTGGGTAGGCAACAGGTAATAATAGCAGTGTTCTGTCATATCGCTATTCACATTTTTCTTCAAATGCTTTCTTTACATTACAGAAACCAAGGAATGACTCGGTGAGTGTGGTATGTATGATTTGCTTAATTTATTGTTTTCCACTCCATCACTTAATATCATAAATGTCACAAAACTGGTCAACATACTTTGTCTGAAGACATAACAAATTTATCATTCACCAAGGCAGACTAAAACAAAAGTTTTGCAAAGGTTATTAAAACATTCAAACAAGTGTAACAACAATCTTTGAATCAGGGCTGGGCATAGATGGATAGATTTGAAATAACTACTTGGATGGTCTGAGTGTGCAGGGACTGAAAACATCCATGCAACTGCAGGTTAAATTTCAAAATAAGAACCAGCAACTCAAATAAGTGACTGCTTTTTTGTCTCAGACTCATGAAAAACAAAAATAAGCAACAAACTGTAATCACATGGGCCCTTAATAGACATGGATTGCCGAGTCAGTATGTGTAGGAAACTGAAATATTTTTACCTCTGTGATTTAACGAATAGTTTTCCTGGGCAAAAAGTTCTCCCTATGTTGTTTATTGTTTGTACTACATTTGTACAAAAGTAAGATTTGGTAAGCAAGAGAAGAAAAGTAATTGCACTTGGATCATTTAGATACTGTTGTGGAAAACAAATAGAGCAATTGTGTGTTTATCATTTCATTTACATGCTGAATATTATTCAACTATTACAAAGTGGAATAAAATCATATACAGTGGTGGGAAAAAGTATTTGCCCCTTCCTGATTTCTCATTTTTTTGTATGTTTGTCACACTTAAATGTTTCAGATCATCAAACAAATTTAAATATTAGACAAAGATAACACAATAAACACAAAATGCAGTTTTTAAATGAAGGTGTTTATTATTAAGGGTAAAAAAAAATCCAAACCTTCATGGCCCTGTGTGAAAAAGTGATTGCCCCCTAAACCTAATAACTGGTTGGGCCACCCTTAGCAGAAACAACTGCAATCAAGCATTTGCGATAACTAGTAGTGAGTCTTTTACAGCACTGTGGAGGAATTTTGGCCCACTCGTCTTTGCAGAATTGTTGTAATTAAGCCACATTGGAGGGTTTTCGAGCATGAACCGCTTTCTTAAGGTAATGCTACAACATTTTCATTGGATTCAGGTCAGGACTTTGACTAGGCCACTCCAAAGTCTTCATTTTGTTTTTCTTAAGCCAGAAGTCAGAAAGTCAGAGGTGGACTTGCTGGTGTGTTTTGCATCATTGTCCTGCTGCAGAACCCAAGTGCACTTCAGCTTGAGGTCACAAACAGATGGCCGGACATTCTCCTTCAGGATTTCTTGGTAGACAGCAGAATTCATGGTTTTGTTCACTACAGCAAGTCTTCCAGGTCCTGAAGCAGCAAAACAGCCCCAGACCATCACACTACCACCACCATATTTTACTCTTGGTATGATGTTCCTTTTCTAAAATGCTGTGTTACTTTTATGCCAGATGTAATGGGACACACACCTTCCAAAAAGTTCAACTTTTGTCTCGTCAGTCCACAGAGTATTTTCCCAAAAGTCTTGGGGATCATCAAGATGTTTTCTGGCAAAACTGAGACGAGCCTATATGTTCTTTTTGCTCAGCAGTGGTTTTCGTCTTGGAACTCTGCCACGCAGGCCATTTTTGCCCAGTTTCTTTCTTATGGTGGAGTCATGAACACTGACCTTAACTGAGGCAAGTGAGGCCTGTAGTTCTTTGAATGTTGTTGTGGGATCTTTTGTGACCTCTTGGAGGAGTCGTCACTGCGCTCTTGGGGTAATTTTAGTCGGCCGGCCACTCCTGGGAGGGTTCACCACTGTTCCATATTTTTGCCATTTGTGGATAATGGCTCTCACTGTGGTTTGCTGGAGTCCCGAAGCTTTAGAAATGGCTTTCTAAACTTTTCCAGACTGATAAACCTCAATTACTTTGTTTCTCATTTGTTCCTGAATTTCTTTGGATTGCAGCATGATGTCTAGCTTTTTAGGATCTTTTGGTCTACTTCACGTTTTCAGGCAGGTTCTATTTAAGTGATTTCTTGATTGAGAACAGGTGTGGCAGTAATCAGGCCTGGGTGTGGCTGGAAAAATTGAACTCAGCTTTCCAAAGACGTGATAAACTACAGTTAATTTATGCTTTAACGGGGGGGGGGGGTACTTTTTCACACAGGGCAATGTAGGTTTGGATTTTTTTTTTACCCTTAATAATAAACATCTTCATTTAAAAACTGCATTTTGTATTTTCTTGTGTTATCTTTGACTAACATTTGATGCTAACTCTGTTAGCATCAGCACCGGATCACCCCAGGGCTGTGTACTTTCCCCCCTGCTCTTCTCCCTGTACACCAACTCCTGCACCTCCAGCCACCAGTCTGTCAAGCTGATCAAGTTTGTGGACGACACCACCCTCATCGGGCTCATCTCCAACGGCGACGAGTCCGTCTACAGGAGAGAGGTGGCCCGGCTGGCGTCCTGGTGCAGCCACAACAACCTGCAGCTGAACGCTCTGAAGACAGTGGAGATGATCGTGGACTTCAGAAAAATCACAGCCCCTCTGCCCCCCCTTACCCTCACAGACTCTCCCATCACCACTGCGGATTCCTTCCGCTTCCTGGGCACCACCATCACCCGGGACCTCAAGTGGGAGCTGACCATCAGCTCCCTCATCAAAAAGGCCCAGCAGAGGATGTTCTTCCTGCGGCAGCTGAGGAAGCTCAAGCTACCCACCAAGATGTTGGTGCAGTTCTACATGGCCATCATCAAGTCCATCCTCACCACCTCCATCACCGTGTGATACGCAGGAGCCACCGCCAGGGACAGACTAAGACTGCAGCACGTTGTGCGCGCTGCTGAGAAGGTGATCGGCTGCAAGCTCCCATCCCTCCAGGACCTGTACATCTCCAGGACCCGGAGGCGTGCAGGTCGGATCATAGCCGACCCTTCACACCCTGGTCACGCACTGTTTGCCCCCCTCCCCTCAGGCAGAAGACTTCGGTCCATTCAGACTAAAACCTCCCGCTACTTGAACAGCTTCTTCCCCTCTGCCATCAGACTGCTGAACACTAAGTGACTTATTAGACTCTCGTGCACTATGTACAGCAGCTCAACCGGACTCATGACAATTATCAATGTTTTCTATTTGCACTACCGACTGCACTATGTGGAACTCCACAATATCTGCTGCTTGTTAATATATTTAAAAATTGCATAGTATGCGTATTACTTATTCATATTCTACCTTTTATTGCATGCATAGTTTTTTATCTTTAGTGTTACTCCATGTTTAATGTTGCAGCATTGCACCGAGACAAATTCCTAGTTTGTGTACTACATAAACAATGGCAATAAATCTCGTTCTGATTCTGATTCTGATTCTGATTCTAACATTTAAATTTGTCTGATGATCTGAAATATTTAAGTGTGACAAACACAAAAAATGAGAAATCAGGAAGGGGGCAAACACTTTTTCACACCACTGTATATATTCACACACACGGTGTATATATACTGTATATGAATTGTTTTACAAATTATGTGTAATTTAAAACCACCAGAATGTGACGACTCATTCAGTTTACTTCTAAAAATGCACTGAGATATATATTTTGCATTGACATAAAAATAAATATACTGATATATAATTCTGACCCATATTGCCCAGCCCTGCCATTTTTACCCATTTTATAGTGAGTCAAAAAAGCAACTATTTAACACTTTCATAACTGTATGAAGCTGTGCCATAAAAATGGTATTCACTTATATAAGATAAGATAAGATAAGACAAGCCTTTATTATTAGTCCCACAATGGGGAAATTCCAGGATTGCAACAGCACAGGGATAGCAACACTCAGAGCAACAATCAAGAAGACAAGAAAAACAAGAGCAGCGAATATACATATGTACCTATAAATATATACACACAGTGCGGAGCATTGTAGCTAGATGGAATAAACAGCATAACCGTCTGCTTAGTTATCCTACATAGTATGAATATGTACCCATACATATTGTCACCCTCCATAGCGACCGATATTGTCCTAGTTGTATACTGGAGGGGACCATTGTGTAAGTCTATTGCGTCTTTTGCATTCAATACTATTAGGTCGTCACGTTTTTTTGCTATCTCTGCGAGCAGCCCTGCTTAGGTTATACAGTCTGACAGCCGTAGGTAGGAAGGACCTGCGAAACCTCTCAGTTGCGCACCTAGCATGATGTAGTCTGCTGCTAAATGAGCTCCTCAGTGTGTTCAGTATGTCCTGTATAGGGTGGGACTCGGACTCCAGCAGAGATGACAGTTTAGCCACCATCCTTCTCTCTCCTATCTCCTCCACTGGGTCAAGCGCTTTTATATAGCGCTTTTATTCTCATCTCTTGATGACCAAAGCGCTTTACAGATCCTGCTATCCACCCATTCACACACTGATGGTGACATGCTACCTAACATGGTGCTTCCAGATCCACCAGGAGCAATTGGGGTGAAGTGTCTTGCCCAGGGACACAATGGCAGGATACCTGGAGAGAGTGGGATTTGAACTGCCAACCATGTGGTTATTGGACAACCTGCTCTACCTCCTGAGCCACTGCCGCCCCTTAATACCATAAGTATTAAAAGATATAGATATGTGGAGGGCAGTGTTTGTTTTTACACTGTTTTTTTTCTTTGTCCATTTTATTTTTCAGTAACCTCACACTCACTGGCCAAACCTGCTCGGGTGTTTCACCACTGAGAGAGCTTTGTCAGACTTTTCAAGATCCTTGTGTTGGGCCAGGGTGGTTGTCTCAATTTTTGATTGAGTGCTTCACGGATGGACACAGACTTCTGCGGATTACTCCAGCCATAATGTCCTTTCCGAAGGTATAGTCCTTGTCCTTCTTGTAGACACCACACATTGCTGAGCCCCTTTGGAGAACTGGCGTTTGTGTTGTGTTTCACCTTCTTTTGTTTTTGCATTTTCTCTGTTTACATTCCAGCTGTGGTCAGTGCAGCTACACGAAGACGTGCCTTGAAGCTGTTCTTCAGGAACTTCTTCCTTTTGGTAGCGTATTTAGTGTACAATGAATGAAGGTTTTCAAGCTGCCCTGTGTGTACACCTTTAGCTGTCTTGTCTAGTTTTTGTAGGAGTAACCTATCAAAAACGATCTTTTTTAGATGCTCAAAAGCAGCAGAGTAGGCTGGAGCCAGGGCCGCATACGCTCTTCTTCAGGAGTGTATGGAGGGTGCTCACAGCTGGTCATTGTCTCACCACATGTCCAGTGGTGAAGAACAAAGTTCCACATCTCCTGAAGCCTCCTGACATTTCCTTCATAGGTACAAACTGAATACCAGAGATGGTTTGTGATCATTTTTATCTAGTCATAGTCGGTTTTTAACAGCCTCTTTTTACAGGTTTTACAGTGTGTCACAGATCATACTCATGCTGTATGTCTTTGTATTTGTTTCACAGGACCTTCTGCACTAATGGGTGGCAGTCAGTGGCAATTACAGACACTGGAACTCCATACACTGAGAGCTTTGACAGGCATCTCTCCAGTTCTTCTCCCTCCAGCCAGTAGCTGTTTTTGGCCTCTGTGACCTTGACAGTCTCCTGTGCCACCACCAGATTTGACTCCGTGTCAAGAACAGAGTAAGTGCCAAATGTTGCATTATGACGTGGGCTGTCGTATCTGCAGTCACCACTCGCAACAAGTGCTTTGTCATTTATTGCTGCTAGCACTGCTTCATTGTGTGTTTTCCATACTTCATTCACCTCAGGGATGAGATATGCTTTCTGTATGTTAAATCATTCTGTTTGAGAGAGAGATTCAAGACCAATAGTGCCACATACCTCTAGAAATGCATTGCACTCATTCCCAGTGGCAAAACTGGCTGAAGGGATGGCAATATTGCACTCCATGGTACCACTGACCAAACGTTGTGAGTTCCATATGAACTCATGGCCACTGATACATTCAGTTTTTATTATCATGCAAATTCCACTTTTCCTAACTGTTGGTGACTGGACTAAACATTTACCACAACCTTCAAAGTGGCAGATACAGAAACTCTTTAAGATTTCCTCAGTGCTTACTATGCTTTTTCTTTCCTGCAATGTTGTTAGGTCTGCATTACTCTCACTTCTGATGCTCTCACAGTCACTCATGTGGAAGTCTTCGTCCAACTCAACACTACAAAATTCCTCCACTGCAGCTCTCGACTCTGACAGGGGAGAGGTTGCCATGATGGTGGTACAACATCCTCTGTTGCATTTCCATATGGATGATCATGTGTCATCATTTGTATAAATTCAGTGTCATCTGTCACTGTCCCTTTTTTTCTGAAATCTGCTGTTTCCAATGCCTTTTCCAGCCAACACTCTTCTGTTTTTGTACCAACATTTACTTTTTCTACATCTACCTGCTTCTCAATCTGGCTGTCGCTCTCCCTCTCTTGTATACTGTTGCTGCTGCTACTTCTGCTGCGTAGTAATTGCATGCATGATTCCCTGACCTATGAAAATAAAGAAAAATCTCATGTAGCAGCTCAAGTAGGTTCATTTTGTCTTCTTTTAATTATTTGCCTTTTGTTCTTATTAAAGACAAAGATAGAAAGGAGATGTTTTTACCTTCTTTTCTTTACATGTTTCAACTGTTCACTGCAGTCTTCATCAGAAGTGTCAGATGATTGCTGCAAGGTGTCATTTTATCAGTTGACTTTTGTAGGTGGGGCCAGCCCAGCAGAACTGTCAGATCCACCAAGCCGGCCCCGCTTTCCGCCGTCTGATGGTCTCTGGAGAATGTAGCCCCAGGTGTGGGAAAGCATAAATGCCCCCTCATCCCGGTTCATGCTGTCTTTTCCTCACTTCCTGATTTCTATGGCCTCCTTGATCTAGCGTTTGTGTCTGTTGCTCTCCGATCAAATAATTTTTGCGCTGTCCCAGTCCATGATTTCTTTTGCAGTGATCTGATATACTGTAGCTGATTTTAATGTTGCTTGTTCTGCCCTTTCTTTTTGTGAACTTGTGAGCTGTCCTTGTGTTTCCTTCTCACATTCCCTTCTGGTGTTCTTTTTTACTTGTGGTGAATGATCTTCCAGTTTCTCCAAGGTTTTGTTGCATGATCTGCATGATATTTCATATATTACGTTGCATTTTTTTTGCCTTGTTCTATTTTGTTCTTGGGGTGTACTAACAACTGTCTTAATTTTTTGTGTGGTTTTACTGCTGTGTTTATTATGTGTTTTTTCATGATCCTTTGGATTGGTTCTGTTATCCCTCAGATGTATGGTATGGTTATGATGTCCTTGTTATTGATTTCAGCTTTTGTTCTGTGTCTTGTTTCCTGTTTGTTTTCTTCTTTTTGACTTGCTGTTTCCCTTTGTTTATGACCCATGCTAGATATTGGCAGCGTGTGAGTGCATGTTTTATGTGGTTTTCCTCCTCCTGTCTGTCTTCTTGGTCTGTGATGATGGTGGCTCGTTCGTATAACGTCCTGACAACTGATAGTTTGTGTGCTGTGGGATGTTCTGATGTCCATAGTAGGTATTGATCCAAGTGCGTTGGCTTCCTGTAGACTGTGATTTTTATACTGCCATCATCGTTGTGGTGGATTTTCATGCCCAGAAAGGCTATGGTGCCATTTTCTTCCTCTTCGTGTGTGAATTTTATGTTCCCAGTGCTGTCCGTGCTGTTCAGATGATCAGTGAGTTCTTGTGTGTATCCTTTCTTTATTTTCTCCAATATGTTGTCCACGTACTGTATCTCTTCCAGAGGGTGGGTTTGCATTGTATGGGTGCTGTGTTTATAGCTTTATTTTCCAGATCCTCCATGAAAAAACTGCTCATGATGGCTGATAGTGGGTCTCCCATTGCAAATCCTTCTTTTTGTCTGTAGATTTTTTTCTCTGTATTGAAAATAGATGGAGTTTGCAACAAATTGTAATAGTCCAGATATGTCATCAACTGTGAGATTTGTGCGTCTTTTAAAGGTTCTGTCATTCCTGAGGCATTCTTGCACTATGTGTAGTGTGACATCAACAGGGGTCTTTGTGAATAATGAAATGACATCATGTAAAATGAGGATTTCTGATTCTATTTTCATATTTTTGAGAAAAAACACAAAATAAACAGCGGTAAAACCAGACAGCTTAATCTGCCTAAAGGTAATTTACAAAATTTGTGGCATTACCACCTTTAATTTAAACCAGGTAAGTTTATGAGACCTAAGTAATGTTAGTGTCATTACCTAAATGAACCAAAATCTGTATTTTTGTTACAGCTACAGTATAATAAGTGAATGTTAGCTTGTTAGCTACATTTCTGCTGATTAATCTATGAGCTTCAGTGCAAATGTAGTTTTAAAAGCCAGTCTGCTGTCATAAAGGAGTTCTAACTGATAAATAATCATACCATGTAGGATAACTAAGTAGACGGTTGTGCTGTTTCATTCCATCTAGCTACAATGCTCCGCACTGTGTGTGTTTATACTGTATATATATACTGTATATATATATATATATATATATATAGACACACAGTGAGGAGCATTGTAGCTAGATGGAATAAATATATGAATATATAAACACACAGTGCGGAGTACTGTAGCTAGATGGAATAAATATATGAATATATAAACACACAGTGCGGAGTATTGTAGCTAGATGGAATAAATATGTAAATATATAAACACACAGCGTGGAGCATTGTAGCTAGATGGAATAAATATATGAGTATATAAACACACAGTGCGGAGTATTGTAGCTAGATGGAATAAATATATAAATATACAGTATATATATATATATATATACACTACCGTTCAAAAGTTTGGGGTCACCCAGACAATTATTTTGTGTTTTCCATGAAAAGTCACACTTATTTACCACCATGAGTTGTAAAATGAATAGAAAATATAGTCAAGACATTGACAAGGTTAGAAATAATGATTTGTATTTGAAATAATACAATAATAACAATAACAATAATACAACAATAATACAATAATAAATGAAATAATTTTTTCCTTCAAACTTTGCTTTCGTCAAAGAATCCTCCATTTGCAGCAATTACAGTATTGCAGACCTAACATGATTGCACAAGGGTTTTCTAATCATCCATTAGCCTTCTGACACAATGAGAAAACACATTGTACCATTAGAACACTGGAGTGATAGTTGCTGGAAACGGGCCTCTATACACCTATGTAGATATTGCACCAAAAACCAGACATTTGCAGCTATAATAGTCATTTACCACATTAGCAATGTATAGAGTGCATTTCTGATTAGTTTAAAGTTATCTTCATTGAAAAAAAGTGCTTTTCTTTCAAAAATAAGGAAATTTCTAAGTGACCCCAAACTTTTGAACGGTAGTGTGTATATATATATATATATATATATATACTGTATATGTACACATGTATACTCGCTGCTCTTGTTTTTTCTTGCCTTCTGATTGTTACTCTGAGTGTTGCTATCCCTGTGCTGTTGCAATCCTGGAATTTCCCCATTGTGGGACTAATAAAGGCTTTACTTAACTTATCTTATCTTAAATGGTTTGTAACCGGCTGCTAGAAAAATAAACCATCGTTTTCTGAACCTATCAGCTATATTTCTGTCAGAAATGCTAGTGCCATGTGTGGTTACAGTATATACTCAATACTAGCATGACAAGATCGATACTTTTGTTTTGGGATTTTTAAAAAAAAATTTTTTTGCTCTCTATGCTCAGTACCTTTGCTGCTTCTGTTTTATCTAAGAGTAGATATGTCCAGACAAACGGCAGGGAAAAAAAAAAAAGTTTTGAAGTATTCATTGCTCTCTAGCAATAATTTTGTGCAGTTTTTGCACTTTCAAATTCAGTTCATTGCAGTATCTAAAATAAGCGTTTTTTTATCATACACATGATTAACTAATTAACACTAGAATGCAAAAAAAAAAAAAAATCATGTAAGCATCAAGTTATGATGCTATCTTAACAATGAATGTATTTCTGGCAGAAATGTAATTATTGTTTATACGTAGCTAACCTGAATAAATTAATTTCTGTCAAAAATTTCTATTGATGATATGTAGGTAACAATAAATGTATTTCTGGCAGCAATGTCAATTACTGTGCATATATACAGTAGCTACCAATAATAACTGGCTTTCTGTCAGAAATATCTATTGTTGTTGATATGTAGGTAACAATAAATGTATTTCTGGCAGAAATGTTAATTACTTTTCATATGTAGCTTGGGTGGCTGCTGAAGTAAAAACTCGGGTATGGGAGGAGTTCGGTGAGGCCATGGAACAAGACTTTTGGTCGGCCTCAAAGAGATTCTGGCAAACTGTCTGGCGGCTCAGGAGGGGAAGTAGCTCCCTGTCCACACTGTGTATGGTGCGGATGGGGTGCTGTTGACTTCAACTGGCAGTGGAAGGAATACTTTGAGGATCTCCTCAATCCCACTGATACGCTTTCCACAGAGGAAGCAGGGCTTGTGGACGAGGGGGACGACTTGCCTATCACAGGGGCTGAGGTCGCCAAAGTGGTTAAAAATCTCTTTGGTGGCCAGGCCACGTGGGTGGACAGGATTCGCCCTGAGTACCTCATGGCACTGGATGTTGAAGGGCTGTCATGGTTGACACACCTCTGCAACATTGCGTGGAGGTTGGGGGCAGTGCCTTTGGCATGGCAAACCGGGGTGGTGGTTCCTCTCTTCAAAAAAGGGGACCGGAGGGTTTGCTCCAACTTTAGAGGGATCACACTCCTCAGCCTCCCTGGGAAGGTCTATGCCAAGGGACTGGAGAGGAGAGTCCGGCTGTTGGTCGAACCTCAGATTCAGGAGAAGCAATGTGGTTTTCGTCCTGGCCGTACCACATCAGACCAGCTGTTTCCCCTCTCGAGAATCCTTGAGGGTTTGTGGGAGTTTGCCCAACCAGTTTACATGTGTTTTGTGGACTTGGAGAAGGCATTTGACCATGTCCCTCGTGGTTTTTTTGGGGGATACTTCGGGAGTATGGGGTATCGGGCTTGCTGTTACGAGCTATTCGGTCTCTGTACGACCGTTGTGAGAGCCTGGTTCGTATTGCCAAGACTTGATCGGACTCATTCCCAGTGAGAGTTGGACTCCGCCAGGGCTGCCCTTTGTCACCGATCCTCTTCATAATTTTTATGGACAGGATTTCTAGGCGCAGCCAGGGAATGGAGGGTGTCATGCTTGGTGACCACAGGATCTCATCTCTGTTGTTTGCAGATGATGTTGTCCTGCTGGCTTCATCCAGCAATGACCTACAGTTCTTGCTGGGATGGTTTGCTGCTGAGTGTGAAGCGGCTGGGATGATAATCAGCACCTCCAAATCCGAGTCCATGGTCCTCAGCCGGAAAAAGGTGAATTGTCCCCTCCGGGTTGGGGACAAGCTCCTGCCCCAAGTGGAGGAGTTTAAGTATCTCGGGGTCTTATTCATGAGTGAGGGGAGAATGGAGCAAGAGATTGACAGATGGATCGGAGCAGCATCTGCAGTGATGTGGACATTGTACTGGTCTGTTGTGGCGAAGAGGGAGCTGAGTTCTCAGGCAAAGCTCATGATTTATCAGTCAATCTACGTTCCTACTCTCACCTATGGTCACGAGCTTTAGGTAGTGACCAAAAGAATGAGATCGCGGATACAAGCGGCTGAAATGAGCTTTCTCCGTAGGATTGCTGGACTCACCCTCAGAAATAGGGTGAGTCATCCGGGAGAGGCTCAGAGTAGAACCGCTGCTCCTCCACATTGAAAGGAGCCAGTTGAGGTGGTATGGGCATCTGATCAGGATGCCTCCTGGACGCCTCCCACTTGAGTTGGGTTTCGGGCACGTCCCACTGGGAAGAGATCCCGGGGGCAGACCCAGGACTTGGTGGAGAGACTATGTCTCCCAGCTGGTCTGGGAACGCCTTGGTATCCCCTCTGAAGAGCTGGAGCAGGTGACTGGGGAGAGGGAAGTCTGGGCTTCTCTGTTTGAACTGCTGCCTCCGTGACCCGGACATCCGGAAAAGCGGTAGAAGATGAATGGATGGATGTAGTTAACCTGAATAAAAGTATTTCTGGCAGAAATATCTATTGATGATGATATGTAGATAACAATAAATGTATTTCTGGCAGAAATCTTAATTACTTAATTAATGACAATTACTGTTCATATATTTTATTTTGAATAAATTAACTTCTGTCAGAAATTTCTATTGATAATGATATGTAGGTAATATATGTATTTCTGGCAGAAATGTTAATTACTGTTCATATGTAGCTAACCTGAATAAATTAATTTCTGTCAAAAATTTCTATTGATGATGATATGTAGGTAACAATAAATGTATTTCTAGCAGAAATGCCAATTACTGTGCATATATTGCTAACAATAATAACTGGATTTCTGGCAGAAATATCTGTTGTTGATGATATATAGGTAACAATAAATGTATTTCTGGCAGAACTCTTAATTACTGTTCATATATAGCTAATCTGAATAAAAGTATTTCCGGCAAAAATATCTATTGATAATAATATATAGGTAATAAATTTATGTCTGGCAGAAATGTCAATTACTGTTCATATATTGTTATTTTGAGTAAATGAGTTTCTGTCAGAAATATCTATTGTTGATGATATGTTGGTAGCAATAAATGTATTTCTGACAGAAATGCCAATGATTGTTCATACATTGCTAACCTGAATAAATACATTTCTGCCAGAAATAAGCATTGATGATAATATGTACAGTGGGGCAAAAGAGTATTTAGTCAGCTACCAATTGTGCAAGTTCTCCCACTTAAAAGATGAGAGAGGTATCCAATTTTCATCATAGGTATACCTCAACTATGAGAGACAAAATGAGAAAAAAAAATCCAGAAAATCACATTGAAGGATTTTTAATGAATTAATTGGTAAATTCCTCGGTAAAATAAGTATTTGGTCACCTACAAACAAGCAAGATTTCTGGCTCTCACAGACCTGTAACTTCTTCTTTAAGAGGCTCCTCTGTCCTCCACTCGTTACCTGTATTAATGGCACCTGTTTGAACTCGTTATCAGTATAAAAGACACCTGTCCACAACCTCAAACAGTCAGACTCCAAACTCCACTATGGCCAAGACCAAAGAGCTGTCAAAGGACACCAGAAACACAATTGTAGACCTGCACCAGGCTGGGAAGACTGAATCTGCAATAGGTAAGCAGCTTGGTGTGAAGAAATCAACTGTGGGAGCAATTATTAGAAAATGGAAGACATACAAGAACACTGATAATCTCCCTCGATCTGGGGCTCCACGCAAGATCTCACCCTGTAGGGTCAAAATGATCACGAGAACGGTGAGCAAAAATCCCAGAACCACACGGGGGGACCTAGTGAATGACCTGCAGAGAGCTGGGACCAAAGTAACAAAGGCTACCATCAGTAACACACTACGCCACCAGGGACTCAAATCCTGCAGTGCCAGACGTGTCCCCCTGCTTAAGCCAGTACACGTCCAGGCCCGTCTGAAGTTTGCTAGAGAGCATTTGGATGATCCAGAAGAGGATTGGGAGAATGTCATATGGTCAGATGAAACCAAAATAGAACTTTTTGGTAAAAACTCAA
Organism: Pholidichthys leucotaenia; assembly: GCA_020510985.1. Lineage (NCBI taxonomy): Eukaryota > Metazoa > Chordata > Actinopteri > Cichliformes > Pholidichthyidae > Pholidichthys > Pholidichthys leucotaenia. Next base: position 197,958,492 of record CM035840.1, read on the forward strand.
CTTGTTGTGTTTGGAGGGGAAAGAACACCATACCTACTGTGAAGCATGGGGGTGGAAACATCATGCTTTGGGGCTGTTTTTCTGCAAAGGGACCAGGACGACTGATCCGTGTAAAGGAAAGAATGAATGGGGCCATGTATCGTGAGATTTTGGGTGAAAACCTCCTTCCATCAGCAAGGGCATTGAAGATGAAACGTGGCTGGGTCTTTCAGCATGACAATGATCCCAAACACACCGCCCGGGCAATGAAGGAGTGGCTTCGTAAGAAGCATTTCAAGGTCCTGGAGTGGCCTAGCCAGTCTCCAGATCTCAACCCCATAGAAAATCTTTGGAGGGAGTTGAAAGTCCGTGTTGCCCAGCGACAGCCCCAAAACATCACTGCTCTAGAGGAGATCTGCATGGAGGAATGGGCCAAAATACCAGCAACAGTGTGTGAAAACCTTGTGAAGACTTACAGAAAACGTTTGACCTCTGTCATTGCCAACAAAGGGTATATAACAAAGTATTGAGATGAACTTTTGTTATTGACCAAATACTTATTTTTCACCATAATTTGCAAATAAATTCTTTAAAAATCAGACAATGTGATTTTCTGGATTTTTTTTTCTTATTTTGTCTCTCATAGTTGAGGTATACCTATGATGAAAATTGGAGACCTCTCATCTTTTAAGTGGGAGAACTTGCACAATTGGTGGCTGACTAAATACTTTTTTACCCCACTGTAACTGTCTTGCTGGATAAAGAAACAGTGCTAAATACAAAATTATGTAATAGCAAAAATATGCTATTACAGTACTGTTCCAAAGTCTACCAAAAAATTGTTTTAAAAAAGTTTCAATGGCCATCCATATTTACTGTATGTCAAACTACCACACCAGAAACTACATCAGATAGCTATGTACAAGCTTAAAAAAAATGTAATTTTAACTAAAAGTGCCATCTTTAGCTAAACCCAGTATTTACTGTGATCTCCTGTGTCATGTCCGCTGCGTAATCTCGCATCAGACACATGAATAGATATGAGCCCAAAGTGCAGTAATGTAACGTGTTTATTTGACCAATGGAAAAACACAAAATGTCCAGGTACAGTCCACATAGACTTATGGATTAGACAACCGGCTACAAACCTTGTTGGCTGAGAGGAGAAGCCCCATGCGCTCGGAACAGGAGTGGAGAGGAAGGGCAAATAATTAACTAAGATGAATGTCGGAGCGGAGCTCTGGAAAAACAACACCATAAAGTCTAAAGGGGAAGGAGCCAACTACAAGCACGCCTGGTCGTCTAATGTTGACTTAAGCTACCACACTGACTGATCATACTGCCTCCCTATAAGTACAAAATACACTAACGAAGGCAAGTGGACACAACCGTGTGGCAAGCAGGTGCGTGACTGATTGGAACTATGTGTGTGCGTGTGTGCATGCGTGCGTGCATATGTGTGCATGTGGTGAAACCATACAGCCGGTGAATGTCTGGTGAGAGGAGGAGGTGTGGCTGTAGGACTGGCAGATAGCAAGGCTCAATCTGCCAGCTGGAATAAATGAGCAATAATCAAAACCTCCAGCCACAGGTCGCGGACGGGGTGAACATGACATCCTGTTGCACTTTACAAGTCTTAAATTTACTACATTAATCCTCTCGTATAAAACACCTGGCTTATCTCCAACATGATAAAAGTTTTTGATTGGTTGACCGTTTTCAATTGAAATTTAAAGAATCAAGAGAGGTCAAGGACAAAATGTAAGTGGATGTAGAGGAGCTTGAAATAATGAGGTGATGTGATTCATAAACCAAAGTTTATTATCAGCTCCTCTAACAAGTCTCATCTAGGTGCAGCAGCAGAAGAAGTAAGAGAGCGAACACTTTCGGCTCTACGAACTTATACTCGCACATAACAAAAGACATGCATATCAAAAGCTGACATCCCTCACTATCTTAATCCCCTCTTTTGTCTTCGTACTCCTCCACCTGGCCCTGTGGGGTCAGGGCAACCCATCCGGTCTCCACCGCAGTGCCTCAGATGCTCTTTGATCTTCACTGGCGGTTGAGACCCTTTGTCCTGTTCTGAGGTGTGAAGTTGCTTTACATATGTAATCACTAAACACTCTTACATGCTTAAACATATGTAGGTTATGGGATATATGATTAATATAGACCACAGCCCCCCCCCCCAAACGACTAAGAAAAGGACAATAGAAAAATTCACAGTTTAAGATAATTATTATGACATACTAACTGCTACACCTCTTGACACAGAAGAAACTTTCCAGCAGCCATGCTCCTAAGAGAGTTCAGTGGTAATCATAACAGCATAGTAAAATCACAAGTCAGTCCTAAACTGTTACAGCACAATTAGTGAACAACTGTTGAGTAGTTTGCATCAGTCTCTGTGCCGTCTGGGTTTTAATCTTCTCCCGAATCTGCTGTGGGTCTGCTTGGGCGTCCTGGTGGGACCTTCCTGTAAGGAATCTGCAGCTTGGGGAGGAGAGTGATTAATTGTTCCCTGCAGGGAGGCTGAGTCTTTTCTCTTGGGGGGTCTACCCCGCCGAGGTGCTCTCGCCAACCGTGCAGGCTCGTCTCTCAACAAGAAGGCAGGTTTAAGTCTGTCAGTGCTGACTGTTTCTTTTCTATCCCCAAAATCAAGCACAAAATGTTTATCACCAGGTTCCAGCACTCTGAATGGCCCATCGTATGGTGGGCGGAAAGTTGGTTTTAAAGCTTCATGCCTAACAAAAACGAATTCAGCGTTTTTTAAAGCTTGGGGGACAAAAACCCGTGGAAAAGAGTGATGTGCCGGTCCAGGGAGAGAGTCCGGTCCGTTGCTGCCTGAAAACCTCGGGGCTGGAAGATGCCCTGGCTCTGGGTTCTCTGGTAAAAATTCACCTGGGAGCCTGAGAGGTTGTGCAAAAACTAATTCTGCTGGGGAGGCGTCTAGATCCTCTTTAGGTGCAGCACGCAACCCCAATAAAACCCAGGGAAGTTTATTTACCCAATTTGTATCCGTTAGTGAGGCTCTGAGGGCGGCCTTTAAAGATCTGTGAAAACGCTCGCATAACCCATTAGCCTGAGGGTGATAAGTGGTGGTGCGGTGAATTGTCGCCCCTAAGCTGCTGGCCATGGCTGACCAAAGCTCCGAGACAAATTGAGGCCCCCTATCGGACGTGATGTCCGATGAGACGCCAAAATGTGCCACCCAGTTTGTCAAAAAAACGCGAGCGACTTCCTCCGCTGTGGTTGACGCCAGAGGGACTGCCTCTGGCCAGCGCGTGGTGCGGTCTATCATTGTTAACAGGTGTGTTAAACCTTGGGAGGAAGGTAGTGGCCCCACAAGGTCGACATGAACGTGGTCGAACCTTCTAGCAGGGATTCGAAAAGGCTCCAGAGGGGCTTTTGTGTGTTTGTGTACTTTGGCGCGCTGACAAGAAATGCAAGTCTTTGCCCATTCTTTTACGTTTTTGCGCAGGCCAGGCCACACAAACTTTTCGGCAACCATTTTAACCGAAGCGCGCACATCTGGGTGCGCGAGGGAGTGAATCGAGTCGAAAATACGGCGGTGCCATGCAGCTGGGACTACCGGGCGAGGTCGGCCGGTTGAGATGTCACATATTAGGGGGGGCACACCGTCGCGTAAAACCCTTTCCTCCAGCCTTAACCCTGTTGGTCCAGACAGGAGTGCGCGCACGTCCGCGTCACTACTTTGCTCCTCTGCCATGGCTGCATAATCTATTCCTGCGTGGATTGGTGCTGCGTATGTGTCCGCGTTGGCGAAGAGTTCAGCAGCTGAGGTAGTATAATCTGTCTCCTCGCGCTCTGGCGATGTCACAGTGCGAGAAAGGCAGTCTGCTACCACGTTAAGTTTGCCTGCCACATGTCAAATGTCTGTGGTGAACTCTGAAATCGCAGCCAGCTGTCTTTGTTGCCTGCCTGACCACGGTTCGGAAATTTTAGCCATCACAAAGGTGAGCGGTTTGTGGTCTACAAAAGCCGTGAAACGCCGCCCTTCCAACCAGAACTGGAAGTGGCGGATGGATAAATGAAGCGCTAGCAGCTCTCTGTCAAAAGTGCTGTATTTACGCTCAGTTTGGTTTAGCGATTTGCTGAAGAATGCCAAAGGTTGCCAGATTCCGCTGACGTGTTGTTCTACAACTGCCCCTATGGCCAGGTCTGAAGCGTCTGTGGTTAGCGCAATGCGGGCCGAGGGATCGGGGTGAACCAACAATGTGGCATTAGCTAGGGCACTTTTTACTTCCGCGAAGGCGCGTTCGCGCTCCGGGGTCCATTCGACCGCGTTGGAAGGTTTTTGTTTTCTGAGCGCGTCATATAGGGGCTGCATGAGCTGAGCTGTGTGGGGGAGGAAACGGTTGTAAAAATTAACCATTCCCAAAAATTCTTGCAGCGATTTGACCATTTGTGGCCGTGGGAAACTTGTTACTGCGTGAACTTTGTCTGGCAGTGGGACTGCCCCCTTCGGAGAAACTCTGTGTCCTAAAAAATCAATTTGTGACACGCTGAATTTGCATTTGGCTGGATTGATTATTAACCCGTGCTCTTCTAGTCTCTGAAAAACCATAGTGAGATGCTGCTCGTGTTCTTCCTCAGACGAGCTGGCTACCAGCATATCGTCGAGGTAGACGAACACGAAAGGGAGGTCGCGTAATACTGCGTCCATCATCCGCTGAAAGGTTTGAGCAGCACCTATGAGGCCGAAAAGCATCCGCAAAAATCCGCATGGCCTCCAAGAACCGTCGGATTTCGGGACCATGTGAAGTGGTGACGCCCAGGGGCTTTTCGAGCGTCTGATAATGCCTAATTTTTCAAGGGTGGTAAACTCGTCCCGAGCTATGGCGAGCTTGGTCGCGTCTAAGCGCCGAGCTTTGGCGAATACGGGTGGGCCCGTTGTGGGAATAAAGTGTTCGACCCCGTGTCTAGCCACTGTGGCTGAGAATTTGGGAATTGTGAGTGCTGGAAATTGGGTGAGGAGTTGATCAAACTTACCTCCTGCTGTGGTGACGCTAGCCTGCACGGGTGGTGGAGAAAGTCGAGCTGAGCAGGGAATAGAAGCAAAGGACAGTGCATTAACCAAGCGTCTGTTCGCTAGATCAACTAATAACCCATGTGCACACAAAAAATCTGCTCCCAACAAGTTAAAACTCACCGCCGCTACAACAAATGTCCATCTGTAGTTGCGGCCGTGGATGCAGAGGGGCAGGCTCTTTTCGCCAAAAGTGTCGATGATGGAGCCGTTGGCTGCCACTGCTCCATTGCCCCGGGGGCCCATGGCCCGGTCTGCTTGGGAGGGCATGACAAAACTTAGTTGAGCTCCCGTGTCGATAAGGAACCGCTTGCCAGTGTGTCCGTCCGTCACATATAAAAGCTTGCTTTTTTCGCCGAGAACCGCCGCTATTAACGGCTCTCGACTTCGGCATTTTCCCGAAATCGTGAATTTGCAGGGGGGAACGCATTTGTAAGCCTTCTCGGCGAAGCGATGGTGGTAATAACAAACGTCGCTCCGTCTGTTGCGTCCTGGCCGTGTCGCTGTCACCGCGGGCTGATTCTGCTCGGTGATTTGTGGCTCCGGACATCAGCGTTGAGGTCTGCGGATGCTGCTGTGGGTGTCTGCTCCTTGCAGGCGTTGACGAGCCGTTGAGCTTCGTGAGCCAGCGTGCGGAAGTCTTGCTGGGTGCTGCATCGCATGTTGGCAAGCGTCCCTCTCATGTGTGGCGGCAGCGTACTGAGGAATATGAAATGGAAGAGGAAGTTGTCATTGTCCTCTTCTTTAAGTTGCAGCAAGTCCTCCATGAGGGCCTTGGGTCTGCCTCCTCTGTGGCCGTAGACCGCCAGGATCCTCTCGGCTCTCTCCTCGGCTGAGGGGACGTAATTTGCCACGATGGTCGCTTTCAGTTCTTTATATTTGTCCTGGGCCGGCGGCCGCTGGATTATGCTCCGCGCACATCTCAAAGTGGCGGCGTCGAGTTTGGCAACAATGTGATAGAACTTTGTATCGTCAGCCGTGATGCCCGCAAGTGCAAACTGGGCTTCAGCTTGCTGAAACCACGAGGCGGGGTCTTCCTGCCAGAAGTCCGGCAGGTTGACGGTGACGGCGTTTGTGTGGACCGTCACTGATGTGTCCGCAGGGTGAGAGTGCCTTGCTTCGGCTCTCTCCGCGGCACTGGTGCTCGGTTGAGCCCTCTCTATCACTTCTGCCGTGGGGGAACGTCGTCCATCTGTTCCCCTGTCTGCATGGGCGCCGGCGTCTGCCTGGGTCGCCACAGATGAGTCGATCGCGGGGGAACGCCTCTGGTCCATTCTCGCGTCAGGGTCACCAGTGTAGAGGAGCTTGAAATAACGAGGCGATGTGATTCATAAACCAAAGTTTATTATCAGCTCCTCTAACAAGTCTCATCTAGGTGCAGCAGCAGAAGAAGTAAGAGAGCAAACACCTTCGGCTCTACGAACTTATACTCGCACATAACAAAAGACATGCATATCAAAAGCTGACATCCCTCACTATCTTAATCCCCTCTTTTGTCTTCGTACTCCTCCACCTGGCCCTGGGGGGTCAGGGCAACCCATCCGGTCTCCACCGCAGTGCCTCAGATGCTCTTTGATCTTCACTGGCGGTTGAGACCCTTTGTCCTGTTCTGAGGTGTGAAGTCGCTTTACATATGTAATCACTAAACACTCTTACATGCTTAAACATATGTAGGTTATGGGATATATGATTAATATAGACCACAGTGGAAGCATAATTAAACTTTCAAAATCTGATGCAGTTCCTCTGAGTGTCTTATTTGAGAGAGCAGAAGACATCTAGTAAGGACCTTTCTAAAATCCTTGCAGCTTCATTATGATCCTAAGTTGACCCTTCCACAGAAAGAAAAAACTTGATCACGAATATATTTTCTTTTTTTTTTTTGACATACGTATTTACCATGCTTTGTGGTTGTATCTGAACTAAATATGGACACCTACGTACTGTATTAAAAATTTGCTAAAACAACAAATGTGGTGGTGTTCTGATGCTTTTGCAAGGTACTTTACATTTCAAGTTTGTATTAAAAAATGTTTTAAACAAGTCCAGGGATAAACCTCATAAAGAATAATATTCAATGTGTTTTTTAAAATGACAGCAGGCTGCCTGATTTGTGTGTGTGTGTTTGTGCACGCGCGCATGCACTCATTCATTCATTTATGTTCTTCTCCTTCTTTTAGATTTGATTGGCGGTTGGCAACCAGCTTACAGGTGCATTACCGCCACTGACTTGATTATCATCACTCTACATCTTGGCCAGGTGGCTTCACTTCTGGCACCGTTCTCAGGGATTATCAGTTAACTGCCCTTCACACAGTTCCTTCATTTGAAACAGCATGTAACTGGCGCCCTCCTCTGTGTGCATGGGCGCCATTTTTTAGGGGTTGCTGTAGCACCCCAAAATTTAAACTTGGCACCCCTAAAAATTGGAATGAGAAAAGTTGTGATAATTAAATTGTAGTTCATCTTTGACAAGCTGAAATAACATCCAAAACATATTCAATAGTTTGTCGTTTAAACTTTTTAAAAATTACCCCCCGGCAGCCACACAAATGGTATGCTCCCTCCTCCCTGCAGCAGCCTGGTGCGCACAGAGCAGCCCCTCCCTCCCTCTCTCAACAGCTGGAAATGATGGGACAGGAGGCCGCTACAGCTGTTCTATAGGTAACACACTATGATGTATGACGCCAGCCTCAGCTAGAATATTCTGCAACATTATGAATAGTTTTTGGGTCTGTCTGAATTTATTTGGTAAGAGTAGGTTGTATACCGGCAAACATTTAGGTTTCAAAGTGCATGAGGTTTTCACCTGGGTGGGGGTTACAAAATAGGCTGTAAATAGCCTATAACACAACAGAAAATATTGCATCTTTGTTCACTTTATTTTTGATTTTTAATTTATGACTAACTAACTAACTAACCTGCACTTATATAGCGCGTTTCTAGTCACAAACACCACTCAAAGTGCTTTCACTAGTACTAACCCTCTATTCTAAGGGCTTATAGGAAACAGATATCTAGGGACAATTTAGAACAACCAATTAACCTAACATGCATGTCTTTGGATTGTGGGAGGAAACCGGAGCCCCCGGAGTAAACCCACGCAGCACAGGGAGAACATGCAAACTCCATACAGAAAGGTTCCAACCCCTGCCAGCCTGGGGATTCGAACCAGGAACCTTCTAGCTGTAAGGCAACAGTGCTAACCACTGCACCACCGTGCTGCCCGATGAGGAATTATGAGGAAAACCTCACAAATTTATGAGAGTAAAATCTCAAATTTAAAAGAAAAAAGCCCTAAACTAGCACTAAATACAACTTGTGAGAATAAGTTGATTTAAGTGGGGAAAAAATCTTTCAAATTTACAAGGAAAAGGTAGTAAATTTAGAATAAAACTGCATAAATTCAGGAGAAAAACCTCAAACTGTCCAGACTAAACTCACATCTCACTAACTTAAAGTAGAACTGAATTGAACGGCACTGGGTGATAGTACATACAATTATAAAGATAATTTATCATTGGCACCCCCTCCACAAATCCCGGAATCTTGGAGAAAATCGCGATTTTGAATTTCCCGCCCTGAAAAATCAGACAAATCCGCCGAAGTGCAGCTGGAGTTCCGCGTGACGTCACGAGTGTGACACAGTCCTCCATGTTTACCATTGCGAGCACGTCGACACTGGTTGTTTTTGGTGCATTTTGTCGTGATAGTCGACTACAAAACACTTCCAACACCTGGGAAGATCTGTTCAGTGGCCAAGGAAAGCTGTCATGGCGACGAAAGAAAAGAAAGGGGGAGGAAAAGCGACCGGGAAGCGATGCGTTTCTAGATATACAGTGATCCCTCACTTATCGCGTTTAATGGGGACCAGAACCGACCGCGAAAAGTGAAAAACCGCGAAGTAGCGTCACCCCCCCCCCCCAAGGGCGTCACAAGCACTATTTTGCACAAAAAGGCACAAGAGAACACCGAAAAGTGCCACTAAGCAACACGAGCGATAAAGAACAATGAATGCGGTCTTCCTTCGTTGGGTAAAACGTCTCGGCCAATCAGCTTGCGAGGTAAAACGTCTCGGCCAATCAGCTTGCGAGATTCCCGAGCGGTGAAGAGGTGTTGCTCTCCGTGTTGATACCTGATGTTCTAATGTAGTCTCCGTGTTGATACCTGATGTTCTAATGTACTGTAGAAGGCAGGGAGAAGGCAGGGAGACTACATTAGAACATCAGGTATCAACACGGAGAGCCCACACAACTGAAAATCTATCTCTCTGACCACCGCTCCACTCCTCTCCGCCCACCTCTTCACCGCTCGGGAATCTCGCAAGCTGATTGGCCGAGACGTTTTACCTCGCAAGCTGATTGGCCGAGATGTTTTACCTCGCAAGCTGATTGGCCGAGACGTTTTACCCAGCTTCGCTCCCTGCCGAGCGCCTATACCCAGCGAAGGAAGACCGCATTCATTGTTCTTTATCGCTCGTGTTGCTTAGTGGCACTTTTCGCTGTTCTCTTGTGCCTTTTTGTGCAAAACAGTGCTTGTGATGCCCTTGGGGGGGGGGGGTGACGCTACTTCGCGGTTTTTCACTTTCTTTTTGTGTTTAAGGTGTTTTTTTGTTAAATAATCTTAAGTTTTGTTGTTTTCTGTAGCTGGGGTGGGGTAGGCATTCTCAATATCTCTATGCAGGAATAACCATAAAACCTCCCCGATGTCAAAATCTACTTCAAAATCATGCCTAAATCTTGATGAATGTCATGTTCAGGTGAGCGCATGCCCCCTCTTTTCCTGTGAGAGATTCCCCGACTCCACAGGTAATCACTACACCTGGACGCACCTACTGCCTCTGCCTCGCCAGCGTATAAAAGGACCATCATGTGAATGCTTCAGCACTGGCTTGTTGGGTATACTGCCTGTAACAAGCAAGTGCCTTTTGTATTAAAACTTGAGGAAGTTGAAATTAATTCCTCTCTCTTTTTCTCCTCTCAGGTTGCTGCCATCCATGCGGTGCATCTCTGGGGATCGTTGTGTGCTCACCTGCCCCGTCATCCTCACCTCCGCTTCAGCTACCTGTCTCCACCCGTTCAGACACCGTCTACAGCTCCTCTCCTTCCTAACTCATTGTAAGCCTCATCCCAATGGTTCGTCTATTTCCGCTGGGTTTCTCTGCTGGGTACTCTGCTCTACTCACATAAGTAGCAATTTGTTTTCCACTCTTCCCGATTTCCCTCCTCCTACAGTATTAATCAGCTCTCATCTCCTCCCCACAAGTTGAGTCTTCCTCTGGCGAGTGATGTTTTTTCCCTAACCGTGCAAACTTTTTGGATTAATAAATTGTCTAAACTTAGCTTCTCTGTGTTGTGTGCATTTTCTTTGGTGTGGCACCCTGCACGTGAGCTGACCATTCTTTCATTATGACAGAACGAGCCAACCAGAACATGAGCTCAGTGGGGACTGCATCAGTGGAACACTCCGCTTTGTACCGCCTTGACGCCACAGATAGGCAGGTGGCCACACTCACACAACAGCTGCAGACTATTACGCAGCAGCTGAGCACGGTCACCGATCATTTGGCTCATATGTTTTGTCCAGGTCCTCCCTCTCCACCTGCTTCCCCTGTTTCTTCCACCATCCTCCAAACAACATCCGTTCCCTCACCAGCTCCATACGTGGGGGAAGTGGGGAAATGCAAGGGATTCCTTTGCCATGTCCGGCTTTATTTGGGCCAGGTGGGCAGAGCGTATCCGGATGACACATCCAAAATTCATTTCATGACCCTCCTGCTGCGAGATCAAGCCCTTAGTTGGGCTCAGTCCATTCTCGACAGTCCGGAGGATCCTAATTACACATTTGATAGATTTGTAGGTGAATTCTCCCGTACGTTTGACCGAATGGAGAGTGAGGGCAGTATCATGAGCCGCCCTATATCTCTCCACCAGGGAAGCTGGTCAGCAGCCGACTTCTTGTGGAGTTTCAGGTCATCATGGAGGACTCTGGCTGGATTGACGTTGCCTTACGCAACGTCTTCTTCCAGGGTTTAAATGCCATCCTCCACGATGACCTGGCAGTTCATGCCATTCCCTCCTCTCATGATGGTCTAATCAATCAGGCCATCCGTTTGGACAATCAATACCTCGAGTTCGTGAAGAAGCGCAAATCCTCCTCTCACCCGTCAGTTGTACATGTGCCTTCTCCAGCTATGGACACAGGTGGAGCAGACTCCTCCTTTGAAGTGGTGGTGCTCGGCCGGGCCCATCTTAGCTCCAGAAGAGCATCAGTGACGGAGGAGAGCCGGTGCATGCATGTACTGTGGCTCTTTAGAGCACAGACTCAATAACTGCCACCTGAAGCAAAAAGACGTGGCCCGTCAATAGCCGTGGGGGGTCTGACGGGCGGGACTCTTATTCATCCCCCTGGTAACTTCTCTATTTCGGCCCTTATCCAGCTGCCAGAGGTTAAGAGGAGGGTTATGGCTTTGATTGATTCAGGGGCAGAAGAAAATTTTGTTTCCTCACGGCTCATACGGGAAATGGGCATTCCCGTCACCAAATTATCCACCCCACTAAATGTCACAACCTTTTTTGGCGGCAATGTGGCTTCAATCACTGAATCCATGGCGCCGATCTCCGTCCTTCTTTCTGGGAACCACCAGGAGGTCTTATCGTTCTTTATCCTCCCAAATTCATCCTCCCCAGTGGTTCTGGGGTACCCTTGGCTCCGGAAGCACAACCCCATTATTAATTGGGCTCAAAACTCAATTTCTTCCTGGAGCCCCTTTTTGTTTGGTGTTTTGTCTTAGTTCGGCCGAGTGTTCTAAATCCTTACCCATCTCCTCCCCTCCGATGGAGCCGCCAGACCTCAGCCCCATACCCGAGGTCTAGCATGACCTTGGGGAGGTCTTTAGCAAGTCGTGAGTGCTCTCGTTACCTCCTCATTGCTCAAACGACTGTGCCATAGATCTCCTCCCGGGTGCGTGGCTGCCGTCCAGTTGGCTCTATAGCATCTCTGGGCCGGAGAGGGAGGCGATGGAGAGTTATATTAAGGACTCCCTGAACGCTGGCCTCACTCGACCTTCTTTGGCTCCTCTTGGGGAAGGGGTTTTTTTGTCGGTAAGAAGGACAGATCTCTGCACCCATGCATTGACTACAGGGAACTTAACGCCATAACCATCAAAGATAAATATCCTCTGTCCCTAGTTAACTCCGCGTTCGAGCTCCTTCAACCCGCATGGGTGTTCTCCAAATTGGACCTATGTAACACGTACCATTTGGTCTGTATTCACGACAGGGACGAATGGAAGATAGCCTTTAAAACACACTTGGGGAAATTCAAATACCTAGTGATGCCTTTTGGGCTCACCAATGCCCCCGCTGTCTTCCAACGCCTCATTAATGACGTCCTCTGTGATATGGTAAATCAGTTTGTTTTTGTCTATTTGGATGACATCTTGATTTTTTCCTGCACACCAGAGGAACACACAGTCCATGTCAGGGCTGTGTTACAACAGCTCCTGGAGAACCAGCTATTTGTGAAGGTTGAGAAGTGCGAGTTTTCCACCTCCTGCACTTCCTTCCTGGGGTTTATTGTGGCTGAAGGGAAGCTGAGAGCCAATGTGGCCAAGGTGAAGGCTGTGCTGGATTGGCCTACACCCCATTCTCGCAAGGAGCTTCAATGTTTCTTGGGGTTTGCAAACTTTTATCGCAGATTCATCAAGAATTACAATGGGGTAGCACAGCCTGTCATGCAGCTTGACCTCAGTTAGTGCCTTTCCATTGGTCCGAGGCAGCCGAACAGGCCTTTTCCAAAGTAAAGGGTCTCTAATACCCCCATCTTTGCCCAGGTCAACCCTCAGCTCCAATTCACCCTGGAGGTGGACACTTCTGATTCGGGGGTGGGCGCTGTCCTCTTGCAGCACTCAGCCTCTGACCAGAAGCTCCACCCATGCGTGCATTTCTCTCGGCAGCTCACCCCAGCTGAGAGGAATTATGATGTAGGAAATCGAGAGCTCCTAGCCATTAAGTTGGCCCTGGAGGAGTGGAGGCACTGGTTGGAGGGAGCAGTCCATCCCATCATCGTGTGGCCCGACCACAAAAATTTAGAGTGTCTATGGTTGGCCTGCAGAGCCAACACCAGGCAGGCCCTCTGGGCCTTATTTTTTCTCAGGTTCAATTTTACCATCACCTACAGGCCTGGCTCCCGTAATGTCAAACCGGATGCTCTCTACCGCCAATTCAGCCCTAACTCTCCTGACCCCGCTTCCCTCTCCCAGCCCATTGTGCCATCTTTGGCCAAGTCCACAGAGTCCAGACTGGCAGGAGGGCCAAGTGATCCAGTGATCGTCTGTTTGTCCCGGCCGGCCTCTGCAGCGACGACATCCAGTGGGGCCACTCCAACCACTTTGCCTGCCACCCGGACTATAAATCTCATCCAACGGGTGTTCTGGTGGCCCACCCTGTGGACAGACATCCGGGATTATGTGAAAGCATGCCAGATCTGCACCTGCAACAAATCTGACTCCTCACCTCCTGCTGGCCTGCTTCACCCTTTGCCTGTTCCCAGTCAGCCTTGGTCCCACCGCCTTGGATTTTGTCACAGGATTTCCCCCTTCTCAAGGTAACACCATTGTACTCACCATAGTTGACCACTTCTCCAAGGCTATCCATCTGGTACCCCTCCCCAAGCTACCCTCTGCCTCTGAAACCGCCGACTTATTCACTCCACATGTCATCCGTCTACATGGGATTCCTTTCGACATTGTGTCTGACTGGGTTCCACAATTCACATCCCATGTCTGGAAATCCTTCTGCCGATCACTTGGAACCACGGTCAGTCTCATGTCTTGATACCACCCACAGAGTAACGGCCAGGCTGAGCACACCAACCAGTCCCTGGAGACCACCCTCAGATGTGTAGCATCCGAAAATCTTTCCACATGGAGCACCCATCTGACCTGGGTGAAATATGCTGCCACTGGACTCACGCCCTTCGAGGCCTCCATGGGGTATACTTTCCCCCTGTTGCCCATGGCGGAGAGGGAAGTCGCTGTGCCATCCATGGGGGCTCATGTCCGTCGCTGCCATCAGCTCTGGAGGGCCACCCTTTTATTATCACTTCCACCATATTCCCCCAGTGATAGCTGTGTTTGCTACAAATACACAAATAAAAAGCACATGAAAAAACAAGTAACCGATTGAAGCTGACAACGCACAGACTCTAAAGTCTAAAGGCTGCTTTAATATTCTCTGAAAAAATAAAGTATTGTGGCGGATGAAATAAGAGAACCCAGAGTGTGGAGGCATGGAATAAGTGCAGGCACGGCAAACTGAAGTTTAAAAGGGTGTTTTATTCATCCTCCATCACAGGACTCACTCCAGTGCTGTGTAAGCGCGCTGGAGCGAGCCCTCAGTCTCTAGTCAGCAAACAGGCAATGCGTGTGATCAAAAAGCAGTAAGAGAGAGAGCAAGCGATATTCAGTTCACTTATATACCCAGCTAGACAATGCATGCATGGCACATTAGCATCACAGTACAGCAGAAATGCATGGGACATTTACATGAGAGTCACACATATCAATAGCAGGATTACTGGCAGGAAGGAGAGGCTGCCTATTGATATCAGTCCATACATCTCACTGTTCTGCTAATTGTTCCAGCTGAGCGCTCTGCTTGACCCGAAGGCTGTGGGGGACACACCCCCCCCCCCCCCAGAGGGCTCAGCTGGGGGCTGAGGCGTCGATCGTCCGGCTTTGGGAGCAAGCTGCGGGAAAAGTTCTGTGCCGGAATAGGGGGAGGGAGGAGGGTGGGGGTAGCAAGTGCCGGCCCAGGACGGCGAAGTTGTCTGGGCCGTGCAAAAATTGCATGTGGATCCACGATGTTGAGGGGCTGTCCCTTTGAACGTGGCGGAGATCCACAGCGGCTGTGAGAAGAAAAACTTGTCTCTGACTCCTCTCGCGGTTAAGTCCTGCGAGGATTCGTAGCGGCCATGAAGAAAAAACAGGAGCTGAAGCTGTGTGAAGGACTTGGCGGTTCGGTTTTAGGTGCGGGTGCAGCCCTAAAGCCCTCGGGGACAGCTGACGGCTGAATTCCCATTGTGCGCCGAGGCTGAGACCCATACAAAGTCCTGTGTGCTGCGTGTCTGCTTCAGGTGTGTGAGCAGCCCTGAAGGTTCCGAGGATGGCGGTTGGCCATGTTTCTCGGGCGTGTGCAGCGGCGGAGGACGATGGCGGTCTGTGGAGCCGGTATTGTCCCGTGTGTGGTGCGCTGTCCTCGTAACCCCCCGATGTGCGTGCGGAGGTTCGGTGCATGGCAGGTCCGCTGTCAAGGCGAGTCAGGGTCAGGGAGCTTGCTAGAGATCAGCGTCGTCAGCGCCGATGGTCCTCCCTGTCTTGGTTGTTGCTGTCGTTCGCTCGTGCCGGGTTATGCGGAGGAGCGGTGAGAGGGAGTAGACGATCTTTGTCCCTCGGCCGGTCCCAGCATGGATGTCCCGATCTCAAGCGAGGGTTGCACCATGACGCTTCCTGCAGCCTTCCCGATCGTGGATGATCTCCGAGGTAGTTCGCCTGGTGTCGGTTCTGCGTCGAGGTCTCCCGTGTGGCAGAAGGGAGGGCAGTCCATTTGCGTCAGGCAGCTGCGTTCGCTTGACGTCGGAGTCACCGCCGGGAGCTGCGTTCGCTCGTCGTCAGCGTGTTCTTGTATTCGGGGTCACCAGTGTGGCGGATGAAAATAAGAGAACCCAGAGTGTGGAGGCACGGAATAAGTGCAGGCACGGCGAACTGAAGTTTAAAAGGGTGTTTTATTCATCCTCCATCACAGGACTCACTCCAGCGCTGTGTAAGCGCGCTGGAGCGAGCCCTCAGTCTCTAGTCAGCAAACAGGCAATGCGTGTGATCAAAAAGCAGAAAGAGAGAGAGCAAGCGATATTCAGTTCACTTATATACCCAGCTAGACAATGCATGCATGGCACATTAGCATCACAGTACAGCAGGAATGCATGGGACATTTACATGAGAGTCACACATATCAGTAGCAGGGTTACTGGCAGGAAGGAGAGGCTGCCTATTGATATCAGTCCATACATCTCACTGTTCTGCTAATTGCTCCAGCTGAGCGCTCTGCTTGACCCGAAGGCTGTGGGGGTCACCCACAGTATAACTATTTTAATGTGGCCGTTAAGTTTCAAGTCTTTGAAAGCAAATCTCGTGACATTTGAGTTGCTGGCAAAGAAAAAGTTTGCAGAAAATCTGACTTCCCACCATCACAACCTACTTGCTCTCCTTACACGATTTTGTACAGGTTATGTGAAAATGGAAGAGAATTCTGGTGCTTATTTGTCTGACTGATGTGTGTTTTGTAAAATGAACAAACTAAAAACATGTCTGTTATGTATGGAGAAAGGAGTTGGAGTCTCATCCATGTACTGAACCAACCACACACTTTATTAAGAGAACAGAACTATTTATACAGTGGGCCGTGCCCACCTAACGTCACGCCAGGGGCAGGTACGGCAGCACACACACACTACCACACTCACTACACCACAATTCCCCTTCCCCTTACAAAAATGCAAAACCACACACACAGTCGAGACCCTCCCCAATTTAGGACCCGAATCATGCACTAAGGAACACAGGGAATAATGAATGGTAGGAAACTGACCTATCACATTCACAAAAAATAGCTAAAATCAGTGTTTTTCTACTGAATGCACAAAATAATCCCCAAATAGTATACAATCATACACACATGCACACCAGCACTATATAAATATATACATAAAGAGTATTTAAGTCACCCCTACGTCTACCGGAAGCCAGAGGTAAAACCAGCCCGGTGGCCCAGGACAGCCCAATGGCACACGTGCCCCTTGCCACCGTCTGCCCCCAGGATCGAAGCCACCCTCCCCAGCAAAAATGTCCCTTTTCGCCATCAATTACTTCTACCCTCTGGCCCAGCAGTGCTGCTGACGGCACACTGTCCCTGCGTGCTTATTGGTCCACTCCTGACTGCCTTCAACACCACCATCGTGGCTCCAAACACTCCGCCCCCCCGTGGCCAAACTCTGGGGAGACCCGAAGCTTTCTCATCGGCGCCACTTGCTGCCTCAGGCACCTCACCCTACACCCAGCGCCTTCGTCCAAGGCGCGTGGAGCTCCAGCACTGAGACACTGCCCAACCTCCGTGGCACACGGCTGCTGTTGCTCACTCCCGTGGCTCACAGCATCACTTTTGTCGGTGTTGTCCTCTGACCCAGGCGCTCAACTGCTCTGTCTCCATGCCCAGTCATAGCTGCTTTCTCCCAGGGCTCCCAGCTTCGCTCTGGTCGGCATCACTCTCCAACCCAGGTGCCTCGTCGCTGCTCCCAGCACCCTTGTCCTGGGTGCTCAGCTGCTTTATCTCCGCGTCCGGCTGCAGCTGCTCTGCCTCGGTGCTCTCAGCCTGCATGAACCCGCTCTCCCGCTGCCTAGCTGCGGGGGTGGCTCCTGCTGCTGCTCTCCTTCTCCGCTGTCGTTGCCCACCGTGCCGTCAAATTCATCAGCACTTGGTCCTGTACCTTTCTGCGCTTCCTGGCAGGCCCGCTGTCTTCAGTGACCGGGAACTCCCCTAATCATGGCCCCGGTCCCACCTCGATGTCTGGCTGGTAGCCTGGACCTTTCTTTCAGTGCGCAGTTACCTTTGCAGCTAACCTGCCCATAGACAACGAATGGGCCATTAGCTTCTTCAAGCTAACTAGCCTATCCTCCTTTGGTGCCAAAACTCCTGCCACCCACAGCTTCGTGGTCCTCGTCTGCCTGGTGAAAAATTCAGCCAGCTGCTCGACAGCATCCTCATACACCTCCGTCTCACCCAACGTACCGAGGATTCTTCAGCCCTCCGTGCTGGTATGATGGGACAGAAGCACTCGTCGTCATCTCCCGTGGAGTCTGCTTAAGCTCAACGCCCCGATGTAATCCTCGAACGTGGCCCGCCATTTTGGCCACAGGATCACTGGCTGTCCCGCGTATTCCAGAAATGGAATCAAGGGTTGAGGTAGCTCATACGCTCACATATTTTTGGTATTACCCTCTTTTATTCTAGTCGCCAAATGTTATGTATGGAGAAAGGAGATGGAGTCTCATCCATGTACTGAACCAACCACACACTTTTTTAAGAGAACAGAATTATTTATACAGTGGGCAGTGTCCGCCTGACATCCCGCCAGGGGCAGGTATGGCAGGACACACACACTACCACACTCACTACACTACAATGTCATTGGTTGCCCTTGAAAGCGGTTTCCCCCAAATCTGTCACAATCACAACGAGAGGTGCAGCTCCTCAAAATTTCTTTCTGACTGAACGGTGCAGCCGTCTGCCTGAACTTCTGCAGTGTATCCTGCTCTTAAAACCAGAGGTGGTTTCTCTCCTCTTCAGCCTTGAAAAATAATTGGACGTAGCTCTTCCCCATGTTTCTCCACGTCTGTCGATCCTGCGTGAGTCTGGACTACTTTTTCTGTCATTTGTGGAGACTAGTCCATGTCTGTGGAAAGCAAGTATTCTTCACTATTTGAGCATTTTTGCATCCAGTGTGTGTGTGTGTGTGTGTATGTGTGTGTGTGTGCGCGTGTGTGCTTTGATTAAGTCTGAGTTCATAGACTTTTGGGAATCGACGTCTGTGGAACTCAGAGCTTTAGGAAAGCTGATATCATCGGTGTTCGGTTCCAGAGCCTGAGAGAGGGAAATATTACTCTCTGTTTAGCTAAGAGAATGGTCTTTTCTTACTTATGTATTTAGTTGTTTGAAAATGTGAACGCATCAGCTGTTTAAGCAATTTTTTTCTGTAGGAAAAAAGCCAACAAACTGTAAACATTCCACATCTTCTGTGGCGGGCAGAGCAGGGCAAGGGGAGGAGCCGGATGTGTTGCAGGCAGATGGAGAAGCCTGACACAAATTCCTGAGGTCATTCTGCCTCTAAACCCTTAGCAGAGTGTGCTCAGGAAAATCCAGAAAGATGATGCTCGACTTTTATTAACTTCCGGCACCACACGAGTAGGCTGCCTTTTAGCAACAGCGGATCAATTTCTTCCTATTTCTATTTACTATCTGGCTTCTCTTGCTAATCTTTCTGATCCGGCGACACCTTATCCATCACGGACGGACACGGATCGCCCAAATGTCTCCTGAGCCGGCAGACGAAGCCACTGTTTTTAGCAGGATACGTTACAGCAGAGACCAGCTGTTAGCACTTAACCGGACCAAGATGCTAGCGCAAGACTTTGACATACCGGGTAAAATAAGACAGAAACGACGTGGATGCCGTGCTGGAGCAAGACGGTGGGCGAGAAATATAAGGTACAGGATTCAATCAGCTTGAAGTGCAGTGTGCAGCTGTTTACTTTGCTGTTGGTTGTGCCTCCCAGCAAACGCACACTCCATGTATTATCTTGGTTTTATTTTTTCACTTTATTGAAAATAAACTTTTTTTATCGCCATCAGTTAGCGTGCCTTTGAACCAGGTTGTGACAACTGTCATCTGATGTTCCTGACGTGTCACATCAGTTGTTTTAGGCATGACTGACCTGAAAAATTTGACAGCTCTGACGGGTCGGTCACGACCCCCGCTGTGGTGTTTGGAGGGAAGAATCATCTCGGTTGAGCAAAGATGATCTCTCCCAAAACTAAGATTCATGGATTGGGAGGCAACGGCTGCTTGGCATGACTGAGCTACACAGAAGTTAGACTATTGTTGCGCATAATTAAAAGCTCTCAAGTTGAAAGATCTGGTTGACTTTAAAACTGCAGTAATAATGTTTAAAGTGAAGAATCTATCACTGCCCGCAAATATCCAAAAGTTGTTCCAAATAAGGGAGAAACAATATCATTTCAGAGGAACATTTATATTTCAAAAACCTTCAGTGAGAACTACCACCAAGCAACACTGTGTTTCAGTGCAAGGAGTCAGATTATGGAACGCTTTTGGACCTGAATTAAAATCATGTACAACGCTTGGACAATTTAAACAAAAACTAAAGGAAGAAATACTCCAAACATATATACAAGATGACATGTAAAATCACATAAGGATTGTCATATCCAGTCTGTGTTGTGTTGTTGCTTAGTTTTTTTTGTCACATTTTGTCTTAGCTTTGTTCTGAATTGTAATCGCTCTTGTTTTGTTTTTCTTTTGAATTCTTGGATGGGATATAAGTGGGCAATATAAGCTGCGGCTTCAGCCATCACCCATTTTGGATAACTTATGTTGAACTGTATAATCAGAGGAGTTATTGTTTAATTTGACCTTGTTGGATTTTTTCCCCTTTGTTATATTATTCTGTTTCTTTTTAATCTTTACTTTTAATTTATCCAAAATAAAAGATTCATTCATTCATTCAATGTCGGCAACACGCTAAGCATTAGTTGGCTTAAGTTACGACTACTTAATTATATATCCATGTCATTATGGATACGCGATGCATATGGCCGAAAGTGAAAATTTCGGCATATCCAGGCGTTTAAGACCAATTTTTATTCGTTTGGTGAACACTGCCTAAATCGTCATGGTGTGACAGAAGACAGCTCAAGTTTGCAAGCCCTGTCTGGCTCCAAGTATGTACTCCATCAGTTGCAAACAACAGGAATTCCCAGCAAGATGATTTGCAGCACTCATTGGAGCCTGTAATCCAAGGATACCGCTCGTTGCTAATGTGGAAGTGACGGACAAATCCTTTCCCCGGCTGAGACAGGCCTGCTAGCTTCGGGGTTGGCTGACCTCTCTTCATAATGACCAACTTTTCTTGAAAAGTCTGTTTGGAAAATTGATTTTTTTGAATATTAGCGGCCAAATAATTTTCCTCTCCCCTGTTAGCCATTGTGGGTGGAAAAACAGCAATTATATTTAAACAGATGTACAGCCATGGACAAAATTGTTGGTACCCCTCTGTTAATGAAAGAAAATCCCACAATGGTCACAGAAATAGCTCGAATCTGACAAAAGTGGTAATAAATAAAAATTCTATGAAAATTAACCAATGAAAATCAGACAATGCTTTTGAATTGTGGTTCAACAGAATTACTTTAAAAAGCAAACTCATGAAACAGGCCTTGACAAAAATGATGGTACCCCTAGAAAAGACTGAAAATAATGTGACCATAGGGACATGTTCAACTAAGATGTGTCCTCTAATTAACATCACAGGTGTCTACAAACTTGTAATCAGTCAGTCGGCCTATTTAAAGGGTGACAAGTAGTCACTGTGCTGTTTGGTGACATGGTGTGTACCACACTAAACATGGACCAGAGGAAGCAAAGGAGAGAGTTTTCTCAGGAGATTAGAAAGAAAATTATAGACAAGCAAGTTAAAGGTAAAGGCTATAAGACCATCTCCAAGCAGCTTGATGTTCCTGTGACTACAGTTGCACATATTATTCAGAAATTTAAGATCCACGGGACTGTAGCCAACCTCCCTGGACATGGCCGCAGGAGGACACGGATAATACGAATGGTAACAAAAGAGCCCAGAACAACCTCTAAACACATTCGTGGTGAACTCCAAGGTCAAGGTACATCAGTGTCAGATCGCACCATCCGTCGTTGTTTGAGCCAAAGTGGACTTCATGGGAGACGACCAAGGAGGACACCACTGTTGAAAACAAACCATAAAAAAGCCAGACTGGAATTTGCCAGACTCCATGTTGACAAGCCACAAAGCTTCTGGGAGAATGTCCTATGGACAGACAAGACAAAACTGGATCCTTTTGGCAAGGCACATCAGCTCTATGTTCACAGACACAAAAATGTAGTATAACAAGAAAAGAACACTGTCCCTACTGTGAAAGATGGAGGAGGTTCTGTTATGTTCTGGGGCTGCTTTGCTGCATCTGGCACAGGGTGTCTTGAATCTGTGCAGGGTACAATGAAATCTCAAGACTATCAAGGTATTCTAGAGAGAAATGTGCTGCCCAGTGTCAGACATCTTGGTCTCAGTCGCAGGTCATGGGTCTTGCAACAGGATAATGACCCAAAACACACAGCTAAAAACACTCAAGAATGGCTAAGAGCGAAATATTGGACTATTCTAAAGTGGCCCTCTATGAGCTCTGATCTAAATCCTATTGAACATCTGTGGAAGAAGCTGAAACATGCCATCTGGAGAAGGCACCCTTCAAACCTGAGACAACTGGAGCAGTTTGCTCATGAGGAGTGGGCCAAAATACCTGCTGAGAGGTGCAGAAGTCTCATTGATAGTTACAGAAATCGTTTGATTGCAGTGATTGCCTGCGGCGGCGCAGTGGTTAGCACTGCGGCGGCACAGCAATTCACCCTTGGCCATGGGATCCCTGGTTCAATCCCAGCCCCTGACCAACAGTGATCTGTGTGGAGTTTGCATGTTCTCCCCGTGTCTGCGTGGGTTTACTCCGGGATTTCTCCGGTTTCCTCCCACATGCCAAAAACATGCAAGTTAGGTTAATTGGCATCAAACTGGGGATTCTAATTTTTTTTTTTTTTTGTTACTTATTTGTACCCGTAGGTAGATTTGGTTTGCAGTCTGGTGACAAGCCACCGGCTGCTAGTCGCTGCGTGCGCGAGCGCCCTAAACCTACATGTTTTTGGTGTGCGGGAGGAAACCGGAGAAATCCCGGAGTAAACCCGCGCAACACAGGGAGAACATGCAAACTCCACACAGCTCACTGTTGGTCGGGGGCTGGGATCGAACCCACGATCTCATGATCCCCGCGATCCCCCGGCCGAGGGTAAAACTGTGCTGCCACAGTGCTAAACCACTGCGCCACCGTGCAGCCCTAAATTGTCCTTAGGTGTGACTGTGAGAGTGAATGGTTGTCTGTCTCTCTGTGTTGGCTCTGCGATGGACTGGCGATCTGTCCAGGGTGTACCCTGCCTCTCACCCAAAGATGCTGGGATAGGCTCCAGCCCCCCCGCAGCCCGAAAAAGGATTAAGCGGAAGAAGATGGATGGATACATTACACTACTGGAAGGAGTGCAGCCAAAAGAAAAACTCCAAAATGAAGAGAATAGAGTATTGCGAATAATTTAATGCATCCTAATGGACAAATTGTTGTAAAGGTTGTAAATGTAACTCTGATAGTGTTTTGGCTAGCAGAGAAGGGTTTGCTGGCCCTGGGGGTCCACCACCGCCAAAAAGAAAGACTACCTGAATATAAATGTCATGATCAGGTGAGTGCGCACTCCCCCTCCCTTCCTGCTTGACTTTCCCCGGCTCCACAGGCAATCACCATACCTGCGTGATTAGGCACACCTGCTACCTCTTCCCTGCCAGCGCTGAAAAGGACCAGTCTGTGAATGCTCCAGCGCTGGCTCGTTGGGTAAACTGCCTTAAACAAGCAAGTGTGTTTTTTCTCTCTCTGGGGAACACGATTAATTCCTCTCCTCTTCTCATCTCCTTCAAGGTTGCTGCCATCTTTGTGGTGTGTCTCCAGGGTTCATTGTGCGCTCACCTGCCCCATCATCCTCATCACCACTACAGCTGCCTAATTCCACCCAGTCAGACACTTCACCCAGCTCCTCTCCTGCCTACCAGCATCCTCTCCTGGTTCATCTTTTCCTGCTGGGTTTCACTGCCAGGCTCCCTGCTCATCCTACGTGAGTGCTGCCCTATTTTTCTCTTTACCAGTCTCCCCGCTATTCTAATCTGCTCTCATCTCCCCTTACAGGCTGAGTCCTCCTCTGGCAAGTGGTGTCTTTCATGAACTGTGCATCTTTTTTGAATCAATAAATTGTCACTACTCAGCTTCTCTATGTCATTTATTTGTTTACTCTGGTGTTGTTCCCTGCACATGAGCTATTTATTCTTGCCAATCATGACAATAAAGGAGCTACATTATCCATCTCAGTCACGGGACCAGTGCTGTTGGGGGTTCACTTGCATGCCCTGCCGATTCTTTTTGTCGTGATCTCCTCTTTAATAGGATAATAGACCTGTGATCTTCGGGTTTATTATCCCATTGTTTAGACTTCCTCCCAATCCTCTGCTCTCATCTCTTTTTCAGGCTGTGTTTTCACCTGGCGAGTGGCGTTTTTCCTTCGCGGAGGCATTCTTTTGCATTAATAAAATTAATTCAAATTTGCTCTCTGTGTCACTGTGTGTTCCTCTGTTGCTATTTCCTGCACGTGAGCTGTCAATTAATTCCAATCCTGACAGAACGAGCCAGCCACAGTGCCAGCTCAACGGGAGTGGCTTCAGCGGAACACTCCACTTTAGATCGTTTAGATACGACAGAGAGACAGGTGGCCATGCTTACTCAGCAGCTACAAACTATTACACAGCAACTGGGCACCGTCGCCAAACATTTTGGCCACTTGTCTCAGCCGGCTCCTCTCCCTCCTCCTGTTGCCCCGGTTTCTTCCATCGTGCGCCGAACTACTTCCATTCCTTCACCTGCCCGTACACTGGGGAGGTGGGGAAATGCAGGGGATTTTTGTGCCAACTTCGGCTATATTTGGGCCAGGTTGGGGGAGAGTATCCGGATGATACAGCTAAAATTCATTTTTTGACCCTCCTCCTGTGAGACAGGGCCCTCAGCTGGGCCCAAGCCGTTCTCGACAGTTCGGAGGGCCCCACCTATTCTTTTGAGAGATTTGTGGCCGAATTCACAAGCACATTTGGCCGTTCAGAAAGCGAGGGTAACATCATGAGTCGCTCAATGTCTCAGTCACTCTGTCAGGGTACCCGGTCAGCTGCCGACTACTCTGTGGAGTTTTGAATCATCGCGGCAGATTCTGGATGGAATGACGTTTCGTTACAAAGCGTCTTCCTCCAGGTTTTAAATGAACACCTCTGTGACGACCTAGTGGTTCATGCGGCTCCCTCCTCCTTGGACAGTTTAATTGACCAAGCTGTCAGTCTTGACAACCGATACCGCGAGTGTGCAAGGGAGAGCAAAGCCTCCTCTCGCCTGCCCCGTGAGCACGCATCCCCATTGGCTCCTGACACAGCTGAAGCCGATTCTCCCTCTGAGCCAAGGGAATTCGGCCGGGTCCATTTGACTCCAGAAGAGCGACAGAGGCAAAGGAGAATTGGCGCCTGCATTTACTGTGGCTCTCTCGAGCACACTCTGCAGGGTTGTCAGCTGAAGCCAAAAAGATGCGGCCCATCAGTAGCCGTGGGGGATCTGACAGGTGAGATATCCAACAATCCCCCCGGTAACTTCTCTGTTTTGGCCCTCATTCATTTGCTGGGGGTCGAGAGGAGAGCTAATGCTTTGATTGACTCAGGGGCGGAGGAGAATTTCATCTAAGCGCATCTCGTGCGGGATGTAGGCATCCCCACAATTAAATTGCCTTGTCCCTAAAAGTGACTATTGGGCGAAAGGGTTGCCACCATCTCTGAGAAAACCCAACCGGTGTCCGTCCTTCTTTCCAGCAAACACCGGGAGGCCATTTCATTCTATATTCTCCCTAAATCTGGTCACCCGGTGGTTCTCGGTTATCTGTGGCTCTGGAAGCATAACTCTATTATTAATTGGGTGAATAATTCCATCTCTTCCTGGAGCCCGTACTGTTTGGCATCCAGTCTCAGTTCGGCCGAGTGTTGACCCATGCTGTCCATCTCTTCCCCTCCGGCAGAGCCGCCGGACCTCAGCCTGGTGCTCGAGGTCTATCATGATCTCGGAGAGGTCTTTAGCACATCAAGAGTGCTATCTTTACCTCCCCATCACTTTTATGATTGTGCTGTAGACCTTCTCCCAGGCGCTCAGCTCTACAGTATTTCTGGGCCGGAGAGGGAGGCGATGGAGAGCTATATTAAAGATTCTTTGAACGCCGGCCTTATTTGGACTTCTTCGGCCCCGCTTGGGGCAGGGTTCTTTTTTGTCAGTAAGAAGGACAGTTCCCTTTGCCCGTGCATTGATTGTCGTGAACTTAATGCCATAACAGTTAAGGACAGATATTCTCTGTCTCTGATAAATTCTCTATTTGAGCTCCTTCAGCACGCGCGGGTATTTACTAAATTGGACTTGCGAAACGCTTATCATCTGGTTTGCATTCGTGAAGGGGGTGAGTGGAAGACAGCTTTTAAAACACACCTGGGGCAGTTTGAATGCCTGGTGTTGCCCTTTGGGCTCACTAATACCCCTGCTGTCTTCCAATGTATGATTAATGATGTCCTTCGTGATTTGATCAATCAATTTGTTTTCATATATCTCAACGACATTTTGATTTTTTCACGCACGCCAGATGAACACACAGTCCATGTCAGGGCTGTTTTGCAACAGCTCCTGGAAACCAGGTCTACGTTAAAGCCGAGAAGTGCGAGTTTTCCACTCACTCCATTTCTTTTCTGGGCTTTATCGTGGCTGAGAGGGAGCTGAGGGCCGATCCGGCCAAGGTGGAGGCTGTGCTAGATTGGCCTACACCCCACTCCCGCAAGGAACTTCAATGCTTCTTGGGGTTTGCAAATTTTTATCACTATTTCATTAAAAACTATAGTGGGATAGCACAGCCTCTGACTGAGGCAGCCGAACAGGCCTTTCTCAAATTGAAGGGTTTGTTCTCCAATGCACCAGCCTTTGCCCAGGTCAACCCTCAGCTTCAGTTTATTCTAGAGGTGGATGCTTCCGATTCAGGGGTGGGCGCTGTTTTGTCGCAGCGTGCAGCCTCAGATCAGAAGCTCCATCCACGCGCGTATTTCTCCCGGCGGCTCATGCCTGCTGAGAGGAATTACGACGTAGGAGATTGGGATCTGTTGGCCATTAAGTTGGTCCTGGAGAAGTGGAGACACTGGTTGGAAAGAGCATCCTAGCCTATAATTGTGCGGACTGACCATAAAAATTTAGAATACCTTTGGTTGGCCCAAAGGCTGAATGCCAGGCAGGCCCGATGGGCCCTATTTTTTGCTAGATTTAATCTTACCATTACCTATCGGCCTGGCTCTCACAATGTTAAACCGGACGCTCTCTCGCGCCAGTTTTGTCCCTCCCCCCTCCCCCTTCCTTCCCCAATCCATTGTCCCACCCTCTTATTTTCTGGGTGCACTCAAGGGGGAAATTAAGAAGAGGGTTCGGCAGGCTCTATCCTCAGAACCCATACTAGAAGGGGGTCCAGATGATCGACAGTTTGTCCCGGCTGCTCTCCGCAGTGACATCATCAAGTGGGGGCCACACAAGCTTTTTTGCCTGCCATCCTGGCATAACTCGGACTATCATCCTTATCCGTCGGGTGTTCTGGTGGCCCACTCTGTGGTCTGATGTCCCGGAGTATGTCAACGCTTGCCAAACGTGCTGTTGCAACAAAAAGAACTCTTCATCCCCTTCTGGCCTTCTCCACCCACTCCCCATCCCTCACCGACCCTGGTCACACATCGCCAGACTTCCTCCATCCCAGGGTAATACTGTCATCCTCACCTGTGTGGATCACTTCTGCAAGGTGATCCACCTGGTGCCCCTCTCCAAGTTACCCTCTGCCCTTGAAACGGCGAACCTGCTCACCAGCCACATCATCCGTTTACATGGTATTCCTATGGACTCTGTGTCTGACCGGGGCCCACAGTTTACCTCCCAAGTTTGGAAAGCCTTCTGTCGTTCCTTGGGAGCCACCATCAGCCTTACATCCAGCTATCATCCTCAAAGTAATGGGCAGGCTGAGCGCACCAACCAATCCCTGGAGGCCACCCTGAGGTGCATGGCAGTCTGCAACCCTAGTTCCTGGAGTACCCACCTAGCCTGGGTAAAGTACTCTCACAACTCAGCAGTCTCAACAGCCACCGGGTTGACCCCATTTGAGGCTTCCATGTGGTACACCCCTCCTTTATTACCCATGGCAGAGAGGGACATGGCAGTACCTTCGGAGGGGGCCCACGCATGCCGCTGTCATTGGATTTGGAAGGCCACTCATGCTGCCATTGCCCGATCAGCCGAATGTAATCGCCAGTACGCTGATCGCAGGTGGGCTCCGGCTCCAAGGTGCTCCATCGAGCAGCAGGTGTGGTTATCAGCGGATGAGGTTCCATTAAAGACGGACTCCAGGAAACTTTCTCCATACTTTCTGGGTCCATTTCAGAATCAGAATCAGAATAAACTTTATTGCCAAGCATGTAAAAAACACACGAGGAACTTGACTTGACATTGGTGCGCATGCGCGCGACACAACGACACGGCAGCCATAATAGGCGCCTCATCAAACAGAGATAGATAAGAAAGGGAGGGGAAGGGAGGGAACGACACAAGGGGGGAGGAGAAAAAAAAACTTCGTTATCATAATACAGCTTATTTTTAAGCAGATTATGATTACAATGAAAAAAAATCTCTCAATAGCACAGAGCAACAACTCAGAATTTCACAAGACACAAGAGAGCAGTGTAGTATATCTTTAATCAGTTCATGAATCAATGTGTGTGCGGTGTTGAGCAGTGTTGATGATAATAAGAGAGACCCAAGGACCCTTGGCAGAAGATGTTTTGTCTGTCTGGCGCCCAGTCTTATCTGGCGCTGCAGCTGGCTGTCCAAGGCCTTGTGCTCATGATTTTGAAAAAACACAGTCTGCAGACAGCCAGGAGGAATTTCCATGGGGAATAATAATGCCAAATAGGACTGATCACAGAGGAGACTTGTATTTCTTCTGTAGATTCAGTACATTAATCCTTCATTGCGCAGCTTTGAATTCGTCGTGGAAAGACCTGAGCGAACCCATGATGTAATCCACCTTACGAGACAGTTCTCCAGTAGTCGCTATCAGGGTCTTCTCCAGTTCTCAATTTGTTGGATGCACCTCGCCTGGCCAGCATTTTGATAGGTTGAATCCATCTTCAGCAATTTACGGTAAACCAAGACAATTCCCGTCCCAATCAGAATTATCCCAATCACCAAGATTACGAAGATAAACAAATCTTCAATATCTTCGATAGAGAGATTAGAGAGACACAGCATTTTCCAATTACCTGTGTCACATAGATAGCCCACTGGAGCCGTTCCAGCGGGGCAGACAGCTTCCCCCGGAGCACTTTTCCTTGTTGAAAAAATAGTGTCAATTGTGTTCAAAGCCCAGCTTATTAACATTTCCCATCACCCAAATAATTAACGATGTCACGGTCCACCTCAAGCTCCCGCCAGCGATGCGGATACACCCCACCTTCCACATTTCTAAGATCAAACCACTCTGTCAGCCCTCTCTGCCCCCCCCCCCCCCGAAGCCACATTCTCCCCACCGGATCATCGATGGCCAGACCACCTACACTGTCCAGAGGATTTTGGACATTCGCTGTCAGGGCCAGGGGCTCCAATATCTCGTCCACTGGAAGGGCTACAGACCAGAAGATAGGTCGTGGATCCCTGGTTCCTACTTCCACGATAAGGGGCTGGTCTGGGCCTTTCACAAGGCACATCCCACCAAGCCCAGTGGACCACCAGGAGGCATTCCTTGAGGGAGGGGCACTGTCATGTTCTGGTGAGTGCGCTGTTCCCCCCACCTGTCCAGCTCAACTTTCACCTACTCCGAGGGCAATTACCTTCACCTGCGTGATTGGATGCACCTGCTCCTTTGACTCATCAGCGCTTAAATAGATCTTCTCTTCAACACTTGGGCACTGGCTCGTTGGGTAAACTACCTGCTGCAGCAGAAAGTTTTGTTTCTTCTTCCTACTGGGGAAACCTTGTAATTTTCTGCTTCTCTCTTACAGGTTGCTACCTCCTCTGTGGTGTGTCTCTCGGGGTTGTTGCACACTAACTTGCCTCACCTCAACCATCTCTTCAGCGACCGTCTTCACCCGATCAGACTCCTCACCCAGCTCTACTCCTACCGTCCTTCTTTGCCAAAGGTTCGCCGTAAGTGCTGGGTTCTTCTGCCAGGTTTTCTTTTCTCTCCTATGTGAGTGTAGTCTCATTATCCCATTGTTTAGTCTCTCTCCTAATCCTCTGCTCTCGTCTCTTTTTCAGGCTGTGTTTTCACCTGGTGAGTGGTGTTTTTCTTCGCGGAGGCATTCTTTTGCATTAATATAATTCATTCAAATTTGCTCTCCGTGTCACTGTGTGTTCCTCTCTTGCTGTTCCCTGAACGTGAGCTGTCAATTAATTCCAATCATGACACTCCTCGCCCTTCTGCATAAGTGGTTAAACCTATCAGGAGTTGTAGCTTGAACCTCTGCATACTCAAGGTTTATAGGGTTTCTGGACACTGTACCAAGTCACTCCATTCCCAAATCACAACGTACCTTAGACATTTCGTACTTGCTTCCGTACCTGCGTAATTAAATACTTACCAAACCAAAATGTTGTTTATTTGCAATATCAAAATGTCATTACTAATTTATCTAAAGCTTCAAAACAGAAGCTGAAATTAAGGCTACTGTCAAACTCTCAAAAATGTCACGGCAATCAGTGGCATAAAAGTGGCAGCTGACAGCTAGATATGAATGGAGGGATGTTTTGCCTTTCATTTATGTTTTGTTTGGGGGGGTTCAAGGAGTGAAAAGAAAATGTTCATATTGAATTTTTTTTAAAAATCACTGCAGATTCTATGGTAAAGATCAGCCATGATACAGCAAACCAACCTAGTAATCAGCTGGGGTTTGGTTAATTAAAATCAGCTGCTACTCTTATGCCACTGATTGCTATGACATTTTTGAGAGTTTAATTTCAGCTTCTGTTTTCAATCACATTTTGATATTAAAAATAAATCACAACAACATCATTTTGGTTTGGTAAGTATTGGTATGGAACAGCTAGGGTGCGCTGTGATGGATACAGGTCAAGTGGACACCTGACCAAGTGAACATTCTAAGTGAGCACCCCAAGTGGATCCCAGGATCCAATCTGTACATGTACAAGTACATTTTCATTTCAGTGTTTTATAAAGTGATTCATGATTTCCTAAAGCCTCATTCATATTATAATCCCACATACTTATTCTGTGGATTTTCATCTGGGGGCAGCCAGCCATGATGAGCAGCAGCGGTAGAGAAAAGTCTTTTGTACACAGAAACGGAGCCAAAACCTCGGGGTCTGCTTCGTTTCACACACACACACACACACACACACACACACACACACAGAGTGGTATGAAAAAGAGTTTGCCCCCTTGCTGATTTCTCATTTTTTGTTTGTCACACTTAAATGTTTCAGATCATCAAACAAGTTTAAATATTAACCTCTTGCACTCCCGTGTACCGCGGGCAGACACGTCTCTGCGTCCTAGAGTGCACGAGGGCACTGTCGTGCGCTCTAGGACGCACAGCGCTGCCTCCAAGCGCGCACTGAAAAAAAAAAAGTTCTCCCACTACAGACACAGCCGCGAACAGATTGGATATGATTGACCTTTCATTCGACTAATAAGAGCCTTGAATTGGGTTTCTGAAACCTTGAATAACCAATGACTGAAAACCTAGGAAGGAGGACCCGCCTACCAACGCTGTGAATGCAGGAGCCAATTGAAGCACAGAAGTTCGGGCTGGGTGAAGAGAGACTTACTGCTGCAACAGATGAAAAAAAGGACCCGCAGGAAGAACCTGCTACAGACCCAGCAGCACGGAGACCACTCACAAGTGCGACCTGCACTCATTCCAGCAGAATAGACGTTTAGGATTCTCTTCCGTCATCATAGACCGACGGAGGCCGACGACAAAGGTCGTAAATCATTCGCCAAAACCGCAATAATGGAATTATGTTTTGACCGGGATCCACGAGCGGACCAGCGTCGCGTTCATCTGACAATGGGGAAGAGAAGTTCGCCAGGACGCTGCTGTGAAGAGGTAAGGTGTTATAAGCTAAATTATTATTTTTCCCTGAAAATTGTAATCAAAAAATGACTTTTGACAGATTGGTAAATTACAACTGTGCGGCGCACGAAGTCCGAAGTGCGTGCGCCGCGATAAACGGTTAATTCGCTGGGTTCGGACCGTGAACGTCCCCCCCGCTCCTCTTCTTTAGCGGGGGGGGGGGGGCCGCAGTGACTGCGCAGCGGTCGCCACATAGCCATATGAGTCTATTCCGTCATGTAGCGATGGCCGTCCTCTGTAGCGAGGGGGGGGACAACCCCCCCCCCCCCCACACACACACACAGACACAGCCCTGAGTGTCAGCTTTCATTAGAGCCCAAAATGAAGCTTCTACATTGAATCATTCAAAAGTTACAGACGTTTTTCCAAACGTCTGTAAATTGTAAAGTGCTATTTGGCACAATTTGGCACAGTTCCAAAATGCCTGGGAAGTACCTGAGAACAAAGTTGTGTAATATATTCATTTTTTGTGGTATTGTTACAAAATTTGGACCTCAGCTGGATAACACTTGGTTCTACATTTCTGTTGCATTTTCCAGTCCGGATCTGAAGCTGTGTGTTATTTGCAAGCATTTGTATCCAGAAAAACACCCAGGCCAAATTTATTTTCTTCAAGTTCAGTATGTTTAGATGACTGTAACTCAGTGGCAGGAGCACTTAGAGAGATTATGACTGTTTTGCCAAAATATTCAAAGTGTTTTCTTTTAAATGAGACCAACCCCATGAAGATGCTGCAAAGGGTTGAAGAACAGCTTTCGATTTACTTTGGGTACATTATTTTTTGGCGTTTTTAGGAAAATTGACCAGAGTGCAAGGGGTTAACAAAGATAACACAAGTAAACACAAAATGCAGTTTTTAATTGAAGGTGTTTATTATTAAGGGTAAAAAAAAATAAAAAATCCACTGCTCTGTGTGAAAAAGTGATTGCCCCCCTGTTAAAAGATAAATTAACTGTGGTTTATCACATCTTTGGAAAGCTGAGTTCAATTTTCTAGCCATTTGTAAAGCTTTGGGACTCCAGCAAACCACAGTGAGAGCCATTATCCACAAATGGCAAAAACATAGAACAGTGGTGAACCTTCCCAGGAGTGGCCAGCTGACCAAAATTACCCCAAGAGCGCAGCAACGACTCATCCAAGAGGTCACAAGAGACCCCACAAGAACATCCAAAGAACTGCAGGCCTCACTTGCCTTTGTTAAGGTCAGTGTTCATGACTCCACCATAAGAAAGAGACTGGGCAAAAATGGCCTGCATGGCAGAGTTCCAAGACGAAAACCACTGCTGAGCAAAAAGAACATAAAGGCTCATCTTAGTTTTGCCAGAAAACATCTTGATGATCCCCAAGACTTTTGGGAAAATACTCTGTGGACTGATGAGACAAAAGTTGAACTTTTTGGAACGCGTGTGTCCCATTACATCTGGCGTAAAAGTAACACAGCATTTCAGAAAAGGAACATCATACCAACAGTAAAATATGGTGGTGGTAGTGTGATGGTCTGGGGCTGTTTTGCTGCTTCAGGACCTGGAAGTCTTGCTGTGATAAATGGAACTTTGAATTCTGCTGTCTACCAAAAAATCCTGAAGGAGAATTTCCTATCTATTTGTGACTTCAAGCTGTTGCACACTTGTGTTTTGCAGCAGGACAATGATCCAAAACACACCAGCAAGTCCACCTCTGAATGGCTTAAGAAAAAACAAAATGAAGACTTTGGAGTGGCCTAATCAAAGTCCTGACCTGAATCTGATTGAAATGCTGTGGCATGACCTTTAAAAGGCTGTTCATGCTCAAAAACCCTCCAATGTGGCTGAATTACAACAATTCTGCAAAGATGAGTGGGCCAAAATCCCTCCACAAGGCTGTAAAAGTCTCACTGCCAGTTATCGCAAATACTCGATTGCAGTTGTTGCTGCTAAGGGTGGCCCAACCAGTTATTAGGTTAAGGGGGCAATAACTTTTTCACACAGGGCCATGTAGGTTTGTATTTTTTTTCTTAACTAGTGCATACTTGTGCATGCCCGTAGAAGCCAAGTATAAGCAAATATTTCTGCATGCCCATAGAAAGCAGGTGTAAGCAAGCACACCACCACTCGTTCGTGGTGATCAAAGATCAGAGGACTCGCTATGACATCATCAAAGATCAAAGGCAGGCATCACTGAACGAGTGCTGACGTGATTGCGAGTCCTATGATCTTTGATGATGTTATAGCTAGTCCTATGATTGTGACAGACACACACACAGACACATCTTTGATCTTTAATGATGTCATAGTGAATCCTTTGATCTTTGAAGATGTCATAGTGAGTCCTATGATCATGAGTGATGCCTGCCTTTGATCTTTGATGATGTCATAGCGAGTCCTATGATCTCTGATGATGTCATAGCGAGTCCTATGATCGTGAGTGATGCCTGACTTTGATCTTTGATGATGTCATAGCGAGTCCTATGATCTTTTAGCGAGTCCTATGATCGTGATAGACAGATACACAAACAGGCACACACAGAGATTTCTTGAATCATATTAGTGCATACCTGTGCATGCCCGTGGATACCAGTGCATGCCTGTAGAAACCACGTATAACCAAGTATTCGCATGCCTGTAGAAAGCAGGTGTAAGGAGCACACCACCACTCGTTCATGATGCCTGCCTTTCATCTTTGATGATGTCATAGCAAGTCCTATGATCGTGACAGACACACACACACACACACACGCCTTTGATCTTTGATGATGTCATAGCGAGTCCTACGATCTTTGTTGATGTCATAGCGAGTCCTATGATCGTGACAGACACACACACAGACATGCCTTTGATCTTTGATGATGTCATAGCAAGTCCTATGATCGTGAGTGATGCCTGTCTTTGATCTTTGATGTCATAGCGAGTCCGATGATTGTGAGTGATGCCTGCCTTTGATGATGTCATAGCGAGTCCTATGATCTTTTAGCTAGTCCTATGATCGTGACAGACACGTATGACACCACATAGACATCATAGGAACATCATAGGCAAAGCCTATGATCTTATAGCGAGTCCTATGGTCGTGACAGACAGACAGACAGACAAAGACTAGTGCATACCTGTGCATGCTCATGCATACCCGTGCATGCCCATAGAAAGCAAGCGTAAGCATGCCTGTAGAAAGTTGCTGTTACCATGGAAACAGTAACCATTGGTGAAACCTGCCTTTGATCTTTGACGTCACCACTCATTCAGTGATGACTGCCTTTGATCTATGATGGCTGCCGTTGATCTTTGAAGATGTCATAGTGAGTCCTATGATTGTGAGTGATGCCTGCCTGTGATCTTTGATGATGTCGCTGAGCCTATTACAGTATGTGCCTATGATGTCTATATGACAGTCCTATGATAGTGAGTGAAGCCTGCCTTTGATCTTTAACGATGTCATAGCGAGCCTTATGATAAGATAAGATAAGATAAGATAAGCCTTTATTAGTCCCACAACGGGGAAATTCCAGGATTGCAACAGCACAGGGATAGCAACACTCAGAGCAACAATCAGAAGGCAAGAAAAAAAAAAACAAGCAAGCAAGAGCAGCTAATATACATATGTACGTATTACTATAAAATATATATATATATACACACACACACACACAGACACACAGTGCAGAGCATTGTAGCTGGATGGAATAAATATATGAATATATGAACACACAGTGCAGAGCATTGTAGCTAGATGGAATAAATATGTAAATATATGAACACCCACAGTACGGAGCATTGCAGCTAGGTGGAATAAATATGCAAGTATATAAACACACACAGTGCGGAGCAATGTAGCTAGATGGAATAATATGTAGATATATAAATATATAAACACACCCAGTGCTGAGCATTGTAGCTAGATGGAATAAATATGTAAATATATAAACACACACAGTGCAGAGCATTGTTGCTAGATGGAATGAAACAGCATAACCGTCTACTTAGTTATCCTACATGGTATGATTATGTGCCCATACATATTCTCACCCTCCATAGCGACCGGTAAGTTCCTAGTTGTATGCCGGAGGGGACCATTGTGTAAGTCTATTGCATCTTTTGCATTCAAAAAAACTATTAGTTTGTTACGTCTTTTTGCTATCTCTGCGAGCAGCCCTGCTTAGGTTGTACAGTCTGACAGCCGTTGGTAGGAAGGACCTACGAAACCTCTCGGTTGTGCACCTGGGATGATGTAGTCTGCTGCTAAATGAGCTCCTCAGTGCATTCAGTATGTCCTGCATAGGGTGGAACTCGGACTCCAGCAGAGATGACAGTTTAGCCACCGTCCTTCTCTCTCCTATCTCCTCCATCGGATCAAGGCGCTGCCCCAGGACAGAGCTAGCTTTCTTAATCAGTTTGTTCAGTCTCTTCCTATCGGCTGCAGTAATGCCACTGCCCCAGCAGACCACTCCAAAAGTGATGGCTGATGCCACCACCATGTCATAGAATGACTTCAGCAGCGCCCCTTGTACACCAAAAGACCTGAGTCTCCTCAGCAGGAACAGCCTGCGCTGTCCCTTCTTGTAGAGTGCATCAGTATTGTGTGACCAGTCTAGTTTATTGTTCAGATGAATACCCAGGTACTTATAGGATGTCACCATCTCGATGTCTGTTCCCTGTATATTTACTGGTACTGTGAGGGGCTGCCCATGCCTGCGGCAGTCCACCACCAGCTCCTTAGTTTTCCTCGCGTTGATCTGGAGGCAGTTCCGATGGCACCAGTCCACGAAGTCCTGGATAAGCCCTCTGTACTCAGCTTCATCTCCATTGGAGATGAGGCCAACGATCGCAGAGTCATCAGAGAACTTCTGTAGATGGCAGTGTGTTGTGTTGTGTGAGAAGTCCGCAGTATAAAGAGTGAACAGGAAGGGAGCCAGCACCGTTCCCTGGGGGGCCCCCGTGCTACTGATGATCGTGTCGGACACACAGTCCCGGGTTCTCACAAACTGAGGCCGGTTCGTGAGGTAGTCCAGGATCCATGATGACAGGTGCTGGTCCACCCCTGCGCGCAGCAGCTTGTCCTTCAGGATCATCGGTTGGATGGTGTTGAAAGCACTGGAGAAGTCAAAGAACATGATCCTCACCATATTCCCGGGCTTCTCCAGGTGGGACAGAGAACGGTGAAGGAGGAAGATCACCGCATCCTCCACCCCAATGCCATGCTGGTAGGCGAACTGGAGTGGATCCATCGCTGGTTCCACCAGGGGGCGGAGGTGAGCAAGGAGCAGTCTCTCCAGGGTCTTCATCAAGTGGGACGTCAAGGCCACCGGTCTGTAGCTGTTCAGGTCTTTGGGGTGGGAAGTTTTTGGTACAGGTACCACACAAGATGTTTTCCACAGCTGTGGTACCCTCCCCAGTTTCAGGCTCATGTTGAAGATATACGTCACAATCCCACACAGCTGGTCTGCACAGGACTTGAGGAGCTTTGCGCTGATGCCGTCCGGTCCCGGCGCCTTCCTCGCCTTGATCTTCCTCAGCTCCGTCCTCACCTGGGTCCTGGTCAGGGTCAGGATGGGGGGCTGTGTGTTGGGAGTGGGGGGGTGTTGGTGGAGTGGGGAGTGGGCAGCAGGACTTGATTTCTTTAGAGGCAGCAGTGGTTGTTGTGCAG
This sequence comes from Pholidichthys leucotaenia, assembly GCA_020510985.1. Lineage (NCBI taxonomy): Eukaryota > Metazoa > Chordata > Actinopteri > Cichliformes > Pholidichthyidae > Pholidichthys > Pholidichthys leucotaenia. Next base: position 197,995,850 of record CM035840.1, read on the forward strand.
TCAGGGGGGAGGGCGGTTGGTCAAATCTATTGAAAAACAGATTCAGGTTGTTCGCCCACTCCCTCCCCCCTGTGGCCTGGGGGGAGGTATTCTGGAGCCCCGAGATGGTTTTGAGGTTTCTCCAGACCCCGCTGATGTCGCTCTGTTGCAGCTTGTCCTCCATCTTCTTCCTGAAGCTGTCCTTGCCTTCTCTGATCTTTCTCCTCAGCTCCCTCTGTACGGACTTCAGCATCTCCCTGTTCCCTGACCTGAAGATCCTCTTCTTCTCTCTCAGAAGTGTTTTTATCTCAGGGTTGATCCAGGGTTTGTTCAACATCCAGTTGATGTTTTAGGAATTCCTATGATTGTGACATGTGGAGTCCGATGATCTTTGATGATGTCATAGCGAGTCCTATGATCATGAGTGAAGGCTGCCTTTGATATTTTGGTGTCTATATGATGTCATATAGACATCATGTAGACATCATAGGCACATCATAGCTGATCTTATGATCTTTTAGCAAGTCCTATGGTCGTGACAGACAGACAGACAGATTTCTTGAATTAGAGTGATAATAGACACCTTCATTTAAAAACTGCATTTTGTGTTTACTTGTGTTATATTTAATATTTAAATTTTTTTGATCTGAAACATTTAAGTGACAAATGTACAAAAAAAAAGAGAAATCTGGAAGGGGGCAAATACTTTTTCACACCGCTGTATATATATTCTTTTACACTTCTTGGTGACCAGGAAAGTCTTTCCAATAGTTTTACACAAACTCTTGGTGTTCTTCATTTTTAAAAGTCGATCTTGTTATCCTTCTTCGCATTTAATTTTGCAGTTAGTTTTGCTGTTGCAGTGTCAGGCCACTGCCGCCTGCTGGCTGGAAAATGGCATATTCTGTTAATTATTCCTTTGTCTCTGAATGCATGTTTTATTTTATACAGATGAAACAGATGAAGCAACAACTTCCAAAATTATATCATGTAGAATCCTTTACTAAAATTTTAACCCTTCAATTCACCAGAATAGCCCGCGTTATGATACTGCCCCTGGCACTGACTGTTATGTCTGAATAACATCGAGACCTGCTGTCTCCACCCACCTCCCCACTCCCAGCACACAGCCCCCCAACCTGACCCTCACTAAGACCCAGGTGAGGATGGAGCTGAGGAAGATCAAGGCGAGGAAGGCCTCGGGACCGGATGGCATCAGCACGAAGCTCCTCAAGTCCTGTGCAGACCAGTTGTGTGGGATTGTGGAGCACATCTTCAACCTGAGCCTGAAGCTGGGGAGGGTACCACAGTTGTGGAAAACATCTTGTGTGGTACCTGTACCAAAGACTTCCCACCCCAAAGACCTGAACAGCTACACACCAGTGGCCCTGACGTCTCACATGATGAAGACCCTGGAGAGACTGCTCCTTGCTCACCTCCATCCCCTGGTGGGACCAGCGATGGATTCACTCCAGTTCGCCGACCAGCATGGCACTGGGGTGGAGGATGCAGTGATCTTCCTCCTTCACTGTTCTCTGTCCCACCTGGAGACGCCCAGGAATGCGATGAGGATCATGTTCTTTGACTTCTCCAGTGCTTTCAACACCATCAAATCAAATCAAATCAAATCAGACTTTATTGTCATATTGCTGTACATACAACTGTAGTGCAGGCAAGATGAAATTGCGTTTCTCTCGGTATCCATATAAATAGAAGCAGCATGATTTAAGACACACTCCCACATAGCTCCACCCCCACCCCCACCCCCCCATCCATTCACACATCCCCGAGACATACTTGGGGAAAAAAAAAACTAACTAACTATAATATACAAATAATATACAAAATGTCCGTAGGTGCAGTAGTGTGTATGAGAGATTCCGGGTCAACGGTTCAGCATCCTGACAGCTTGTGGAAGGAAGCTGTTGATCAGTCTGGTGGTTCCGCCTCTGATGCTCCGGAATCGTTTACCAGATGGAAGAAGTTCAAAGTGTTTATGCAGAGGGTGAGAACGGTCCTTGACAATGTTCAGTGCCCTGCTCCTACAACGGTTCTGAAAAAGTTCTTGGACAGAGGGGAGGGAGACTCCAATTACCCTCTCAGCCCCCTTGACTATCCTCTGCAGGGCTTTTTTGTCTGACATACTGCAGCTGGAGTACCATTTAGCAATGCAGTACATCAGAACACTCTCCACCACACCTCTGTAGAAGGTCCTGAGGATGCAGATGGGGAGAGAGGCCTGTTTGAGTTTCCTCAAGAAGTGCAGTCTCTGCTGAACCCGCTTCCTGATCTCCAAGGAATTCTTGCTCCAGGTCAGGTCCTGCGAGATCTGCACTCCGAGGAACTTGATGTTCTGTACTCTCTCCACTAAACGGCCGCCGATGCTGACGGGGACGTGCTCAGGCTGTGACTGCCGGAAGTCGATAATCATCTCCTTCGTTTTGTCCACGTTGAGCACCAGATTGTTCTCCCTGCCCCAGCCCTCCAGGTCTCTTCTTCCCTGTACATTGATTCCTCATCCCTCTGAATAAGTCCCACCACCGTGGTGTTGTCTGCAAACTTAATAATCTGGTTCCCCTCGTGTCTGGATACACAGTCATGTGTTAGAAGTGTAAACAACAGTGGACTGAGTACGCAGCCTTGAGGGGATCCGGTGCTCAGCATGACAGAGTTGGAGATGTTGTTTCCAACCCGGACAGACTGAGGTCTCTGTCAGGAAATCCAGGATCCAGAGACGTGGCGGTCTTCAGACCGAGATGGAGTAATTTCTCCATCAGTCTCTGGGGAATAATGGTGTTGAATGCTGAACTGAAATCAATGTACAGGAGTCTGGCGTAGGTGTCTTTCTGGTCCAGGTGGGTGATGACAGAGTGTAGGGTGGTGACTATAGCATCCTCCGTGGAGCAGTTTGAACGATATGCAAACTGGAGCGGGTCGTGTGATGCAGAGAGGTAGGCTGTAATGTGTGGTTTGACAAGCTGTTCAAAACACTTCATCACAATTGGTGTCAGTGCAACAGGACGACAGTCATTCAAACAGGACACAACTGGTTTCTTTGCCACCGGTACAATGATAGAGGTCTTGAAGCATCTGGGAACAATGGCCTGACTCAGGGAGATGTTATAAATGTCAGTCAGGACATCCGCCAACTCGCTCGTGCAGTCTCGGAGCACACGTCCCGGAATGTTGTCCGGACCTGCAGCTTTGCGTGGGTTGACTCTGGTTAGGGTCCTCCGTGTGTCCGCTGTGTTGATGGTAAAAGCTGGTCTGACCGATGGTGGGGGTGGGCCAGCCCTCCCTCTGATTGTCGAGTTTGATGCTTCAAAATGTGCAAAGAAGTTGTTAAGCCTGTCTGGAAGTGAAGCGTCGTCATCATCGACCCCCTGCCTAGACTTATAGCCCGTCAGTGTCCGAACTCCCTGCCACATCTGCTTGGTGTTCCTAGTGTCACAGAGGTGTCCCTGGATTTTCTCCGCATAGGCGCGCTTTGCCGCCTTAATTCCCTTTGAGAGCGCAGACCTGGCTAAGCGGAGGGCGATCCTGTCCTTCTCTCTGAAGGCTGCATCTCTGGCTGTAAGTAGCGAGCGCACCTCTACAGTCAACCAGGGCTTATGATTACCCCGCATAGTGATGGTCTTCACTGTAGTGACATCCTCTGTGCACTTTGCGATGTAGCTGGTGACCGTTTCAGCATACTCCTCCACATCTGTCTTGTCTTCCTGGGAGGCTGCTATTTTGAAGACTTCCCAGTCTGTGTGCAGAAAACAGTCTTTCAGTGCAGAGGTTGCACTCTCTGGCCAAATCCTGATTTGTTTCACTGCTGGCCTGCTGCGCTTCAATAAAGGTTTGTAGGCAGGCAGCAGCATCACGGACATGTGATCAGAACGGCCGAGATGGGGGCGGGGTATTGCCTTATATGCATCTGTGTTTGTGTACACTAAGTCCAACATATTCTCTCCACTGGTCTTAAAGTCTACACATTGTTTAAACTTGGGGAGCACAGTCTTTAGGCTGGTGTGGTTAAAATCCCCCGCAACCACCACAAAACTGTCCGGGTGTGAAGTTTGGATTTCACTAATCGCATTGTGCAGTACCCCGAGTGCCTTCTTAGCATTAGCTTTAGCATTAGGGCTCGGCGCTATGTAAACACCAGCTACATACACGTTGCTGAATTCCCTCAGCAAATAATGTGGCTGACAATTTACAATAAGGAACTCCGCCAACGGAGAGCAGTGTTTAGACACTAACGTGGCATTGACGCACCAGTTTTTGTTAACATAGATGCATAGCCCACCCACCCCCCGGCTCTTACCGGAGCTCGCCGTTTCCCTGTCGGCACGGAACATCGCCATATCTTCCAGTTGAATGGCCTCGTCAGGAATGTTGCCGTGGAGCCATGTCTCCGTGAAAACAAACACACAGCAGTCTCTCCACTCTCTCCGGGTTTCTCTCAGCAGACGCAGCTCGTCCAGCTTGTTTTCGAGGGAGCGGACGTTAGAAAGAAGAAGTGACGGTACCGCTGGTCTGGAGGGGTTAGCCTTTAGCCTAGCATGGATCCCGGCCCTTTTTCTGCGCTTTTGCTTGCGTTCGCTCCGCTTCCGCTTCCTCCTCTCTCGGGTAGCTTCCAGCGGGGATTCCGCCAGAATTCCATGCTGGCGTAGAATGTCCAAATCACAACCGATCGCCGCGATTCTTGCAGCGTGCAGTACCTTGATGTTTAATAAGGCCTCACGGTTGTAAGTTTTACAGAATGTACGTCTGGGAAGATCAAAACACTCAAAACTCTCACACTCGTTGATGCCAAGAGGGGCCACTGCGTCCGAGCGCGCTGCCGCCATCTACAACCAATGATCCTGAAGGACAAGCTGCTGTGCGCAGGGGTGGACCAGCACCTGTCATCATGGATCCTGGACTACCTCACTAACTGGCCACAGTTTGTGAGAACCCGGGATTGTGTGTCCGACACTATCATCGGTAGCACGGGGGTCCCCCAGGGAATGGTTTTGGCCCCCTTCCTGTTCACCCTTTATACTGCAGACTTCTGACACAACACAACACACTGCCATCTACAGAAGTTCTCTGATGACTCTGCGATCGTCGGCCTCATCTCCAACGGAGATGAAGCTGAGTACAGAGGACTTATCCAGGACTTCGTGGACTGGTGCCATCGGAACTGCCTCCAGATCAACGCGAGGAAAACTAAGGAGCTGGTGGTGGACTGCCGCAGGTGAGGACAACCCCTCACAGCACCAGTAAACATCCAGGGAACAGACATTGAGATGGTGACATCCTACAAGTACCTGGGTGTTCATCTGAACAATAAACTAGACTGGTCACACAATACCGATGCACTCTACAAGAAGGGACAGCACAGGCTGTTCCTACTGAGGAGACTCAGGTCTTTTGGTGTACAAGGGGCGCTGCTGAAGACATTCTATGACACGGTGGTGGCATCAGCCATCACCTTTGGAGTGGTCTGCTGGAGCAGTGGCATTACAGCAGCCGATAGGAAGAGACTGAACTGATCAAGAAAGCTAGCTCTGTCCTGGGGCAACGCCTTGACCCAGTGGAGGAGATAGGAGAGGGAAGGATGGTGGCTAAACTGTCATCTCTGCTGGAGTCCGAGTCCCACCCTATGCAGGACATACTGAACGCACTGAGGAGCTCATTTAGCAGTAGACTACATCATCCTCGGTGTGCAACCGAGAGGTTTCGCAGGTCCTTCCTACCGACAGCTGTCAGACTGTATAACCTAAGCTGGGCTGCTCGCAGAGATTTCAAAAAAACGTGACGACCTAATAGTATTGAATGCAAAAGACGCAATAGACTTACACAAATGGTCCCCTCCAGTATACAACTAGGACAATACCAGTCGCTACGGAGGGTGACAATATGTATGGGTACATATTCATACTATGTAGGATAACTAAGTAGACGGTTATGCTGTTTATTCCATCTAGCTACAATGCTCCCCACTGTGTATATATTTATATATTTATGTGTACATATGTATATTCACTGCTCTTATTTTTCTTATCTTCTTAATTAATGTTCTGAGTGTTGCTATCCTTGTGCTGTTGCAATCCTGGAATTTCCCCATTGTGGGACTAATAAAGGCTTATCTTATCTTAACATGAGACTGGAGCCGTGTTGACCTGAACACCGAACTGACTTTATTATTGAACACAGCACAATATGTTCACTGGCCGTAGCCCACCTGAGGTCATCACCCTCAACCCCCTGGCACAGCCTATGGTAAGCCCCAAATGTCAAATCCCCACACAACACCCCCCCTTACAAAACATGGAAACCCCCCTGTAAATAACATACGTCTCTCTCTCTCTCTCTCGCATTGGCTAACGCTACTTTCAGGACATAGTCATCCAGGTATTTGGGCATCTGATGCGTCCTAACAGAGCGCCCCACAGAAGGGGAATCTGCTTCAGGCTTCGTCAGCCGCACCTGCAAGTCCCTAACATCCACATCAGATGAGTCCCAACCCACACCAGTCCGTTCTGCCGTGCTCCTGGACTCTGTGCAGGCAACGACCTCCTGAGCCAGCTGGAGCGCCACCATGACCCATCTGAGGGCTTGAACATGTCCTGGCCCCACCGCCTCAGGATCTATAGGGTCCCCATACAGAGAGGTTGCAGTTTATGCATGCAGTTAGGATGTTTAATCCAGACCCGGTCCAACATCTCAAGTCCATTGGCCTTCGCCCTGTGCTTCCTGTCGAACTGTCGTTTCATCTTCCACTGTTGGGCAATGACCCAGTCTCGTGGAGGATCTGTGCTCCCCAGAGAAGGGGTCGTGGGTGGCCTCAGTTGGTCCAGGGGCAGGTGGAGTTCATGCCCCAGCATGAGTTTTGCCAGGGAGCACCCTGTCGTGGCATGGGCCGTTGCCCTGTAGTGGAGGAGTGTGCTCTGGGGGGCGTCCGGAAACGTGAAACCGTCTGCCAAGTGAGCTCTTAGCCTGTTTTTCAGAGTCTTGTTGAAATGCTCTACACCCCCATTGGCTTAGGGGTGATAGAACGCGGTTTTGATGTGTTCCACGCCCCTACACCCAAAAACTCCTCAAACCCCCCAGAGGTGAACTGTAGGCCATTGTCTGTAGTCATGGCATCCAGGACCCCCCATATGGCGAACAGTGACGATAGGAAACCCGTAACCACATCCATCATGACTGAATTAGTGGGAAACACCTTTGGCCATTTGGAGAACAGATTGTAGACACACAAACAAAAAACGGCTGTTCAGGGCCGCTATATGCAGTTTGCTGCAAGGGTCTAATTGGATGTGCTTCCACGGGCCCTCTGGGTATGGTAGTGGTCGTGTGGGGGGGAGGGGGGACACAATTCTTTACCATGGTTTCAATGTACTTATTGATATCATGCAACCAAACTGAATCCCTGCAATGTTGCTTCACCCTGACCACATCCAGGTGGCCCTCCTGGAGCATCACCAGAACTCGTAGATCTCAGAGACACTGGGATCAACGTGCAGTGTCCCCTTGCCACACACACCCCGTTCCAACACCTCAGTTCGTCCCTAAACTGGTGAAAAGGTGCCAGCTCACTCTATACTTTCACGGGCCAACCCTCCCTGATGACCGAGCAGAGTTGTGACAATGTGGGGTCCCAAACTGATTCTGTCCGGAGCTCCTGGAGGGATGCCACTGTAGCATCATCTCACTTTGGCTCATCAATAAGAATTATTCCTCTGCTTAAAGACATTCTTTCACTCAGGAAAAGGACAGCCAAAGAATTGCTCTTTCATCTCAGGACCACAACTGAACTCACATTCCTTTGTTAAAACCAGACTCCGGAATCCTTTTTAATGCACTTCCTCTTGAACTTTTATGGCCCATAAATGTGGAGACATAAAACAGACTTCTGTGGAGTACCTCATGGCCTCCAGAGATCCACAGCTCAACATTGCCTTCTACTGGCAACTCTGGGACATGCTGGAGTTAACCAGTGAAGCTTTTAATCACATCTGTGTTAACTCACTTCTCAACCTCTTCCTCTTTTTTCAGGACACCAGGAAAAGCAAATGGACTCTGATGTTTAATCTGGGCAATCAATAATGGGTTTGAAATATATTAATCCTTGATTTTAGATATGTGCATGTTAAAATGGTTAAATGAATGTTTATTCCTGCATGTTGATTTATAAGCACTGATTATAAGTTACATGAATCACTAAGGTTAGCTTAGTTTTATATACAAGGGTATAGAGGAATATTCCAGTATTAAGATATGTGTATAAGATTTGCCAAAAAAGTATCTCAAATCATGTGACTATTGCAACCAATCTCTGCTTGACAACAGCTCTCTCTAGGTTCAGACAAAAGACTGTTCATTGGACTAAAGGTCACAAAGCCCGTCCACGAAGGAAGGCTATTGGTCAGAGCTCCTGTCAATCACAGAGGCCCGCGAAAGTTTCCCCAGATAAAAAGGAAACGACGCCCTTTTTCAGTCTCTTTCGGCTCCGCTCTTTCTCCTTTGCCTTATTGTCACTTCACGTCTGTCTACACAGCAGAGATCTTTTCGGGAGAACAAAGGAACTTCACTGCCCGAACAAAGAAGCCTTCTCCCACGTGTTTCTTTCTACGATCACAGAGCCTGAAGTGTCATGATTTTTTGTAACCTCTTTGTATCTTTAATGTTTTTTTTTCTTTAAACGCCTAGGAATTAATTCTTTTCTTGAGCTCAGTTCTAATTAGGAGTTAAAAACTCCAGTCCTAGATGCCTCTATTTCTATAATTTTTCACCTGTTAAACTTTCTGTAAAACCACCGATTTAATTTTAATTTAAGTTTTAATCTTGACTTTATTTTTATAATTTTTTTATTGACCAATCCCACACCAGAAGTTCTTTTCTCTAAAGTCCGAAACTCTTTTTGATTTGATATCGGATTAGATATTACAAATTATCCTCGAATTCCCTGGGAAGAGCTTGCCAACGGAGAAGAAAGAAGACGCCGCCTCGTTACCCAGCGCTGAAGGAACCATCATCGCCATCTTTGTTCGACCTAAGCGCCAACTGTGAGTCATACAGTCAAAATCCAGCCTGTTTGACCGCTTGACTATAAAGGTCGAACTGTGGACCCTGAAATATCTGCAGGCAGATATTTCCCCTTAACATCCACGAAAGCTTCACGAGGATGATGGAAGAACTCAACTTCAACCATCACACCAGTCACGTGAGCCATATTCTGATTCATCTGCTGAGTTAAACGTCTGAGATTTGGGTATAATTTAATATCTGATCAGATACAAAATTAAAGAGCCATTAACATAACTTCTCTTTTCATTAAAATTCCATTTTTATTTTCTTAAGAGTAATCCAGAATTTTCATATAATTAATTTAATTTTCCACATAAATCTGCGTTATGTTTTCCACAATCTGTTAATTCAAACTGATCTAAATTCATTTTAAAGTTTCACCCTGGTTCTGCAAACGTTCACAGTGTTAATCTGTCATTTACAAGTTTAATTTTATGGTTAATGAAATCACTGCAATGTCTTTTAATCATCATTTCATTTAATAAATATGTGAAAATGAGAGAAGTTGTTGAGAATTTATTTCATTCTGAGTCTGGTCAAAGTCCCCAGTATCGAATTCACTAAAATTTTGAGACTGATTATTAATTAATTTATTGAGTGATTAAACAGGTATAAAGTGAAGTTAAAGATTAAAATTGCTCCTTAGAGAGAGGAGGCTGGTGCCCCAAGAGTGTTATTAATTTTTCCTGTGTGTGTGAACCGAGAATTCATCTCAGGTTCCAATACATTAATATAAATTAAATAATTTTTATATCTGATCATAATTATTAATCACTATATTGTAACACCACATCCCGGAGGGGTCCGTGCAGTGTGTTGACCAGATCCGTCACTGTCGTTGTCGTCTGGTTGTGCGGTGTTGGTCGTGGCATGGGACAGGAAGTCCACCACTACATTCTCTTTTCCAGGGGTGAACTGGGTAGTAAAGTTGTAGGCCCTCAGCCACTCTGTCCACCTGTGGATCTGTAGGGGTCTGTGTCCCAAGCCTGTCATCTCCAGTAGTGTTGTCAGCACCCGATAGTCTGTTCGCAGGGTGAAGTGGTGCCCGTAGAGATAGATGTGCCACCACTCACGCACCCAAACACAGGCGAGTGCCTCCCTCTCATCCACGGCACATTTCTGTTCAGCCGCTGAAAGAGACCTTGATGCGAATGCCACTGGGCGCTCGGTACCATCTTGCACCAGAGGTATAATCGCCCCCACCGCCGAACCAGATGTGTCACAGGTCACAAAAGTCGGCCATTTTGGATAAAAGTGGGTCAACACTGGAGGGGAGGTGAGTTGAGACTTCAGCCTCGTGACTGCCGCTGAGCAGACCGAGGTCCACTGCCACGACGGTGCATCCTGTTTCAGAAGAGCCCGGAGTGGTTCGATTGTCTCTGAATAATGGGAAATAAAATGTTTGTAAAAGTTCACCATGCCCAAGAACAAGGAAATTTGTGCGGGTGTCTTGGGATCTGGGAGACGCAGGACCGCTTCCACGTTTGAGTGCAGGGGCTTCAGACCCTTGGCCGCCAGCCGGAATCCCACAAACTCGATGAAGTCAGCCGCGAAAATGCACTTTTCTCCATTCAATGTGACTCCGTGCTCTTGTAGCACCTCCATCACCCGTCCTAAACGACTATTGTGCTCTTCCCGCGATGCACCGTGGACCACGATGTCATCCAGGTACACCACTACACCCTTGCGGCCAGCCAGAATCGTGGACATGATCTTCTGAAAGCAGCTAGGCGCTGTGCTCAGATCAAAAGGCAAGCGGGTGTACCTGAAAATGCCCATGTGGGTAATGAACGCTGTCAAGTTCCTGCTGGCTGGGTGAAGAGGCACCTGTAGGTAACCCTGGCAGAGATCCAGCTTTGTGAGCACCTTTGAGCCGCTGAATGTTGCGGTAAGTTCTTCCATCATGGGTAGTAGATATTTGCATGGAACAATCACCTTATTCACCATCCTAAGGTCAACACATGGCCGGATGCTACCCAGCTTCTTCTTGGCTAACACAATGTTTGATATCCAGGGTGAAGCGTCCACCCTCTCGATGATGCCAGCTTTAAGTAGTCTTTTCAGTTCTGCAGTGACATTGTCCCATAGAGCGAGGGGAAGCCGCTGTAATGGTTGAATTTTCGGTGTCACGCTTGGGTTGATGAGCGGGCAGTGGTAGAATACCTTAATCCATCCAAGGCCCACGAACAACGCCGGCCAGCGGACATGCCATTCGGGGGACACTGTCAGTACTAGTTGAGCCCTCTGGGTCCGTGATGGAGATTTCCAGTTCACCCAGCAGATCGATTCTCAGCAAGTCGGCCCCGTGGTGCAAGACCTGGAAAGTGAATGTGGGAACAATCTATAACCCACATTTCACCGAGAAGCTGACCATGCCCACCATTTCAATTTCAGCGTGACCATACCCAAAAATTTTCACTGCCCCTGCATTGATGGTTTTGCCCGGGAAAAGTCTTTCCAATGTAGCCATACTCAGTATGGACTTACTGGAACCCGAGTCCACCATAAGCGGCACATCAGCTCCTTCTATCTGCAGGATGTACAGTGGGGTAAAAAAGTATTTAGTCAGCCACCAATTGTGCAAGTTCTCCCCCTTAAAAGATGAGAGAGGTCTCCAATTTTCATCATAGGTATATGTCAACTATGAGAGACAAAATGAGTTGTCTGATTTTTAAAGAATTTATTTGCAAATTATGGTGGAAAAGAAGTAAGATAAGATAAGATAAGATAAGCCTTTATTAGTCCCACAATGGGGAAATTCCAGGATTGCAACAGCACAGGGATAGCAACACTCAGAGCAACAATCAGAAGGCAAGAAAAAACAACATCTAGCAAACATATGTCCATATTACTATAAATGTATATATATAGACACACAGTGCAGAGCATTATGGCTGGTGGATGTGCAGCAGAAAGTCTAAGTTCTCTCTCCGCGGATGCAGCGGGCCAGCTGGAAGTCTTTGGGCATGATGGTGACCCCCTTAGCGAAGAAGAGACCACCAGGTGGGTCTCGCTGGTCTCCTGCAGAGCCATGACGGCGAAACTCAGGAAACGCAGGACGGTCTTGAAGTCCTGAGCGATCTCCCTCACCAGGCGCTGGACGGGCAGCTTACGGATGAGCAGCTCCGTGGATTTCTGGTAGCGACGGATCTCTCTCAGAGCCACGGACCTGTGACGGCGAGGCCTCTTCACTCTGCCGGTGGCCAGAGCGCCTCTCCGAGCAGCCCTGTGGCTAGCTGTCTCCTGGGGGGCTTCTTCCTCCAGTAGATTTTACGGGCGGTCTGCTTGGTTCTTGCCATCGCTCTTTATTATTCTGTCTTATATTTCTTTCACGCCGCCTAAACTCCAGCCCGGCACCCGCTTCGTTTTCGCTACAGCTCCCGGTATGTCGAGTTTCCCATTAGCACCGGGCGGCGGCCAAGTGCTAGCTAGCACTAGCTCCTCCCCGCTGTAACGTCTCCCGCTGCAAACCGTGGCTCCGTCCGCCGACCCGGGAGACCCCCGGGGCGATCCGTGATATATATACAGAGTGAAAGGTGTAGAAAGAAGAAGGAAGATAAAAAAAAAAGGCTGTTGCAACAGGCAGCCGACTCGTGTGGCGCCACCGGTCCGGCAGAGCCGGAACCGGAAATTTGTATTTGGTATTTGACCAATTTGTATTTGTAAAAAAATTTGTATTTGACCAAAAAGTATTTGGTCAATAACAAAAGTTCATCTCAATACTTTGTTAATTCAATTCAATTCAATTCAACTTTATTTATATAGCACCATTTCACAACAACAGTCATCTCATAGCACTATCAACTGTAGGGGGGACCCCCACAGTTGCAGAGAGACCCCAGCAATCAGGCGATCCTCTGTGAGCAAGCACTTTGGCGACGGTGGAGAGGAAAAACTCCAGCAGAACCAGGCTCAGGGAGGGGCAGTCATCTGCTGCGACTGGCTGGGGGGTGAGGGGATAGAGAAGAAGAAAAGAACAGACATGTAGAGAGCAAACAGCACGATGGGGACTCAATCTATGGGAGAGAACAAACAAATGTTAATGACCAGCAAAAAAAAATATTTCATTGAGAGTGAGAAAAGGAGTGAGGCCCAGTGCATTACTGGAGGTCCCCCGGCTGACTAAACCTATTAGCAGCATAACTAAGGGAGGGTTCAGAAACACATGATCCCTCCCTAATTGTAGGCTATATCAAAAAGGTAGGTTTTAGCCCTATTCTTAAAAACAGAGATCGAGTCTGACTCCCGAATCCAGATTGGCAGCTGATTCTACAGGAGAGGAGCTTGATAACTGAAGCCTCTGCCTCCCATTGTACTTTTGGAGATTCTAGGTATTACAAGTAATCCTGCATTTTGGGAGCATAGTGCTCTGTTAGGATAATACGGTAGTATCAGATCTTTTAAATAAAAAGGAGCCTGATTGTTTAGAGGAAGTAAGTAAGAGGAATACCTTCTTTTTTGGCAATGACAGAGGTCAAACGTTTTCTGTAAGTCTTCACAAGGTTTTCACACACTGTTGCTGGTATTTTGGCCCATTCCTCCATGCAGATCTCCTCTAGAGCAGTGATGTTTTGGGGCTGTCGCTGGGCAACACGGACTTTCAACTCCCTCCAAAGATTTTCTATGGGGTTGAGATCTGGAGACTGGCTAGACCACTCCAGGACCTTGAAATGCTTCTTACAAAGCCACTCCTTCGTTGCCTGGGTGGTGTGTTTGGGATCATTGTCATGCTGAAAGACCCAGCCATGTTTCATCTTCAATGCCCTTGCTGATGGAAGGAGGTTTCACTCAAAATCTCACGATACATGGCCCCATTCATTCTTTCCTTTACACGGATCAATCGTCCTGGTCCCTTTGCAGAAAAACAGCCCCAAAGCATGATGTTTCCACCCCCATGCTTCACAGTAGATATGGTGTTCTTTCTCCTCCAAACACGACAAGTAGAGTTTTTACCAAAAAGTTCTATTTTGGTTTCATCTGACCATATGACATTCTCCCAATCCTCTTCTGGATCATCCAAATGCTCTCTAGCAAACTTCAGACGGGCCTGGACATGTACTGGCTTAAGCAGGGGGACACGTCTGGCACTGCAGGATTTGAGTCCCTGGCGGCGTAGTGTGTTACTGATGGTAGCCTTTGTTACTTTGTTCCCAGCTCTCTGCAGGTCATTCACTAGGTCCCCCCGTGTGGTTCTGGGATTTTTGATCACCGTTCTCGTGATCATTTTGACCACATGGGGTGAGATCTTGCATGGAGCCCCAGATCGAGGGAGATTATCAGTGGTCTCGTATGTCTTCCATTCTCTAATAATTGCTCCCACAGTTGATTTCTTCACACCAAGCTGCTTACCTATTGCAGATTCAGTCTTCCCAGTATGGTGCAGGTCTACAATTTTGTTTCTGGTGTCCTTCCCTAATTCCTGTCCTTTGACAGCTCTTTGGTCTTGGCCATAGTGGAGTTTGGAGTCTAACTGTTTGAGGTTGTGGACAGGTGTCTTTTATACTGATAACGAGTTCAAACAGGTGCCATTAATACAGGTAACGAGTGGAGGACAGAGGAGCCTCTTAAAGAAGAAGTTACAGGTCTGTGAGAGCCAGAAATCTTGCTTGTTTGTAGGTGACCAAATACTTATTTTCCACCATAATTTGCAAATAAATTCTTTAAAAATCAGACAATGTGATTTTCTGGATTTTTTTTTCTCATTTTGTCTCTCGTAGTTGAGGTATCCCTATGATGAAAATTGGAGACCTCTCTCATCTTTTAAGTGGGAGAACTTGCACAATTGGTGGCTGACTAAATACTTTTTTGCCCCACTGTACCACTTTAATGGTACCTTCTTTGCGCCCGCTACACACACCTGCGTCAGGCTCCGCCACCGATGGTTTAGTAGTGGTGGTGCAGGCCCTGGCCCAGTGATTAAAACAGCCACAGTTATAGCACTCCTTCCCTCTGGTGGGGCGGGTAGACAAGCCCGCCCAGTGGCAATGGAAGTCACAGCCATCGCACAGACCCCTAGCCCCCACTCCTGCCGTGCCAAAGTCTGTCATCTTTTGGGGGTCCACCCTGAAGTGTTAACTACATTGTTAGCAGCCAGACTTGGAGGGAAAACTTGGGTTTGCTAGGTTCTTTTTAGCTACTGGCAGGCCTAGCTGGGTGGTGGACTGAATCTGCCTAGTCAGTTCAATCACCTTCTCTAGCGCGAGGTCATCTGCAGTCAGCGTTAGCTTGTCTTTCAGCCACTTGTTGCTCGTACCATGAGCTAGCTTGTCCCGGACTAGCGCCTCCTCAATCAGCCTGAAGGCGCACTCTTTTGCTAAGCTAGGGAGTTCCATAATGAAGCATTGGGTGGACTCACCAGCTCGTTGTCAGTGGTTGAAGAATTTATATCTTCACACTGTGATGTTGGAATGTTCCCTAAAGAAATAGTCCATTGAGCCCAAATCTTCCTTCAGTGAGCCCTTACTACCCATTGTGAAAAATATCCATTGGCCCTCCTCACCGAGGCAGTGAACGAGTAGGCTCCTCCATCTCTCTTCATTGGCACCTCTCAGGCCGGCCACGGCAACATACACCTCAAACGTCTCCCCCCAGCGACACCATGGTATAGCTGGCATACCCGGAGACTGTAAAAATGGAGGTGGCAGTTTTATTAGCCTGCTTCCAGGCTGTGGCTTCAAAACAGCCCTTTAGAGTGTCCATTGTCTCCTCAGACCATAACTCCACAGAGTGCATGGCCGGAGGTTGTCTGTGTACTAGGGGTTTGTACACCAGCCGTAGATGAACCAAGTTGTGATCCGATCTCCCGAGTGGGGGGAGTTGTGATGAGGTGTACGCCTCCTTAGTGTTTGCGTAGAATAAGTCCAGTGTTTTATTGTCTCTAGTGTGGCATGTGACATACTGGGTGAACGTGGGTAGAATGGGAGATAGTGAAACATGGTTGAAATCGCCTGAGATGAGGAGAAGAGCATCTGGGTGTTCTGTCTGCAGCCTGCTGGTTACTGAATGGATGACGTCACGCGCTGTCCCAGCGTTCGCCGTCGGATTTGCATAAACAACAATGCAGATCACGTGTGAGTGTTCTCTCGGGAGATATGTAGGCCTCATGCTAACAGCTAGCAACTCAGTGTCTTTGCTGCAGTGTCGTTGTTAACAGTGATATGTCCCGGTCTGCACCAGTTGTTGTTAACATACATTATCACTCCCACCGCCCCTTGCTTTGCCACTGTCTGGTGTTCGGTCAGCCCGTATCATGTGAAAACCCTCCAGCTCAATGTTAGCATCTGCTGCTAGTTCAGTTAGCCACGTCTCAGTAAACAAAAGGAGAGAGCACTCCCGGTAAGTGCTATCGAAACGGGAGAGAGCCGCTAGCTCATCTACCTTTCCCAGTATCGACCGTACATTTCCCATGACAATAGATGGAAGGGAGGGTCTGTACCTTATATTTTTTGTCCTCCGCCTTGCTCCAGCCCGGCAGCCGCGGCGTTTCGCCTCAGTTCTCTTGGTATGTCGAGTTTTCCAATGGGACCGGGTGGCGGTTGAATGCTAGCAGCTCTTCCCTGCTGTATCGTATCCTGCTATAAACAGTGGCTCCGTCCACCGGCTCAGGAGACATTGGGACAATCTGTGTGTCCGTGATATAAGTGGAGTGAAAAAAGACGGATCAAAAAGAGAGGAGGGGAAAAAAGACTCGGAATCGAGCCGCTGTAGCAAAGGGCCGCCTACTCGTGTGGCGCCGGGAGAGAAAAAAAAAATATTATTAAGATAATATTATTAAGATTATATTAAGAATATTATTAAAATCAGATCAGAATCAGGTTTATTGCCATTGTTCATGTGATACACAAACTAGGAATTTTGTCTCGGTGCCATGCTGCAACATTAAAAAACAAGATAAGATAAGATAAGCCTTATTAGCATCACAATGGGGAAATTCCAGGATTGCAACAGCACAGGGATAGCAACACTCAGAGCAACAATCAAGAAGATAAGAAAAAACAAGAGCAGCGAATATATATATGTACATATAAATATTAAATGGTTCCAAGGTTGTCATAGCCCAGGAGCGGTACTGGGGTTAAGCTCCCAGTGCTCATAAAATGCTCCTTACGGCGTGCGTCTTGAAAAGCCTCTGACAACTAAGTCCAACTCCTAGCCTGCCCCATGTGGTTTAGTCTCTAAGCCCGGCAGAACTGCTTTTACTAATAGGAGAAGGGGCGAGGGCGGATCTCTGGTGCCTTAAAACCAGATGCTTCGGGTAGATGGTGGCTCGTCAACCTGGGAAGGTAGCCCATCTAGGGGAAGGTAAACCCTGATTTCAAACCTCCGCTGCCTTGCGGCACACCCGGTCACGGGAAAGGCTTCGGGAGTCAACCCTGAGGAAAAATCCGGAGTCGGAGCCCCTAAGGCAGTTCTCTGTTGTGCTCAACATCGTTCTGGCAGCTCCTGCAACGGCGCTGGTGCCAAACTATAGCAGCCCTGCTGTTCCTTTGGATTCATCAGTGACGTGGAGAGGGGGGACATGCTGCATGGGCAAACATCTTGTCCTCCATATCTTCCTGCCCAGGCTTGAATCCTACCAACGCCCCAATGCTGGAAGGCAGAACACCAGATCACTGGAGAGGGACACTCCAGCTTTGCCTTTGGCGTAGACCAAACACAGGGAATGACAGTTACGGTTATAAGCCAACCGGCTCAATTGGCGTAGAGCGCGGCGCCAGGGGTTGTTCCCAATGGTGGGAGGGATCATCGGATCTCACTGGGCAAGCTACCGCCCGCCTCAAGCTGGGCAGACCCCCAGCCAATAAGGTGTTGTCCCGCCACAGCTTGCTTTCCTCATTGGGTGCATGGGGATGAGGAGAAGTCTGAACAGCAGGCTGAGAACCTTCGCACCAGGCAAGACAATAAAACAAAAGAGAACCAACTCTAAAACTGGGAACTTGGAACGTCCGCACTATGATGACAGACTCGCTGCTAACCTCAAGGACATCAACGACACCAGGAAGACTGCCGTCATCAATAATGAGCTGAAGAGACTGGAAGCGGATATCGCCACTCTCCAGGAAACCACGGTTGGCTGACGCAGGCACACTGAGAGAGAAGGACTACACGTTCTACTGGCAGGGAAAGGGCAGTGACAAACACAGGGAACACGGAGTGGGCTTCGCAGTGAAGAACACCCTTGCTGAAGATGGTGGAACCGGGCAGCAATGGCTCTGCACGACTCCTCACCCTCCGCCTGAACACCACTCAAGGCCCAGTCACCCTCGTCAGTGTGTATGCCCCAACACTGACAGCCACACCAGAGGCAAAAAAGACGAGTTCTAACGAGAATCTCGCAACAACTGTCAGGATCATCCCCATCTCTGACAACTCCATTCTCCCTTGAGACTTCAATGCCAGAGTGGGTGCTGACCATGACTCCTGGCCCTCCTGTCTTGGACCTTTTGGTGTGGGCAGAATGAACAACAACGACAGCGCTGCTCGAGTTCTGCACATATCACGATCTGTAGCATCACAAACTCGTTCTTCAAGACCAAGCCCCCACACAAGGGGCTTCCTGGCAACATCCACCGCTCAGAAGCACTGGCACCAGCTGGACTGTGAATCCTGACCAGGGCGCACCTCACTGAAGAACGTGCTAATCACCCGTTCGTTTCCAGAGTGCAGATTGGCGACACAGACCATTCATTTTGGTGTGTTGCAAGGTCAAGCTGCAGCTGAAGAAATTTCCTTCGTGCTAGACAACCTGGAAAGGCACCGGATTGACATCAGCAAGATGGTCTCAACCAGAACTTGTTGAGCAGTTTGCCTCCACCTTTGAGAAGGAACTTGGTGTACCACAAGAAGGAGAATCTGCAAAGCAGAAGTGGGAAGAGCTGCGAAACACCATCCACCGCACAGCCTTGGCTACCTTTGGGAGGAAGACCTCGAAGTCACAGGACTGGTTTGATGCAAAGTTGACCGAGAATGACCCCCGTCATTGAAGCCAAGTGCTCAGCACTTGCTGAGTACAAGAAGTACCCAAACGAGAAGAATCTCCAGATTCTCAGGGCTGCGAGAAGCAAAGTTCAGCAGACTGCTCGGCGCTGTGCCAACGAGTACTGGACTCAGCTCAGCCAAGACATTCAAACCGCTGCCATAACAGGGAACATCCGTGGTATGTACGATGGCATCAAGAAAGCACTTGGTCCGGCTCAGAGCAAGACGGCCCCCCTCAAATCCTCCACTGGGGAGATGATCACAGAAAAGAACAAGCAGATGGAGAGATGGGTGGAACACTACCCGGACCTCTACTCCAGACAGAACACCGTGACACCATCAGCCCTTGATGCCATCGACTGCCTGCCATCCATGGACGAACTTGACGCCGAGCCAACCATCGACGAACTCAGCAAGGCCATTGATAGCTTGGCCGCTGGCAAGGCACCCGGCAATGACGGCATACCCCCTGACCTGATCAAGCACTGCAAGACCGCCCTACTGCTGTCACTGCATGACGTCCTCTGCCAGTGTTGGAAGGAAGGTGCCGTACCACAGGACATGAGGGACGCCAAGATCATCACCCTCTACAAAAACAAAGGGGAGAGAAGCCAACATAATCCTCTTGCCCTAACCAAGTCTCTGTAAGGGAAATTAAATCAATCTGATGATCAATTAACAGATCATGGACTAACAGAGACTTGGAAGTTAGAGACCTAATATTTAATAAACCACATTTAATTTTTAAATTATGAGGAGGAACAGAGGCCAAATCATTCAATTTAGAGGCTTTATGTTTAATTTGAGTTTTACCAATATTTTGTTTAATCACTTTGGGATGCTTATACATTATAGTTTTATTTACTTTGGAGGGAGCAGACAACGATTCTCTGATGGGGAAGACAGGGGCTAAGCTGAGGGGTGGCGGATGAAGAGGAGCTGCAGAGAGGCGTGTAAGACTGCGACTCTGCTTCCTGGTCCCAATTCTGAGTAGTCAAGGTTTTGGAAATTTGGATAAAAAAGATGCCAGATTGTTAGATAAATGAGAAGCACCATCCAAAGTGGGATGAATGCTGTCTCGTCTCATAAGACCAGGTTTTCCCCAAAATGAGCTCCAATTGTCAATGTAGCCCACGTTGTTTGCAGGACACCACACAGACAGCCAGCGGTTCAAGGATGACGAGCGGCTAAACAAGTCATCACTGGTCAGATTGGGAGTGGCCCAGAGAATACTACAGTGGCAGACATCGTTTTTTGCAAAGTCACACACCGATTCTACATTAAGTTTCATGACTTCCGACTGCCGGAGACGGATGTCATTAATGCCGGCGTGAATAACAATTGTGGAGTATTTACAGTTACTTTTAGCCAGCATTTTCAAATTTGATTCGATGTCGCCTGCTCTGGCCCCAGGAATGCATTTGACTATGGCCGCTGGAGTCTCTAGGTTCGCGTTTCTGACTACAGAGTCGCCAGTGATCAGAGTTTTTTCCTCAGCGGGTGTGTCGCTGAGCAGGGAAAAACGATTAGAAACGTGAACAGGTTGGGTGGTGTACCGGGGCTTTGCGACTAGGCTTCCTTCTCACCGTCACCCACCCAGTCTCCTCGCTGCTGAGGAGAGCCGGGGGACCGCTAACAAGTGGGGCCTATGCTAGCTAGCTCCGCTGCAGCTAAGGGGCGTCCGTCAAGAGTAACTGCCGCAGACAGTGT
The DNA here is from genome assembly GCA_020510985.1 of Pholidichthys leucotaenia. Lineage (NCBI taxonomy): Eukaryota > Metazoa > Chordata > Actinopteri > Cichliformes > Pholidichthyidae > Pholidichthys > Pholidichthys leucotaenia. Next base: position 198,016,583 of record CM035840.1, read on the forward strand.
TTCAATGCAGCGGAGCCGGGATTCCTAATCAGACAACCTCGCCTCGAGCGCCTCAAAAAAGACAACATTTATTACATTTACCGTTATCACTAAAAGAGGCAGAGGTGTAGCTAAACATCTGACAGAGAGAGCACACCAGAGGAGGAGAGGAAAGAGAGCTAGTAGCCATAGCTAGTGGCTAACCCAAAGCTCAGGAGAGTAAGGAGAGCAAACCACACAGGCGGACAGCAAAACAGGAAGTGACGATACGTTACCACAAGGAAGTGACGATCAATCCCCCAAAGCCAAATAGAAAGTAGATTATTGATAAATGAACATAAGTGACCATCTGCCAGTCTTTGCACTTATCCATGGCCACACGGGGGCCAATACAGAAAAAAACATTAAATCGTTTAGATACAAATCACAAAATGCAATCAGTTCTTTTAAAGAAGACTTGCTGAAGCAAGACTGGACAAAAGTCTATGTATCAGATATAAATGAAGCTATGACACATTCATGAACATTGTAACCACTCTTTATGAAAAAAATTGTCCATTAGTAAAGAAAAAACTTAAACAGAAATTTGTCGACAGCCATGGTTAACCAAAGGATTACAAAAAAGCGTGTAAAAAGAAAAATTCACTATATAAAGCTTTTCTAAAGAAAAGGACAAAAGAAGCAGAGCAGCAGTATAAAACATACAAAAATAAGTTAATATATATAATGAGATGTAGTAAAAGAGACTATTACAGTAAGAAACTGGAGAAAAGCCGAGATAATATTAAAAATACATGGACAATACTTAATATTCTTGGAAATAAAAACAGAAATACAAGCTACCCAATCAATCTTTCAAAAAAAAAAAACAAAAAAAAACGACTCAGAGTGTGAATGCAGTCTCACCTACAGATGAATTTAATAATTTTTGTTAACATTGGTCCTAATTTGGCTTGAGAAATACCCATTTACGGCATCTACAGGTGATACAATATGCAAAAACATTGCTATAAAAGACTCCATTTTCACAAAGAACACAGACGAGAGAGAGGTCATTGAAATTGTTAAATCGTTAAAAAGCAAAACATCTACGGATTGTGATGGTATTGACATGCTTTAGTCAAAACTATCATTGAATGCTTAGTGAAGCCACTGAAGTATATTTGTAACCTGTCTCTCCAAACAGGTATATTTCCCAATGCAATCAAATCAAAAATCAAATCAACTCAACCTTTATTGTCATATTGCTGTACATACAACTGTAGTGCAGGCAAGATGAAATTGCATTTCTCTTCGCCATCCATATAAGCCATATAAGTAAAAGAAACATGATTTAAGACACACTCACCACATACCCCCAGCCCCCCACCCCACCACAGCCATTCACACTTCCCTGAGACATACTTGAAAACTAACCAGAACTATAATATACAAATAATATACATAATGTCCGTAGGTGCAGTAGTATGTACAGTATGAGAAATTCCAGATCAACTGTTGAGCATCCTAACAGCTTGTGGAAGGAAAGCTGTTGATCAGTCTGGTGGTTCTTGCCTCTGATGCTCCGGAATCGTTTGCCAGATGGAAGAAGTTCTAAGTGTATATTCAGAGGGTGAGAACGGGTCCTTGACAATGTTCAGTGCCCTGCTCCTATAACGGTTCTGAAAAAGTTCTTGGGACAGAGGGGAGGGAGACTCCAATTACCCTCTCAGCTCCCTTAACTATCCTCTGCAGGGCTTTTTTGTCTGACATACTGCAGCTGGAGTACCATGTAGCAATGCAGTACGTCAGAACACTCTCCACCACACCTCCGTAGAAGTCCGGAGGATGCAGATGGGGAGAGAGGCCTGTTTGAGTTTCCTCAAGAGTGCAAGTCTCTGCTGAGCCGGCTTCCTGATCTCCAAGGAATGCTTGCTCCAGGTCAGGTCCTGCGAGATCTGCACTCCGAGGAACTTGATGTTCTCCAGTCTGCTCCACTAAACGGCCCGCCACTGCTGAGAGGGGACGTGTTCAGACTGTGACCGCCCGAAGTTGATGATCATCTCCTTCGTTTTGTCCACGTTGAGCACCAGATTGTTCTCCCTGCACCAGCCCTCCAGGTCTCCTCACTTCTTCCCTGTATATTTTTTTTGGATATTTTAATGAATGAATTTATTTTATTTCGGATAGTACATTACAGGTTAAAAGAAACTGTATAATATAACAACAAGGTCAAATTAGACAAAGACTCCTTCTACTATACAATTTCCACGTGAGTTATCCGAAATGGGTGATGGCTGAAGCCGCAGCTTATATTGCCCACCCATATTCCATCCAAGAATTCAAAGGAGAAAAAAGAGAAAACAAGACAAGAGCGATTACAATTTAAAACAAGGCTAAGACAAAATATGACTGAGAGAAAAAGAAAACTGAGCTAGTCTAAGTTAAGCGGTTACTATTCAAAAACAAATCTAAGACATAGTGTCACAGAGAAAAAAAGAAAAACTAAGCTATAACACAACACAGGCTGGAATGTCAATCCTTATGTGAGTTTACCATGTCGTCTTGTAAATATGTTTGGAGTATTTCTTCCTTTAGTTTTTGTTTTAAATTGTCAAGCTTTGTACATGATTTTATTCAGGTCCAAAATCGTTCCATAATCTGACACCTTGCACTGAAATACAGTGTTTCTTGGTAGTTGTTCTCACTGTAGGCTTTTGAAATATACATGTTCCTCTGAAGTGATATCGTTTCTCCCCTTGTTTGGAACACTTTTGGATATTTGCGGGCAGTGATAGATTCTTCACTTTGAACATTATTATTGCGGTTTTAAAGTCGATCAGATCTTTCAACTTGAGAGTTTTTTGTTTAAGAAAAAGTGGGTTTGTTGGTTCCCTGTAAGCTGCTTTGTTGATTATTCTAATAGCTCTCTTTTGATGCATAAAGAGTGGATATATGTTTGTTTTATATGTATTTCCCCATACTTCATTACAATATGTCATGTATGGGAGTATTAATGAATGATACAAGGTGTATAGTGTGGGTTGATTCAGCAAATTTTTCACTCTGTGTAATATTGCAATTGATTTGGATACTTTACCTTTTATATAATTAATATGTGGCTTCCAGCACAGTTTATCAATTATTACTCCAAGGAATTTAGTTTCGGATACCCTTTCAATCTCTACACCATTTACACTGAGTTTGGGTACTGGGTAGTTGTGATGGTTGTTAAAGACTATAAATTTTGTCTTGCTTAAATTGAGCGTTAATTTGTTTGAATCAAACCACAGTTTCAGCTTCCTAATTCCTTTCCGAGTGTATCCAGAAGTTGTTCCAAGTTGTTTCCACTGCATAGCAGGTTAGTGTCATCAGCAAACAATATTAAGTCCATTTTTCTGAAACTTTACATATATCATTTATATACATATTGAATAATAATGGTCCCAAAACTGAACCCTGGTGGACTCCACAGGTGACCTTCAGTAGCTCTGAGTTTTTGTTGTTAACACATACAAACTGATATCTATTCTTTAAGTAACTTCTTAACCCAGGACAGTGCTACCCCTCTGATACCACAATTTTGTAGTTTCTTTAATAATAGATTGTGATCTACTGTATCAAATGCTTTTTTAAGATCCAGGAATACTCCAACTGAATACTCTTTAATTTTCAATGGCTGTTGATATTTTTTCTGTAAATTCCATTAAGGCATATGCTGTTGTCCCTTTTGTGTCTGAACCCATATTGCTGCTCAACACAATAAATCATTCTTCAGTATGAAGTGTCAATTCTCTCATAGAATATTTTTTCAAGTATCTTGGAAAAGTGCAGGTAAGTTAGTGAATATTGGGTCTGTAGTTGGAGCGATTTCCCCTCTATGTTAATCGCCATGTCTTGTAAATCGTCAATTTATTTAGGCTATCTTCATGCAAATGGGAAATAATACCTGAGGGAGAACATGGTTACAGATATAACTACTCAGGTTTCAACTATGCTTTCAAGAATAATACTCAAGCTATATTTCCGTCTTAGTACATATGCAATACCAAGTGATCTAGTTAGTTGGGCTAGTCAGTAGATGTTGACTTTTTGAAAAAACGATTTTATGCGACAATTTCAAATCGCACCATCCGCCCTACAAAATTATTCTTAACAAAATTTTTGTTTTAACATCCGCTGGTTCGTTAATAAGAAGGTGTCCTTTTTACGAGACATGTTATTAGCATCTTTATATTATTTATTAATAACACACCATGTTTGCGCGTAGTGTAGTAGTTCTCCGCGCCGTTTTAGGGCCATGTTAACAAAAAAATTATTAATATTTCATCTGCAGTGAATGCTATAGTCACATTCGCACAGTCGATTTACTTATTTTTTGGAGTGTTAGTTTGGGTAGTCTGGTATTTCTGCTTTTATTTCCAAGGATACTGTTGGATTATTGTCCATGTATTTTTTAATATTGTCTTTGGTTTTTTTCCAGTTCTTTACTGTAATAGTGTCTTTTACTACATCTTTAATATATGTTAACTTATTTTTGTATGTTTTATTACCGCTGCTCTGCTTCTTTTGTCCTTTTCTTTATGAAAGCTTTATATAATAAATTTTTCTTTTTACACGCCTTTTTGTAGTCCTTTGGTTAGCCATGGTTTGTCAGTAAATTTGTGTTTAAGCTTTTTTTTAACTAATGTGCAGTTTTTTTCATAAAGAGTGGTTACAATGTTTGTAAATGTGTCATAGGCTTCATTTACATCTGATACATAGACTTCTGTCCAGTCTTGCTTCAGCAAGTCCTCTTTAAAAGAATGATTGCGTTTGGTGATTTGTGTTCGAACGATTTTGAGATTTTTTCTGGGTTGGGCCCCGTGTGGCCATGGATAGGTGCAAAGATTGGGCAAGTGGTCGCTTATATCATTTATCAATAATCCACTTTCTATTTTCTTGTCAGAACATTGACAAACAGGTTGTCAATAAGTGTAGCAGAGTGAGCAGTGATTCTAACTGGGATGTGTTTATTGTGGGATATAGACTCATGCTGTACATAGAGTTCATGAACTCTGTAACTACATTTTGTTGATGTGGATTAAGTAGATCAATATTGAAATCTCCACAAATTGCTACCATTTTCTTACTAGTAATATTATTGTACAGCTCGACTAATTTATCTCTGAATGTCTCAATGCAAGTTCCCGGCGTTCTGTATATGCAGCTTATGATTAGATTTTTTGTTTTGTCTAGGTCAATCTCACCAGTACACATTCCAGAATCCCTGGTAGTGCTGAGGACATTTCATTTACAAGCTTACATCTATATAGGTCATCAATATACAGTGCAACACCACCACCCTTTTTTTGGAGATCTGTTAATGTTAAAACATCTGATATCCCTCTATTGCCATCAGGGGAGCCCTGGTCTGCATTAAGCCAGGTTTCAGAGACTGCTATAGCTGTGAATTTTTCTGTTTAGCTGTTTTAAATAGTCCTGAATCTGTGAGAAGTTTTTGTTAAGACTTCTGCTATTGAAGTGTATTATTGACAGTTTACCATCTAATTGCACTTGACTTTTGAATTGCTTTTCAGTGTAATATTCACAGTGGTTATGAATATTATTGAAAAAGTGGTTATCAGGATCAATATCATTCTCCATCTCTTGTGGTTTATGTTCAGCATAGTGGCATATTTTTAGAGTTTGAGTTTCCTCACTCTGTGTTTCATAGTCAGTGTTCATTTGTATTTATCTAAGTCAGTAGCATCTCTGATCATTATACTTTTTGCTTGCTCAGGTGTTCCATTTAGTTTAATCCAAATTCTACAATTTCTTGTCCAGGTTGACTGTATCTTATTATGTTTCTTTAGCATCCGTGCCTGCCGTGCTAATTCAGCGTTTTTTTTTGTCAGGTGTTCATTTAGGTAAACTTGAGTTTCCTTTAGTTTTTTGGCCTGCCTCAGTATGTCATTTTTCACCCTCCTGTTCACGAAGCGCATCACAATTGATTTCTTTGTTTTGTTATCTTTCTTCGGTAAAGCATAACAGGCTGAGATCGCATTGGCTTCTACCTTAATGTCTTTATCATTAAGGAACTGAAGCACTTGGTTTTCTAAGGACATTGATTCACTTATGGAAGCATGTTCACCACTCAGTCCTGTAGCGGCATGGGCGTACGACTGATATCTGATGTCTAGTCCACTTATAACTATGTCATCAATGCGAGAGCCTTGTTCAAGATCCTCAACGCGTTGCTCCAAAAGACGCCCGTGTTGCTCCAGGTCCATAATTTTTTTGTCTTTTTCTTTTATTATTGAATGTAGGGCTTGTACCTCCTGTATTAGGTCTAATATTTTGTCCTGCTGGCTAGTCACTTTGGCCAGTTCATCTAACACAAAGTTCAGAGTTTTTTTAATTTCTTCCATTTCCTCTTTTTTGGGTGGCATTTTACTGACCTGTGGATAGAAATAAGCAGAGAATCCGGCTAGGCCTCAACTAGCTCGGTCACTACTGGACCCGCCGCTCCTGCGCAGCTTCTCCGCCGAGTGACGCTGCTCAGCTCCGCAGATCACCGCCGTCTATCGCCGGCGCCTGCCTCCGTCTACCTGGCCAGTTATGTCGTGCACCGCCGGCGTATATTGATTCCTCATCCCTCTGAATAAGTCCCACCACCGTGGTGTCTTCTGCAAACTTAATAATCTGGTTCCCCTCGTGTCTGGATACACAGTCATGTGTTAGAAGTGTAAACAACAGTGGACTGAGTACGCAGCCTTGAGGGGATCCGGTGCTCAGCATGATAGAGTTGGAGATGTTGTTTCCAACCCAGACAGACTGAGGTCTCTCAGTCAGGAAATCCAGGATCCAGAGACATGTGGCGGTGTTCATACCAAGAAGGAGTAATTTCTCCATCAGTCTCTGGGGAATAATGGTGTTGAATGCTGAACTGAAATCAATGTACAGGAGTCTGGCGTAGGTATCTTTCTGATCCAGGTGGGTGATGACAGAGTGTAGGGTGGTGACTATAGCATCCTCCGTGGAGCAGTTTGAACGATATGCAAACTGGAGCGGATCATGTGATGCAAGGAGGCAGGCTGTGTGTGGTTTGACAAGCCGTTCAAAACACTTCATCACAATTGGTGTCAGTGCAACAGGACGATAGTCATTCAGACAGGACACAGCTGGTTTCTTTGCCACCAGTACTATGGTAGAGGTCTTAAAGCATCTAGGCACTATGGCCTGACTCAAGAAGATGTTATAAATGTCAGTCAGGACATCTGCCAACTCACTCGCACAGTCTCAGAGCACACGTCCCGGGATGTTGTCCGGACCTGCAGCCTTACGTGGGTTGACCCTGGTTAGGGTCCTCCGTGTGTCCGCTGTGTTGATGGTGATAGCTGGCCCAACCGATGGTGGGGATGGGCCAGCCCTCCCTCTGATTGTCGGGTTTGATGCTTCAAAACGTGCAAAGAAGTCGTTGAGCCTGTTTGGAAGTGAAGCGTCATCATCATCGACCCCCTGCCTAGACTTATAGCCTGTCAGTGTCCGAACTCCCTGCCACATCTGCTTGGTGTTCCTAGTGTCACAGAGGTGTCCCTGGATTTTCTCCGCATAGGCGCGCTTCGCCGTCTTAATTCCCTTTGAGAGCGAGACCTAGCTGAGTGGAGGGCGATCCTGTCCTTTGCTCTGAAGGCTGCATCTCTGGCTGTGAGCAGCGAGCGTACCTCTGCAGTCATCCAGGGCTTATGGTTTCCCCGTACAGTGATGGTCTTCACTATAGTGACATCCTCTGTGCACTTCACGATGTAGCTGGTGACCGTTTCAGCATACTCCTCCACATCTGTCTTGTCTTCCTGGGAGGCTGCTATTTTGAAGACCTCCCAGTCTGTGTGAAGAAAACAGTCTTTCAGTGCAGAGGTTGCACTCTCTGGCCAAATCCTGATTTGTTTCACTACTGTCCTGCTGCGCTTCAGTAGAGGTTTGTAGGCAGGCACCAGCATCACGGATATGTGGTCAGAAAGGCTGAGGTGGGGGCGAGGTGTTGCCTTATAAGCATCTGTGTTTGCACACCAAGTCCAATATGTTCTCTCCTCTGGTCTTAAAGTCTACACATTGTTTAAACTTGGGGAGCACAGTCTTTAAACTGGTCTGGTTAAAATCCCCCGCAACCACCACAAAACTGTCCGGGTGTGAAGTTTGGATTTCGCTAATAGCATCGTGCAGCTCTCCGAGTGCCTCTTTAGCATTAGCATTAGCTTTAGCATTAGCGCTCGGCGTTATGTAAACAGCAGCTACAAACACGTTGGTGAATTCCCTCGGCAGATAATATGGCTGACAATTTACAATAAGGAACTCCACCAAAGGAGAGCAGTGTTTAGATAATAACGTGGCGTTAACGCACCAGTTCTTGTTAACATACTGTAGATGCATGGCCCCCCCCCCCCCCCCCCCCCACGGCTCTTACCGGAGCTCGCAGTTTCTCTGTCTGCCCGGAGCGCCGTCATACCTTCCAGTTGAATGGCCTCATCAGGGATGTTGTCGTGGAGCCATGTCTTCGTGAACGCAAGCACACAGCAGCCCCTCCACTCTCTCCGAGTTTCTCTCAGCAGACGCAGCTCGTCCAGCTTGTTGTTGAGGGAGCGGACATTAGAGAGAAGGAGCGACGGTACTGCTGGTCTGGAGGGGTTAGCCTTTAGCCTAACATGAATCCTGGCCCTTTTTCCTCACTTTTGCTTACGTTCGCTCCGCTTACGCTTCCTCCTCTCCCGGGTAGCCTCCAGTGGAAACTCCGCCACAATTCCATGCTGGCGTAGAATGTCCAAGTCACAACCGAGCGCCGTGATTCTTGCAGCGTGCAGTACCTTGATGTTTAATAAGGTCTCACAGTTGTAAGTTTTGCAGAATGTACGTCTGGGAAGATCAAAACACTCAAAACTCTCACACAATGAAAATAGCTAAAGTAATTCCGATATACAAGGTGGGTGACACAGGGGAATTTTCAAACTATAGACCTATTTCACTATTGCCGCAATTTTCCAGGATACTTGAAAAAATATTCTGTGAGAGAATTGACAACTTCATAATGAAGAATAATTTATTGTGTGAGCAGCAATATGGGTTCAGACACAAGAGGACAACTGCATTTGCTCTAATGGAATTTATAGAAAAAATATCAACTGCCGTTGAAAATAAAGAGTTTTCAGCTGGGGTATTCCTGGATCTTAGAAAAGCATTTGATACAGTGGATCATAATTTATTATTAAAGAAACTACAAAATTATGGTATTGGGGGGTAGCACTGTCCTGGTTATGTAGTTACTTAAAGAACAGACATCAGTATGTATGTGTTGGTAGCAAAAACTCACAGTTACTGAAGGTTACTTGTGGAGTCCCACAGGGTTTAGTTTTGGGGCCATTGTTATTCAATATGTATATAAATGATATATGTAAAGTTTTGGAAAAAATGGATTTAATATTATTTGCAAATGACACTAATTTATTATGCAGTGGAAGCAATTTGGAACAACTTTTGGATACACTCAGAAAGGAATTAGGAAAGTTTAAACTGTGGTTTGATTCAAACAAATTAATGCTCAATTTAAGTAAGACAAAATTTATAATTTTTAACAACCATTACAACAACTTAGTATCTAAACTCAGTGTAAATGGTGTAGAGATTGAAAGGGTACCCGAAATTAAATTTCTTGGAGTAATAATTGATAATAAACTGTGTTGGAAGTAACATATTAATTATATTAAAGGTAAAATATCCAAATCAATCGCAATACTACACAGAGTGAAATATTTGCTGAATCAACCCACACTATATACTTTGTATCATTCATTAATACTCCCATACATGACATATTGTACTGAAGTATGGGGAAATATATATAAAACAAACATATATCCAATCTTTATGTTTCGGAAGAGAGCTATTAGAATAATAAACAAAGCTGCTTACAGGGAACCAACAAACCCACTTTATCTTAAATTAAAAGCTCTCAAGTTGAAAGATCTGGTTGACTTTAAAACTGCAGTAATAATGTTTAAAGTGAAGAATCTATCACTGCCCGCAAATACCCAGAAGTTGTTTCAAATAAGGGAGAAACAGTATCATTTCAGAGGAACATGTATATTTCAAAAACCTTCAGTGAGAACTACCACCAAGCAACACTGTGTCTCAGTGCAAGGAGTCAGATTGTGGAACGCTTTTGGACCTGAATTAAAATCATGTGCGACACTTGTACAATTTAAACAAAAACTAAAGGTAGAAATACTCCAAACATACACTACCGTTCAAAAGTTTGGGGTCACTTAGAAATTTCGTTATTTTTGAAAGAAAAGCACTTTTTTTCAATGAAGATAACTTTAAACTAATCAGAAATAAATGACTATTCTAGCTGCAAATGTCTGGTTTTTGGTGCAATATCTACATAGGTGTATAGAGGCCCATTTCCAGCAACTATCACTCCAGTGTTCTAATGGTACAATGTGTTTGTTCATTGCATCAGAAGGCTAATGGATGATTAGAAAACACTTGTGCAATCATGTTAGGTCTGCAATGCTGTAATTGCTGCAAATGGAGGATTCTTTGACGAAAGCAAAGTTTGAAGGAAAAAAATTATTATTTCAAATACAAATCATTATTTCTAACCTTGTCAATGTCTTGACTATATTTTCTATTCATTTTACAACTCATGGTGGTAAATAAGTTTGACTTTTCATGGAGAACACAAAATAATTGTCTGGGTGACCCCAAACTTTTGAACGGTAGTGTATATACAAGATGAGATGTAAAATCACATAAGAATTATCATATTCAGTCTGTGTTGTGCTGTTGCTTATTATTTTTATTTTATTTTTTTTTGTCACGTTTTGTCTTAGCTTTGCTCTGAATTGTAATCGCTCTTGTTTTGTTTTTCTTTTGAATTCTTGAATGGAATATGGATGAGCAATATAAGCTTCGGCTTCAGCCATCACCCATTTCGGATAACTTATGTTGAACTGTATAATCAGAGGAGTTATTGTTTAATTTGACCTTGTTAGATTTTTTCCCCCTTTGTTATATTTTTCTGTTCTTTTCTTTTAATCTATCCGAAATAAAGATTCATTCATTCATTCATTCAAAAGTGTGAAACAAAAATTGGTGGAGTTTTTTTTTTTTTTCCAATGTGTTTTTATTGAAATCAATTTCAGAAATTACAGACAAGTTGGCATAATACTTCTTGAAACAAAAAATAAAGATACACTTATTTAGCACATATACATACTGTATATGTATATAGGATCAAATAGTGCCTCAACAAGTACTACACACTTAAGCACCAGATTTTTTTTTTTTTTATAATATCCCCTCGAACAACACCCCCCCCCCCCCCCAGCTCACAAGATCAGTAGAGGAAGTACCTCAACAGGCATATAATTTGAAACAAATACACATAATAGAGTAGGAAAAAAAATAAAAAAAATATATATATATATATAACAAGGCACATGCTGACATAATTAGATGGGTAAGACTTTTAGATTAGAAAAGTAAGATATAAAACATTGCCATTTCTGGTAAAACCTTTCTGTGCATCCTCTTATAGTGTATTTAATTTTCTCAAGTTTTAGAAAAAACATCATGTCCTTGAGCCATAGGGAAATTGAGGGATATCTGACAGATTTCCAATGCAGCAGTAAAGTACGCCTTGCTATTAAGGATGTAAAGGCCACAATATCCCTTTGTACCGAATTCAAAACTACAGAGGAATCAGGAATCCCAAATATGGCAATAAATGGAGAAGGCAGCAGAGTCACTTGAAGAACCCTGGAGATAATTGTAAAGTAACTAGACCAAAAACTGTATAATTCCGGACAAAGAAAAAACATATGGCCAAGGTGGCAGGGAGATCCCTTACATTTATCACAACTACCATCAACTTCTGGGTAAATCTCAGAGAGTCTCAGTTTTGAGTAGTGGACTCTATATATTACCTTAAACTGAATCAAGCTAAGACGAGCACATGAGGAAGACGTTCTAATTCTGTTAATGGCATCCTCCCAAAGCTCATCAGTCATCTGTATACCCAATTCTTTCTCCCACAAATTTTTTATTTTGACACTTGATTCATCGTTTAATGTTAAAGTGGAATTATAAAGCTTGGATATCAACCCTTTATGTTGTGGACCATGTGAAACTATACTTTCCCAGGGCTGCTCAGGAGGGATAGAAGGAAAGTTAGAGAAACACTTAGAAACAAAATTACGTATTTGAAAATAACGAAACAAATGGGTGCCGGGTAAGTTATAATTGAAAGATAAATTGGTAAAACTATCAAAAAGCCCAGATGTATATAAATTCCTTATATGTTTAATACCTCTGTCATGCCAGTCTGAGAATGACGAATCTGAGAGAGATGGGGGAAACAAATGATTTTTAGTTAAAGGACATAAAGAGGAGGCAGATACAAAACCAAAGCGCCGCCTAAACTGAAACCATATTTTTAATGTGTTGAGAACCACTTGACTGTCCGTATACAAAGAGGGTTTTGTAGGCAAAGAAGAAAAAATTAATGCAGGTATTGACGACCCCCGACAGGATGATAATTCCATTCTACACCATGGGGAGCGAAAAGACTTTAACCAATAGCAGATTTTATGTATATGTGCCGCCCAATAATAAGACTGGAAATCAGGTAATGCAAGTCCCCCGCTAAGTCTACATCTTTGCAATAATTTTTTACGCACTCTAGGTGGTTTACCATTCCAGATAAAGCCACAAATTATCTTATCCAGAGAATCAAAAAAGCTTTTAGGCAGAAAAAGAGGAATTGACTGAAATAAAAAAAGGAATTTTGGTAAGATATTCATCTTGACAACATTAATCCTACCCAAGAGTGACAGAGGGAGATTTCGCCAATGCTGTGACGTCAGAGGGTTATTTTGGCAGTTAAGGGGAGGAAAAATTGGCTGAAGCTAGGCTAAGAGAAAGAGCGTGTCACATTATAACCAAGATACTATGAATCCTGCGGGACTAAGGGTTTTGAAGGGTATGTCAGACTGGCTGGAAGATCCCAGGCAGTCATGTTGATAGGAAAGCATTCGCTTTTTTTCCAAGATTCACTTTATAACCGGAAAAGGAACTGAAATTATTTAAAATACTCAAGACATTGGGGAATAGAACTAACTGGATTTGACACATATAACAACAAATCATCCGCATATAACGACAACTTGGTGTTCAGTTCATTCGGAAACATCCCACTAAATAAATTGGAAAACCGCAACGCAATGACAGAGGCTCAATGGCAATAGTGAAGAGCAAGGGCGATAATGGACAGCCTGCCGTGTGCCACGTCCAAGAGAAAAGTAATCCAGAAAACATATCATTAGTTTGAACCCTTGCCTTCGGGGGATGTATAGAGGAGACGAATCCAAGAAACAAATTTCTCATTGAATCCAAATTTCCTCAAAACCGCAAACAAATATTCCCACTCTACCCTGTGCGAACGCTTTTTCAGCGTTCTAGCGATATGACTATTTCTGATGAATCAGATGACTGTTTTGCATAAATTATATGAAGAGAGTGCGTATATTAAAAAATAATTGTCGTCCCTTAACAAAACCGTTCTGTTCTTCAGATATAATCAAAGGGAGAACCTTCTCCAGACGGGAAGAATATTACTTTGGCTAACACTTTCAAACGTCAGCATTAGCAAAGATAGTGGGTCTATAAGAGCTACAAAGAGTTGGGTCTTTGTCCTTTTTTATGAAGTTAAAACAATCGAAGCTTGTGTTAGAGTTGGAGGAAGAATACCACGGATCATAATGATTCATTAAAGGTAGCTTAAAAGTAAAGGTCTAATTTTTTCCGTAAATCTTTTATAAAATTCAAGGGAAACCCATCAGGGCCAGTGCTTTGTTTGATTGCATTGCTTCAATGGAGTTAATTATTTCAACAAGACCGAGTGGGGAATCCCGGCTTTTTGCAGTGTCTGATTCAAATACAGGATTCGAGAGGTCATGAGAAATAAGTTCATGTTATGTGAATCTGTTGGGAACTCCGACGTATATAATGAGGAATAAAATGTTTTAAAATGTGGCATTGATTTCATTAGGATCTGTCGTGATAATATGTTGACTATTCTGAATACTACTTATAATCCGAGAAGATAAGCTTGACGGCGTAGCTGATGTGCCAACAGACGGCTTGCTTTGTCGCCATATTCATAATGAGTTCCCACGATTTTGTAGTAATAGCCGTTCAGCTTCTTGGGTTGAAATTAGATCAAGTTCTGACTGTACCTCCTATGCGCTGTTAAATAATTCTGGGTGTAGGATTTAAGGCATAACTTTGATCACATAATTACTAATTAGCTAAGTGAGTTCAGGCAAAACTTGGTGTGACGTCTCATATTTAGAAAGAGCAAATAGTAAATGATTTGTCCTCTAAGGTAGGATTTAAGAGTCTCCCATAATAATGAATATGAAGTAGAATCATTTTTATTAAACAACAAAAACTCATCAATTGAATTGGAAATAAAATCACAAAACTCTTTATCTGCTAAAAGAAGAGAATTAAACCTCCATGAAGGAAGACTACGTTTATAGGCACCCAACTGAATATCTAATAATAATGGTGCATGATCAGATATTATTATACTTAAATAATCAGAGGAAACTACACAGGAATTTAAAGTACAGTCAATAAAAAAGCAATCAATCCTGGAGTAAGAATGATGCACCTTAGAAAAAAAGGAGAATTTTTTACTGGTTGGATTGCGGAATCTCCAAGGATCGACAAAGCCATTCTGTGTCATGAAATCAGAAAATGTTTGAGACATTAAAGACTTATTTAGATTACGGGGATTAGATCGATCTAATAATGGATCAAAGACACAATTTAAATCGCCCCCTAAGATTAACAAATGTGAATTCAAAAATGGTAAGCTACTTAGTAATTTGTTTGCAAATTCAACATTGTCAATATTTGGGGCATATACATTGACTAACAGAACCTTTTTCTGCATCAAAGTACCGGCAACTATCACATATCTGCCGTTTTTATCAGCTATAATGTTAGTGGCTGAGAATTGTACATTTTTATTAATAAGAATAGCAACCCCCCTTGATTTAGAATTAAACTCTGAATGAAAAACTTGGCTCACCCAAGAGCAGCGATGATGATCTTTTATCCGAAGATGGGTCTCCTGCAGAAACACTATTGAGGATTTTAAATGTTTTAAGTGGTTAAAAACTTTTGATCTTTTAACAGGATGACCCATGCCCTTAATATTCCAGCTAATGAATCGCAAAGATGCGCCTAGTAAAGCTGTACCATGGCCTATATTGGTACTAGCCATTTACATGTACCAAAAAAAAACAACCAACACAAGAACTATTGCTGTGAGCTGAGGTAAAACACCACCCACCCAAAAGAACCCCCAAAACAAATACACCCAAAGTCTCCATGTAACAAAAAAACACACCCAAAAACCAATGGAGACAGCAGTGTCACACACAAAGAAAAGTTGTTCTCAGTTAAATAGGAACAACTCGGAGGCAAAGCCGAGCAGAGAAAAAAAAAAAAAATATATATATATATACCAATGGAAAACATGTCTCCTGCCAACTTCCAAAAATTGAATTATAATATGTGCAATGATTAAATTACATGCTGTTTTATACCAGTATTGTAATCTGAACAATAAAGTAAGAAAAAGTAATGATAATATTAAACTCAACAATACACTAAGAGATTCTAATGAACACTCCCAAAATAAAGCAAATAAGCGCAAATGTCCAGGTAACAGCAACAAGTCTAGAGTCCGAGCATATATAAGGATTATAATGAAAGGTTCACAGCTCACCCAGAAATCAGAGTCTTGACGTATTCCTTCGCGTCTTCCGGCAAAGTAAACTTCTTTTCAGTCCCCTGGTAAGAAATGCGTAGCTGCGCCGGGTGGAGAAGTCCGTATTTGACTCCATCAATGCCACGGAGTAGCCGCTTATACCTCGGTTGAATGCAGCCCGAGCCCGTGCACATCTTGACGGGTGTAGTCCGGAAAGACGACAAAGTCATACCTCCGACTTTAATCCCGTGGAGCTCTCGCGCACAGCCGTAATATATCACAACAGTCACTGTGGTAGGTGAAGCCTGCCCACAATGGCTCGTGGTCGCTCACTACCCGGTTTAGGTTAGGCTGAAGTAGTACGAAGAGAACCGATCCACTAGTGGTTCCTTATCCAAAGAAAAAAGCATTTTTCAGCAACGCAGCCACAGCAGTAGGAGAAAAAGAGTCTGGACCCTCTTCAACGGCCAATAATCTTATGTTATTGCGTCGCGATCTTGATTCTAGATCTTCACATTTGTCTTCCAGCACAGCAACCTTAGCAATGAGGCGCTGCAACACTTGTTTTCATATCAGTCTGTCATCCGTATAAGCTGTTAGCTTTTTCTTCCATGTCCCCCCATAGTACACGTTAGCTTAGCCAACTTAGCATCACTAGCAGCATTGACGCTCGCTAACTGTGATTTCACAGACTGTAACTCAACCTGTAAGGAGGTGCCAACGCGTCTCCGATAATCTCTTATAGCTCCTACTTAATAATACCTAGAGATGTCTTCTTTTAGAGAGGAAAGCAGCTCACTTGTTTCAAAGCTTCAGCGTACAACAACAGGGGCTGGATCAACAGGTTGAGCTAGCGGCTCTGAAGGTCGGGGCCTGTGAACAAGGCTTCAAGGTGCGTCTGAATAGTGCGGGTTTTTCCTTTCCCCGACATTGCAAAACAATTCAAAAGTATCTCTTAAGATACACAGCGAAAAAGAGCCAAGAAAAAAACACTGGGTTTTTAGAAAACTGCACAACTGAATAACAATATTTTACGAAGTTGGCAGGAGCCACCAAAACTGCGTCCTACTCCATTGACCGCACAACAGCGCCCCCCCTGAACAGCACGGACAGCACTGGGAACATAAAATTCACACATGAAGAGGAGGAAAATGGCACCATAGCCTTTCTGGACATGAAAATCCACCACAACGATAACGGCAGCATAAAAATCACAGTCTACAGGAAACCAACCCACACAGATCAATACCTACTATGGACATGCGATCACACCCCACAGCACACAAGCAATCAGTCGTCCAGGACGTTATATGAACGCGGCCACCATCATCACGGACCAAGAAGACGACAGGAGGAGGAAACACCACATAAACATGCACTTATACGCTGCCAATATCCAGTATGGGCTATAAACAAAGAAGTCAAAAGCAAAGAAGTCAAAAACAAAGAAAATAAACAGGAAATAAGACACAGAACAAAAGCCGAAATCAAAAACAAGGACACCATAAATATACCATACATACGAGGGATCACGGAACCAATTCAAAGGATCATGAAAAAATACAAAATAAAACCAGGCAGTCAAACCACACAAAAATTAAGACAGTTGTTAGTACACCCCAAGGACAGAATAGAACAAGACAAAAAATGCAATGTAATATATGAAATATCATGCAACAAAACCTACATTGGAGAAACTGGAAGATTATTCACCACAAGAAAAAAACAACACCAGAAGGAACGTGAGAAGGAAACACAAGGACGACTCACAAGATCACAAAAAAGAAAAGGGCAGAACAAGAAACATTAAAATCAGCAATATCCAGATCACTTCGCAAAAGAAAATAATCCACATCATGGACTGGGACAACACAAAAATTATTGGATCGGAGAGCAACAGACAGAAACGCTGGATCAAGGAGGCCATAGAGATCAGGAAGTGGGGAAAAGACACCATGAACCGAGATGAGGGGGCCTTTATGCTTTCCCACACCTGGGACCACATTCTCCAGAGACCATCTGACGGCGGGAGGCGGGGCTGGCTCGGTGGATCCGACAGATCTGCTGAGCTGGCCCCGCCTACGAAAATCAGCTGATAAATGTCACCTGGCAGCAATCAGCTGACTCTTCTGACGAAGGCTGCAGTGCAGTTGAAACATGTAAAGAATGTAAAGACATCTATTTTATTTTTTGTCTTTTATATGAACAAAAGATAAATAATTAAAAGAAGACAAAATGAACCTATTTGACGTATTACGTGGATGTATCCATAGTAATTCCAGAAGTGGTGTTGGGGGGTGCTTGTTCCATTGGACTCAGTGTCTGTGGAGGAAGATTGAAGAGTTGGGCCTCACTGTTGCATACTGTGAGAATGGGCCCATACAAACTTACATTTGCAAATTGTTTGCTCTACCATGCCTACCAGTAGAGCATATTCAACCTACATTTGAACACCTAATGGATGTTTCAGTGGAAGCAACTAGACCCCTGTTGGACTATACTCAAGTGAACTGGATAGAGACAGACTATTGGCAGCCTGCTACATGGTGTCAGTTCAACAAGGCAGTTCACACTAATAATGATGTTGAAAGCTGTTATAATAAATAAATAGTGAAGATTAGTTAGTTATATATTAAGTTATATATTCATTCACAAAAAATGAATAAAAATAAAAACAAATTACCTCTCCTGTTGCTGCTGACGGTCCCACACAGTCCAGTGTCCTTGGCTGCGAGCTCCATAGTGATGGCTGGCCCTGTATAATAGCTATCCATGTACACATGATGTTCCTTCCTGGTGTATGGCTCCATCAACTGACGCACAACAAGATGAGTTGCTCCCACACTGTCACAGTCATCGTCAGTTTGTGCATTGTACAGTGACCACCGCAACACATAGCCTGTGCTGGCTTCACTCAAGACAAATGCCTTGTAGCCATACTTGTCTGGGTTTTTTTTGAGTTATAAAGTCTCAAGGTCGACCTCCCCTTGAATGCAATTGTCATTTCATCCAGGGAGAGCTCCTTGTCTGGAGCATAAGCAGTGGCAAAACGTGGCACTACATAGTCAATGACTGGGCGGATCTTGAAAAGACGATCATGCCCTGGCTGTCCATATTCAACCCAGTTGTCATTGTTTGCAAAGTGAAGGCAAGACAGGGTGATTGCAAACCTTTCGTATGTCATCACTCTGCCATATTCAGGAGTAAATGTTAGCCAAATCTCTCCCCAGTAGTCCTTCAGTGCAGGCTTCTGCAACATTCCCATGGACAGATGGAGTGCCATGAACTCCTTCATCTCGTCCACAGTTACTGCAGTCCACTTTTGAATTTGGGACCGGGGTTTCAGCAGATCATTAGCTTTGGCTTGGCTTATGACCTGGTCAGCGTACCTGTTTGGGACACACAAAGTTTGACCTCCAAATTACCATTGTAAGGCAAATAAAACCCATTTCATGCCACATTTGTTTCACACACTGTCACCACATGGTCTTTTGTCCCTTCATTGCCAAAATTACTAAAAATCATTCCAAAAAATAAAACAATTTTTGTTTCACACTTTATCAACACATGGTCCTTTTGTCCCTTCATTGCCAAAATTGCTAAAAATCATTACAAAAAAACACCAATTTTTGTTTCACACTTTATCAACACATGGTCCTTTTGTCCCTTCATTGCCAAGATTACTAAAAATCATTAAAAACTCCACCAATTTTTGTTTCACACTTTTGAATGAATGAATGAATGAATCTTTATTTCGGATAGATTAAAAGAAAAGAACAGAAAAATATAACAAAGGGGGAAAAAATCTAACAAGGTCAAATTAAACAATAACTCCTCTGATTATACAGTTCAACATAAGTTATCCGAAATGGGTGATGGCTGAAGCCGAAGCTTATATTGCTCATCCATATTCCATTCAAGAATTCAAAAGAAAAACAAAACAAGAGCGATTACAATTCAGAGCAAAGCTAAGACAAAACGTGACAAAAAAAAATAAAATAAAAATAATAAGCAACAGCACAACACAGACTGAATATGATAATTCTTATGTGATTTTACATCTCATCTTGTATATACACTACCGTTCAAAAGTTTGGGGTCACCCAGACAATTATTTTGTGTTCTCCATGAAAAGTCAAACTTATTTACCACCATGAGTTGTAAAATGAATAGAAAATATAGTCAAGACATTGACAAGGTTAGAAATAATGATTTGTATTTGAAATAATAATTTTTTTCCTTCAAACTTTGCTTTCGTCAAAGAATCCTCCATTTGCAGCAATTACAGCATTGCAGACCTAACATGATTGCACAAGTGTTTTCTAATCATCCATTAGCCTTCTGATGCAATGAACAAACACATTGTACCATTAGAACACTGGAGTGATAGTTGCTGGAAATGGGCCTCTATACACCTATGTAGATATTGCACCAAAAACCAGGACATTTGCAGCTAGAATAGTCATTTATTTCTGATTAGTTTAAAGTTATCTTCATTGAAAAAAAGTGCTTTTCTTTCAAAAATAACGAAATTTCTAAGTGACCCCAAACTTTTGAACGGTAGTGTATGTTTGGAGTATTTTTACCTTTAGTTTTTGTTTAAATTGTACAAGTGTCGCACATGATTTTAATTCAGGTCCAAAAGCGTTCCACAATCTGACTCCTTGCACTGAGACACAGTGTTGCTTGGTGGTAGTTCTCACTGAAGGTTTTTGAAATATACATGTTCCTCTGAAATGATACTGTTTCTCCCTTATTTGAAACAACTTCTGGGTATTTGCGGGCAGTGATAGATTCTTCACTTTAAACATTATTACTGCAGTTTTAAAGTCAACCAGATCTTTCAACTTGAGAGCTTTTAATTTAAGATAAAGTGGGTTTGTTGGTTCCCTGTAAGCAGCTTTGTTTATTATTCTAATAGCTCTCTTCCGAAACATAAAGATTGGATATATGTTTGTTTTATATATATTTCCCCATACTTTAGTACAATATGTCATGTATGGGAGTATTAATGAATGATACAAAGTATATAGTGTGGGTTGATTCAGCAAATATTTCACTCTGTGTAGTATTGCGATTGATTTGGATATTTTACCTTTAATATAATTAATATGTTACTTCCAACACAGTTTATTATCAATTATTACTCCAAGAAATTTAATTCCGGGTACCCTTTCAATCTCTACACCATTTACACTGAGTTTAGATACTAAGTTGTTGTAATGGTTGTTAAAAATTATAAATTTTGTCTTACTTAAATTGAGCATTAATTTGTTTGAATCAAACCACAGTTTAAACTTTCCTAATTCCTTTCTGAGTGTATCCAAAAGTTGTTCCAAATTGCTTCCACTGCATAATAAATTAGTGTCATTTGCAAATAATATTAAATCCATTTTTTCCAAAACTTTACATATATCATTTATATCAGAATCAGAATCAGAATCAGCTTTATTGGCCAAGTATGCACAACACATACAAGGAATTTGACTTTGGCTAAAAACTTGCTCTCGTTGTTCAGGTGAAGGATTTAAATAAGGATTCAATGACAACCACAGTATGTACAGTAAATTACAGTCTGTCCACGTTTCTATAAAAGGATGCAAATATATACAGGAATATATGCAGTTATTTACTTGGACTAACCACACTTTGCAGAAATATATGAAAAAATATACAATCACACAGTATTTCAATGTGGACTCAGATTCAGTGATATAATGTGAATGAAGTAAAAAGCAGTGTGAGAGTTATGTGCAATGTAATAATGGATGAAAAGTCATGAGTACAGCAACAGGTAGGACTAGGTGAATGTTAGGAGTTCATCAGAGTGATGGCTTGAGGAAAGAAACTGTTCCTGTGACGGGTGGTTTTGACCTTCAGTGATCTGTAACGACGACCAGAAGATAGAAGTTCAAACAGTTTGTGGCCGGGGTGTGATGGGTCAGCACAGATGTTTCCCGCCCGTTTCCTGGTTATGGACCGATATAAGTTCTCAATGGAGGGTAGGTCGGTACCAATGATCCTCTCCGCAGACTTAATGATCCGCTGCAGTCTGGTCTTGTCCTGTTTAGTGGCAGATCCAAACCAGACAGTGATGGAAAAGCAGAGGACAGATTGGATGATGGCGGTGTAGAAGACAACCAGCAGCTCCTGAGGCAAATCAAACTTCTTGAGCTGACGCAGAAAAAACAACCTCTGCTGGGCCTTTTTCCGGACAGTGTCAATATGGGAGGACCACTTCAGGTTCCGGGAGATTGTGGTACCCAGAAACGTGAAGGAGTCCACCGTGGACACTGTGCTGTTGAGGATGGTGAATGGGGGGAATGAAGGGGGGTGTCGCCTGAAATCCACAGTCATCTCCGCCGTTTTGGCTGGGTTAAGTTCAAGATGGTTCTGGCTGCACCAGAGGATCAGCGAAATATGTATATTGTACAATATGTATATTGTTATTCAATATACATATTGAATAACAATGGCCCCAAAACTAAACCCTGTGGGACTCCACAAGTAACCTTCAGTAACTGTGAGTTTTTGCTACCAACACATACATACTGATGTCTGTTCTTTAAGTAACTACATAACCAGGACAGTGCTACCCCCCAATACCATAATTTTGTAGTTTCTTTAATAATAAATTATGATCCACTGTATCAAATGCTTTTCTAAGATCCAGGAATACCCCAGCTGAAAACTCTTTATTTTCAACGGCAGTTGATATTTTTTCTATAAATTCCATTAGAGCAAATGCAGTTGTCCTCTTGTGTCTGAACCCATATTGCTGCTCACACAATAAATTATTCTTCATTATGAAGTTGTCAATTCTCTCACAGAATATTTTTTCAAGTATCCTGGAAAATTGCGGCAATAGTGAAATAGGTCTATAGTTTGAAAATTCCCCTGTGTCACCCACCTTGTATATCGGAATTACTTTAGCTATTTTCATTGTGTGAGAGTTTTGAGTGTTTTGATCTTCCCAGACGTACATTCTGCAAAACTTACAACTGTGAGACCTTATTAAACATCAAGGTACTGCACGCTGCAAGAATCACGGCGCTCGGTTGTGACTTGGACATTCTACGCCAGCATGGAATTGTGGCGGAGTTTCCACTGGAGGCTACCCGGGAGAGGAGGAAGCGTAAGCGGAGCGAACGTAAGCAAAAGTGAGGAAAAAGGGCCGGGATTCATGTTAGGCTAAAGGCTAACCCCTCCAGACCAGCAGTACCGTCGCTCCTTCTCTCTAATGTCCGCTCCCTCAACAACAAGCTGGACGAGCTGCGTCTGCTGAGAGAAACTCGGAGAGAGTGGAGGGGCTGCTGTGTGCTTGCGTTCACGAAGACATGGCTCCACGACAACATCCCTGATGAGGCCATTCAACTGGAAGGTATGACGGCGCTCCGGGCAGACAGAGAAACTGCGAGCTCCGGTAAGAGCCGTGGGGGGGGGGGGGGGGCTATGCATCTACAGTATGTTAACAAGAACTGGTGCGTTAACGCCACGTTATTATCTAAACACTGCTCTCCTTTGGTGGAGTTCCTTATTGTAAATTGTCAGCCATATTATCTGCCGAGGGAATTCACCAACGTGTTTGTAGCTGCTGTTTACATAACGCTGAGCGCTAATGCTAAAGCTAATGCTAATGCTAAAGAGGCACTCGGAGAGCTGCACGATGCTATTAGCGAAATCCAAACTTCACACCCGGACAGTTTTGTGGTGGTTGCGGGGGATTTTAACCAGACCAGTTTAAAGACTGTGCTCCCCAAGTTTAAACAATGTGTAGACTTTAAGACCAGAGGAGAGAACATATTGGACTTGGTGTGCAAACACAGATGCTTATAAGGCAACACCTCGCCCCCACCTCAGCCTTTCTGACCACATATCCGTGATGCTGGTGCCTGCCTACAAACCTCTACTGAAGCGCAGCAGGACAGTAGTGAAACAAATCAGGATTTGGCCAGAGAGTGCAACCTCTGCACTGAAAGACTGTTTTCTTCACACAGACTGGGAGGTCTTCAAAATAGCAGCCTCCCAGGAAGACAAGACAGATGTGGAGGAGTATGCTGAAACGGTCACCAGCTACATCGTGAAGTGCACAGAGGATGTCACTATAGTGAAGACCATCACTGTACGGGGAAACCATAAGCCCTGGATGACTGCAGAGGTACGCTCGCTGCTCACAGCCAGAGATGCAGCCTTCAGAGCAAAGGACAGGATCGCCCTCCACTCAGCTAGGTCTGCGCTCTCAAAGGGAATTAAGACGGCGAAGCGCGCCTATGCGGAGAAAATCCAGGGACACCTCTGTGACACTAGGAACACCAAGCAGATGTGGCAGGGAGTTCGGACACTGACAGGCTATAAGTCTAGGCAGGGGGTCGATGATGATGACGCTTCACTTCCAAACAGGCTCAACGACTTCTTTGCACGTTTTGAAGCATCAAACCCGACAATCAGAGGGAGGGCTGGCCCATCCCCACCATCGGTTGGGCCAGCTATCACCATCAACACAGCGGACACACGGAGGACCCTAACCAGGGTCAACCCACGTAAGGCTGCAGGTCCGGACAACATCCCGGGACGTGTGCTCTGAGACTGTGCGAGTGAGTTGGCAGATGTCCTGACTGACATTTATAACATCTTCTTGAGTCAGGCCATAGTGCCTAGATGCTTTAAGACCTCTACCATAGTACTGGTGGCAAAGAAACCAGCTGTGTCCTGTCTGAATGACTATCGTCCTGTTGCACTGACACCAATTGTGATGAAGTGTTTTGAACGGCTTGTCAAACCACACACAGCCTGCCTCCCTGCATCACATGATCCGCTCCAGTTTGCATATCGTTCAAATTGCTCCACGGAGGATGCTATAGTCACCACCCTACACTCTGTCATCACCCACCTGGATCAGAAAGATACCTACGCCAGACTCCTGTACATTGATTTCAGTTCAGCATTCAACACCATTATTCCCCAGAGACTGATGGAGACATTACTCCTTCTTGGTATGAACACCGCCACATGTCTCTGGATCCTGGATTTCCTGACTGAGAGACCTCAGTCTGTCTGGGTTGGAAACAACATCTCCAACTCTATCATGCTGAGCACCGGATCCCCTCAAGGCTGCGTACTCAGTCCACTGTTGTTTACACTTCTAACACATGACTGTGTATCCAGACACGAGGGGAACCAGATTATTAAGTTTGCAGAAGACACCACGGTGGTGGGACTTATTCAGAGGGATGAGGAATCAATATACGCCGGCGGTGCACGACATAACTGGCCAGGTAGACGGAGGCAGGCGCCGGCGATAGACGGCGGTGATCTGCGGAGCTGAGCAGCGTCACTCGGCGGAGAAGCTGCGCAGGAGCGGCGGGTCCAGTAGTGACCGAGCTAGTTGAGGCCTAGCCGGATTCTCTGCTTATTTCTATCCACAGGTCAGTAAAATGCCACCCAAAAAAGAGGAAATGGAAGAAATTAAAAAAACTCTGAACTTTGTGTTAGATGAACTGGCCAAAGTGACTAGCCAGCAGGACAAAATATTAGACCTAATACAGGAGGTACAAGCCCTACATTCAATAATAAAAGAAAAAGACAAAAAAAATTATGGACCTGGAGCAACACGGGCGTCTTTTGGAGCAACGCGTTGAGGATCTTGAACAAGGCTCTCGCATTGATGACATAGTTATAAGTGACTAGACATCAGATATCAGTCGTACGCCCATGCCGCTACAGGACTGAGTGGTGAACATGCTTCCATAAGTGAATCAATGTCCTTAGAAAACCAAGTGCTTCAGTTCCTTAATGATAAAGACATTAAGGTAGAAGCCAATGCGATCTCAGCCTGTTATGCTTTACCGAAGAAAGATAACAAAACAAAGAAATCAATTGTGATGCGCTTCGTGAACAGGAGGGTGAAAAATGACATACTGAGGCAGGCCAAAAAACTAAAGGAAACTCAAGTTTACCTAAATGAACACCTGACAAAAAAAAAACGCTGAATTAGCACGGCAGGCACGGATGCTAAAGAAACATAATAAGATACAGTCAACCTGGACAAGAAATTGTAGAATTTGGATTAAACTAAATGGAACACCTGAGCAAGCAAAAAGTATAATGATCAGAGATGCTACTGACTTAGATAAATACAAATGAACACTGACTATGAAACACAGAGTGAGGAAACTCAAACTCTAAAAATATGCCACTATGCTGAACATAAACCACAAGAGATGGAGAATGATATTGATCCTGATAACCACTTTTTCAATAATATTCATAACCACTGTGAATATTACACTGAAAAGCAATTCAAAAGTCAAGTGCAATTAGATGGTAAACTGTCAATAATACACTTCAATAGCAGAAGTCTTAACAAAAACTTCTCACAGATTCAGGACTATTTAAAACAGCTAAACAGAAAATTCACAGCTATAGCAATCTCTGAAACCTGGCTTAATGCAGACCAGGCTCCCCTGATGGCAATAGAGGGATATCAGATGTTTAACATTAACAGATCTCAAAAAAAGGGTGGTGGTGTTGCACTGTATATTGATGACCTATATAGATGTAAGCTTGTAAATGAAATGTCCTCAGCACTACCAGGGATTCTGGAATGTGTTACTGTTGAGATTGACCTAGACAAAACAAAAAATCTAATCATAAGCTGCATATACAGAACGCCGGGAACTTGCATTGAGACATTCAGAGATAAATTAGTCGAGCTGTACAATAATATTACTAGTAAGAAAATGGTAGCAATTTGTGGAGATTTCAATATTGATCTACTTAATCCACATCAACAAAATGTAGTTACAGAGTTCATGAACTCTATGTACAGCATGAGTCTATATCCCACAATAACACATCCCAGTAGAATCACAGCTCACTCTGCTACACTTATTGACAACCTGTTTGTCAATGTTCTGGACAAGAAAATAGAAAGTGGATTATTGATAAATGATATAAGCGACCACTTGCCAATCTTTGCACTTATCCATGGCCACACGGGGCCCAACCCAGAAAAAATCTCAAAATCGTTCAGACACAAATCACCAAACGCAATCAGTTCTTTTAAAGAGGACTTGCTGAA
This sequence comes from Pholidichthys leucotaenia, assembly GCA_020510985.1. Taxonomy (NCBI): domain Eukaryota; kingdom Metazoa; phylum Chordata; class Actinopteri; order Cichliformes; family Pholidichthyidae; genus Pholidichthys; species Pholidichthys leucotaenia. The sequence goes on from CM035840.1 coordinate 198,043,441, forward strand.
GCAAGACTGGACAGAAGTCTATGTATCAGATGTAAATGAAGCCTATGACACATTTACAAACATTGTAACCACTCTTTATGAAAAAAACTGCCCATTAGTTAAAAAAAAGCTTAAACACAAATTTACTGACAAACCATGGCTAACCAAAGGACTACAAAAGGCGTGTAAAAAGAAAAATTTATTATATAAAGCTTTCATAAAGAAAAGGACAAAAGAAGCAGAGCAGCGGTATAAAACATACAAAAATAAGTTAACATATATAATAAGATGTAGTAAAAGACACTATTACAGTAAAGAACTGGAAAAAAACAAAGACAATATTAAAAATACATGGACAATAATCAACAGTATCCTTGGAAATAAAAGCAGAAATACCAGCTACCCAACTAACACTCCAAAAAATAATAATCGACTCCGAATGTGAATATAGCTTCACCTGCAGATGAATTTAATAATTTTTTTGTTAACATTGGACCTAAACTGGCCCGAGAAATACCCACTACGGTGCCAACAGGTGATTCAATATGCAATAACACTGCTGTAAAAGACACCATCTTCATAAAGAACACAGACGAAAGAGAGGTCATTGAAATTGTTAAATCGTTCAAAAGTAAAACATCTACTGACTGCGATGGTATTGATATGCTACTAGTCAAAACTGTTATCGAATGCATAGTGAAACCACTGACGTATATCTGTAACCTGTCTCTCCAATCAGGTATATTTCCCAATGCAATGAAAATAGCTAAAGTAATTCCGATTTACAAGACAGGCGACAGAGGGGAACGCTCCAACTACAGACCAATTTCACTATTACCGCAATTTTCCAAGATACTTGAAAAAATATTCTATGAGAGAATTGACAACTTCATACTGAAGAATGATTTATTGTGTGAGCAGCAATATGGGTTCAGACACAAAAGGACAACAGCATATGCCTTAATGGAATTTACAGAAAAAATATCAACAGCCATTGAAAATAAAGAGTATTCAGTTGGAGTATTCCTGGATCTTAAAAAAGCATTTGATACAGTAGATCACAATCTATTATTAAAGAAACTACAAAATTGTGGTATCAGAGGGGTAGCACTGTCCTGGTTAAGAAGTTACTTAAAGAATAGATATCAGTTTGTATGTGTTAACAACAAAAACTCAGAGCTACTGAAGGTCACCTGTGGAGTCCCACAGGGTTCAGTTTTGGGACCATTATTATTCAATATGTATATAAATGATATATGTAAAGTTTCAGAAAAAATGGACTTAATATTGTTTGCTGATGACACTAACCTGCTATGCAGTGGAAACAACTTGGAACAACTTCTGGATACACTCGGAAAGGAATTAGGAAAGCTGAAACTGTGGTTTGATTCAAACAAATTAACGCTCAATTTAAGCAAGACAAAATTTATAGTCTTTAACAACCATCACAACTACCCAGTACCCAAACTCAGTGTAAATGGTGTAGAGATTGAAAGGGTATCCGAAACTAAATTCCTTGGAGTAATAATTGATAACAAACTGTGTTGGAAGCCACATATTAATTATATAAAAGGTAAAGTATCCAAATCAATTGCAATATTACACAGAGTGAAAAATTTGCTGAATCAACCCACACTATACACCTTGTATCATTCATTAATACTCCCATACATGACATATTGTAATGAAGTATGGGGAAATACATATAAAACAAACATATATCCACTCTTTATGCTTCAAAAGAGAGCTATTAGAATAATCAACAAAGCAGCTTACAGGGAACCAACAAACCCACTTTTTCTTAAACAAAAAACTCTCAAGTTGAAAGATCTGATCGACTTTAAAACCGCAATAATAATGTTCAAAGTGAAGAATCTATCACTGCCCGCAAATATCCAAAAGTTGTTCCAAACAAGGGAGAAACGATATCACTTCAGAGGAACATGTATATTTCAAAAGCCTACAGTGAGAACAACTACCAAGCAACACTGTATTTCAGTGCAAGGTGTCAGATTATGGAACGATTTTGGACCTGAATTAAAATCATGTACAAAGCTTGGACAATTTAAACAAAAACTAAAGGAAGAAATACTCCAAACATATTTACAAGACGACATGTAAACTCACATAAGGATTGACATTTCCAGCCTGTGTTGTGTTATAGCTTAGTTTTTCTTTTTTTCTCTGTGACACTATGTCTTAGATTTGTTTTTGAATAGTAACCGCTTAACTTAGACTAGCTCAGTTTTCTTTTTCTCTCAGTCATATTTTGTCTTAGCCTTGTTTTAAATTGTAATCGCTCTTGTCTTGTTTTCTCTTTTTTCTCCTTTGAATTCTTGGATGGAATATGGGTGGGCAATATAAGCTGCGGCTTCAGCCATCACCCATTTCGGATAACTCACGTGGAATTGTATAGTAGAAGGAGTCTTTGTCTAATTTGACCTTGTTGTTATATTATACAGTTTCTTTTAACCTGTAATGTACTATCCGAAATAAAATAAATTCATTCATTAAAATATCCAAAAAAAATATACAGGGAAGAAGTGAGAGACCTGGAGGGCTGGTGCAGGGAGAACAATCTGGTGCTCAACGTGGACAAAACGAAGGAGATGATCATCAACTTCGGGCGGTCACAGTCTGAACACGTCCCTCTCAGCAGTGGCGGCCGTTTAGTGGAGAGACTGGAGAACATCAAGTTCCTCGGAGTGCAGATCTCGCAGGACCTGACCTGGAGCAAGCATTCCTTGGAGATCAGGAAGCCGGCTCAGCAGAGACTGCACTTCTTGAGGAAACTCAAACAGGCCTCTCTCCCCATCTGCATCCTCCGGACCTTCTACGGAGGTGTGGTGGAGAGTGTTCTGACGTACTGCATTGCTACATGGTACTCCAGCTGCAGTATGTCAGACAAAAAAGCCCTGCAGAGGATAGTTAAGGGAGCTGAGAGGGTAATTGGAGTCTCCCTCCCCTCTGTCCAAGAACTTTTTCAGAACCGTTATAGGAGCAGGGCACTGAACATTGTCAAGGACCGTTCTCACCCTCTGAATAAACACTTAGAACTTCTTCCATCTGGCAAACGATTCCGGAGCATCAGAGGCAGAACCACCAGACTGATCAACAGCTTCCTTCCACAAGCTGTTAGGATGCTCAACAGTTGATCTGGAATTTCTCATACTGTACATACTACTGCACCTACGGACATTATGTATATTATTTGTATATTATAGTTCTGGTTAGTTTTCAAGTATGTCTCAGGGAAGTGTGAATGGCTGTGGTGGGGTGGGGGGTGGGGGTATGTGTGAGTGTGTCTTAAATCATGTTCTTTTACTTATATGGCTTATATGGATGGCGAGAGAAATGCAATTTCATCTTGCCTGCACTACAGTTGTATGTACAGCAATATGACAATAAAGGTTGAGTTGATCGAATTTTTGATTTGATTGCATTGGGAAATATACCTGTTTGGAGAGACAGGTTACAAATATACTTCAGTGGCTTCACTAAGCATTCAATGATAGTTTTGACTAAAAGCATGTCAATACCATCACAATCCGTAGATGTTTTGCTTTTAAACGATTTAACAATTTCAATGACCTCTCTCTCGTCTGTGTTCTTTGTGAAAATGGAGTCTTTTATAGCAATGTTTTTGCATATTGTATCACCTGTAGATGCCGTAATGGGTATTTCTCAAGCCAAATTAGGACCAATGTTAACAAAAATTTATTAAATTCATCTGTAGGTGAGACTGCATTCACACTCTGAGTCGTTTTTTTTGTTTTTTTTTTTGAAAGATTGATTGGGTAGCTTGTATTTCTGTTTTTATTTCCAAGAATATTAAGTATTGTCCATGTATTTTTAATATTATCTCGGCTTTTCTCCAGTTCTTTACTGTAATAGTCTCTTTTACTACATCTCATTATATATATTAACTTATTTTTGTATGTTTTATACTGCTGCTCTGCTTCTTTTGTCCTTTTCTTTAGAAAAGCTTTATATAGTGAATTTTTCTTTTTACACGCTTTTTGTAATCCTTTGGTTAACCATGGCTTGTCGACAAATTTCTGTTTAAGTTTTTTCTTTACTAATGGACAATTTTTTTCATAAAGAGTGGTTACAATGTTCATGAATGTGTCATAGGCTTCATTTATATCTGATACATAGACTTTTGTCCAGTCTTGCTTCAGCAAGTCTTCTTTAAAAGAACTGATTGCATTTTGTGATTTGTATCTAAAAGATTTTAATGTTTTTTCTGTATTGGCCCCCGTGTGGCCATGGATAAGTGCAAAGACTGGCAGATGGTCACTTATGTCATTTATCAATAATCTACTTTCTATTTGGCTTGGGGATTGATCGTCACTTCCTTGTGGTAACGTATCGTCACTTCCTGTTTTGCTGTCCGCCTGTGTGGTTTGCTCTCCTTACTCTCCTGAGCTTTGGGTTAGCCACTAGCTATGGCTACTAGCTCTCTTTCCTCTCCTCCTCTGGTGTGCTCTCTCTGTCAGATGTTTAGCTACACCTCTGCCTCTTTTAGTGATAACGGTAAATGTAATAAATGTTGTCTTTTTGAGGCGCTCGAGGCGAGGTTGTCTGATTAGGAATCCCGGCTCCGCTGCATTGAAACACTGTCTGCGGCAGTTACTCTTGACGGACGCCCCTTAGCTGCAGCGGAGCTAGCTAGCATAGGCCCCACTGTTAGCGGTCCCCCGGCTCTCCTCAGCAGCGAGGAGACTGGGTGGGTGACGGTGAGAAGGAAGCCTAGTCGCAAAGCCCCGGTACACCACCAACCTGTTCACGTTTCTAATCGTTTTTCCCTGCTCAGCGACACACCCGCTGAGGAAAAAACTCTGATCATTGGCGACTCTGTAGTCAGAAACGCGAACCGAGAGACTCCAGCGGCCATAGTCAAATGCATTCCTGGGGCCAGAGCAGGCGACATCGAATCAAATTTGAAAATGCTGGCTAAAAGTAACTGTAAATACTCCACAATTGTTATTCACGCCGGCATTAATGACATCCGTCTCCGGCAGTCGGAAGTCATGAAACTTAATGTAGAATCGGTGTGTGACTTTGCAAAAACGATGTCTGCCACTGTAGTATTCTCTGGGCCACTCCCCAATCTGACCAGTGATGACTTGTTTAGCCGCTCGTCATCCTTGAACCGCTGGCTGTCTGTGTGGTGTCCTGCAAACAACGTGGGCTACATTGACAATTGGAGCTCATTTTGGGGAAAACCTGGTCTTATGAGACGAGACAGCATTCATCCCACTTTGGATGGTGCTTCTCATTTATCTAACAATCTGGCATCTTTTTTATCCAAATTTCCAAAACCTTGACTACTCAGAATTGGGACCAGGAAGCAGAGTCGCAGTCTTACACGCCTCTCTGCAGCTCCTCTTCATCCGCCACCCCTCAGCTTAGCCCCTGTCTTCCCCATCAGAGAATCGTTGTCTGCTCCCTCCAAAGTAAATAAAACTATAATGTATAAGCATCCCAAAGTGATTAAACAAAATATTGGTAAAACTCAAATTAAACATAAAGCCTCTAAATTGAATGATTTGGCCTCTGTTCCTCCTCATAATTTAAAAATTAAATGTGGTTTATTAAATATTAGGTCTCTAACTTCCAAGTCTCTGTTAGTCCATGATCTGTTAATTGATCATCAGATTGATTTAATTTCCCTTACAGAGACTTGGTTAGGGCAAGAGGATTATGTTGGTTTAAATGAATCAACTCCCTCTGGTTATTTAAACTGTCAAAATCCCAGAAGTTCTGGTCGTGGAGGAGGAGTAGCAACAATTTACCATTCCAAATTACTAGTTAATGTAAAGCAAAAAACATGTTATAATTCCTTTGAGGGCCTGGTCCTCAGTATTGGGCACTTTAGCAATTTTAGGTTAAACCCAATTTTATTTGCCATAGTTTATCGTCCCCCATCAACCTACTCAGAATTTTTATCCGAATTTGCTGATTTCTTAGCTGACTTAGTGCTGAAATCTGATAGAATAATTATAGTAGATGTGGATGTAGATAGTGACTGCCTTAATGTGGCATTTAATTCAATATTAGACTCGATTGGGTTTTCTCAGAAAGTAGGAAATTCTACTCATTACCTCCACCATACATTGGACCTTGTTCTGACATATGGCATAGAAACAGAAAATCTTGTAGTGTCTCCTCATAACCCTGTACTGTCAGACCATTGTCTGTTAACCTTTGATTTTACTATTTCTGACTATTTGGCTCCTAAAAAAATATATTATTACAGTAGATGTCTCTCAGATGATGCTGTTACTAAATTTATGCAGATTGTTTCCTCTATGCCATGTGTCAACACAACGGAAATAAGCTATAGACAGCTTGCTCCTTCTGTAATTGATAACATGGTGGATAGTGTTACAGCTTCTCTGCATCAGACTCTAGACTTGGTGGCCCCCTTAAAAAAGAAAAAGTCTAATCAGAGATTTCTAACTCCTTGGTTCAACACAGAAACTCGTAGCTTAAAACAGAAGACTCGTCAATTAGAAAGAAAATGGCGCTCCACTAACTTAGATGAAATCTATTTGGCTTGGAGAAATCATCTTTTAATTTATAAAAAATCTCTTAGAAAAGCTAGAACGAGTTATTACTCTGCATTAATAGAAGAGAACAAGAATAATCCCAGGTTTCTTTTCAGCACTGTAGCCAGGTTGACAAAGAGTCAGGACTCTGTCAATCCTAGCATTCCCTTAGAGCTTACTAGTCAGGACTTTATGAACTTTTTCAATAATAAAATTTCATCCATCAGAGATAAAATCAATCAGATTCTTCCCACAGTTAACTTAAATACTGTAACTACTACAACTCCTTCTATTGATGTCTGTCTTGATGAGTTTACTCCAATCGACCTTTGTGAGTTAGACAAAATAGTTTCCTCATCCAAACCTTCAACTTGTCTTTTAGATCCTATTCCTACCAGGTTATTTAAAGAAGTCTTCCCACTTATTGGTAGCTTTATTCTTCATATAATCAATTCTTCATTAACTTTAGGCCATGTACCGCAGGCTTTTAAAACTGCTGTAATTAAACCCTTACTCAAAAAGCCAACGCTAGATCCAGGAGCTTTAGCTAACTATAGACCAATCTCTAATCTCCCTTTCATTTCAAAAATCTTAGAGTTGTTGCTACGCACTTATTTGACCACCTGCAGGGAAGTGGTTTACTTGAAGAGTTTCAATCTGGGTTTAGAATCCATCATAGTACTGAAACAGCCTTAGCAAAGGTCACTAACAACCTCCTCATCGCATCTGATAATGGACTGGTTTCTGTACTTGTCCTTGTAGACCTTAGTGCAGCTTTTGATACTATCGATCATAATATTCTACTTGATAGATTAGAACACTATGTTGGACTTAATGGAACTTCGTTGCAGTGGTTTAGATCTTATTTATCTGATAGGTTCCAGTTTGTTCATGTCAGTAATGAGTTTTCTTTCAACTCAAAGCTTAGTCATGGAGTTCCACAGGGATCTGTGCTAGGCCCTACTCTTTTTAGTTTATATATGCTTCCGTTAGGCAACATTATTAGAAAGCACTGTATACATTTTCATTGTTATGCAGATGACACACAATTATACCTGTCAATGAAGCCAGATGATAGTGATCAGTTAGCCAAGTTAGAAGCCTGTCTTAAGGAAATCAAAGCTTGGATGACTTGTAATTTCCTGCTATTAAATTCAGATAAGACTGAAGTCATTCTTGTTGGTCCAAAAAACCTTAGAAATTCCTTTCCAAATCAAACTTTCAGTTTGGATGCGGTTACTCTTTCTCTTAATAGCTCTGTGAGGAACCTTGGAATTATTTTTGATCAGGACCTGTCCTTCAATTCACATATTAAATTTGTTTCTAAGACTGCCTTCTATCATTTGCGTAATATTGTCGAGATTAGGAGCATCTTGTCTCAGAGTGATGCTGAGAAACTGATCCACGCTTTTGTTAGCTCGAGATTAGATTATTGTAATTCTTTATTATCAGGCTGCCCTAAAACATCTTTAAAAAGTCTTCAGCTGATCCAAAATGCTGCAGCAAGAGTTTTAACAGGTACTAGAAAGAGAGATCATATCTCTCCGGTTCTGGCCTCCCTTCATTGGCTTCCCATAGAGTTTAGAATTAAGTTTAAAATCCTTCTTCTTACTTACAAAGCTCTAAACAATCAGGCTCCTTTTTATTTAAAAGATCTGATACTACCGTATCATCCTAACAGAGCACTACGCTCCCAAAATGCAGGATTACTTGTAATACCTAGAATCTCCAAAAGTACAATGGGAGGCAGAGCCTTCAGTTATCAAGCTCCTCTCCTGTGGAACCAGCTACCAATCTGGATTCGGGAGTCAGACTCGATCTCTGTTTTTAAGAATAGGGCTAAAACCTACCTTTTTGATATAGCCTACAATTAGGGAGGGATCGTGTGTTTCTGAACCCTCCCTTAGTTATGCTGCTAATAGGTTTAGTCAGCCGGGGGACCTCCAGTAATGCACTGGGCCTCACTCCTTTCCTCACTCTCAATGAAATATTTTTTTTTTGTTGGTCATTAACATTTGTTTGTTCTCTCCCATAGATTGAGTCCCCATCATGCTGTTTGCTCTCTACATGTCTGTTCTTTTCTTCTTCTCTATCCCCTCACCCCCCAGCCAGTCGCAGCAGATGACTGCCCCTCCCTGAGCCTGGTTCTGCTGGAGGTTTCTTCCTGTTAAAAGGGAGTTTTTCCTCTCCACCGTCGCCAAGTGCTTGCTCACAGGGGATCGCCTGATTGCTGGGGTCTTTCTGCAACTGTGGGGGTTCCCCCTACAGTTGCAGAAAGTGCTATGAGATGACTGTTGTTGTGAAATGGCGCTATATAAATAAAGTTGAATTGAATTGAATTATTTTCTTATCAATAATATTAACAAACAGGTTATCAATAAGTGTAGCAGTGTGAGCTGTGATTCTACTGGGATGTGTTATTGTGGGATATAGACTCATACTGTACACAGAATTCATGAACTCTGCAATCACATTTTGTTGAAATGGATTTAGTTAATCAATACTGAAATCTCCACAGATTACAACCATTTTCTTACTAGTTATATTATTGTACATCTCAACTAATTTATCTCTGAATGTCTCAACGCAAGTTCCTGGCATTCTATATATACATCTTATAATTAGATTTTTTGTTTTATCTTGGTCAGTCTCAACAGTAACACATTCCAGAATCCCTGATAGTGCAAAGGACATTCCATTTACAAGTTTACACCTATACAGGTCATCAATATATAGTGCAAGACCACCACCCTTTTTTTTTTTTTTTTAGATCTATTAATATAAAACATCTGATATCCCTCTATTGCCATCAGAGAAGCCTGCTCTTCATTAAGCCAAGTTTCAGAGACTGCGATAGCTGTAAATTTTCTATCTAGCTCTTTTAAATAGTCCTGAATCTATGGAAAATTTTTGTTAAGACTTCTGCTGTTGAAGTGTATTATTGATAGTTTACCATCTGATTGCACTTGACTTTTGAATTGCTTTTCAGTATAATATTCACAGTGATTATGAATAAGGTAAGATAAGCCTTTATTAGTCCCACAATGGGGAAATTCCAGGATTGCAACAGCACAGGGATAGCAACACTCAGAGCAACAATCAGAAGGCAAGAAAAAAAACACAAAAAAACAAGCAAGCAAGAGCAGCTAATGTACATATGTACATATTACTATAAAATATATATATACACACACACAGACACACAGTGCAGAGCATTGTAGCTGGATGGAATAAATATATGAATATGTAAACACACAGTGCGGAGCAATGTAGCTAGATGGAATAATATGTAGATATATAAACACAGTGCGGAGCATTGTAGCTAGATGGAATAAATATATAGATATATAAACATAAACACACCCAGTGCGGAGCATTGTAGCTAGATGGAATAAATATGTAAATATATAAACACACACAGTGCAGAGCATTGTTGCTAGATGGGATGAAACAGCACAACCGTCTACTTAGTTATCCTACATGGTATGATTATGTGGCCATACATATTCTCACTCTCCATAGCGACCGGTATTTTCCTAGTTGTATGCCGGAGGGGGACCATTGTGCAAGTCTATTGCATCTTTTGCATTCAAAAAACTATTAGTTTGTTACGTCTTTTTGCTATCTCTGCGAGCAGCCCTGCTTAGGTTGTACAGTCTGACAGCCGTTGGTAGGAAGGACCTGCGAAACCTCTCGGTTGTGCACCTGGGATGATGTAGTCTGCTGCTAAATGAGCTCCTCAGTGCATTCAGTATGTCCTGCATAGGGTGGAACTCGGACTCCAGCAGAGATGACAGTTTAGCCACCGTCCTTCTCTCTCCTATCTCCTCCACCGGATCAAGGCGCTGCCCCAGGACAGAGCTAACTTTCTTGATCAGTTTGTTCAGTCTCTTCCTATCGGCTGCAGTAATGCCACTGCCCCAGCAGACCACTCCAAAAGTGACGGCTGATGCCACCACCGTGTCATAGAATGTCTTCAGCAGCGCGCCTTGTACACCAAAAGACCTGAGTCTCCTCAGCAGGAACAGCCTGCGCTGTCCCTTCTTGTAGAGTGCATCAGTATTGTGTGATCAGTCTAGTTTATTGTTCAGATGAACACCCAGGTACTTATAGGCTGTCACCATCTCGATGTCTGTTCCCTGTATATTTACTGGTGCTGTGAGGGGTTGTCCTTGCCTGCGGCAGTCCACCACCAGCTCCTTAGTTTTTCTCGCGTTGATCTGGAGGCAGTTCCGATGGCACCAGTCCACGAAGTCCTGGATAAGCCCTCTGTACTCAGCTTCATCTCCATTGGAGATGAGGCCAACGATCGCAGAGTCATCAGAGAACTTCTGTAGATGGCAGTGTGTTGTGTTGTGTGAGAAGTCCGCAGTATAAAGAGTGAACAGGAAGGGAGCCAGCACCGTTCCCTGGGGGGCCCCCGTGCTACTGATGATCGTGTCGGACACACAGTCCCGGGTTCTCACAAACTGAGGCCGGTTCGTGAGGTAGTCCAAGATCCATGATGACAGGTGCTGGTCCACCCCTGGGTGCAGCAGCTTGTCCTTCAGGATCATCGGTTGGATGGTGTTGAAAGCACTGGAGAAGTCAAAGAACATGATCCTCACCATATTCCCGGGCTTCTCCAGGTGGGACAGAGAACAGTGAAGGAGGAAGATCACCGCATCCTCCACCCCAATGCCATGCTGGTAGGCGAACTGGAGTGGATCCATCGCTGGTTCCACCAGGGGGCGGAGGTGAGCAAGGAGCAGTCTCTCCAGGGTCTTCATCAAGTGGGACGTCAAGGCCACCGGTCTGTAGCTGTTCAGGTCTTTGGGGTGGGAAGTTTTTGGTACAGGTACCACACAAGATGTTTTCCACAGCTGTGGTACCCTCCCCAGTTTCAGGCTCAGGTTGAAGATATACGTCACAATCCCACACAGCTGGTCTGCACAGGACTTGAGGAGCTTTGCGCTGATGCCGTCCGGTCCCGACGCCTTCCCCGCCTTGATCTTCCTCAGCTCCGTCCTCACCTGGGTCCTGGTCAGGGTCAGGATGCGGGGCTGTGTGTTGGGAGTGGGGGGGTGTTGGTGGAGTGGGGAGTGGGCAGCAGGACTTGATTTCTTTAGAGGCAGCAGTGGTTGTTGTGCAGACAGGGGGGAGGGCGGTTGGTCAAACCTATTGATAAACAGATTCAGGTTGTTCGCCCACTCCCTGCCCCCCGTGGCCTGGGGGGAGGTATTCTGGAGCCCAGAGATGGTTTTGAGGTTTCTCCAGACCCCGCTGATGTCGCTCTGTTGCAGCTTGTCCTCCATCTTCTTCCTGAAGCTGTCCTTGCCTTCTCTGATCTTTCTCCTCAGCTCCCTCTGTATGGCCTTCAACATCTCCCTGTTCCCCGACCTGAAGATCCTCTTCTTCTCTCTCAGAAGTGTTTTTATCTCAGGGTTGATCCAGGGTTTGTTGTTTGAGTGACGCCGTATGGTCTTGGTAGGAACGGATTTGTCCACACAGAAGCTGAGGTAGTCCGTGAAGGTGTGAATGAGGCCATCGATGTCCTCACCATGTGGATCGCAGAGCTGCTTCCAGGCTGTGGCTTCAAAACAGCCCTTTAGAGTGTCCATTGTCTCCTCAGACCATAACTGCACAGAGTGCATGGCCGGAGGTTGTCTGTGTACTAGGGGTTTGTACACCAGCCGTATATGAACCAAGTTGTGATCCGATCTCCCGAGTGGGGGGAGTTGTGATGAGGTGTACGCCTCCTTAGTGTTTGCGTAGAATAAGTCCAGTGTTTTATTGTCTCTAGTGTGGCATGTGACATACTGGGTGAACGTGGGTAGAATGGGAGATAGTGAAACATGGTTGAAATCGCCTGAGATGAGGAGAAGAGCATCTGGGTGTTCTGTCTGCAGCCTGCTGGTTACTGAATGGATGACGTCACGCGCTGTCCCAGCGTTCGCCGTCGGATTTGCATAAACAACAATGCAGATCACGTGTGAGTGTTCTCTCGGGAGATATGTAGGCCTCATGCTAACAGCTAGCAACTCAGTGTCTTTGCTGCAGTGTCGTTGTTTAACAGTGATATGTCCCGGTCTGCACCAGTTGTTGTTAACATACATTATCACTCCACCGCCCCTTGCTTTGCCACTGTCTGGTGTTTGGTCAGCCCGTATCATGTGAAAACCCTCCAGCTCAATGTTAGCATCTGCTGCTAGTTCAGTTAGCCACGTCTCAGTAAACAAAAGGAGAGAGCACTCCCGGTAAGTGCTATCGAAACGGGAGAGAGCCGCTAGCTCATCTACCTTTCCCAGTATCGACCGTACATTTCCCATGACAATAGATGGAAGGGAGGGTCTGTACCTTATATTTTTTGTCCTCCGCCTTGCTCCAGCCCGGCAGCCGCGGCGTTTTCGCCTCAGTTCTCTTGGTATGTCGAGTTTTTCCAATGGGACCGGGTGGCGGTTGAATGCTAGCAGCTCTTCCCTGCTGTATCGTATCCTGCTATAAACAGTGGCTCCGTCCACCGGCTCAGGAGACATTGGGACAATCTGTGTGTCCGTGATATAAGTGGAGTGAAAAAAGACGGATCAAAAAGAGAGGAGGGGAAAAAAGACTCGGAATCGAGCCGCTGTAGCAAAGGGCCGCCTACTCGTGTGGCGCCGGGAGAGAAAAAAAAAATATTATTAAGATAATATTATTAAGATTATATTAAGAATATTATTAAAATCAGAATCAGAATCAGGTTTATTGCCATTGTTCATGTGATACACAAACTAGGAATTTGTCTCGGTGCCATGCTGCAACATTAAAAACAAGATAAGATAAGATAAGCCTTTATTAGCATCACAATGGGGAAATTCCAGGATTGCAACAGCACAGGGATAGCAACACTCAGAGCAACAATCAAGAAGATAAGAAAAACAAGAGCAGCGAATATATATATGTACATATAAATATTAAATGGTTCCAAGGTTGTCATAGCCAGGAGCGGTACTGGGGTTAAGCTCCCAGTGCTCATAAAATGCTCCTTACGGCGTGCGTCTTGAAAAGCCTCTGACAACTAAGTCCAACTCCTAGCCTGCCCATGTGGTTTAGTCTCTAAGCCCGGCAGAACTGCTTTTACTAATAGGAGAAGGGGCGAGGGCGGATCTCTGGTGCCTTAAAACCAGATGCTTCGGGTAGATGGTGGCTCGTCAACCTGGGAAGGTAGCCCATCTAGGGGAAGGTAAACCCTGATTTCAAACCTCCGCTGCCTTGCGGCACACCCGGTCACGGGAAAGGCTTCGGGAGTCAACCCTGAGGAAAAATCCGGAGTCGGAGCCCCTAAGGCAGTTCTCTGTTGTGCTCAACATCGTTCTGGCAGCTCCTGCAACGGCGCTGGTGCCAAACTATAGCAGCCCTGCTGTTCCTTTGGATTCATCAGTGACGTGGAGAGGGGGGACATGCTGCATGGGCAACATCTTGTCCTCCATATCTTCCTGCCCAGGCTTGAATCCTACCAACGCCCAATGCTGGAAGGCAGAACACCAGATCACTGGAGAGGACACTCCAGCTTTGCCTTTGGCGTAGACCAAACACAGGGAATGACAGTTACCGGTTATAAGCCACCGCTCAATTGGCGTAGAGCGCGGCGCCAGGGGTTGTTCCCAATGGTGGGAGGGATCATCGGATCTCACTGGACAGCTACCGCCCGCCTCAAGCTGGGCAGCCCCCAGCCAATAAGGTGTTGTCCCGCCACAGCTTGCTTTCCTCATTGGGTGCATGGGGATGAGGAGAAGTCTGAACAGCAGGCTGAGAACCTTCGCACCAGGCAAGACAATAAAACAAAAGAGACCAACTCTAAAACTGGGAACTTGGAACGTCCGCACTATGATGACAGGACTCACTGCTAACCTCAAGGACATCAACGACACCAGGAAGACTGCCGTCATCAATAATGAGCTGAAGAGACTGGAAGCGGATATCGCCACTCTCCAGGAAACACGGTTGGCTGACGCAGGCACACTGAGAGAGAAGGACTACACGTTCTACTGGCAGGGAAAGGGCAGTGACAAACACAGGGAACACGGAGTGGGCTTCGCAGTGAAGAACACCTTGCTGAAGATGGTGGAACCGGGCAGCAATGGCTCTGCACGACTCCTCACCCTCCGCCTGAACACCACTCAAGGCCCAGTCACCCTCGTCAGTGTGTATGCCCCAACACTGACAGCCACACCAGAGGCAAAAGACGAGTTCTACGAGAATCTCGCAACAACTGTCAGGATCATCCCCAACTCTGAACAACTCATTCTCCTTGGAGACTTCAATGCCAGAGTGGGTGCTGACCATGACTCCTGGCCCTCCTGTCTTGGACCTTTTGGTGTGGGCAGAATGAACAACAACGGACAGCGGCTGCTCGAGTTCTGCACATATCACGATCTGTGCATCACAAACTCGTTCTTCAAGACCAAGCCCCAACACAAGGTTTCCTGGCAACATCCACGCTCAAAGCACTGGCACCAGCTGGACTTGATCCTGACCAGGCGCACCTCACTGAAGAACGTGCTAATCACCCGTTCGTTCCAGAGTGCAGATTGCGACACAGACCATTCATTGGTGTGTTGCAAGGTCAAGCTGCAGCTGAAGAAATTCCATCGTGCTAGACAACCTGGAAAGGCACGGATTGACATCAGCAAGATGTCTCAACCAGAACTTGTTGAGCAGTTTGCCTCCACCTTTGAGAAGGAACTTGGTGTACCACAAGAAGGAGAATCTGCAAAGCAGAAGTGGGAAGAGCTGCGAAACACCATCCACCGCACAGCCTTGGCTACCTTTGGGAGGAAGACCTCGAAGTCACAGGACTGGTTTGATGCAAAGTTGACCGAGATGACCCCCGTCATTGAAGCCAAGTGCTCAGCACTTGCTGAGTACAAGAAGTACCCAAACGAGAAGAATCTCCAGATTCTCAGGGCTGCGAGAAGCAAAGTTCAGCAGACTGCTCGGCGCTGTGCCAACGAGTACTGGACTCAGCTCAGCCAAGACATTCAAACCGCTGCCATAACAGGGAACATCCGTGGTATGTACGATGGCATCAAGAAAGCACTTGGTCCGGCTCAGAGCAAGACGGCCCCCCTCAAATCCTCCACTGGGGAGATGATCACAGAAAAGAACAAGCAGATGGAGAGATGGGTGGAACACTACCCCGACCTCTACTCCAGACAGAACACCGTGACACCATCAGCCCTTGATGCCATCGACTGCCTGCCATCCATGGACGAACTTGACGCCGAGCCAACCATCGACGAACTCAGCAAGGCCATTGATAGCTTGGCCGCTGGCAAGGCACCCGGCAATGACGGCATACCCCCTGACCTGATCAAGCACTGCAAGACCGCCCTACTGCTGTCACTGCATGACGTCCTCTGCCAGTGTTGGAAGGAAGGTGCCGTACCACAGGACATGAGGGACGCCAAGATCATCACCCTCTACAAAAACAAAGGGGAGAGAAGCGACTGCAACAACTACAGGGGTATCTCCCTCCTCAGCGTTGTTGGCAAAGTCTAAGCACGAGTTGTTCTCGTTCGTCTACAGAAGCTTGCCGAACGTGTCTACCCCAAGTCTCAGTGTGGTTTCCGCGCTGAGCGATCGACGGTAGACATGATATTCTCCATCCGCCAACTCTAGGAGAAATGCAGAGAACAGAACATGCCCCTGTACGTCGCCTTCATCGACCTCACCAAAGCGTTCGATCTGGTCAGCAGAGAGGGCCTTTTCAAGATCCTGCCAAAGATAGGATGCCCACCAAAGTTGCAAAGCCTCATCGAATCGTTTCACACCAACATGCAGGGGATAGTGCAGCACGATGGCAATGTCTCAGAGCCATTCAACATACGCAGCGGAGTGAAACAGGGCTGTGTACTTGCGCCAACCCTCTTTGGGATTTTCTTTGCTATGCTCCTGAGGCATGCCTTCAGCACAGCAACAGAGGGAATCTACCTGCACACAAGATCTGACGGCAGGCTTTTCAACCTCGCCCGCCTGAAAGCCAGAACCAAAGTACGCGAGGCTCTAATCAGAGACATGCTGTTCGCAGATGACGCTGCAGTCGCAACCCACACACAGCAGGAGCTTCAGACCCTGATGGACCGCTTCTCCCAGGCATGCAAGGACTTCAGGCTTACCATCAGACTGAAGAAGACTAACGTCTTGGCGCAAGGCATGGAAGCACCACCAACCATCACCATCGACGACTACGAGCTGGAGGTCGTGAATCAGTTCACGTACCTGGGGTCCACGATTAGCAACAACCTCTCCCTTGATACAGAGATCAACAGGATTGGAAAATCAGCTTTCACACTCGCTCGCCTCACCACACGAGTGTGGAAGAATCCCAAACTCTCTGTCAAGACGAAGATGGCAGTGTACAACGCCTGCGTCATCAGCACACTGCTCTATGGGAGTGAGACGTGGACAACATACGCCCGGCAGGAAAAGAGACTGAACTCCTTCCACTTGCGCTGCATTTGCCACATCCTGGACATATCCTGGCAGGACAAAGTGCCCAACACAGAAGTTCTGTCCCGTGCCGGCCTTCCCTCCATGTTCACTCTACTCAGGCAGCGCAGGCTCCGCTGGCTAGGCCACGTTCACCGTATGGAGGATGGCAGAATCCCCAAAGACGTCCTCTACGGAGAACTGGCAACTGGCAGGAGAGACGTTGGCCGCCCACAGCTGCGCTTTAGAGACGTCTGCAAGAGAGACATGAAGGCACTGGAGATCAACACAGAGCGCTGGGAGGACCTTGCAACGGACCGCTCCAAATGGAGAGGCACCCTGACCAGACAGCTCAAGGCGGGTGAAGAGAGACTGACTGCTGTAGCAGATGAAAAAAGGACCCGCAGGAAGAACCGCCACAGACCCAGCAGCACGGAGATCACCCACAAATGCGACCTGTGTGACAGGGACTGCCATTCGCGTACACAGGGGACTGTGTGACTGAGCAGGGGTCCACAGTCCCCTGGAGTCCACTGGAGATCCAACACCGATGCTGCACACAAGAAGGGGATGAGCAGACTCTACCTCCTGAGAAAGCTGAGATCCTTCAACGTGTGCAGCAGGATGCTGGAGCTTTTCTACCAGACCGTTGTCGCCAGCACCATCTTCTTTGCTGCTGTCTGTTGGGGTAGCAGTATCAGGGCCAGAGATACCAACAGACTTGACAAGATTATCAAGAGGGCTGGCTCTGTAATTGGTCTCAGACCGGAGACCTTTGAGACAGTGGTGGAGAAGAGAACACTAAATAAACTGCGGTCCATCATGGACAATCCTGATCACCCCCTCCACCACACACTAGATAGACAGCGAAGCACTTTCTCCAGTAGACTATTACAGCTTCGTTGTCGAACGGCCAGGTACAGGAAATCTTTCCTGCCACATGCAATTTCACTGAACAATAACTCACTATGATGGTGTATTCTGGTCATAGCTAAGCTACCACACTGCACCTTACAGACTAAATGGTACCTCACATTTTCACTCTGCTCCTGATAGTCCTTCTTTGTGCAACGGGATGATTCATGTGTTTATACGGGTCATCATACTGTATATTAAGCTATGATGTATATAGGTTTTATAGTCAGGTCAGTTTTACTTTCCATGGGTGATCCCTTTGTCTGTCATAAAAGATAAAAACAAACTGAACGTATATAGGTGGCCAATCCAAATATCTTGCATTAAAGTGGTGATAATTAATGCCATTTTATTTAGTGAATGACTAAAGTCATTTAGTGTTTTATTTAGTGAATGTGTTGTTTAGGAAAACATTCATTGGCTATAATTTTTTATAGCTGTTGTTTGGTTGTCTACTGTCATGCTGCTGTTACACTGTAATTTCCCAGTTTGGGATCAATAAAGTACATCTATCTATCTATCTATCTATCTATCTATCTATCTCTCTCTTATTATTATGGCTTTTGCTTCCTCAGGTGTTCCATTTAGTTTGATCCAGACTTCTGCTGTTGAAGTGTATTATTGATAGTTTACCATCTAATTGCACTTGACTTTTGAATTGCTTTTCAGTATAATATTCACAGTGATTATGAATATTATTGAAGAAGTGGTTATCAGGATCAACATCATTCTCCATCTCTTGTAGTTTATGTTCAGCATAATGGCATATTTTCAGAGTCTGAATTTCCTCACTTTGTGTCAAATGACTTCCTCCAACTGGGGATGATTGATGTCTTCTAAAGTCAGTCATAAGTTTTTTTTTAAAAGTACATTGACATGGTATGTCACAAAAGAACTGTTCTTGCCGTGTGTGTGAATATGGATTATCATAGTCTCTTAATTTTCTTAATCAGTGTTCATCTGTATTTATTTAAGTCAGTGAGATCTCTTATTATTATGGCTTTTGCTTCCTCAGGTGTTCCATTTAGTTTGATCCAAACTCTACAGTTTCTTGTCCATGTTGCTTGTGTCTTGTTTTGTCTTTTAAACATCCGTGCTTGCTGTGTTATTTCAGCATTAGTCTTTGTTAAATGTTCATTTAAGTAAACTTCTGTTCCCCGTAGCTTTCTGGCCTGCCTCAGTATGTCATTCTTTACACTTCTGTTCACAAAGCGCATCACAATTGATTTCTTTGCTTTATTGTCCTTTCTGGGTAAAGTATGACAGGCTGAAATTGCATTTACTTCAGCCTTTATATTTCTGCTTTCAAGGAAACTTTGTCAACACATGGTCCTTTTGTCCCTTCATTGCCAAAATTGCTAAAAATCATTAAAAAAAAACACCAATTTTTGTTTCACACTTTGTCAACACATCGTCCTTTTGTCCCTTCATTGCCAAAACTACTAAAAGTCATAAAAAAAACCACCAATCTCATGGCACATTTGTTTCACACTAAACTAAATTGAAGCAAATGAAACACAGTTTATGCAACAAATATGTACCTGTTTGTTTCGTCGGTCACAAGCTTCCAGAATTCCTCAGTCCAAAACAGCGACACAAAATCAGTGGTGGGCACAGATGACAGGTCCTTCTCTCCACGATATCCAACTGGCTGTTCAAATGCTTTCAGCCACGGCTGATAAACTTCTTCATCTCTAAGAAGCTCCCAGCTGTCAATGTCCAAACCTCCTGCCGCATCGCCACTACCCGTTGTTGTCCTGCCACCGCGCACATGTGGCGCACGTTGATGCGCACCGGCTGTGCGCTCTTGCCCACCCAAACGTCGCCCATGGGCTGCTCTGGACCTTTTCGCTCCGCGACCACAGTTTGGCAAAGCAGAACAATCTGCAGATGAGGCTCCTATGCCATTTTGGGCATGGCTGGACACAGAAAATGCAGCTGCAGCATTGCGCACAAGATGTCCATCTCCACTTTCGCCAGAACTGCTTGCATCATTGTCCGAAGGCACATAATCAGAGCTGGACTCTTCCTCAGATGATGAACTAGGGCTAAGCTCTTCCTCTGAACCGGGAGCGGTGAACACCGGCACTAAAATCTCTTCAGCTGAGAGTGTCTTCCTCACCATCCTGTCTCCTTCGTGTCAAACAGCAGAATGAAAGGGGGCGGGCTTCAAACACTGATTTGACCTACTTATTGCATTGGACCAGCAACCGCTTTCCCCTTGATCACCGGATGTCGGTGAGCTGGGGACATGTCGAGCTCCACAAAATAGGTAGGTGAAAAGAAAAAAAATCTGCAAACTCACAGCAGCTGGGTCTCTACAGGCCTCTGTCTTCTGTCATGAATTGCCCGATGAGGCAGGAAGGTGAGACCCACGTGCTGAACTGTGAGTTTGGACAATTTATTGGAAAAAAAAAGGCAACAAACATAAAGTTCAACACGGTGCACAAAATACAAATGAGAGAGAAAACTTACAAAGTGCACCAGAGCAGGGCAGGGCTCTGGTGGAGACGAGGTGAATACAACCAAGACAGCGGCAAATGGAAATGAAAATAACTCCCCTTAAATAGGGTCAAAAAACATCTACATAAGATGTGACAGGTGTGGGTTATCTGAGGGGGCAGGAGAAAGCAATGACACATAATTAAGATCAGCTGGGGGCAGTGAGAGAGGAGCGAACCAAAGCTGACAGCTGACAGGGCAACGCCCACACGGAGCACCACGCCACTGACAGCTGTCAACCAGCAAAAGAACAACAATGAAGATATAAAGAATAAAATATCAATCCAAGCAGACTAAAATATAAATATAAATAAATACAAAATAAAAGTGTAACAAAACTAGAACACACACAGGAAAATGGCAAACAGTACACAAATACAGAAACCCAGAAGGCATAAAATACAACAAATATGTAACTATACGGATAAAGCCATGAGACCAAGCCTGGCGGAAACCTCCAGCTCTCGGCTCATGACAAGTAGTGTTCTTAGTTTGTTTGCTTGGTAATAAATAGCCACATGGTGGCAAGTGGTGACATCATAAATTAATGAAAAAACATTAGTCCTGTCAGAATAAATGTGTTAATCACCACAACTGATTAATAACAAAATAAAATGAGTTAAGAATAATGGTGATTAAGCTTCATTCAGCAGCTAGATTAACCTCAGTTAATACTGATTGCACTGTTAAGAGGCCATTAAGAGGGAAGAAGGGCAAAAATCTAGCATGAATTACATCCTCCAAAATTGTCCATGAAGTACCTCTTTTAAACCATTTCAACATTAACTGGGCATTTTTATATTTTATTTTATTTTATATTTTTATATCAGGAGCAAGAATGTGGCAGCAATAGGGTGAACCAAGAAGGAGAGGAGGTAAAGGTAACCAGAGAGGCACAGGAGGCACACATAACAAGGTAACAATAGTCTAAATTTGATTTCTGCCAGTTCTGAAATACTTAACACATAATGGGTATTAAGTAGGTCCGCTGCTTCATAGTGGCATAGACTATTACAAGGCTGAATATAGATTTAGCAAATTAGGGAAATAATTTTTACAACTGTTTCTATTATGGGAATGCCTAAATAAAGGGGTAAATTAGCCTTGTCCTTTTAGCAAAGTTAATGATTTTGCGCTTTTCCTCCACACTAGGATACATACTATATACTTCATCATTTTTTGCTTAAAAAAATCCTTTTCCTTTAAAAATGAAAAAGAGGGACTTCCGGTCTGGACGCCATGGTGATAGCAACTTAACGCTGAACCTCCCAGATCCAATCCAAGGAAAACATCTTTAAAATCAGACTTAACGGATTTTTGGAAGAATAAAAATCAAAAGACAAAAACATCATGCCTAACCAAAAACAGAAGAAACTGACATTCCCCAGGTCAGGACGCGCAGCGGCCGCAGAATCTGATCTCGAGGACCTCCATTCAGGAGACGAAGAGCTGGGCCTAGCTAACAAAAAGGTTAGCCTGAAATCGCTATATGATGAATTACGACGATTTCGGGCCGAATTTCATGAATTCAGAGAGGAACTAAAAAGGACGAACAGCAGAATGGACCAGGCCGAAAACTGAATCTTGGAAGCTGAAGAAAGAGTAAAAGTGCTTGAAGATTCTATGCTGGATTTACACAGAAAACAGTCAAGGCTGGAGGCTAAGCTAACCGACCAAGAAGGAAGACAGAGACGAGATAACATCAGAATTCACGGTCTGAAAGAAGGAGCTGAAGATAGTTTCAACACAGTGGCGGAATGCGTGGAATCCTTATTGAGAGAGAAGTTGGATATTCCACAAACCACCGATTTGAAAATAGAAAAGGCCCATCGTACATTAGCCGCAAAGCCAGCGGCAGAAGCGCACCTGCGTTCAGTGTTGGTAAGATTCTCCAATTTCAAAATAAAACAAGAGGTTGTAAGACGGGCTTGGCAGAAAAAAGGATTTATGCATCAAGAAAGAAAAGTCTTCATGGAGCACGATTACGCCCCTGAGGTTCTTAAAAAGCGACGGGAATATAACGACGCCAAAAAGGTTCTACGGGAAAAGAATCTATGCTTTCAGACGCCATTTCCGGCGAAGTTAAGGGTCTTTTACGGTGAAGAGTCATGTCTCTACAATTCAGCGGAAGAAGCAACAATTGACATGGCGAGAAGAGGACTCCCGGTAACGGTGTTTAAACCCGCAGCGAATCTGAGCGAGAAAATCAGAGCTCAAACGTGGTCCACTCAAAGACCTTCTAAATCCACGGGCCAGCAGCGGGAAACCCAGCCCCAGAGCTACAAAGATAAGCTTTCCAGTTCCAGGAAGGAATAGCGACCTTTTTGTTTTTTTTCTTTTCAGTCATTCTGCACTTCCATCCCCCCTCCTACAAGGTAACAAACATTAAAGGAGATGCAGAATCAGCATGTGGTAAAACCTTTCATGGAGCAGTTATAGCATTAGAAACAAATGTCTTCTTAATTTAAAGGAAAAAAAAAAATCTTGTTAAAATAGAAATGTAACAATGACCCACATGTTCTCCCCACACTAACAAATACTGTATTAGAGTGAATGTTTGCTGTGATGGGGGTGGGAGGGTGCACACAATCTCATAGGGTATAGGCATAAAAAAAAAAAAATCATTACAAATTCGGATTGGGATCTGAAATTCACGTTAAAAACATGGGACAACTTACAGGGGTAAGAGAGGGCCCTCAACACGTAACAGAGTTTGAGGAATTTCCCTCAGAGCCTACACTCCATCAGGGCTCTTACAGGGTCTTTAAAGAGACCCCAGCTCAGGAAGTTTTTTTGACAGTTTTTTGTTTTAAAGTCTCGTACACTATGTTCTTAATGTTTTTTATGTTCTTAATGTTCTTTCAGTTTCTGAGTAGCAAAAAAGAGGGCCACCACACTGTTATACTAAATAAGAAAATACAATGGAGAAACAGGGTGTAACCAAAATAGCCTCATATAATGTAAAAGGGATCCTGAATCCAGTTAAAAGATCCAAGATTCTACGCAAAATGAAAAAAGACAAAGCAGAAATAATATTTTTACAAGAAACCCACCTAACAGACGTGGAACACACTAAACTCAATAGACAAGGGTTTAAAATGATCTCTTCATCTTCATATAAATCAGGGAGGAGGAGGGGAGTAGCGACATTGATATCAACCAAAATTACATTTGAAAAAAAATCAGAACACAAAGATAAAGAAGGGAGGTACAGTTTGGTAATTGGGCGGCTAGAGGGAGAAGATATCACCCTGCTGAATGTATATGCACCACCAGGGGCTAAATGGAAATTTTATAAAAATGTATTCGACCTAATGATAACTAAAGCCCAAGGTTTAGTGATATGTGGTGGAGACTTCAATCTAAGACTGAATCCATACTGGGATGCAACAGGTAATTCTTCACATCAAAATAACACTCAAAATAGGAAAACTCGGATGCTACTAAAAGAAATGGGAATCTGTGACGTATGGAGGGAATTCAACCCCAATGTAAAAGATTATACTTTTTATTCAACGCCACATTCATCTTACTCAAGGATTGATTACTTTTTTATGTTTAATAGAGACATTGGAAGAGTAAAAACATGTAAAATAGGACTGATGGATCTCTCTGACCACAGTCCGATCTATATGGACTTAAACATCCAAAAATACACAAATAATACATTTTCCTGGAGGTTGAATTCAAATGTCCTGAAAGGACCACTGAAAGATGAATTGGAATCAGATATTTTCAAATATTTGGAAGAAAACGATAATGGAGAAGTATCCCCTTTAATACTGTGGGATGCGTGCAAAGCTGTAATAAGGGGTAAAATTATTGCAAAACTGGCAACCCAAAAGAAACTGAGACAAGAAAAACTAATCACACTAGAGTCAGAACTCAAGAACCTAGAAAAAGAACACAAAGACAACACTCATTCTAATGGCTCGCTCAAGATTAAAGAAATTAAAAATCAAATAAATGAGATCTACACAATAGAAATCCAGAAGAAACTTACATTTCTGAAACAAAAACACTATGAAGCAGGCAGTAAATCGGCAAAATTACTAGCCTATAAACTGAGGAAACAACAAACAGAGCAATCTACAAAATCAGAGACCCAGTATCAAAGGAAATAAAATTCAGAATTCAGGATATTCTTAAAAGCTTCGAGAATTACTATAAGAACTTGTACTCCCACAAAAAACGTAAAAACGCATCCGAGACATTCCTAAACACATTACACCTTCCCCAACTTACGGAACCACAAAATAAAACACTACTGTCAGAAATACAACCTAAAGAATTGGAAAAAGCAATTATGAAACTTAAAGCTAACAAATCCCCAGGAGCAGATGGCTATACAGCAGAATGGTACAAAACCTTTAAACAGCAACTATCTCCTCCCCTCTTGAAAACATTTAACTATGTCCTCCACACAGGGGAAATCCCCCCCTCCTGGAGAGAAGGGGTCATTGCAGTTATACCTAAACCTGAAAAGGATAAACTAGATTGCTCCAACTACAGACCAATCAGTGTATTAAATCAGGACTATAAGCTTTTTACCATTATCCTTGCCAAAAGGTTAGAAAACATACTGACAGACTTAATTCACTTAGACCAAACAGGTTTTATAAGACAAAGACAGACACAAGACAACATTCGACGCACTTTACACATAATTCATCATATAAAAAAATATAACTTAAATGCAGTCATATTGGGATTAGATGCTGAAAAAGCATTTGATTCGGTTGACTGGTCTTTCCTATATAGAATCTTATCCAGTTTCAATTTTCATAACAACTTCATTAGAACTATACAGGCATTATATAAAAAACCAAAAGCTAAAATAAGGATTAACAGTAATTTATCATCATCTTTTGAGCTGGAAAGAGAATGTTGTCAAGGCTGCCCCCTGTCTCCACTGCTCTTTGCAATCTTCATAGAACCTCTGAGCCAATGGATAAGACAAAATCAAAAAATTCAAGGTATTACACTTGGTCAGAAGGAACATAAAATAGCACTCTTTGCTGATGACATTTTAATATACCTAGGGCAACCAGACACTTCTTTACCAGAACTAATCTCAGTTTTTTCAGACTATGGAGATTTATCGGGGTACAAATTAAACATGCATAAAACCCAAGTTTAAACATTCAACTATGACCCAAATCATTATTCACTAAGTGAACTCAAAACTAACTGGGAGTTGGAATCTATGAAATATCTGGGGATCAATATCCCGAAACAACTCAACAAAATTATAACACTAAACTATGATCCACTGGTGACAAAAATAAAATCTGACCTAGCAAGATGGAATATGATACCATTCTTAGGTACTGCACAAAGAACTGAAGCAGTCAAAATGAATATACTTACACGTCTTCTATACCTTTTCCAAACAACACCGGTAGAACCCCCCAAAAAAACATGGCAGGAGCTAGACAGAAGGATCTCAAGATTCATATGGCAGGGCAAGAGACCTAGAATCAGATATAGAACCCTACAGCTAAACAAAGACAAAGGTGGGCTCGCGCTGCCAAATATCAGGGACTATTTTATAGCTGCACAAATTAAAACTTTAGTAGAGATATGTAACCCAGTCTACACTGCACAATGGAAGGAGATGGAATGCCAAATAACAAGTGACATCCCCCTACAGGCGATAATAGGGAACAATGCCTTACCTAAACTCTTGAATAACACTAACCCGTGGATAGAGACCCCGCTAAAAATTTGGTTTAAGATAGTCAGAGAGAATCAAGCTAAAGAGCCCTATCGACTTCTGCAATGGATTGCCTATGATCAAGACTTTACCCCGAATAAAACAGACACTAGATTTAAAGAGTGGAAAGAGAAAGGACTGATAAATTCACTGACTAACTGAGGATCGTCACTTCCTTGTGGTAACGTAAGGTATCGTCACTTCCTGTTTTGCTGTCTGCCTGTGTGGTTGCTCTCCAGCTATTAGCTATGGCTACTAGCTCTCTTTCCTCTCCTCTGGTGTGCTCTCTCTGTCAGATGTTTAGCTACACCTCTGCCTCTTTTAGCGATAACGGTAAATGTAATAAATGTTGTCTTTTTGAGGCGCTCGAGGCGAGGTTGTCTGATTTGGAATCCCGGCTCCGCTGCATTGAAACACCGTCTGCGCCAGTTAATCTCGACGGATGCCCATTAGCTGCAGCGGAGCTAGCTAGCTTAGGCCCCCCTGTCAGCGGTTCCCCGGCTCTCCTCAGCAGCGAGGAGACTGGGTGGGTGACGGTGAGAAGGAAGCTTAGTCGCAAAGCCCCGGTTCACCACCAACCTGTTCACATTTCTAATCGTTTTTCCCCGCTCAGCGACACACCCGCTGAGGAAAAAACTCTGATCATTGGCGACTCTGTAGTCAGAAACGTGAACCTAGAGACTCCAGCGGTCATAGTCAAATGCATTCCTGGGGCCAGAGCAGGCGACATCGAGTCAAATCTGAAAATGCTGGCTAAAAGTAACTGTAAATACTCCACAATTGTTATTCACGCCGGCATTAATGACATCCGTCTCCGGCAGTCGGAAGTCACCAAACTTGATGTAGAATCGGTGTGTGACTTTGCAAAAACGATGTCTGCCACTGTAGTATTCTCTGGGCCCCTCCCCAATCTGACCAGTGATGACATGTTTAGTCGCTCGTCATCCTTGAACCGCTGGCTGTCTGTGTGGTGTCCTAAAAATGACGTGGGCTACATTGACAATTGAAGCTCTTTTTGGGGAAAACCTGGTCTTATGAGACGAGACAGCATTCATCCCACTTTGGATGGTGCTTCTCATTTATCTAACAATCTGGCATCTTTTTTTATCCAAATTTCCAAAACCATGACTACTCAGAGTTGGGACCAGGAAGCAGAGTCGCAGTCTTACACGCCTCTCTGCAGCTCCTCTTCATCCGCCACCCCTCAGCTTAGCCCCTGTCTTCCCCATCAGAGAATCGTTGTCTGCTCCCTCCAAAGTAAATAAAAATATAATGTATAAGCATCCCAAAGTGATAAAGCAAAACATTGGTAAAACTCAAATTAAACATAAAGCCTCTAAATTGAATGATTTGGCCTCTGTTCCTCCTCATAATTTAAAAATTAAATGTGGTTTACTAAATATTAGGTCTCTTACTCCCAAGTCTCTGTTAGTCCATGATCTGTTAATTGATCATCAGATTGATTTAATTTCCCTTACAGAGACTTGGTTAGGGCAAGAGGATTATGTTGGTTTAAATGAATCAACTCCCTCTGGTTATTTAAACTGTCAAAATCCCAGAAGTTCTGGTCGTGGAGGAGGAGTAGCAACAATTTACCATTCCAAATTACTAGTTAATGTAAAGCAAAAAACATGTTATAATTCCTTTGAGGGCCTGGTCCTCAGTATTGGGCACTTTATCAATTTTAGGTTAAACCCAATTTTATTTGCCATAGTTTATCGTCCCCCATCAACCTACTCAGAATTTTTATCCGAATTTGCTGATTTCTTAGCTGATTTAGTGCTGAAATCTGATAGAATAATTATAGTAGGGGACTTTAATATACATGTGGATGTAGATAGTGACTGCCTTAATGTGGCATTTAATTCAATATTAGACTCGATTGGGTTTTCTCAGAAAGTAGGAAATTCTACTCATTACCTCCACCATACATTGGACCTTGTTCTGACATATGGCATAGAAATAGAAAATCTTGTAGTGTCTCCTCATAACCCTGTACTGTCAGACCATTGTCTGTTAACCTTTGATTTTACCATTTCTAACTATTTGGCTCCTAAAGAAAAATATTATTACAGTAGATGCCTCTCAGATGATGCTGTTTCCAAATTTATGCAGATTGTTTCCTCTATGCCATGTGTCAACACAACGGAAATAAGCTATAGACAGCTTGCTCCTTCTGTAATTGATAACATGGTGGATAGTGTTTCAGCTTCTCTGCATCAGACTCTAGACTTGGTGGCCCCCTTAAAAAAGAAAAAGTCTAATCAGAGATTTCTAACTCCTTGGTTCAACACAGAAACTCGTAGCTTAAAACAGAAGACTCGTCAATTAGAAAGAAAATGGCGCTCTACTAATTTAGATGAACTCTATTTAGCTTGGAGAAATCATCTTTTAATTTATAAAAAATCTCTTAGAAAAGCTAGAACAAGTTATTACTCTGCATTAATAGAAGAGAACAAGAATAATCCCAGGTTTCTTTTCAGTACTGTAGCCAGGTTGACAAAGAGTCAGGACTCTGTCAATCCTAGCATTCCCTTAGAGCTTACTAGTCAGGACTTTATGAACTTTTTCAATAATAAAATTTCATCCATCAGAGATAAAATCAATCAGATTCTTCCCACAGTTAACTTAAATACTGTAACTACTACAACTCCTTCTTTTGATGTCTGTCTTGATGAGTTTACTCCAATCGACCTTTGTGAGTTAGACAAAATAGTTTCCTCATCCAAACCTTCAACTTGTCTTTTAGACCCTATTCCTACCAGGTTATTTAAAGAAGTCTTCCCACTTATTGGTAGCTTTATTCTTCATATAATCAATTCTTCATTAACTTTAGGCCATGTACCGCAGGCTTTTAAAACAGCTGTAATTAAACCCTTACTCAAAAAGCCAACGCTAGATCCAGGAGCTTTAGCTAACTATAGACCAATCTCTAATCTCCCTTTCATTTCAAAAATCTTAGAAAGAGTTGTTGCTATGCAATTATTTGACCACCTGCAGGGAAATGGTTTACTTGAAGAGTTTCAATCTGGGTTTAGAATCCATCATAGTACTGAAACAGCCTTAGCGAAGGTCACTAACGACCTCCTCATTGCATCTGATAATGGACTAGTTTCTGTACTTGTCCTTTTAGACCTTAGTGCAGCTTTTGATACTATCGATCATAATATTCTACTTGATAGATTAGAACACTATGTTGGACTTAATGGAACTTCGTTGCAGTGGTTTAGATCTTATTTATCTGATAGGTTCCAGTTTGTTCATGTAAATAATGAGTTTTCTTTCAACTCAAAGCTTAGTCATGGAGTTCCACAGGGATCTGTGCTAGGCCCTACTCTTTTTAGTTTATATATGCTTCCGTTAGGCAACATTACTAGAAAGCACTGTATACATTTTCATTGTTATGCAGATGACACACAATTATACCTGTCAATAAAGCCAGATGATAGTAATCAATTAGCCAAGTTAGAAGCCTGTCTTAAGGAAATCAAAGCTTGGATGTCTTGTAATTTCCTGCTATTAAATTCAGATAAGACTGAAGTCATTCTTGTTGGTCCAAAAAACCTTAGAAATTCCTTTCCAAATCAAACTTTCAGTTTGGATGCAGTTACTCTTTCTCTTAATAGCTCTGTGAGGAACCTTGGAGTTATTTTTGATCAGGATTTGTCCTTCAATTCACATATTAAATTTGTTTCTAAGACTGCCTTCTATCATTTGCGTAATATTGCCAAGATTAGGAGCATCTTGTCTCAGAGTGATGCTGAGAAACTGATCCACGCTTTTGTTAGCTCGAGATTAGATTATTGTAATTCTTTATTATCAGGTTGTCCTAAAACATCTTTAAAAAGTCTTCAGCTGATCCAAAATGCTGCAGCAAGAGTTTTAACAGGTACTAGAAAGAGAGATCATATCTCTCCGGTTCTGGCCTCCCTTCATTGGCTTCCCATGGAGTTTAGAATTAAGTTTAAAATCCTTCTTCTTACTTACAAAGCTCTAAACAATCAGGCTCCTTTTTATTTAAAAGATCTGATACTACCGTATTATCCTAACAGAGCACTACGCTCCCAAAATGCAGGACTACTTGTAATACCTAGAATCTCCAAAAGTACAATGGGAGGCAGAGCCTTCAGTTATCAAGCTCCTCTCCTGTGGAATCAGCTGCCAATCTGGATTCGGGAGTCAGACTCGATCTCTGTTTTTAAGATTAGGGTTAAAACCTACCTTTTTGATATAGCCTACAATTAGGGAGGGATCATGTGTTTCTGAACCCTCCCTTAGCTATGCTGCTAATAGGTTTAGTCAGCCGGGGGACCTCCAGTAATGCACTGGGCCTCACTCCTTTCCTCACTCTCTATGAATTATTTTTTTTTGCTGGTCATTAACATTTGTTTGTTCTCTCCCATAGATTGAGTCCCCATCGTGCTGTTTGCTCTCTACATGTCTGTTCTTTTCATCTTCTCTGTCCCCTCACCCCTCAGCCAGTCGCAGCAGATGACTGCCCCTCCCTGAGCCTGGTTCTGCTGGAGGTTTCTTCCTGTTAAAAGGGAGTTTTTCCTCTCCACCGTCGCCAAGTGCTTGCTCACAGGGGATCACCTGATTGCTGGGGTCTTTCTGCAACTGTGGGGGTTCCCCCCTACAGTTGATAGTGCTATGAGATGACTGTTGTTGTGAAATAGCGCTATATAAATAAAGTTGAATTGAATTGAATAAAATATTACGATTTCTTTAAGGGGCAAACTTTAAGAAGTTTTGAAGATTTGAAAAAACAAGGTCTAATAAATCAAGACCTTTACAGGTTCTTTCGGCTTAGACACCACATAAACAATATACTTAAAAAGGAGGATTTGGAAAGGGCCCAGTCAGGTGTTCTGAAGGTCTTCTTAATGGCATATAAAGGGATCCCAGGGATCAGATACATTTCTAAAATATACCAAGGTCTTCAAGACTTAAAAGGAGACAACACATCATATATAAAAGAGAGATGGGAAAAAGAGGGGAATTTCACTTTACTAACTAACTAACTAACCTGCACTTATATAGCGCTTTTCTAGTCACAAAGACCACTCAAAGCGCTTTCACTAATACTAACCGTCTATTCTAAGGGCCTATAGGAAACAGACATCTGGGGACAATTTAGAACAGCCAATTAACCTAACATGCATGTCTTTTACAATTGGAAATATGGGAAAAGCTAAATAGACAGCAATGGAAAAGTACCTCATCCCTGCAGTGGAGAGAATTTGGATGGAAAAATTTGGTAAGATTTTTCAGAACACCTGCACAAAACAAATTTACCCATAAGGGGTTGAACTGTTGGCGCTTGTGTGGTGAAAAGACTGCAAATCATTTTCATGTGTTTTGGTCATGCCCAGTTATCCACCAATATTGGACCAATGTACAGACAATATTGGGGAAAATATTCAAAATAACAGTTCCCTTTTCTTTTATAACTTTGTATTTGGGTTTACTACCGGACTCACTGGAAAGACGAGGAGATAAATACTTATTCAATGTTTTAATATTGGCAAGTAAAAAAGCCCTAACTAAAAAATGGATGCTGAAGGACTGTCCTACACCTGAAGATTGGATTAACGTGATTCAAGACATTTACTCGATGGAAAAGTTGACATTCGCACTGAGACAGGACATGGATGGGTTCTTGAACTTTTGGCAACCCTGGATCGCATATGTGTCTTCCATTAGATCTAATCTTCGACAAATACCATTTCAATGATGGTCCCACTCTTTGTTCCAAAGCTACTCAGATGCTCTTTTACTTTTAATTACTTAATTTTCTGTTTGTTTTTTGCTGTTCTGTTTGTTTGTTTATTTGGTTTTTTGTTTGTTTGTTTATTTTTTTAAAATTTAATTCTCTTTAATTTCACTTTTTCTTTCACTTTAAAAAAAGGGGGTGTTGTAATAACTATTCTACCAATGTTGTCAAATAGCAAAATATAAGGGAACGTGCGATGAAAATGTAAACAATGCAATGCTGTAATGACCTGTATACCCTTTACAAAAACTTAAATAAAAAAAAAAAAAATGAAAAAGAGGACATTGGAGACAACTGCCTGTACTGATGACCTGACAGTCCAATAATAAAAATATATATTTTTTAATCTGTATATGGGCAGAGATCGCACGCCCCCCCCCCCCAAATGTTTGAAACAAAGTTACACCTTTGCACAGGGCTATGTAGGTTTGGATTTTTTCCCCCTTAATAATAAACATCTTCATTTAAAAACTGCATTTTGTGTTTAATTGTGTTATCTTTGTTTAACATTTAAATTTGTTTGATGCGCTGAAACTTTAAGTGTGACAAACATTTAAAAAAAAAAAGAGAAATCAGGAAGGGGGCAAACACTTTTTCACACACCTGTTTATCGTATTGTGTTATTGACAGTGAAGTTAATGTAGCACAGCAGTAGTTGAACTGTATAGCGCTCTAGTTTTGACAACCTAATTGTGACAACACTTTAATTAAAATCAATTAATTAAATCACCCTTTATTGTCATTCAACCATACAACCAATCATGTACAGTAGAACAAAATTGTGTTTTTCCTAGCTACAGTGTTAATCACACACACCCCATATGTAGAATCAGAGGGCCGCTGCTATGCAAGGCGCCACCACAGATTTCCCTCCTCCATTCCATTATTGCTGAGCACCAAGCTGGACAGCAGGAAGTTCCGCTTGTTTATATGGTCTTCAGCATGACCCGGCCAGGATTTGAACCCTTGCCTCTCGGGTGTGGGGCAGATGCTCTACCAACTGAGCCACCACTCCGGTAAATCAGATTAGATCAGATTGTAAGGACTTTCACTGCTGTTAGTTGTTGTGATTTCTGTAAATATGCTGAATCACACTTATAGTCTGTTTATGTATGTTCACCTGTTTTAGCTATGCATGCTTAAAAAAGAAAGAAAAAAAAAACCCCCAAAAATGGTTGTTGTTATTAAGCTCCAGCAGTCATTTATGTCAGTTCCAGTTCATTTTAGGTTGTAAATATGTTATATTTTTATTGTTTTAAAATGTATAAATAAATGTTGTGAAACGTTGGATGCCTGAATTCATTTGTGCCCTTTCAGTTACCTGTAGAAGATGAAATACATTGTTGATTCAGTATGACAGATTCACAAAGTAATGGTTTACCTCACCTCTGCAAAACTATTTTCAGCCTTTGTATAATGTAGTGATAAACAAGAACCTAAAATATACTGTATGTATTAGATATATACATAACATTGCAATCAATAATCCTTAGTGAAGTTGGAAATAATTTATGGTGGGAATAATAATCTTTTTTCAAATAATATTGTGTAAAAACAGTACTGCATCTCCAAGAATTAACACATCACCATTCAGATCTATATCAAATAACTCAGACATATTCATCCAAATTTCAGACAAAAAAAATCTTAAAACAGTAAAATTTATATGGGATTATTGTACAATATTAAAGTTTTACTTTTTTTAAAAAAAGAAAAGAAAATCAACCTCAAATCAATTGAGTCAACATATAACAAACAGGAATTTATTTGGAGGAAAATATTTATTAAAATATAAACAGTCCAGATGCAGGGTCCATGGGGATCCAAGCACTGTTCTCAGTTAAAGAGTTAAAACCATAAACATTTGCAGTGATGAAGGTTGAATTGGCAGTTTCCACAGCTAAGAGTAGATAATGCCCATCTTTGTCACAGAGGTCAGAATTTTTCCATTGAAACAGTCCTTAAGAATACAAACACCTGCCGAGTGTTCTGTACTATGAGACATCCACAGTTCTGAGCAAAGAAGAAGAATGTAAAGCAGTGTTGCCAGACATACGATAATTATCGTATTTGTACGATAATTTTCCCTCTGTATGACATACGATCAATAATTTCAGAAATTCCATAATGTACGATAATTTGACCCTTTCATTATGTGGCTAAGTTAATACATTTGCAAACACAGCCAGGATACAGATCCTGCGCAATGAAAAAAAAAAAATTAATTTTGGGCAGTTAGCAGAATCTTTTCAGTTAACCAATCAATAATCACAGAAGAAATACTATTTCTGTGTGTGTGTGTGTGTGTGTGTGTGTGGCTAAAAGATATGTGTATGCAAGCACTTTGTATAATACCTAACTAATCTTCACTATATATTTATAACAATTTCCTCTCTTGACTCCATTTTTATGGAGTCAATAACTGTAGCAGGCATGACAATAACCAACCACCAGATATCTGATGTTATTTTCATGTGAGATGAGCAAAAAACCTATAGGCAGTATATACTTTAATGAGTAATCATTGTAACGCAATTTCTTTTCAGTCCATTCTTTGAGCATTTATACAGGAAAAATCCTCACCTCATTTCCACTACTTTTGGCAACGATAAAAATGAGTCATCATTTACAGTCATTCAGTATTACAATTTCAATATCAAAAATAAAAATTTAAAAAACTTCTAATAAATGAATTTACACAACTTTCAGCTGTTACATCATGCATTTATGTCTTCTTTCATTTTTCCATAATGCAATCATTCTGCTTTAGTCATTATAGGCATATTGCCAATACCAAAATTTTTCTCTTGCAGAGACACTGATAGACGTACAGTAATATTAAACCTGTCTGTCCTCATCGAATCCTTGTCATTCTCCTCCTGCTGAGCTAATATGAGATACTGGCATGCAACAGCAGCATGTAGTGTTTTTCCAATAAGGCCTCTACAACAGGAATGCAGCAACGTCCTACACACATAGGGATGGCAATTTCTAATCATAAGGAATAATATTATGTTTTTTATCACTCCTGCCACCCTCCAAAGGAGGACTGTAGCCAGGCAGTGAAGACATCGGGTTCATATCCAGTATCTTGGCCAAACTCAGTCCTAAGAATATTCTTTCCAACCCCTGTCCAAGGAAATAGTGCGAGTGTGACCTTTCGGCCAATGCTCCAATGTTTAAGTTCTACTGGTATATCCATTGCTCAGACTGCATCATGTGGTTTGTACTCCAGGTCCCTCTTTCATCTCCCTGACTGTCTGACTTGATCCAGATACATCATGATAGCATGGTCAGTAAGTCGTACAGGAGCGCAGATACTTCCCAGTTAGAGGACAGGTGTGAGTAGACCCTATGCCCACAGAGCCACCACCATTCACCACCACCACCAGCCAGCCATTTAGTTCAAAGGTGCTGTTCTGCTCTGGCGCCATTGACGCTGGGACTATGACTGCAGAAGATGGCTTGGAGGAACTGTTTGAAATATTCCTAAGTCCTGAGCAGGAAAAAATTTTTTCATTTGTCCTACTAGCAAGGAACTCTGCATATCCCCACCAATAGTTAGTTGTGAATACATGGCTGTGGTGATGTGGATCAGGTAACCGGTCATGTTCCAAATGTTCTACATATCTTGGTGTGTGCTTGAATGTAGTGTTATTGCTTAAAAAATAACTATAGTAAGAGTGTCACAATTAGGATTAGGATGAATACTAGTCCATGCCTATGCTCTCTAAGGGGTCTTTTCCAGGCACATTTACTCCAACATAATATTGTCCAGTGTCAAACAACTTCAGAGATGTTATAGTTATTCTAATAGGGTTACAAATTGTGCATTCCTTATGGCCATATGTGAAGCTCGTGCTTGCAGCACATGCCTCATGGTAGGGTGACTGTATAATGTATAGGTGTTTTCTTAATTTATGATGGGTGTTAGAGTATTAAGAGTCATCAGGTCGTGTGACTGACTACATCAGCCCAGTTACATGGAGGAGTGCACATGTACTTATGACTCTTTTTATACATCACAGACTCAGATTCATAGTGCATGGAGTGGTTACAATTATATATATCACAATAGACAAACTTGACTACACAAGCTTTATTTGCAGTGCACGTTATGGTTGGTTCCTTAATGTTGATGTTTATTGATCTGCCAGTTACCTTTAAAATAGCTACTGAGCTACACAATAACCATATCAGGAGGACATGACAAAGACAAGCACGAGGAACACACATGTGAGCCATTCATAAAGCTGAAATCTACATCAGTATTCTCTGAGGGGTCCTTCATCGTCGGCCATTTTGAGTGTACTCTACCTGCTGTGGACTCTTAATTCTTCACTAAGGTTTGAGACAATCAGGTCAACTAAAATACCTGCCTCCTTTTGTATCCCCAGACTTCCTCCACAACAGCAACACTCTCTATGGCTTTCCCCCTATAGCTTCTATGGTTTGTTTTGATAATAATTTACAGTGTGTAAGCTGTACCCAAGTGTCTCTGCCTTGTACTTTTAAAGCTGTTGGAACTGACAATATTACCTTATGTGGCCCCTGCCAGGGAGCTCCTGGCCAGGTGTTCTTTTAACAGTCTTTATGAGGACTTGGTCTCCTGATTTTACAGTGATGATTCCTCCTGTGTGTTCCTTCCTAGGACGAATAGCATGAACAGAATCTTTTTGAGTCAACATTTTTAACATGTAATCTGCTAAACAAACCTCCTCATCTTCTGGGTTGAATGGTCAAAGAAGGGGTGCTAACTAATGCTTTTCATGTAAACTTCAAATGGAGATAAACCTAACCCCAACAAGAAAACAACCCCATCCCAGGTGGGAGAATGGGGACCCAGGCATGGAGGGACAAAAACAAACCAGAGGAAATAAGCAATACTTCCACAACATACACCCCAGCAACCCCAGACTAAGAGGAAACAAAACCTCTTTGTTCTGCAGCTGGAGCAAAGTCTAGCAAATCTGCCTATTGTGATGTATGTCTGACAAATGCAAATATCTCATGCCTGTTCTGCAGTCCCTTTGATCAGACAAACTGCTGTGAATCTGCTTTGATGTATTGTTTGAGTTGGGTATAAATACTGCACAGGTTCTGTAACACCTCCTCTCACTCACACTTCAACCTCTGCTGCAGACACGCGCTCTGTGTCTTCTTCTCTGAGAGCCAGAGGATCCCCATCCAGCCTGCACACACTTGGGCTGGAGAGGGGATCCCGTGACGGCGGTATGATATAATAAACTCTACTTAAAACCTCCAACATCGCCGCTTTATTTAAACTCTACTTAAAACCTCCAACAACGCCGCTTTATTGCATGCCGCCGTCACGGGATCCCCTCTCCAGCCCAAGTAAAAGCATGGATTACTGTTTCCAAGTGTGGTTTAGAGAGAATGGGTTTTACTTTTGCTAAACGCCTTAGATGAAAGAAGCTGGATTTTACCACAGCACAAATCTCTCTAAATCTGGTGTAGTCTGTGACTGGTGGT
This sequence comes from Pholidichthys leucotaenia, assembly GCA_020510985.1. Lineage (NCBI taxonomy): Eukaryota > Metazoa > Chordata > Actinopteri > Cichliformes > Pholidichthyidae > Pholidichthys > Pholidichthys leucotaenia. Next base: position 198,080,822 of record CM035840.1, read on the forward strand.
GCTACTCACGAGCACGGACACACGTTAGATCTTGTCCTCTCGTATGGCCTGTCTGTTTTTAATTTAGAAATCTGTGACACTGTACTGTCCGACCATATGCCTGTATTATTTGAGGCTGATCTGTCACGCACTGCAGCTAAAACTCGCGCTCCTGCTCAGCGCTGCCGGGTTTTTAACCCTTCCACTGCCGGTCGGTTCTCCGCTGCCTTTGACCAGCTCTGTGTCCCTCCTGGTTCCATCTCATCTGTGGAGGAACTCAGCTCCTGGTTTCACTCCTCCTGCCAAACCATCTTGGACTCTGTGGCTCCACTGAAAACCAAGCAGCCTCGATCCAAACCTGAGCCGTGGTTCAATGACAGAACTGGTGCAGTCAGGCAGGAGTGGCGCAGAGCTGAATGCAGATGGAAGAAAGACAAACTGCAGGTGTCACTGCAGATTTTAAAAGACTGCTGGCATCAGTATCAAAACACTGTCAAGCAGGAAAAAAGCAAATATTTTGCTACCGTATTTTTCAGACTATAAGGCGCACCGGATTATGGTAAAATGGTAAATGGCATTCACTTATATAGCGCTTTTATTCTCATCTCTTGATGACCAAAGCGCTTTACAGATCCTGCAATCCACCCATTCACACACTGATGGTGGCATGCTGCCTAACATGGCGCTTCCAGACCCACCAGGAGCAATTGGGGTAAAGTGTCTTGCCCAGGGACACAACGGCAGGATATCTGGGGAGAGCGGGATTTGAACCGCCAACCATGTGGTTATTGGACAACCTGCTCTACCTCCTGAGCCACTGCCGTCCCCTAAGGTGCAGTATCAATTACTAGTCTATTTGACTGTCTATTTTCATACATAAGGCGCACCGGATTATAAGGCGCATTAAGCAAGACACATTAAGCGCAACAAAACCGTCAGATAAGTGAAATTTTATTCAACTTATTCACAATAACTAAATAAACCAGTTGGAACACATACTCTCAACATTACGGTATTCAGTTGCAACACAAAAAAACAGTTGGAACACACATTCTCAACATTATTCAGTTGTAACACAAAACTAGTTGGAAAACAAAATACAAAACAGTACACTCACTTTTTTAGTTCATTCCTCTTCCATAAATCCATCAAATTCTTCATCTTCAGTGTCTGAGTTTAACAGTTGGGCGATTTCGGCATCAAGCATGGCTCCTGACTACCGTAATACTCCGAAAATCCCTCAAGCGGTTTGGCTTCGTAACTTACCAAAGTCGTACTAAAACATTTTGACAGATTTTTGAGCGCCGTGTACCAAATAAAATCGGTTCAAGGTCAGTAAGCACAACAACCAAAAATAATACATAACGCGCACTGGATTATAAAGCGCACTGTCAATTTTTGAGAAAATTAAAGGATTTTAAGTGCGCCTTATAGTCCGTAAAATACGGTAATATTGTTTTATCTCATTGTCATAATCAACGTGTTTTATTTAACACTATTGACTCTGTTCTTAACACCCCACAGACTGACTGTTTGGAGGCCTCCTCTGAGTTATGTAATGATTTTATGAACTTTTTTATTGATAAGGTGGCCACCACCAGGGCTCTCATCTCAGCTCCTGCCTCTGATCCCTCTGTCTCTGTCCCTTGTTCTACTGTTTTTAATCAGTTTGAACCTGTGACTCTGTCATTTTTAGGGGATGTGGTTGACCACATTAAGCCCTCAGGGTCTCCCTGTGATGCTGTCCCTCCTAGACTTTTTAAAGAGGTGTTTCCCAGTATAGGCCAGTCAGTTCTCACAATCTTGAACAGCAGCCTGTCATCTGGTGTGGTTCCTGTAAGTTTTAAACATGCAGTAGTACAGCCCTTGATTAAAAAACCTGGTCTTGATCATACTGTAACGTCGGGGCCATGTTAAGGGGGGCAGGGATTTCCCAGCATGCTTTGCCAGTTGAAAACGTTACTGTGTGTGTGTGTGTGTGTGTGTGTGTGTGTGTGTGTGTGTGTGTGTGTGTGTGTGTGTGTGTGTGTGTATTAAATGTGTTATTTCTGAGTTATACTGCTGTGTCATTATAACTGCGTTATAATGACCCAGCAGTGTTTAGCAGGATTAGGGCAAGATGTATCATGTGTGTGTAACCATGATTCAAACAGGGGTCTGGGAGAATGACCTCCCCTCCTGTCTGTGCTCAGAAGCAGTTGGGGGTTGGTGGTGTGTAAGTAAAGCCTGTTCATCACAACCATCTTGCTCCTCTTTCTTTGTGTGAATCCCGCAAACGTCACAATACCATGTTGGCAAATTTTAGGTCTATTTCCAAGCTGCCATTTCTCTCAAAAATTTTAGAGAAAATTGTCTATATGCAGCTGAAATGTTTTCTGGATGAACACGGTATTTTGGAGATTTTTCAATCTGGTTTCAAAGCTCTTCATAGCACAGAGACAGCCTTGTTAAGAGTTTTTAACGATATTCTCTTGGCATGTGATTCAGGTGAATATACTGTTCTTGTGTTGCTTGATTGAACTGCTGCCTTTGACACAGTGGACCATCATGTTTTAATTTCCCGTTTGCAGCTCCTAGTGGGCATTTGTGGCACTTCTCTCAACTGGTTTAGGTCCTATCTGGCAGACAGGACTTTTAAAGTTAGCATGTCTGGGTTTGAGTCCTCTTCTGCTCCTCTGCCTTATGGGGTCCCACAGGGGTCAATTCTAGGGCCCATACTTTTTTTCTCTGTACATACTTAAAATTAAATCAAATCACCCTTTATTGTCATTCAACTGTACAACCAATCATGTACAGTAGAACGAAATTGTGCTTTTTCTATTTACGGTGTTAATCACACACACCCTATGTGTAGAATCAGAGGGCCGCTGCCATGCAAAGCGCCGCCACAGATTTCCCTCCTCCATTACAAATATTGCTGAGCACCAAGCTGGACGGCAGGAAGTTCCACTTTTATATGGTCTTCGGCATGACCCAGCCGGGATTTGAACCCCTGCCTCCCGGGTGTGGGGCGGATCCTCTACCAACTGAGCCACCACTCCGGTCCCAGTACTGGAACCCAGTACTTCCACTGGGTTCCATTTTTAAAACGCATGGAATCTCTTTCCGCCTGTATGCTGATGACTGTCAGATTTATGTCCCTCTAAAACAAAAAGCTGCCTCATCAGTAAACTCACTCCTGGCATGCATTGAAGACATAAAGTCTTGGATGGCCCTAAACTTCCTAAATTTTAATGATAAGAAGACCGAAGTGATGGTGTTTGGACCTAGTCGCCCCTGTGAGTCCCTTCCTGTATACTTGGCCCCCCTTACTCCTTATGTTAAATCCACAGCTAGGAACCTTGGTTTTATCATGGACAATGATTTTAAATTAGATACGCAGAAACAAATGATACAAGTGATGACAGGTGTGGGTCACATGAGCGGGCAAAAGGTAATAAACCTATCCCTCTATCCCCTCACTCCCCAGCCAGTCACAGCAGATGACTGCCCCTCCCTGAGCCTGGTTCTGCTAGAGGTTTCTGCCTGTTAAAAGGGAGTTTTTCCTCTCCACCGTTGCCTAGTGTTTGCTCTCAGGGTATCGCCTGATTGCTGGGGTCTTTCTGCAATTGTGGGGTTTCCCCTACATTTGAAAGTGCTATGAGATGACTTTTGTTGTGATATGGCGCTATATAAATAAAGTTGAATTGAATTGAACAGTGATTGCAACTGGGATCAGCTAGGAGCAATGAGAGGGAGAGCGGGGACTGACAGCTGACAGGAGCATCGCCTACAATGGAGCAAAAAACCCAGAAGTGCTGCTGACAGCTGCAGCCCCAGGAAGAGAGAAGATAAAACAAAATATAAATATAATGAGATAATAAAGACAAATAAACCCAAACATAAAAACAACAACACTACAATGAACTTAACGGGAAAATAATTCATACTAAGGAACAATACAGGGTAAGTGAAAATTTGTCATGGTCTGGTGAGTGCACTCGTCCCCCACCCGTCCGGTTCAACCTTTACCTACTCCGTGGGTAATTATCTCCACCTGCGTGATGAGACGCACCTGCTCCTCTGACTCACCAGTGCTTAAATAGATCTTCTCTTCAACACTTCAGCACTGCCTCGTTTGGTATACTACCTGCCTCAGCAGTGAATATCTATTCTCCTGAAACTTGAAAAACCCTTCAATCATTTGCTTACCTCTTCACAGGTTGTTACCTCCTTTGTGGTGTGTCTCCAGGGTTGTTGTGTGCTCACCTGCCCCGTCACCATCACCACATCAGCACCTTACCCTGCTCTACTCTTGCTATCCTGTGTCATCGGGAGGTTCTTTGTAAGTGCTGAGTTCTTCTGCTGGGTCCTCTTATACTCTCACGTGAGTGTTGTCCTCTTTTCCCTTGTTTTGTTTCCCTCCTAAATTACCTGCTCTCATCTCTTGTTTCAGGCTGTGTTTTCCCTGGTGAGTAGCGTTTTTCTCTTGCGGAGGCATTCTTTTGCATTAATAAAATCCAACCAAACTTGTTACTCTGTGTCAGCCTGTGTTTCCTTTGGTGTCATTCCCTGCATGTGAGCTGTCTAATTATTGCCAGTCATGGCAGAACGAGCCAGCCACATTGCAAGCTCAGCGGGAGTGACACCAGCGAAACATTCTGTTTTAGACCGGTTAGATGCCACAGAGAGACAGGTGGCTGTGTTGACTCAGCAGCTGCAAACTATTACACAGCAGCTGGGTACGGTCACCAAGCATTTGGGTCATCTGTTTCATCTGGTGCCTGTTCCTCCACCTGTTTCCCCAGTTTCTTCCATCGTGCACCGAACCACCTCCGTTCCCTCGTCTACCCCGTACACGGGGGAGGTGGGGAAATGCAGGGTTTTTTAATGCCATGTTCGGCTGTATTTGGGCCAGGTGGGGGAGAGTACCCAGATGACACAGTCAAAATTCATTTTATGACCCTTCTACTGTGGGACAGGGCCATCAGCTGGGCTCAAGCCATTCTCGACAGTTCGGAGGGTCCCACTTATTCGTTTGAAAGATTTGTGGGCGAATTCACTCGCGCATTTGACCGTTCAGAAAGCAAGGGAAACATCATGAGCCGCTTAATGTCACTCCATCAGGGTAGCCGGTCGGCTGCCGACTACTCTGTGGCCTTTTGGGTCATCGCAGCGGACTCGGGATGGAATGACATTTTGTTACAAAGCGTCTTCCTCCAGGGTTTAAATGAACACTTCTGTGACGACCTACCAGTTCATGCAGTTCCCTCCTCCTTGGATGGTTTAATTGATCAGGCTGTCAGTCTTGACAACTGATACCGCAAGCGCACGAAGGAGCACAAAGCCCTCTCCCACCCACCCAGTGCGCACGCATCCCCTTTGGCTTCTGACACAGCTGGAGTCAATACTTTTTCTGAGCCTATGGAGTTCGGCCAGGTCCATCTTACACCAAAGGAATGCCAGAGGCTAAGGAGAATCAGCACCTGCATGTACTGTGGCTCCCTCAAGCACACACTGCAGGAGTGTCACTTGAAGCCAAAAGATGCGGCCCGTCAGTAGTCATGGGGGATCTGACCGGTGGGAAATCCAGTCATCCCTCCAGTAATTTATACATTTCGGCCCTCATTCAGTTTCCGGTGGTCAAGAGGAGGGCTAAGATTTTGATTGACTCAGGGGCAGAGCAGAATTTCCTTTCTACGAGTTTCGTACAGGATGTAGGCATCCCTATGATCAAATTGCCAAGGTCCCTAAATGTTATGAAAATGAAAACTATTTCAGTTCAGACCATTTCGTTTTATATTTTCCCTAAATCTGGTCACCTGGTGGTTCTCGGTTACCCGTGGCTCCGGAAGCATAACCCTATTATTAATTGGGCTAATTATTCCATCTCTTCCTGGAGCCGGTATTGTTTGGCATCTTGTCTCAGTTCAGCCAAGTGTTCACCTATGCTATCCATCTCTTCCCCTCCGGTAGAGCTGCCGGACCTCAGCCTTGTGCTTGAGGTCTATCACGACCTCGGAGAGGTCTTTAGCAAGTCTAGAGTGCTCTCTTTACCTCCCCATTGCTTTTATTATGATTGTGCTTTAGATCTTCTCCCGAGTGCACGGCTGCCATCCAGCCAGCTCTACAGTATTTCTGGGCTGGAGAGGGAGGCAATGGAGAGCTATACTGAAGATTCTCTGAACGCCAGCCTCATCTGGCCTTCATCAGCTCCTCTTGGGTCAGGATTTTTTTTTGTCGGTAAGAAGAACGGTTCCCTACACCCATGCATTGACTATCGTGAGCTCAATGCCATTACTGTTAAGGACAAGTATCCTCTGCTCCCTAAACTCACCGTTTGAGCTCCTTCAGCATGCATGAGTGTTTTCTAAATTGGACTTGCGGAACGCATACCATCTGGTTCGCATTCGTGAAGGGGACGAGTGGAAGATGGCTTTCAAGACACACCTGGGGCAATTTGAATATCTGGTGATGCCATTTGGGCTCACTAATGCCCCCCGTCGTCTTCCAGCGGATGATCAATGATGTCCTCTGCGATATGGTCAATCAATTTGTTTTCGTTTATCTTGACAACATTTTGATTTTTTTCACGCACGCCAGAGGAACACACAGTCCATGTCCGGACCGTTTTGCAACGGCTCCTGGAGAATCAGCTTTACGTTAAAGCCGATAAGTGTGTTTTCCACCCACTCCACTTCTTTCCTGGGTTTTATTGTGGCTGAAAGAGAGCTGAGGGCCAACCTGGCCAAGGTGGAGGCTGTGCTGAATTGGCCTACACCCCACTCCCGCAAGGAGCTTCAGTGCTTTTTGGGGTTAGTGAATTTTTATCACGTTTCAACAGAAACTATAGTGGGGTAGCACAGCCTCTGACCCAGCTGACCTCGATAAAAGTGCCCTTTAGTTGGACCGAGGCAGCTGAACAGACCTTTCACAAATTGAAGGGTCTGTTCTCCAAAGCCCCTATCTTGACCCAGGTTAACCCGTAGCTCCAGTTTATTTTAGAGGTGGATGCTTCTGACTTGGGGGTGGGCACTGTCCTATTGCAGTGCTCAGCCTCAGATCAGAAGCTCCATCCATGCATGTATTTCTCTCGCCAGCTCACACCTGTGGAAAGGAATTACAACATAGGAGAGCAGGAGCTGTTGGCCATTAAATTGGCCCTGGAGGAGTGCAAGCAATGGTTGGAGGGAGTGCTCCAACGCATAATTGTGTGGACCAACCATAAAAATTTAGAATATCTTCGGTTGGCCCGCAGGCTGAATGCCAGGCAGGCCCGCTGGTCCCTATTCCTTGCTAGATTCAATGTTAACATTACTTATAGGCCTGACTCCCGCAATATTAAACCGGACATTCTCCCACCAGTTCTGTCCCAATCCCCCTACCCCTCCCTCCCTTCCCCAATCCATTGTCCCACCCTCCTGTTTCATTGGAGCACTTTCATGGGACATTGAACGGAGAGTCCGTCAGGCTCTATCCACAGAGCCCATACCAGAAGGGGGCCCTGATGATCAACTGTTTGTCTCGGACTCTCTTCGCAGCAACATCATCAAGTGGTGACACACCAGCTTTTTTGCCTGCCATCCTGGCATTACCCAGACTATTAACCTCATTCATCGGGTTTTTTGGTGGCCCACCCTGCGAACTGACGTCTGGGAGTAGATCAATGCTTATCAGACCTGCTGCCTCAACAAGACAGATTCCTCACCCCCTTCTGGCCTTCTTCATCCACTCCCTATCCCTCACCGACCCTGGTCCCACATTGCCATGGACTTTGTCACTGGACTTTCTCCACCTCAGGGTAACATGGTTATCCTCACCAGTGTGGATTGCTTCTCCAAGGCGATCCACCTGGTGCCCCTCCCCAAACTACCTTCTGCTTTTGAAACAGCGAACCTCCTCCCTAACCATGTCATCCGGTTACATGTCATTCCCATGGACATTGTGTCTGACCGGGGTCCACAGTTCACGTCTCAAATCTGGAAAGCCTTCTGCCACTCCCTTGGCGTGACTGTCAGCCTCACATCTGGGTATCATCCACAGAGTAAAGGGCAGGCTGAGCACACCAACCAGTCCCTGGAGGCCACCCTGAGGTGTGTGGCAGCTTCCAACCCAAGTTTGTGGAATACTCACCTGACCCGGGTGGAGTACTCCCCCAACACAGCTGTCTCAACGGCCACCGGGTTGACCCCATTTGAGGGATCCATGGGGTACACCTCCCCTTATTACCCATGTCGGAGAGGGATGTGGCAGTTCCATCAGTGGGGAACCACGGATGTCGCTGTCGCCGGCTATGGAAGGCCGCTCGTGCTGCCCTCGCCTGGTCAGCCGAACTGAATCGCCAATACACTGATCGTAGGCGAGCTCCGGCTACTCAGTATTCCATCGGCCAGCAGGTGTGGTTATCAGTGGACCAGGTACCATTGGAGACGGAGTCCAGGAAACTAACTCTTCATTTCCTGGGCCCATTTCCCATCTCCAAGATCATCAACGACGTCACGGTCTACTTAAAGCTCCCGCTGGCGATACGGATACACCCCACCTTCCACGTCTCCAAAATCAAACCCCTCTCTGCCAGCCCTCTCTGTCTTCCCCCCAAGCCGCCTCTTCCACCTCGGATCATTGATGGCCAGACCACCTACACAGTCCAGAGGATTCTGGACGTTCACCGTTGCAGCCGGGGGCTCCAATATCTCGTCCACTGGAAGGGCTACGGACCAGAAGAAAAGTCGTGGATTCCTGGTTCCAACTTCCACGACAAGGGGATGGTCTGGGCCTTTATACAAGGCACATTCCACCAAGCCCAGTGGCCCGCCAAGAGGCATTCCTTGGGGGGGGGGGGCGCTGTCATGGTCTGGTGAGTGCACTCCTCCCCCGCCCGTCCGGTTCAACCTTCACCTACTCTGCGGATAATCATCTCCACCTGTGTGATGAGACACACCTGCTCCTCTGACTCACCAGTGCTTAAATAGATCTTCTCTTCAACATCTCGGCGCTGGCTCGCTGGGTATACTACCTGCTTCAACAGTGAATATCTATTCTCCTTAAACTTGAAAAACCCATTAATCCTTTGCTTACCTCTTCACAGGTTGCTACATCCTTTGTGGTGCATCTCCAGGGTTGTTGTGTGCTCACCTGCCCAGTCATCATCACCACATTAGCGACCATCATCACCCAGTCAGACACCTCACCCTGCTCTACCCTTGCCATCCTGCATCATTGGGAGGTTCTTCTGCCAGGTCCTCTTATACTCCCACATGAGTGTTGTCCCATTTTCCCTTGTTTTGTCTCCCTCCTAATTCATCTGCTCTCATCTGTCGTTTCAGGCTGTCTGTTTCCCTTGGTGAGTGGCGTTTTTCTCTTGCGGAAGCGTTCTTTTGCATTAATAAAATCCAACCAAACTTGTTACTCTATGTCAGTCTGTTTCCTTTGGTGTCATTCCCAGCACGTGAGCTGTCTAATTATTGACAATCATGACAAAATTAACCAAAGATAAAATAACTAACTAACTAACTACTAACTAACCTGCACTTATATAGCGCTTTTCTAGTCACAAAGACCACTCAAAGCGCTTTCATTAATACTAACCCTCTATTCTAAGGGCCTATAGGAAACAGATATCTAGGGACAATTTAGAACAGCCAATTAACCTAACCTGCATGTTTTTGGCATGTGGGAGGAAACCGGAGAAATCCCGGAGTAAACCCACGCAACACGGGGAGAACATGCAAACTCCAAATAACAGGAATAAGAACTCAAAAATACAACACCGTACAAATATGAAAAAAGGTAGAGACCGAGCATGGTGAAATCCCTTTGTGCTCAGATTGTGACATTATGTGACAGTGGCAAATATCCCTGACCATGCATTTCACCTACCTTTGCTGTTTTTGGCAGATAAACTTTAAATTGGTTTTAAATTTAGGCTATTCTGAATAATATGGATTGCTTTGAAGTTTATTTGGAAGCTCAATTTGGTTATAAGTTGGCTTAATAGATTTGCACTTTGTTTAATTTGGAGGTAAATATATGAAAGAATGCAATTCTTACAGCTGACCACAAGATGGAGGCAGTTCCTTCTTCACTCAAGGATAAGGAGCCACAGTGACGTTGCTTGGAGGCTGTCTAGCTGTCTCAGCTCCAAAATGGTGCCCAGGATGACTCACCCTGGTGATTTTCAAAATGGTGTTTGCACTGCTTAATCTGCACATGCGCACTTCTCATGCAATGGGAATATTATGTGGCCACTTCGGTCATGTACAAATGTGAACATGCAACGTGGCCAAGGAGTCTGTTGACCAGAAACCTCTTCTTGTTTTTTCAAAAAAACTGGAGAGTTGTGTCCCTTACTCCCTTAAATTTGGTTTTATTTAGGCAAGAATAATCTTACAATTTTAACTTTGTGTTCAAATCAACACTGCTACTTAAGACGGTTTCCTTTCAGTAACTTTTTTCATTCAATTCAGTTCAATTCAGTTCAATTCAATTATTATATATAGTGTGGGGAGCGTGAAATAACGAGGCTGAATTATTTCTCAATTCAGGTTTTAATGTAGCTTTCACATCCCCAGCGATCTCTCAAGAACAGAAGAGAGAGAGCTGCATCAGAACCCCCACATTTATACATCAACATCAAAGGAAGAATCACAAATCCCTGTCAAAACCCCGCATTGACAATAACTCTCCCCCGAGTCCCTTAGTCCTCCGCCTGGCCCCAGGAGGTCAGGAAGTCCTTTCAGCTCCTTATCCCGGTACCTCCGTCCTCTTGCCGTTATCCACAGGCGGTCCAGACATATTGTCCCATCTTAAGACGTGAGGTCAATCCACATATGCGATCCTAAGCATCTCACTTTATACTCATACATATGTAGGCAAAAACACATGCGCCACATAACCCCCCCCCCCCAAACGTCAAAGAATGGACAATATCTCATAGTTCACAAAATATGACAACATCAACAGCATGATTTACACAACATGATCAAATCAAACATCAGTCAGTACGCCGTCTGGGCTTCAAACGTCTTCCAAATCTGCTGTAAGCAGGCCTCGCCGTCCCTGCGGTGCCGTCCTGCAAAAATTCTGCCGACTGAGGAAGAGAATGGTTATTTGATCTCTGCGGGGGCTCCAGGACCTGTTCCCTGGGGCGTCTGCCACGTCGAGGAGCCCTCGCTACCCGTACAGACTCGTCGTTCATCACAAAAGCAGGCTTTAGTCTGTCAATACTAATTGTTTCCTTTCTGTCCCCAAAATCTAGCACAAAATGCTTATCACCTGTCTCCAGCACTCTAAATGGGCCATCATATGGCGGGCGGAGGCCTGATCGTGAAGCCTCGTGCCTGACAAAAACAAACTCGGCATTTTTTAAAGCTTTGGGAACGAAAACACGCGGAAAGGTGTGATGAACGGGGCCCGGGAGCATGTCTGCTCCCATGCCACTCAGTGGCCCCAGAGCCGGAGGACGCCCGGGCTCCGGGTGCTCTGGTAGAAACTCACCTGGCAGCCTGAGAGGTTGTGCAAAAACTAACTCCGCTGGGGAGGCATTTAAATCCTCCTCGGGCGCAGCACACAACCCCAATAAAACCCATGGTAGTTTGTTTACCCAATCTGCATCCGTAAGCGACGCTCTGAGGGCTGCCTTCAAGGACCTATGAAAACGCTCGCATAAACCATTAGCCTGGGGGTGATACGCGGTAGTGCGGTGAATTGTCGCTCCTAAGCTGCTGGCCATCGCTGACCAAAGCTCAGAGACAAATTGAGGCCCTCTGTCGGACGTAATATCCGACGGGACCCCGAAACGCGCTACCCAGGCCGTCAAAAATGCGCGAGCCACCTCTGCAGCCGTGGTCGATGCTAGTGGGACCACTTCCGGCCAGCGTGTGGTTCGGTCCACCATTGTCAAAAGATGTGTGAACCCCTGCGACAACGGTAGGGGGCCCACGAGGTCGACATGCACATGATCGAACCTCTTGGCCGGAATGTGGAACGGTTCAAAGGGGGCTTTTGTGTGCTTGTGAATTTTGGCCCGCTGGCAAGCCATGCAGGTTCTTGCCCACTCTTTCACGTGCTTGCGCAGGCTCGGCCAAACAAACTTTTCCGCTACCATTTTCACCGAAGCGCGCACCCCTGGGTGTGCCAGGGAGTGAACCGAGTCAAAAACGCGGCGGCGCCAAGCGGCCGGTACCACCGAGCGCGGTCGCCCAGTAGAGATATCGCAGATTAGAGGGGGCATACCGGTTTGCAAACTCCTACTCTCCAGCCTTAACCCTGTTGGTCCAGACTGGAGCGCGCACACGTCCGCATCTCTACTCTGTTCCGCCGCCATGGCTGCATAATCTATCCCCACGTGAACTGGGGCAGCGTGCCCTTCCGCGCTGCTATTTTGCCCTGCGGCTGCGGTAGTATAATCTACCCCCGCGCGGACGGGTGCTGTCACCGCACGAGAGAGGCAGTCTGCCACTACATTGAGTTTACCCGCTACGTGGAATTTGGCTAATGGAATTTCCCCATTGTGGGACTAATAAAGGCTTATCTTATCTTATCTTATCTTATCTTACGTGCTGAATATCAGTAGTAAATTCCGAAATTGCGGCCAGCTGCCTCTGTTGCCGGCCCGACCAAGGTTCTGAAATTTTGGCCATTGCAAAAGTGAGCGGCTTGTGGTCGACAAACGCGGTGAAACGCCGACCTTCCAGCCAGAACTGGAAATGGCGAATGGCTAAGTGGAGCGCTAACAGCTCCCTGTCAAATGTGCTGTATTTCAGCTCGGCCCCGTGCAAGGATCTGCTGAAAAATGCCAGCAGCTGCCAAACCCCGGCAACCTGCTGTTCCACAACCGCCCCTATGGCCAAATCTGATGCGTCAGTGGTGAGCGCTATGCGGGCCGTTGGGTCTGGGTGAGCTAGGAGCGCAGCGTCAGCAAGGGCTTTTTTAACCTCCGCGAATGCACGCTCCCGCTCCGGGGACCACTCGATCGTGTTGGAGGGTTTTTGCTTTTTAAGCACGGCATATAATGGTTGCATGAGCTGCGCTGCGTGGGGTAGGAAACGGTTATAAAAATTTACCATTCCTAAAAATTCCTGTAATGATTTGACCGTTTGTGGTCGGGGAAAATCTGCTACTGCGCGCACCTTGTCCGGTAGCGGAACCGCCCCTTCTGGGGAAACGCGATGCCCCAAAAAATCGATCTGCGCCACGCCAAACTGGCACTTGGCTGGATTAATTATTAGCCCGTGCTCTCCCAGCCTCCGAAAAACTGCAGTGAGGTGTTTTTCGTGTTCCTCCTCGGAAGTACTGGCGACTAAAATGTCGTCGAGGTAGACGAACACAAAAGGGAGATCGCGTAACACGGCATCCATCATACGTTGGAATGTTTGTGCAGCGCCTTTAAGACCAAACGGCATGCGCAAAAACTCAAAAAGTCCAAAAGGGGTTATTACCGCTGTTTTAGGAATGTCCTCAGGCCGGACTGGAACTTGATGGTAGCCGCGAACCAGGTCTATTTTAGAAAAAATGCGCGCCCCCGCTAGATGCACCGAAAAATCCTGAATGTGTGGGATTGGGTCATGCGCTGTGGCGTTGTTTAGTCTGCGGTAATCGCCGCAAGGTCTCCACGAGCCGTTAGCTTTAGGGACCATATGCAGCGGCGAGGCCCATGGGCTCTTCGAACGGCGAATAATGCCCAGCCTTTCCAGGCTGGCGAACTCCTCGCGCGCTATGGAGAGCTTAACGTCATCCAAGCGCCGAGCTTTCGCGAAGACGGGGGGGCCAGCTGTAGTGATAAAATGCTCCACCCCGTGTTTCGCAACTGTTGCCGAGAATGTGGGGACTGTGAGTGCTGGAAACTGGGTGAGTAGCGTGTTAAACTTACCGCTTGCTGTGGTGACGTTGGTCTGCACTGGTGGCGGGGACACTCGAGCTGCACAAGGAATAGAATAAAAAGAGAGTGCATTTACCAGCCGCCTATTGGCAAGATCAACTAACAAACCATGTGAGCACAGAAAATCAGCACCTAACATGTTGAAACTCACCGCCGCTATAATAAAAGTCCATTCATAAGTGCGGCCGTGTAAGGACAGAAACAGAGTCTTCTCTCCAAAGGTGTCGATGCTCGAGCCGTTCGCCGCCGTTGCCCCGTTACCCCGGGGGCCTGCCAGCCAGTCAGCATAGGTCGGGGTGATGAAACTCACTTGGGCCCCGGTGTCCACGAGGAAATGTCGCCCGGAACTCGCATCTGTGATGTAGAGCAGCTTATTCCGTTCTCTGAGAGCCGAGGCTGCTAACGAATCCCGGTCCTGGCGTTTTCCCGAGCTCTTGAAGTGGCACGGCGGCACACATCTGCGCGCCTTCTCTGCGAAACGCCGATGGTAAAAGCAAAGGTCATCTCCTCCGCTGCGTCGTGAACGCGCCGCTGCCGTCATTGTTGAGATTGCTTCCGCTGTCTCTGGCTCCTCACTGCTCCCGGTCGCCGCACCAAAGTCTGCCGCTGCTGAGGTGGCCGTCTGCTCACCGCAGGAGTCGAGGATCCGCTGCGCCTCTCGGGCCAGTGCACGGAAGTCCCGCTGGGTCACACAACGCATGCTGGACAGGTCTGCCCTCATGTGCATCGGGAGGTTTCTCAGGAAGATGTGTTTAAATAGGAAACCATCATTCTCTGTTTCCCTCAGCTGCAGCATGTCTTCCATCAGGTCAGCTGGTCTGCATCCTCCCTGGTCGTGTAGAGCCAGGAGCCTCCTAGCCCTCTCCTCAGCTGAGGGCGTGAAACACTGGGTGAGGGCAGCCTTCAGCTCGCCGTATTTGTCGTTAGCGGGCGGCTGCTGCACCAGGCTCCGCACGCATCGAGCCGTGCGGTTGTCGAGCTTGGCAATGACATGGTAGAACTTTGTGTCATCCGCCGTTATTCCCCCGAGTGCGAACTGTGCTTCAGCCTGAAGGAACCACGAGTCCGGGTTGTCCTGCCAGAACTCTGGTAGCTTGATTGAGACGGCGCTCGTTCGGGCGGTCTCCGACGAGTCTGGATCGGGGAAAACGCGTCTATGCATTTCACGTCATTGGTCACCAATGTGGGGAGCGTGAAATAACGAGGCTGAATTATTTCTCAATTCAGGTTTTAATGTAGCTTTCACATCCCCAGTGATCTCTCAAGAACAGAAGAGAGAGAGCTGCATCAGAACCCCCACATTTATACATCAACATCAAAGGAAGAATCACACATCCCTGTCAAAACCCCGCATTGACAATAACTCTCCCCCGAGTCCCTTAGTCCTCCGCCTGGCCCCAGGAGGTCAGGAAGTCCTTTCAGCTCCTTATCCCGGTACCTCCGTCCTCTTGCCGTTATCCACAGGCGGTCCAGACATATTGTCCCACCCTAAGACGTGAGGTCAATCCACATATGCAATCCTAAGCATCTCACTTTATACTCATACATATGTAGGCAAAAACACATGTGCCACAATAGCGCCATTTCACAGCAACGGTCATCTCATAGCACTTTCAACTATAGGGGAAACCCCCCACAATTGCAGAAGAAACCCAGCAATTAGGCTATCCCCTGTGAGCAAGCGCTTGGCAGCTGTAGAGAGGAAAAACTCCCTTTTAACAGGAAGAAATCTCTAGAACCAAGCTCAGGGAGGGGCAATCATCTGCTGCGACTGGCTGTGGGGTGAAGGGATAGAGAAGACAAAAAGAACAGACATGAAGAGAGCAAACAGCATGACGGGGACTCAAAATTTAAATGCTTTAAACAAAATTTCTCAGTCCAACTCTGTCTAGAGGGTGAATTATCCCATCCCCTTCGTGATCAGAGACGTAGAGTTGCCCCCGTTTCCTTTAGTTAAATCACCTACTGTATATATATACTACGGGAAAAAAAGTTTGAAGATATTTACAGACCTGCGGTCAAAACTCCAACCCTTCTATCTACAGCAACCTTTGTGCCTTAAATTGAGATTTAGAGAGGCTAAGCCACCCACATTTTCCCACATACAATGTCGACAAGCACAATATTTACAGAGTTATTGTGTATATGTCCCTACCACTTTATTTGCATATATTCTTTTCTCTTAGCTTAACTTTATGTAGAGGATACTTTCATTGAGCCGCGTCCAGTCATCAATACAAGCGGTATTGTATCATAAAGTTCAGTCCTGGACTGATTTTAACAAGCTATTGAAGAGGATGATGGAATAAAGGCAGCGTTGGATTTTTAAATAGCTTTATTATTACCCGCCTTCATCAGAACTCGGCTGCAGCCCATGGCTTGAGCAGGCTGCAGCTTCATTCCTCCAGCTCTCAAAGAGGAGAGGAGACACACAGTGTGTGTGTCTCGCAGCAGATGCAGGAGTGAGAATGAGAGGCAGATTTACAGCACAGTGCAGCATATATACTCAACTCAGACAATACATCAAAGACATTCACAGCAGTCAGTCTGGGCATTTGCATATCAGAGGTACAGACAGGATGCATGAACACAATGCATGGATGACACTTTAACCTCACAGCTGTAAACGCAGCATGCAGCGGAAAAAACCCAGGAGTGCGAGCTGACTGTCTCTGTGTTCTGTCTCTGTGTTGTGGGGGTTGAATCAACCTGCTACACTGCTCCCCCCAGAGGGCACGGCAGGGGGCTGAGACCTCGATGTTGCAGTTTGGGCAGCGAGCAGGGAAAAGCTCTGTGCAGGTGGAGGGAGAGGGGGAAGGGGGGTAGTCAGTGCTGACCGGGCGCGGTGAAATCTTTCGGGCCGCCCCAACAATTGTTTGCTGCTCCGCGATGTCGAGGGGCTGTCCCGTTGAGCTTGTGGAGATCACCAGAAGAAAAATTAGTCTCTGACTCCTCTCGTGGCCATGAAGAAAAACAGGAGCGGCGGTAAGAAAAAAAATAAAAGCAGAGGGACTGGCGTGTTGACTTTAGGGCAGACGTAACCCTAAAGCCTTGGGAACCGCAGACAGCTGAATTCCCCTTGTGTGCCGTGGCTAAGACCATAAAATCCTGTGAGCAAGCTGCGGGCCTCAGGTGTACAAGCAAGCCTGAAGGGCCAGTGTGCAGCAGAAGGAAGGCAGTCGGAAAAGCCGTATTTGTCCCGTGCGTGGTGCGCCGTCCTCGTCACCAGCGGTGTGCGTGCCGGGGCTCCATGCATGGGTGGGCCCGCTGGAGAGGAAATCAGGGTCGGAAACTTGGTGGAGATCGGCGCAGTCTGCACCGAAAAACATCTCTGACGAGCCGTGGCTGCAGATTAGTCATGGTGTGTTCAGGTCCACGTGTGCTCCGTCGGCCATGGGAGTCGCCTGCATGTGCTCTCATGTGGAGGAGCTGCGCGGCCGGTCCCGCGTGGATGTGCCGATCTCGGCGAGGGCGCGCCATGACGTTCTCTGCCGCTTACCCGGTCTGGGTTGATGTCCTGAGAGCAGTTCGCCCGCCGTGGGCTCTGCGTTGAGGCCTCCCTGAGGCAGCAGGGAGGGCAGACCAGTCAGGCCGCTGCGACGGAGCATTCATGCCCGGGTGCTGCGTTCGCTGGCCGCTCGTTTTCTTCAGTCTCGGGTCACCAGCGTGGCTGTTCAGATCAGAAGGTTGCGTTTGCACAAAACGTGTGCATCCCGGGGTCACCAGTGAAGAGTATGATGGAATAAAGGCAGCGTTGGATTTTTAAATAGCTTTATTATCACCCGCCTTCATCAGAACTCGGCTGCAGCCCATGGCTTGAGCAGGCTGCAGCTTCATTCCTCCAGCTCTCAAAGAGGAGAGGAGACACACAGTGTGTGTGTCTCGCAGCAGATGCAGGAGTGAGAATGAGAGGCAGATTTACAGCACAGTGCAGCATATATACTCAACTCAGACAATACATCAAAGACATTCACAGCAGTCAATCTGGGCATTTGCATATCAGAGGTACAGACAGGATGCATGAACACAATGCATGGATGACACTTTAACCTCACAGCTGTAAACGCAGCATGCAGCGGAAAAAACCCAGGAGTGCGAGCTGACTGTCTCTGTGTTCTGTCTCTGTGTTGTGGGGGTTGAATCAACCCGCTACACTATCTTTTTTGTTATGGACAATCGTTCACTACTGATGTATTTTAAGATCTCACGCTGTACCATTACTTATTACAATCACAAATATTTCTACTCACTTAGTGATGTTATTTATTTAAGTTCTTGTATTAAAATTTAATCATTAATCCTTTAATTTCTATATTACTCACTCGATTAAATTTGAGAGTCTCATAATTATTACTATATTAGAGTATGAATGAATGAATGAATGATGTGGAAGATGTGAAAATGACGAGGCAGCGTTCTTTCTCAGAGTCAGCTTTATTCACATCTCCATCATTTCAACAGCAGAAAAAAGAGAGACTATGAAACAGTAACTCTCGTCCTTAAATATCAGGGACTTCACACCTCATAGATCACATGTCCCACAGACCACCTTGCATAATAAAGACAGTCACAATGCATTTCACCACCTGGCATAATAAAGACAGTCACAATGCATTCCCCTCCATGATATCACTTCCACTGTCTCCCACGCATCCTTTAATCGACCCTCCACAGTCTCCAGCCTTGCATAACAAGGCTAAGCTTCCTGCCTTTGTTCTGACCTGAAATGCGAGTCACAGAACTGGTCCAACAGGTCCATTGAGTGTTCACCACACAAGCCCCCCCCCCCAGCATTTTAGAAAAACAGAACAACAAGAAAATAACCACATGCATACCGTGATAGCATCAATACACATCAGTCCACATGCTGGATAGGCTTCAGCCTCCTGCCGAATCTGCTGTAGCTGGGGTTCACCGTCTCTGCGGCGCTGTCCTGCTGGGGATTTGCTGTCTGGGGGCGGAAACCCTTCATCAGTCTCTGCGGGTGTTCTGGGGAAACATTACTTTGGGAAACATTACTGTGTGAAACCCTCCGTGGTGGTCTACCTCGCCGCGGGGCCTTTGCCAACAGCACTTCCTCCTCTGCCACCACAAAAGCGGGTTTAAGTCTGTCTGTTAAACCTGTCATCATGGATCCTGGACTACCTCACGAACCGGCCTCAGTTTGTGAGAACCCGGGACTGTGTTTCCGACACGATCATCAGTAGCACGGGGGCCCCCCAGGGAACGGTGCTGGCTCCCTTCCTGTTCACTCTTTATACTGCGGACTTCTCACACAACACAACACATTGCCATCTACAGAAGTTCTCTGATGACTCTGCGATCGTTGGTCTCATCTCCAGCGGAGATGAAGCTGAGTACAGAGGGCTTATCCAGGACTTTGTGGACTGGTGCCATCGGAACTGCCTCCAGATCAACGCGAGGAAAACTAAGGAGCTGGTGGTGGACTGCCGCAGGCATGGGCAGCCCCTCACAGCACCAGTAAATATACAGGGAACAGACATCGAGATGGTGACATCCTACAAGTACCTGGGTATTCATCTGAACAATAAACTAGACTGGTCACACAATACTGACGCACTCTACAAGAAGGGACAGCGCAGGCTGTTCCTGCTGAGGAGACTCAGGTCTTTTGGTGTACAAGGGGCGCTGCTGAAGTCATTCTATGACACGGTGGTGGCATCAGCCATCACTTTTGGAGTGGTCTGCTGGGGCAGTGGCATTACTGCAGCCGATAGGAAGAGACTGAACAAACTGATTAAGAAAGCTAGCTCTGTCCTGGGGCAACGCCTTGATCCGATGGAGGAGATAGGAGAGAGAAGGACGGTGGCTAAACTGTCATCTCTGCTGGAGTCCGAGTTCCACCCTATGCAGGACATACTGGATGCACTGAGGAGCTCATTTAGCAGCAGACTACATCATCCCAGGTGCACAACCGAGAGGTTTCGTAGGTCCTTCCTACCAACGGCTGTCAGACTGTACAACCTAAGCAGGGCTGCTCGCAGAGATAGCAAAAAGACGTAACAAACTAATAGTTTTTTTTGAATGCAAAAGATGCAATAGACTTACACAATGGTCCTCTCCGGCATACAACTAGGAACATACCGGTCGCTATGGAGGGTGAGAATATGTATGGGCACATAATCATACCATGTAGGATAACTAAATAGACGGTTATGCTGTTTCATCCCACCTAGCAACAATGCTCTGCACTGTGTGTGTTTATATATTTACATATTTATTCCATCTAGCTACAATGCTCTGCACTGGGTGTGTTTATATTTATATATCTATATATTTATTCCATCTAGCTACAATGCTCAGCACTGGGTGTGTTTACATTTATATATCTATATATTTATTCCATCTAGCTACAATGCTCCGCACTGTGTTTTTATATATCTACATATTATTCCATCTAGCTACATTGCTCCGCACTGTGTGTGTTTATATACTTGCATATTTATTCCACCTAGCTGCAATGCTCCGTACTGTGGGTGTTTATATATTTACATATTTATTCCATCTAGCTACAATGCTCTGCACTGTGTGTTCATATATTCATATATTTATTCCATCCAGCTACAATGCTCTGCACTGTGTGTCTGTGTGTGTGTGTGTGTGTATATATATATTTTATAGTAATATGTACATATGTATATTAGCTGCTCTTGCTTGCTTGTTTTTTTTTTTTTTTTTTTTTTTTTTTTTTTTTTCTTGCCTTCTGATTGTTGCTCTGAGTGTTGCTATCCCTGTGCTGTTGCAATCCTGGAATTTCCCCGTTGTGGGACTAATAAAGGCTTATCTTATCTTATCTTATCTTATCTTGTCTATGCCAATTTTCTCTTTCCTACCCCCCAAATCTAGCAAAAACTGCTTGTCCCCTGTTTCTAGCACTCTGAATGGTCCGTCATAAGGCGGTCGCAGCGGGGTTCGATGCGCATCATGTCTAACAAAAACAAACTCTGCGTTCTTCAAAGTTTTAGGCACAAAAACGCGTGGAAAACTGTGGTGCGCGGGGCCGGGCAGCGTGCTTGATTCTATGTTACTCCGCAACAGCTGAGACGGGGAGGCGTTTGGCGCAGGGTTATCTGGGAGAAACTCCCCAGGCAGCCGGAGTGGCTGCGCAAACACGAGCTCCGCTGGGGAGGCTTCTAGATCCTCTTTAGGTGCAGAACGCAACCCCAATAACACCCATGGTAACTTGTCAACCCAATCTGTATCCATCAGTGATGCTCTGAGAGCCGCTTTCAATGACCTATGAAAACGTTCGCATAACCCGTTAGCCTGCGGATTGTACGCGGTTGTGCGGTGAATTGTGACACCCAGGCTGCGGGCCATTGTCGACCAAAGCTCGGAAACAAATTGAGGGCCTCTGTCGGACGTAATGTCCGATGGAACGCCGAAGCGCGCCACCCAAGCTGTTAAAAACGCGCGCGCCACTTCCTCGGCCATGGTTGATGCCAGCGGGACAACTTCAGGCCAGTGCGTGGTGCGGTCCACCATTGTCAGAAGATGTGTGCACCCCTGTGACAGCGGGAGGGGTCCAACGAGGTCCACATGAACATGATCGAACCTCTTGGCCGGAATGTGAAATGGTTCCAAAGGAGCTCTCATGTGCCTGTGTACTTTGGCTCGTTGACACGCCGTGCAGGCTGCTGCCCACTCTTTGACCTGTTTGCGGAGGCTCGGCCAAACAAATTTCTCTCCCACCATTTTGACCGACGCGCGCACTCCAGGATGCGCCAAAGAATGAACCTAGTCAAAAACGCGGCGGCGCCACGCGGCCGGTACTACTGGACGGGGCCGTCCAGTGGAGACATCGCAGATTAGGGGGGGCATACCGTCTTGCAGCACCCTGCTCTCCAGCCTTAACCCTATTGGTCCAAACTGGAGCGTGCGCACGTCCGCGTCATTAACCTGCTCTGCGGCCATGGCTGCATAATCTAACCCTACGCTGACTGGGGCCGCCACAGCGCACGAGAGGCAATCTGCCACTACATTGAGTTTGCCCGCCACATGCTGAATATCAGTGGTAAACTCTGATATCGCGGCCAGCTGTCTCTGCTGCCGGCCTGACCACGGTTCGGAGACCTTGGCCATCGCGAATGTTAGCGGTTTGTGATCAACGAACGCGGTGAAAGCGCGTCCTTCCAGCCAGAACTGAAAGTGGCGGATGGCCAAACGGAGAGCGAGCAGCTCCCTGTTGAACGCGCTGTATTTACGTTCGCTATTGCGCAAGGTCCTGCTGAAAAATGCAAGGGGTTGCCAAACCCCGGCTACATGTTGCTCCACGACCGCCCCTATGGCCACATCTGACGCGTCAGTGGTGAGTGCTATGCGGGCCGTTGGGTCTGGGTGTGCCAACAACGCAGCCTTTGCCAAGGCTGCTTTCACCTCCGAGAACGCTTGGTCCCGCTCTGGGGACCACTCGATCTTATCCGCGGGTTTCTTTTTTTTGAGCGCGGCATAGAGCGGCTGCATGAGCTACGCCGCGCGGGGGAGAAAACGATTATAAAAATTCACCATTCCCAAAAACTCCTGCAACGCCCTGACTGTCTGCGGCTGGGGAAAATCTGCCACAGCGCGCACTTTGTCAGGAAGCGGAACTGCTCCTTCGGGGGAGACATGGTGTCCGAAAAAATCGATCTGCGCCACCCCGAACTGACACTTCGCTGGGTTGATTATTAACCCGTGATCTCCCAACCTTCGGAAAACTGTAGCCAGGTGTTTTTCGTGTTCGTCTTCGGACACGCTGGCTACTAAAATATCGTCCAGGTAGACGAACACGAAAGGGAGATCGTGAAGCACCACGTCCATCATGCGTTGGAACGTCTGAGCAGCCCCTTTAAGTCCGAATGGCATGCGTAAAAACTCGAATAAACCAAACGGAGTTATTACCGCTGTTTTGGGTATGTCCTCAGCGCGCACTGGGACTTGGTGGTAACCGCGGACCAAGTCTATTTTAGAAAAAATGCGCGCCCCTGCCAAATGAACCGAGAAATCTTGGATATGTGGGATTGGGTAGCGGTCGTGCGCTGTAGCGTTGTTTAATCTGCGAACATCCCACCAAGGGCGCCATGATCCGTCAGCTTTCGGGACCATGTGTAGGGGGGAAGCCCACGGGCTGTTTGAACGTTGGATAATGCCCAACCTCTCCAGGTTGGCAAACTCCTCGCGCGCTATGGCCAGCTTAACTGCGTCCAAGCGCCGAGCTTTTGCAAAAACGGGCGGTCCGGTAGTGGTAATAAAATGCTCCACCCCGTGCTTAGCGACTGTTGCCGAAAATGTGGGGACCGTGAGTGCTGGGAACTGAGTGAGCAGTGTGTGGAACTTACCGCCTGCTGTTGTGACGTTGGCTTGTGCTGTAGGCGGGGCCACTCGCGCTGCACAGGGGACAGAATCAAAAGAAAATGCATTAACCAGGCGCCTGTTAGCGAGATCAACCAACAACCCATGTGAGCACAAAAAATCAGCCCCCAGCATATTGAAATTTACTGTTGCTACAACAAAAGTCCACTCATCTGCACGGCCGTGTAGAGACAGAAGCAGAGTCTTCTCACTAAAGGTCTTAATCTCCGAGCCGTTCGCCGCTGTCACCAGGGGACCTCCGGAACCCGCCAGTCTGTCCACGTAGGAAGGAGTGATGAAACTCAACTGGGAGCCTGTGTCGACGAGGAACTGCCTCCCGGAGCGTGCGTCCGACAAATAGAGCAGCTTGTTCTCTTCGCCGAGGGCTGCGGCTGCTACCGACCCCCGGTCTTGGCGTTTCCCGAACGCCCGAACTGGCACGGCGGTACACACTTGCGTGCCCTCTCTGCGAAGCGGCGATGGTAGAAACAAAAGACGTCCGGTCCACGCTCCCTGGCCCTCGCCGCCGCCATCGTCGGTGAGTCTGGCACCGCTGTCTCTGGCCTCCTGTCGTCTGCGGTCGTCGCGCCGAGTTCCGCTGCAGCGGCCGTGGCTGCGCGCCGCTTGGTGGCGTTGACAATCCGCTGCGCCTCTCGGCCCAGCGCGCAGTAGTCCCGTAGGGCCAACAGTGGCGAACTGGCCAGAACCGCTCTCGCTGCTGGCGGTAGAGTCCTGAGGAAGAGGTGGGTGAAAATGAAGTGATTAGTCGTCAGAGTCTTTCACCCTCAACAACTTCTCCATCAGGCTCGCGGGCATGTCGTTTTCCCCCTCCGTCAGCGCCAGGAGCCTCTCTGCTCGCTCCTCCGCCGAGGGGGTGAATTGCTGGATGAGTGCAGCCTTCAACGCGCCGTATTTGTCACTCTCCGGCGGCTGGTCAATCAGGCTCTCCACATGCTGGGCCGTGCTGTTGTCCAGCTTTGCGACTATGTGGTACAATTTCGTGACATCTACCGATATCCCCCGGAGGTTGAACTGCGCCTCAACTGCGTTGAACCAGGGGCGCGGATTGTTCTGCCAGAAGTCCGGTAGCTGGACTGTAGCAGCGTTCGCTTGGCTGGGGGCTCCTGACGCGGCTGGCCCGGGGGAATTTCTTTCTTCCATGATACGTCTCAGGGTCACCAGTGTGGAAGATGTGAAAATGACGAGGCAACGTTCTTTCTCAGAGTCAGCTTTATTCACATCTCCATCATTTCAACAGCAGAAAAAAGAGAGACTATGAAACAGTAACTCTCGTCCTTAAATATCAGGGACTTCACACCTCATAGATCACATGTCCCACAGACCACCTTGCATAATAAAGACAGTCACAATGCATTTCACCACCTGGCATAATAAAGACAGTCACAATGCATTTCCCTCCATGATATCACTTCCACTGTCTCCCACGCATCCTTTAATCGACCCCCCACAGTCTCCAGCCTTGCATAACAAGGCTAAGCTTCCTGCCTTTGTTCTGACCTGAAATGCGAGTCACAGAACCGGTCCAACAGGTCCATTGAGTGTTCACCACAATGAATCTTTATTTATTCGGATAGATTAAAAGTACAGGTTAAAAGAAACTGAATAATATAACAAAGGGGGAAAGAAAATCCAACAAGGTCAAATTAGACAATAACTCCTCTGATTATACAGTTCAACATAAGTTATCCGAAATGGGTGATGGCTGAAGCCGCAGCTTATATTGCCCACCCATGTTCCATCCAAGAATTCAAAAGAAAAACAAAACAAGAGCGATTACAATTCAGAACAAAGCTAAGACAAAATGTGACAAAAAACTAAGCTACAACACAACGCAGGCTGGATATGACAATCCTTATGTGATTTTACATGTCATCTTGTATATATATTTGGAGTATTTCTTCCTTTAGTTTTTGTTTAAATTGTCCAAGCGAGTACCTTATTTATGCTCAGTAGTTGATGTAAAAACCGTTCTTGCATTGCAAATCTTCCTTATTTATGCTCACTACACTGTAAAATGTAATTGTAAACCTTACTTTTTTTTTTTTTGTTACTTATTTGTACCCGTAGGTAGACTTGGTTTGCAGTCTGGTGACAAGCCACCGGCTGCTGGTCGCTGCGTGCGCGAGCGCCCTAAACCTACATGTTTTTGGTATGCGGGAGGAAACCGGAGAAATCCCGGAGTAAACCCACGCAACACGGGGAGAACATGCAAACTCCACACAGCTCACTGTTGGTCGGGGGCTGGGATCGAACCCACGACCTCATGATCCCCGCGATCCCCCGGCCAAGGGTAAAACTGTGCTGCCACAGTGCTAAACCACTGCGCCACCGTGCAGCCCTTACTTAAAAGCCCTTACTTACTTCTTTACTTAAAAGAAAAAGTGATCTTAACTAATTTGAGCCTTCTCTGTTGAGTCTACTCACTTAAACTTAGTAAAGACAACTTTCTACTGAGGCAAGTAAACAAACTTGTCAGCTGCAAGTTACCTATACTTAGAAAGTATGAGTGAACAAGAAGCGTCTGCAAAACCCGGAGAAACTCGGCAGCGTTCGGTAGCATTCGGCATCTCACGCTCAATAACACATGCGCAGTTGCCCACTAACGACCTGCTTTGTAGTGATGTTCGATACCACTGATTTCCTTTCCGATCCGATTCTGAGTAAAATTCAGGCTGGTATCGGCGATACCGATACCGATATTTTTTGCGACTACACCTAATATGTCTTTTAAATCTAAAAAAATGCATGACGCACTTACCCAGGCGGAAGAAAAAGTAGTCCCACCAACCGCGTGTCACTTAGACAACATCTCAATAGTTTAGTTACTTTTCACCGTATTTCTGTTAAGGATATACTGTATATGTGTATACTCGCTGCTCTTGTTTTTTTCTTGCCTTCTGATTATTGCTCTGAGTGTTGCTATCCCTGTGCTGTTGCAATCCTGGAATTTCCCCATTGTGGGACTAATAAAGGCTTATCTTATCTTCTCTTATCTTATACCTTACCTCAAATGACTTAAGTATCAAAAGTATCGATATTTTGATTTGAGTATTGATTCTAGAGTATAAAGATCAGGTATCGGATGTATCGATATTTCAGGATCGATCCGCACATCACTACGGAGAATGAGACGCGGCCCGCGGGCAAACAAGCAGGAAGAGACATAAGAGACTGCAAAGTGTCACGGTAAGTTTAACTTTATACAGAGCAAACGTATAATCAGTATTTTTGTCATATAATTTATTCGTTAGTCCAAGTTTGGAGGTGAATAAAAGAGGTGAGCTAACGTTAATGTAAAGATTAACGATTTCCCTCTTTGCTCCAGTCTAAAGTTAATGTAAAGATTAACGTTAGCATGTGAAAGCTAAAGTTAACCAGCCCTTACGCGATGCAAAACTGTAAGGAAAGTGTACATTTAGAGATAACTGGAGTTTCAGAAAACACAGCCTGCTCATTAACGGTTAAAAAAGCAACTCTGCTGATCCTTCAGGGCCACTCTTCAACCCGGCAAGCATGTAATTCATTTTTCAGCTCTTAATTAAACAAAATTGAGTTTGTCGTTGTCCATGGCTCATTTTTTAGCATGGCGGAGATGTTTTTAGTTTACTGTTGTCCTTTTTTATACTGGTCACATATATGCAGTTTGGTTTGATTGGTTTTGTTGTTTCTTTTGTAGGTTTTGATTTCTGAAGACAGAAACCTAGCTATGCATTGGAAGTGTAAGTACTGCTTGTTTTCTTCTGAAAAGAGAGTTCAACTATTCAAGCACTACCGCTTTAAAGGAACTCTGATTATATTGGCATGTTAGCTCTATATGCTTTATTTTTATGTTACTAACATAACTACTGCCATTTGTCAGTGAAAATGCCACATTGCGCGGCTTTTGGATGTAATTTCCAATCAAAGGGAAATAAAGAGAGCGGGGTGAGCCTCCATAGCTTTCCTAAAGAGGGAAAGTGGAGGAAAAAGTGGGGCGGCAGCGGCTCAGGAGGTAGAGCAGGTCGTCTAATAACCCCATGGTTGGCGGTTCGCATCACGCTCTCCCCAGATATCCTGCCGTTGTGTCCCTGGGCAAGACACTTCACCCGCATTGCCTCCAGTGCCCATAACACTGGGTATGAATGTGTAAAAATGTTTAAATGCTCGGTGGAGGCCGGATTGCTGCTGACGTGGATTGGCAGCCACATTTCCCTCACTCTGAGTGTCTGTGATCACGCGCTGTACGCTGTGATAATAACACAATATCGCTCAAAGCGCACGAGCGTGCGGTTTGCGCACCAGTGTGACGGATGGAATAAGGGAACCCAGTGTGGAGGCACGGAATAATTGCAGGCAGGACACGCGAACTGAAGTTTAAAAGAGTGTTTATTTCATACTCCAGCGCTGTGGAGCTAGCCCTTTTTTTTATTATTAACTAACCACAGTGCGCAGTGGGCAGCAGTTTACCTTCGGCCGGGGGATCGCGGAGATCGTGGGTTCGATCCCTGCCCCCAGCCAACAGTGATCTGTGTGGAGTTTGCATGTTCTCCCCATGTTTGCGTGGGTTTACTCCGGGATTTCTCCAGTTTCCTCCCACATGTCAAAAACATGCAGGTTAGGGAGTTAAGGGCGCTTGCGCACGCAGCGACTGGCAGCTGGTGGCTTGTCACCAGACTGCAAAACAAATCTACCTATGGTTACAAATAAGTAATAAAAAAAAAAAAAAGGGCTCACTCCACAGCACTGGAGTGAGCTTCGTGCTGGAGGATGAAATAAACACCCTTTTAAACTTCAGTTCACGTGTCCTGCCTGCACTTATTCCGTGCCTCAACACTGGGTTCCCTTATTTCATCCGCAACACTGGTGCGCAAAGCGCACGCTTGTGCGCTTTGAGCGATATTGTGCTATTATCACAGCGTGATTAATACATATGTCAGCTTTATCAGACATGCGTTACAGCGCGCGATCACAGACTCAGAGTGAGGGAAATGTGGCTGCCAATCCACGCCAGCAGCAGCAGCAATCCGGCCACCACCGAGCATTTAAACATTTTTACACATTCATACCCAGTGTTATGGGCACTGGAGGCAATGCGAGTGAAGTGTCTTGCCCAAGGACACAACGGCAGGATATCTGGGGAGAGCGTGATGCGAACCGCCAACCATGGGGTTATTAGACGACCTGCTCTACCTGCTGAGCCGCTGCCGCCCCACTTTTTCCTCCACTTTCCCTCTTTAGGAAAGCTATGGAGGCTCACCCCGCTCTCTTTATTTCCCTTTGATTTGAAATTACATCCAACATCCGCAATGTGGCATTTTCACTGACAAATGGCAGTAGTTAGGAGTTTCGCTTCTTGGCTTGTATAAGACAGAAAAAACAGCTGCAACCATTCTACGTCACTACCCAGAAAGCATTGCGACGTAAACAAAAATCGTAATAAAGTTTTTTAAAAATATATAAAACTGGGAATTATTTTCAAAAAAATTATATTATAGTTATGTTAGTAACATAAAAATAAAGCATATAGAGCTAACATGCCAATATAGTCGGAGTTCCTTTTAAGACATGGAAGCTACGCCAGAACTACTCCAATTCCATGCCTCTACACCGATTGTTTGTGTTCATTCAAGTCAATTAATGCCCTAAAAGTGCATCTAACAAGAAATCACTCCCATAAAGCACATGATGGGCAGATGAGTGGAGCTGATGTAATTTCTGTGATATTCCATTGTCCTCTTTGCAATTTTGAAGAGCCCTGCACAGAATTAACTTTTTTTCCCATTTGCGCCAACATCTCAAAAATAAGGAAACTGTTAAGTGTCCATATGAAAACTGCATTTTTGAGAGCAATGTTTACTCAACATTCAATGCTCACAAATGCAAACAGCATCGACTTCCCAGTCAGAAGCGGTTGAAGCCTGACATTGCCTTGCACAGCACACCTCGCGATTCTGATCCAGACGTGGCACAAGATGTACAAGAAGTTGAGGATTTTTCTAGTGATCCTACAGACCAAGACAAAAATGAGGAAGAAGCTCAAATCAAAAATTTGGATCACTTACAGCATCAACTTGAGCATAATTTAGCCTCACTCTTTCTTAAACTGCAGGCAGTTTTGCATTTATCTGACATGGCAGTACAGGAGCTAATTCAACAACTAAATGAGCTTGTTCTTCTCTCAGAGCCCCTTTTGCATCATGCCATCCAGCAAATTCTCAATGAACATGGTGTCAGTGACGATTCAGTTGTGAGAAAGATTGTGAATGCTGTCAAAGAGAATTACTTGTTCTTGAAAATGACTGAAGCTGGCCAGTCACTCTCCACAGCCAGTAAAAGAGCCTCATATTTTCAGAGGGAATTTCCTATGGTCATGCCAGTTGAGTACAAGCTTGAAAAAGACTTAAAATCACTCTCTTATGTGCCAATTCTGAAAATGTTACAAAAACTATTAAACAGAGCTGATGTTCTAGATAAAATTCTCACACGAGTGCACTGTTGATGGATTCAGCACTTACAGAGATGGCACTCACTATCGCAGGAATGATTTTTTTAAGACTGAGACCTTAAGGATTGTGCTTGGCCTTTACATTGATGAGTTTGAGATAGCCAATCCTCTTGGCACTTCCAAAAAGAAACACAAACTGTGTGGTATTTATTGGGTTCTTGCCAATCTTCCCTCAAAACATCGCTCCTGTCTCCACTCTATTCAGCTAGCAATATTATGCAGAGCAAATACAATCAAACAGCATGGCTATGCAGCTGTCCTTCACCCACTTCTTCAAGACCTGGTCACTCTTGAAAAACACGGTGTCTATGTTGAGCAGTTAGGCGAGTGTGTGAAAGGAACTGTGCTCTGTGTCAGCTAATAACTTAGGTGCTCATTCTTTTGCTGGTTTTCAGGAGAGTTTCACAGTGGAGCACCCATGTCGATTTTGCATGGTAAAGAGGAGTGACATCCAGCAGAGAGAGGTCCGATCAGGAGCATTTGAGTGCAGAACCAGCCAGGATCATGACAGGCAAGTTTCTGAAGTTTTAGAGAATCCAAATCTGGTGAAAGAGTATGGTGTGAGAGGTCCTTGTGTTTTAAGCGACAATTTGGAACATTTCCACGCTGTCACTGGATTTCCACCTGACATAATGCATGACCTCTTGGAAGGTATCATCCCTGTTGAGATGTC
The DNA here is from genome assembly GCA_020510985.1 of Pholidichthys leucotaenia. Classification (NCBI taxonomy): domain Eukaryota; kingdom Metazoa; phylum Chordata; class Actinopteri; order Cichliformes; family Pholidichthyidae; genus Pholidichthys; species Pholidichthys leucotaenia. The sequence continues at coordinate 198,111,188 of CM035840.1, forward strand.
TTTGTGCATTAATGACTTGATCTCCAAGAAGTATATCACCCTTGAGTCCTTGAACAAAGTCATCAAACATTTTCCTTACAAATTCACTGACAGGACTGATAAGCCTCAGATTATACCAGCCACGTTTGCCTCTAGAGGTACGATTGGCGGTAACGGCCACGAAAACTGGGCACTCACAAGACTTCTTCCACTCATGATTGGTTTTGATGTCCCAGAGAATGATCCAACATGGGAAATTTTAATGCTTTTGAAGGACATCTTAGAACTGTCAGCATCATTCAGACTGACAGAAGATTCTCTTGACTTCCTTGATGCCAAGATCTCAGAGCACAGAGGTTTACTTTTAACAGTATTTCCTCACTTCACATTGCGCCCAAAGCACCACTTTAGGGCCTTTTCCACTAGCACGCTTTAGCGCAACACGGGACGGCTCAGCACGCTTTGTACGCTTTTCCACAAGCCCCAACACGGTTTAACAGCCGTGATTCTCAGCCCCGCTGCAGGGCAGGGTACAGCAGTGCTGAGCTGTGCCGTGTTGTGACGTTAACAGACTGGTCGCCGCTGATTGGTCAGGTCGTAACCGGCGCTGATTGGTCAGGTTGTAACCGCCCCTCTCCTCCTCTTCTACCAAATCTTCACGACCTTCTCAATAAAGTTTTGGAAAAAAAAAAAAAAAAAAGAATCTTCACGACCGCCTTTACTCAGCACGCAACCACTGTTGGCGGTTCCTTTCAGTGTATTGCTGTGCTATTTTCATTTATTCTCTATCAAAAATGGCTTCGCGTAATAAGGGTGTTCCATGGAGCAGTAAGGAGCTGCAGTGTCTGTTCACTGCATTGTCAGACGAACGTATTCAGCGCGAGTTAGACGGAGCTGCCCGGAATGAAAAAATATACCGGGAGGTCTCGACATCGGAGTCCTTTAACGGTGAGTTTTAATTTTTTTTTATTGTGCGTTTTTTCGCAAATATATTCGGTAAGACGCTCAGTTTATTTATGCAATAAAAAAGCTGTTCATTTGTGGATGACGATCGCTGCTTAATTGCAGCACACTGCGGACTCAAGCTTTTATTTTAATTATTCATGTGAACAATACGCTGAAATAAGCTTATGTATTCTTGTTAAAAACTATTGTGCTGTATTTTATTGTGTGCATTTTCCTTGTAGAATCATCCCACGCGTCCGCCGCGACAGCCCGTCCAGATTATTCAACCGAGCCTTCCTGACCCACAGCTGGCAGAGACGCTTCATTCAGCCGAGTCGTGACCCAGTTTGGGAAGCTGGTGTAGAGACACTCAGTGGTCGGCGTGTATAAAATGTCGATTAACCTTCATGTTGTGTTGCAAAGTTTTTTTTTCTTTTAATATTTTGTATATAATAAAATGGAATTGTTTTGGAAAGTGTGGTTTGTCTGTTATAACACTGAATTATAAAACAGTATAATTTCATAGAAATTCCATTGCCTAGTCTGATCAAAATGATACTGATCTTCCTGTCAGGGTCAACCATTGTAAAGGTAATGTAATTTTTAACTAGACCAAAAAACAAATGTTTTTGTAAGCTTTCTGTTCTTTTTATTGAAATATCATAAAAAATTAGCCCCACATGATCCAGTTCTAAACTTTGGGTACATTTTTTATGCTAACTTATAAGAAGTTGCACAGTTGGACTTTAAAATGCAGCAGGAGAGACTGATCAAGCTTACAAGTCAATGTAAAAAAGTAAGTATATGTAAATTGAATGTTCTATCGGCATTCCAAATTCAGAGAATTACAATACTTTAGAAGGAGTTTAGCATCATCTAAACAGAAAATAATAATACTGTTGTTCCAAACGTTGACCTGAAGGTGAAAAACATGATTTTTTTTAATTCAGTACATCCAAAATGCCCTAGGATGTAAAAAATAATTTGGTGTAGGCCAGTGTGCCACGTCTCATTATTTAATACGAATAAAAACAAGTTTCAGCTCTTTATTTCTAGGTCATTTGGCAGTTAATTCAAAACAAAAGTGACTTGTGTTGTTGCAGCTTAATTATGAGATGAAATTAATTGTGAGATAAATCCACAGAGCGAGCAAGGCAATAATCCTTGAATCCTTTTTTGTCTAAATAAGGACTCAGTCGGGTGCGTAACGTCACGGGAGTGTGGCCCCGCCTCGCTCAGAATCTGCTGCTGCCCCGCTTCTAAAACCACCTAACAAACCATCACAGCACAAGCACAACACCAATGGAGACAGAAGCATTCCGAGCCGTACTGAAGTGAACCGAGCCGTACCGAGGTGTGCTGGGCTAGTGGAAAACAGGCTTTTGTGGAACATTATCCACAGTTGATGAGGATGTATGGGCCGCTCAGAGATATGTGGACAATGCGCTTTGAGGGAAAGCATAAATTCTTCAAACAAGTCATTCACAACACAAAAAACTTCAAAAATGTCCCACAAAATCTGGCTGTCCGGCATCAGAGAATGATGGCATACCATGTTGACTCCTCCTCATTTTTCAAACCATTCATCTAAATGGATAAGGTGACACTTTCTTTGGTTTCATCTTTACATGAGAATATTCAGAACTTGTTGAAGCGGAGGTATGCATCTCAGAACACTGTCCTTGTAGCACAATACAGTCCGGATATGATTGTGTCTGTTGGTGCTTGTTCATGCCTACCTGAGTTTAGGCAAATTCACAACATCCTTGTCATTAACAGTGATGTTTTGTTTCTGTGCAAACTAGGGATGGGCATAATTTACCGATTAACCGATAATTGATCATTAAGAATTTCACCGAGGAAGTTCATTTTCGTCGACAAACCGTTTTTTTTTTTTTTTTTAAACAATCCGAGGTTATTAAGGCCTAGTGCACGGCCGTCCTCAAACAATGCAATGGCAAAATTTGGGCACCAGGGGGCAACATTACACCATCGCCGTACCCTGGCGTGCCTCCGTTGATACATGCGGGCTTCCGTAGGGCGATCGCCAAATCATGAGGCGGTTACGGCGAAGTGTTGCGTGGGACCATTTCAATTTAAAAAATGACCAGGTGTACTGCAATCACTGCAATGCAGCATACAAATATACCTCATCGACAGGGTCCATGGAACACCCTTATTACGCGAAGAAACCGCCAACAGTGGTTGCGCGCTGAGTAATGGCGGTCGTGAAGATTCTTTTTTTTTTTTTTTCAGAAACTTTATTGAGAAGGTCATGAAGATTCAGTGTACACACGTCGAGGGAAGCTGCAGGAGGCGGCGTAGTGCCTCGACGGGAAGACTATTTCGCACAAAATGGCACAAGAGAACAGCAAAAAGTTCCACGCGGCTAGACTAAGCAATACGAGCGATAGAGCAATGAATGCGGTCTTTGTTTGTTGGGTGGCCGCTTGGCAGGGAGAGAGAGCTGGGTAAAACGTCTCGGCCAATCAGCTTGCGGGGTGAAACGTCTCGGCCAATCAGCTTGCGAGATTCCCGAGCCGAGCAAACACGAGAACAGAGAGAGAGAGATTTGAGAGAGAGAGGTAGATTTGAGTTGTGCGGCTCTCCGTGCCCTCCGTGCTGATACCTGATGTTCTAATTTAGTCTACCTACCTAAAAATGTTAATGATTAACCGATTATTAATCATTAATTCTCCCGGCGATCGGTGAAGAAAATTTCACCGAATGCCCATCCCTAGTGCAAACATATGACATCATGGTATAATGAGCATCTGCGTTCTTATGAGCTATGCAGTCATGTGTCATCAATATCAGTCAACATGCTTTCTGATCTGAATGACCCTTTTCCTTTGGCAGCCTACAGAATCAGGGGCAGAACATTTGTTACCCTTAGACATTATATTTTGTGCTGATTGGATGCTGAAGATTTTGATGTCAAGTGTCATGAAGTAATTTAACTGATTTTCTTTAATTGTATTTTTTAAATCCTCTGTAGAATCACAACCAACAATGGAGATGAGGACTACACCAAGGATAATTGTCCATGACAATGACATCAGGAAAATTACACTCTCTGAGAAACCACAGACACTTGACTCACTTGTTGAACAGCTTGAGGAGAAGCTGGATCTTCAGTACAAATTCTCCCTCCAGTATGAGGATCCTAATTTTAACAATGCCCTCGTCAACCTCACTGACATTACAGACCTGCCTGACAAACCCACCCTAAAGATAATTGCTCTGGTTCCAACCCCCACAACAAGCACAGCCAGCACAGACGACACAGAGATCCTCTCTATTTCTTCCACTGAAGGTCGGTCATCTCGGTCTCCATGGCCAGACACCTTTGAAATTCCTTATTTTCCCGTGGACATCGAGTACAGATTACGCCAAGGGAATCTTCTGTATATGAGAGACAAGACATATCTACAAGTACCCAGGGCCATGAAGCATGAGATACTTGAAAAACTTGCTGAGGCAATTTACAGCTTCAAGGCATATCCCTGCGATAAAGAATTCAATGATGTTGCAACTGCACTGATTCAAAAACATCCATGCCTCATTGAACCAGGCTCTGTCAGTGGATGTAATGGCTGGAAAAATAGCATCATGTTCAAAATGGGTAACTATCGCAACAAAATGCGTCGAGCTGGATGTGCAGATGTGGCCGTAAATCGAGGAAAAAGAAAAGGCCAAGTTCCTCAGAGAAGCATCAAAAGACCCAAACGGTTTGAAATCAATTTTCTACCCAATTTCCCTGATGGTGAAGATGAGATCAGTATGGAGTCCAAACGAAAGGAACTTGTAGAGGAGATGAAGAAACGTCGTCCAACTGCTGCTCTGATAACCAAAATCATGGACTCTACTTTTGCCTTGAGAAGACAAGAGCTGGTGAACTTGGAGCCTCCAGTGAAAGACACAATGGAAAGGTGGCCAGCACTCTTTACAGAGAGTCAGGTAATTTAAAACTCTCCCTATCTTTTATGCATTGGGTTTTTTAGTTCTCATGTAATTCATTATTTGTCATATCTTTGATTAACTTACAGAATTAGCTTCAGCTTCCTGCTAGTGAAATGTAGTCCTAAGATTTTAAAGATCCTCTCCAAATGTGTTTTAAGATGTATATAAAATCTCTACTTTGAATAATAATTTGTCAGTTTTTCCCACAAAACAGAAAAAAAGTCAATTATTTTGATAAACTCCTTAAAATTATAGCTACTCCTTGTCATTGAAATCCCAATATTTTCTGCAGATGAATGTGTAAACTGCCTTTCATTGTCAAACTCTGCACAGTGAAGCCCAAACATTCAACTTCAACAGGATCAGAATCAGATCAATAAGAAAAACATTTTTCAGTGGAGGGTGACTTCATGAATTTAGAAATTGATTATTGTAAATCCGAGTTCTGAAGTGTCTCATCAAAAAGCAACAAAACACTTAATCACATGGGCAAAAACAGTATTGCACTGGCCTCCAAAGATTAGATACAGATCCCTAGTTTTTTGTTATTCTTTAATGTAAGTGCAATATAACTACAACTTGAATAATAACTTGTCATACTTTTCCTTTAGATTCTGGCAGAGTTCTGTCGCTTGTCAAGCAAAAACTTGAATACAGAATTCTTCAAAGAAGTTGACAAATACACTCCTCGCTTCTTTGAAATTTTCAAGACTAAGGGGGGAAGTGTTGGCCAGAAACTTCAGAAATATCTGCAACAAGTCCCACCAGAGGTAAGTTTCTCAGATACAAAGTAATTAATTGTTGTGTGGGAACAAAAAATGCAACCCCATTGTGTATGCAGAGCTATTAATTGATTGTCCTTTACCACAGGAGTGATGTGTGTTTGATGTGATTTTTCAGAGTACAGATGTTACTGCAAAGCGAACAGCAGTCCTCCATTGCCTTCCTGTCATCCTTGGAGATGAGAACACAGATTTCTTCAAGACATGCTTTGTAAGTCATCTTTATTACTGAGTTTTTATTCCACACCACAGGATGTCCACTCTATTTGATTCTGCTCCTTATGTTACTTTGATAGCTTTAGTTTATGTTGCTTTTCTCCACTCAGCCTGAATCACACTTCCTACTTGATGCACTGATGACCTATCCTCATGAATGAATTAAACAATCTGTTAATCATTTATGCATGTGCAGTATTAACTTGAATATCTAATATCTGAATATAGCTTATACTTTTAGTGGCTGTCTTGTGTTTTCTGCCATAGAAATTCAAGGTGACATCTAATATGTAATTGTGGCTGTATTGCTGCTATCGTTGTCAGGACTGCGATGACCCAGGCATGTCTCACATCCCCATTGGAATCCTGACCGTCGTTCCTGAGGACGGACAGATCTCCCTTGACTCACTGCACCTTCAGTCTTCAGGTACCGCAATCATTTTGGAAGGAAGAATTGTGATGGATGACCTTGAAAATCTTCCACATGCCATGGGCTTGCTCTTTGGACTTACTTATGCCCTGAATTTAGAGTACCCACAACAACTGAAATATACCTTTGACTTCATTCAAAGGGTGCTTCTCTCACTTGGACATAAATCCCTAAAACCAAAGATACAGTCACTCAAAAATCTTTTGATGCAATGAGTGGATGTAATCACGATGACATCTTGGGTCACATTGATACCTTTACCCTTATTGGAAAAGTGATTTTTTTTTCTTGTTTGATCCTTTTTTGTGGGAGGCAGCCTCATCGCCCTTTCAATCTACTGAATGGTTTTATGTTCATGTGGAGAAACATGAATACCTACTTTCCTTTTAGCTTTTGTTTTTCCTTTTGTGTTGATGCTGACATGATTGTGGTGATATTGATTACCAGCATCAGATTCTTTAGCCAGTTATCTCTGACTTCATATCTGTTGAAAGTCAATCTCTAGTGCAATTCTAAACTCATCCACTAAGAATTTAAATCAGAAAGCTCTGAGCAGTTTTTAGAGGGAGCTGTCTCAAACATAAGAATTACAGTTGCACATTCAGTTGAAATAGTGATTTGATTTTGCAGTCATGCAATAGGTGGATTGGAAACAGTTATCTGCTGTTCACTTTATTGATGTTAAGATAAATGTTAGGCCCTGCAATTGACTATTGAGTTTATCTATAGTTCACACCATAGTCAACAGAGATATTTAAGCAGGGATTCTCAAGTTTTTGACGACTGAGGGCTGTTTTAGGGACTCAATATTAGATTGAAGGCCGCCCAAGGAAAAAAAATCATGTCACTTTTTTCTGAAGAAGTTAGTTTTTTATATTACATGCTTTCTATGTAATATAAAAATTTTGTTTTACATGATTTTGCAACATTTTGGCATCTTTCCTGCAATTTTTGCCTCATGGCATGATTTGGCCTTTTTTCCCCTTTGTTTGTAATAAAAAAAAGCAACTTTTGCACAGACTTTTTCTCTAAAAAGTGTCCCATGTGACTTGTGACATATAATGGGGTCACAAGCGAAAAAAGGTTGTTTTAACTGTTAATTAAAAAACTGAATTGCAGAACAAATATAATATATGCATTGCATATCACCTTTACTCAGTGGGTCGCCAAAAACGTCTCCGAGGGCCACCATTGGCCCAGGAGACTGCACTTTAAGAACCCCTGTATGTAAGGTATGTGTTCTGAACTAAGTTATATTAATAAACTTTGTTTTCCATTCCAACTGTTGTCTTTCTTTGTTTCAATAGCTTATTACTTTAAGTTCAGCTTACTTGAACATATCAAGGCAATCGGTTTCCTAATATTTTGCTAGTAATGTGAATGCTTAAACTAGTAACGATAACTCATTTTTGCAAGTACTGCTTAATTAAACATCACTCACAAGATTAAGTAGTCAAAATTAACATTTTATAGTCAACCTAACTAATGATTTTGAGTTTGCCTTACTCAAGTTTACTGCTATTGTATGAGTTGTCTGAATTTATATTTTTTTGTTAACCTAACTAATGATTTTGAGTTTGCCTTAATCAAGTTTACTGCTATTGTATGAGTTGTCTGAATTTATATTTTTTTGTTAACCTAACTAATGATTTTGAGTTAACTTCACTCAGGTTTACTGTCATTATCTGAGTTGTCTGAACACAGTTATTTTCAGCTTTAACAACTTAAAATGAATCATCTATTTTACTTGAGAATTTTGAGGCAATCGGTTTCCTTAATTTTTTTAAGTAAAGTGAACTTATTACATTTTACAGTGTAGTTGATGGAAAAAAGATCTTGCATTTGCTTTCCTTATTTATAAAAAGCAGCTCTTTGATCTGTCCCTAACATGTGAATGCATGCATACGAAACTCCCTGCATGTTCTTATAATCATAAAAAATAGCCCAAAATATAACATTATCTTTATATTAAGTTTTTTCAATAAAATTTTAAAAAACAGGACAAAAGACTTACTTTGACTGAATGTTGCAGACAATCCTACAGAGATTTTTAGATGAGATTCCCTGCCTACCTTCTGATCAGTGGCGGCCTAGTTTGTCTGCAACACCCAGACAAAGGCTTTGTGTGTTCCAATGTCTGTCATCAAAGTAGTTGGCTAACTGCCTGCATTCTCCACCACAAAACTGTAAAAATTAATTTTGGACATTTAGCAGAATCTTTTCAGTTAACCAATCAATAATCACAGAAGAAATACTATTTCTCAGTTTATCTTTTTATTGAAACACGCACGGAGACAGAGAACATGGCCGTGGGTCCTTCACCGCCTCCTCTGGTGAAAGACCTAGCACAAAGGAAGCCCCCCCCACACACACACAAATAGGCTTCAAGTTACTGGGCATTTCCCAGTTAAAACTAGTACACTTGATCAAATCGTTCGCATGCGTTACAGCACTAATGCAGAAAGGGCAGACTCAACAAGAAAGCAACATTACCAGCAGGTTAAGAAATGAATGGAAGAAACGGAGCCCAGTTTTACTGGGTGGTTCAAACCTGTTGTTGACTTCAGCACTGAAGCTTTCTGTTTCTGTCATGACTGCCATGAGTGTAATATATATTGTAATTCAGTATCGATAGTTATGGCAATATTTCTCATGTAATATTAGTATACAGTGTTACATTGTGTTCTTTGTTACTGGGTCAGTATTGGTAGCCAATATTATCAACAATGAACTTTGGGTTCTTGTAACTAGTTTGGTAGTTACTCAAATAGCGTGAGGATAGTTTTTCTTTTTCCTGTATACACTTGGCCTAATGAAAGATTTAGGTTTATCAAACCGTCTTTACACAATAATTACACATATGTGTACAAACATCTACCTCCTGTATCAGACCAACATCATGAAGGTTTGCAGATAGTAATTTACAGATATGTTATTTGAAAATTGAAACTTTACAGATAGAATTTTACATTACCTATTTCGCATTTGTCTATTAAGGCCCTTTTCCACTAGCACGCTTTAGCGCGACATGGGACGGCTCAGCACGCTTTGTACGCTTTTCAACTAGCCCCAACACGGTTTAACAGCCGCGATTCTCAGCCCCGCTCCAGGGCAGGGTACAGCAGTGCTGAGCTGGGCCATGTTGTGACGTTAACAGACTGGTCGCCGCTGATTGGTCAGGTCGTAACCGGCGCTGATTGGTCAGTTCGTAACCGGCGCTGATTGGTCAGTTCGTAACGTCACGAAAAGCGACCTCTTCTGCTGAATCTTCACGACCGCCATTACTCAGTGCGCAACCACAGTGGGCGGTTGATTTTCAGTGTATTGCTATGATATTTTCATTTCTTCATTTCTTCTCATTCAAAAATGGCTTTGCGTAATAAGGGCGTTCCATGGACCAATGAGGAGGTGCAGTGTCTGCTCACTGCATTGTCTGACGATCGCATCCAGCGCGAGTTAGACAGAGCCACCCGGAATGAGAAAATATACCGGGAGGTTTCCGACCACATGGCAGCACAGGGGCACACACGGACTGCCAAATAGTGTAGGGAAAAAATAAAAAAAATGAAGTGTGATTACCGTGCGTTAAAGGACCACAACAGCAGAAGCGGTGCGGACCGGAGGAACTGGAAATGGTTCGAGCAGATGGACGCCATATACGGACATCGGCATGCTAGCATTGGCCGAGCCATGGCTCTCGACACAGCCACGACATCGGAGTCCTTTAAAGGTGAGTTGGTTTTTTTTTTTTGCGTTTTTTAGGAAATATATTCGTGAGGACGCTCAGTTTATTTATGCAATAAAAAAGCTGTTCATTTGTGGATGATGATCGCTCTGCTTTATCGCAGCAGACTGCGGTCTCACGCTTTTCTTTTAAGTATTCATGTGAACAATACGCTGAAATAAGCTTATGTAATCTTGTTAAAAACTATTGTCTTTTCTGTATATCTTGCACTTTCGTGCTGTATTTTATTGTGTGCATTTTCCTTGTAGAATCATCCCACTCGTCCGCCGTGCCAGCCCGCACGAACTCTCCAGCGTCTGACGGCGAAGGTGAATCTGTCGCGCTGACACCGGTTTCGGGCAGATCACAAGGTCCATCCTAAGGTCCGTCCCAAGCTCCATCACGAGCTCCATCACCAGATCCATCTGTATCTGGGAGGTCTCGTCCAAGTGTTGGTAAGGCACAGTAAACATGAGATTATCCCCCTTTTTTTTATGATTAAGGTTATTTCAGATAGCCACATATTAATGAATTTTATATGTATGTGTCAAAAACATTCTGTGGTGGTCTGTTGTCGGTGTTAAACAACACAGTCACATTTTTAGGTGTGGTGGTGTGTTGGTTGAAATACTGTTGGAAGTCATAATATACAAAAAAAGATAGTGTAGGAGTCAAGAATTCAGGAGACTGCATGATTTTCCAGTATCTGCTTTAATTCTCATTCATCATTGGTCTCGATCAATACATCACACAAAAGTCAATACTCAGTTACATCCTTTCATCCGTAATAGAAGACCCAGAGTCCTTCTGTTCTCCTCTCTGACCCCCAAAAGGTCAGGGCGGCTAATCTTCTCCTTTCTTCGGAGTCCACAGGGGGTGCAGACACCTCATCCTCTTGAGGTGTGATGTCAATACACATGGCTAGCTCAAAGTCTCTCTCGGCTGAATTCAGCTATAATTATGGGCTCAACATCACTCCCCCCTCCCACGCGAAAGACTGGGCACACACAGTAATACAATGGTCTCGATCAATACATCACACAAAAGTCAATACTCAGTTACATCCTTTCATCTGTAATAGAAGACCCAGAGTCCATCTGTTCTCCTCTCTGACCCCCAAAAGGTCAGGGCGGCTAATCTTCTCCTTTCTTCTGAGTCCACAGGGGGTGCAGACACCTCATCCTCTTGAGGTGTGATGTCAATACACATGGCTAGCTCAAAGTCTCTCTCGGCTGAATTCCAGCCTGCAACATGTGAGTCACATGTGCTCCACAACAGCACATGAACTGACTTATGAATATGCCTCATTAAAAAGCTTCACGTCACTTTTATTAAGCCATTTTTATTAACCCATTCCTATTTCTGAGTCCACAATAAAAAAGAAAAATTTTAAAGATCCATCCATCCATCCATCCATTTTTTTCAACTTAATCCTTTTCGGATTGCATGGGGGGATGCTCCCTATCACAGCACCCTGTGAACAATCAACTCCTTTGAAGTGGAGCAACATGACATTTGAGCTTAAATACAGCAACGAAGCATATAGTCACATCCCACCACATGCATTCACCAGTGTAATTCAATAGTATATGTTTTTTTTTCCACAATATCTTTATTGAACCTTTTTTTTTAACAAACATGATACAAACAATCAAACACTAACACTAAAGTACTACAAAAAAAAAATGCACTAAAAACACCAACAACCACCAACAAAATCAAATCTTCAACAATGCTCCTCTGTTTAGTCTAGACAATCCAATACATAAGTATACATATTATGTTCACCAGTTTGGAATTTACAAGGTCCACACACATCATTCACCTTCTTCTTCAAGAGTTATGTTTAAATTTTTTACATAATCAATAAAAGGTCTCCATATATTCTCAAACACAATTTCCTTTGATTTCAGTATATATGTTATTCTTTCTAATGGAAGGTTTGTTAACATCTGTCTTAACCACTGAGTCACATCTGGTCTATGAGTCTTTTTCCATAATAGTGCAATACATTTTTTGACATTAAGCAAACTGAGGTCTATGAATGTTCTTTCACTTTTATTAAAATTATGCTTTTCTGGGTACAGACCCAACAAAAACAGTTTAGGATTCAATATGATTTGTTTTGAGATTATTTTTTCAATTGTTACCCTCACCTCTTCCCAAAACATTCTTATTAATCTACATTCCCATACACAATGAAATAGGGTTCCTTTACTTTCCATGCATTTTGTGCACGTATCTGGTATATTTTTGTTATATCTATTTAACTCCTCCGGTGTAACATACATCCGCATTAACCATTTGAAATGTATCAATTTAAGACGTACATTTATTGATTTGGTTTGAGCTTCTGTACAAGCCAATTCCCATTGTTCCTCTGAAATTTCAGTTTGCAGATCTTCTTTCCAGTAGTTTAATCTTTTCAGTGAATTTTCACTTGAAGATAGTGTCAATGAGTTATAAAACTCTGAAATAATACCCTTTCTTTTACTATCTTTCATCAACATTTTTTCCAAGGATGAATAAATAGTTCGAGTGAGAGCTTTATTTTTGATTTGATCGAATAAAGTTTCTAAGTTGAAGATATTTAAAAAAATGTGTTCTATTGAGATTAAATTTGATCCTCAGCTCTTCAAAAGACATTATGTTATCTGCACATGGCAAATATAAATCCTGAATCTTTTGTATCCCTTTTAAATTCCATACTTTAAATACAGCGTCCGCTCTCCCTGGTTTAAAATATTGATTACCCCATATTGGACTAAATTGTGACAATAACTGTGGTTCTTTTAAATAGTTTTTAGCTTCACACCATATTTTGATCATATGCTTTACAAATGGATTTTTAACTTGTTTTTGTAATTTTTTTGCCGAATCTGAGTATATGAATATGGGAAGAGGTAAAGGTAAATTGTATGATTCCATTTCAGTCCAGTGAGGGAGATCATTTGATGAAAAATATGTCATAGACCTCAGTTGTGCTGACCAATAATACAACATAAAATTTGGACATTTCAGACCTCCACGATCAAATGGTAAATATAATAAAGACAGACGTAATCTAGCCCTCCTGTTGTTCCATATAAATTCCACTAACTTTTTTTTAATTCTTGAGAATAAATCTAAAGGTGGTGATAAGGGAATGTATTGAAATAAATAAAGTATTTTAGGTAAAATATTACTTTTAAGTATATTGATTCTCCCGATCATCGACATTGGTAGTGACATCCATCTCTGAGTTAACTCATTGATATCTGACATTAAGGCTTCATAGTTGACACTGGCGACTGATTCTAGCTTAGGCACAATTTGGATTCCTAAATATTTAAACTGATTTACAACATTGAATTGATTTACCTCAGGGTCTGGGTAATTTCTCTGGGTCTCATTTAGCATTAATATTGAAGATTTAGTTTTATTTATTTTATATCCTGATATTTCCCCAAAATTCTTTATTAAATTCAACAAGGTTGGAATTGATTTTTTTAGATTCGACATAAACAAAATTATGTCATCGGCGTACAGGGAGATTTTATGTTCTGTTGGTCCAACTTTAATTCCATATATTTGTGAATGTAAACGTATCGCTATCGCTAAAGGTTCAATTGCCATAGTAAACAGTAAAGGTGAAAGTGGACAGCCTTGTCGACATCCTCTATTGATTTTTATTGGTTTTGAAATATTGTTATTTGTTAGGATTTCTGCTGTAGCATTATTGTATATTATCTGAACCCATTTTATGAAATTATTTCCAAGTCCAAACCTTTGTAAGACTTCAAAAAGAAAGGGCCATTCAACTCTATCAAAGGCCTTTTCGGCGTCCAGTGATAGGAGAGCTGTATCCGGTGCTTCTTTATTAAAATAAATAATATTAAATAGTCTTCTTACATTATGGAAGCCTTGTCTTCCCTTTATAAAGCCATTCTGATCTCGATTAATAATATTTGGTAAAATTTCTTGTATTCGTCTTGCTAAAATTTTACAGATTATCTTAAGGTCGGCATTTAATAGGCTTATTGGTCTCATATTTTCACATTTATTAGAGGGCTTACCTGGTTTTGGCAGCAGTATAATTAAGGCATTATTCATGTATGATGGTAAATTATTATTTTGAAATACTTCTAAAACCATTTCCAAAAAAGGTTTTATTAATTTATTCTTAAATTTTTTATAAAGGTCAACTGGAAGACCATCTGGTCCTGCACTTTTTCCTGATTTCATATTATCAATGGCTAGCCCAACTTCTTCTTGACTAATTTTAGACTCCAATATCTCCCTGTTTTCATTTGGAATACACGGTATAGATAGTTCGTTCAAAAACCCATTTAGTTTTGTTAAATCAGATTCATTTTTGGTATCATATAATTTTTCATAGTAATCTCTAAAGGCTCTGTTAATTTCTAAAGGATCTATAACTACCTGTCCGTTACTTATAATACTGGTAATTGGTGTTTTAATTTCTAATTGTTTAATCTGCCATGCCAATAATTTTCCTGATTTTTCACCTTGTTCATAAAAAGATTGTTTCAATCTTAGAAGACTCGAGGCAGCTCTATTCGCTGATTTTTTGTCGTATTCAGCTCTCAAAATCAGTAATTCATTCTCCAACCTTGGATCACTTCCTGCATACACTTTTTCCTGAAGACTTTTTATTTTATGTTCCAATTTGGCTCTCTCCTGTCGAGTCTTCTTAGATTTTGATCCTGTATAACTAATAATATGTCCCCTAATAAAAGCTTTGAAAGCCTCCCACTTTACACATGCTGATGTTTGTGTAGTATTGATGTCAAAGAACTCATCTATCTGTTTTTCTATATGCTTGACAAATTCCTCATCCTGAAGCCATTTATGCTGAAATTGCCATCTACCTGATTCCTTTGTCAATTTTTTATCTACATATATTAGACAGCAGGGTGCATGATCAGAGATCACGATGTTATCATAAAAGCAGTTTTGAATCTTGGACCTTAATTCTGTGGAAATCAAAAAATAATCAATACGTGAGAATGTCTTGTAGGTACTGGAATAACAAGAATAGGCTTTAACTTGTGGTTTCATTTCTCTCCATATATCTAACAATCTCAATTCTTTCATAAAATGATTAATAGTCATCCTACATCCATTGTACGTACAATCCAGTCCTGTTGATCTATCTATACCTGGATTCAATGTACAATTAAAATCCCCTGCTATTATATGTTGCCCTGTAAGTGATGATAAGATAAGAAATAAATTAGCAAAGAACTTTTGATCATCTATATTGGGACCATATAAGTTCACAAGATTTATATTTTCTAATAGCAAAGAACCTTGAATGATTACATATCTTCCAAATTTGTCTCCAATTACATTTTTCACTTGAAAAGGGACTGATTTATGTATGAGAGTCATAACTCCCCTGGCCCGGGATGAAAATGATGAGGTGAAGACACTTCCTTGCCATCTACTCCTAATTCTTTTTATATCCTCCTCTATTAGATGAGTTTCTTGTAAAAACACAATTTTTGAACCCATGTCTTTTATTTTATTCATAACTTGTTTAAGTTTTTTTTTAAATTTTGTAGACCTCTGCAATTCCATGAAGTTAAATTAAGATTAACGCTTTGGTTTATGATCAGTAGAGAGTTTGGGATTACCTTGCAGTGTAAACATGCTCATACAGAGAAGCAAAAACATGAGTGGTTGAACATTCATCCTACAAACTACACACAAACAAATTCCCCCTTCCCACACTTGTGGCAAACCCCCCAAAATCAAAAGAAAAATTCCGTCTCCCGATATAGCCATCGACCGCTCCACATCCACGGGGAACAGCCTAAGCCACTCCTTCTTCATCCTCCCAATCACCCTAACTCTACTGCTTTTAATGACGTAACATTAACTCTCCTCTGTAGTTTTCCAACTTAACTCCAAAATTTTTAGCAACTTTGTACATCATAGTTTTTTTTTTTGTTTTGTTTTGTTTTTTTTTAATATATAATACAATCTATATTTTGTAAACTTGCTATTTACTTCAAGTCAGTCAGATGCCTGTGCAAATGCTTAATTATTCTACCTTATATTTTGTTCATGCTTAGCTCCCACCAGTCTCTTCTTCTTCTTTGATCTTCTTGATGAACTCCTGCGCTTCCTCTGGGGTTCTGCCCTCATACGTGGTCAACAGTCTCGCAGGATAGATTACACCATGACGAATCCCAAGGTTGCGCAGCTCCTTACGTATGGGATCAAACTGCTTCCTCAATTGTTGGATTCCTGTGGCCAAATCTGGGTAGAACCGCACCTGCTGGTCCTGGTGTTTAATCTCTCCTTTAGCTTGTGCAGCGTTGAAGATCTTCATCCTGTCTCTGTTGCTGAGAAACTTCATAATTAAGGTCCTCGGCGGTCCCTTATCTCTCCGTGGGCCAATACGGTGTGCATTTTCCAGAACCACTGCTGATTGCAACTCCGCGCTGCCCAGCACCTCCGGAATCCACTTTTCCAGAAAGGAACATGCGTCCCGACCTTCTGATTCCTCTGGAAGACCCACCAGCCTCAAGTTGTTCCGTCTCGACCGAGATTCCAAATCCAAAATATTATCTTCCAGACATTTATTTTTTTTTTTCCAAAGTGTGCACCTTTAATTGAAGACGGGTGACGTCATCTTCAGCACTAGAGAGACGGAGCTCCATCTGCGCCATTCGTTCTACACAGTCACCCAATTCCTTTCTCATTCCTTCCAACGCTGCCATAATCCCATCAAATCTAGAGGAAAAGTCCGCTCTCATTGAACTCATGGCAGCCATCAGCGCATCTGCGCCGCTCCCTGCAGACATCGCACCGTTGCCAGCCTCCTCCGCCATATATGGAGTTTTATTTGCTGCGTCACAGACCTGAAAGTCTGTTAATTTGGACTGTTTCGGCGCCTCGCTTTTTCCTCTACCTGGTTTTCCAGCCTTAGGCTTTGCCGACATATCCTCGCCCAAACGCTGGGATATGTTTTGTCCCAAATGAGAGAGTTATTTGCCGATTTTTTTTCTCCAGGAGCAGAGCAGAGTGAGACACGTCCGTCTTACGTGGCAGCCATAACCGGAAGTCCATAGTATATGTTTTTGATATTTTTAGATACAGCATGTAACCACCCTGACTTTCTGTCTTTCATCTAGCAAAAATGAAAAGGAGAAATACCCTGTCGGACATAGCATCATTGATGACAGAGGCGCATGAGGAGGACAAGCGTCTGCAGGAGAGATTCAATGAGAGGCAGGAGAGAATGCACCAAGAGCGCCAAGAGCAGATGGAGAGACACCACCAGCAGTTTGCAGAACACATGAGGGTAGCCCATGAGGAGGATGTTGACTTGAGAAGGCAGGAGCTGGCAGAGACGGCTTCATTTAACCGAGCCTTCCTGACCCAGTTTGGGAAGCTAGTAGAGGCACTCAGTGGTCGGCGTGTTTAAAATGTCGATTAACCTGGTTGTTCTGTTGCTGTTTTTTTTTTTTTTGAATATTTTATTTATAATAAAATGGAATTTTTTTGGATCAAAAAAGTGTGGTTTGTCTGTTATGACACTGAATTATAAAACAGTATAATTACATAGAAATTCAATTGCCTAGTCTGATGAAAATGATGCTGATCATCCTGTCAGAGGTCAACCGTTGTAAAGGTAATGTAATTTTTATCTAGACCAAAGAACAAATGTTTTTCTAAGGTTTATGTTGTTTTTATTGAAATATCATCAAAAATTAGCAACACATGATACAGTTCTAAACTTTGGTTACATTTTTTATGTTAACTTATAAGAAGTTGCACAGTTGGACTTTAAATTGCAGCAGGAGAGACTGATCAAGCTTACAAGTCAAAGTATTTAAAAAAGTAAGTATATGTAAATTGAATGTTCTATCGGTATTCCAAATTCAGAGATTTACAATAATTTACAAGGAGTGTAGCATCATCTAAAATGAAAATACAAATACTGTTGTTCCAAACGTTGACCTGAAGGTGAAAAACATGAATTTTTTTTATTCAGTACATCCAAAATGCACTATGATGTAAAAAATAATACAGTTTGGTGTTGGCCAGTGTGCCACTGTCTCATTATTTAATACAAATAAAAACAAGTTTCAGCTCATTATTTAAAGGTCATTTGGCAGTTAATTCAAAACAAAAGTGACTTGTGTTTTTGAAACATTTTTATCAGAGAGTTTCTCCAGTTTTAGAGCATATGATCATCCGTCCCTTAACTGTTAAGCATTAAATAACAGCAGACAGATTGTCAAGGAATACACAATTGTGTTGCTGTTGCCCAAAACCGTTATGACCCACTGCTTGTGGTGCTACCTTTTGCATGTGTGTTATTTTTACGAATATTCACATTTTTTTGTAAGTACAAGTGGGATATTATTAAATTGAAATATAACATATTTCGAATAATGTGTGCTTTTTAGAAATATTTACACTTATTTGGAAAGTAAAATTTTGATAGGATTAAATTGACATATAATACTTTTATCAACATAATGTGTGCTTCTTAAATCTATTTTGACTTATTTTTTGTGTGATAGGCTTAAATTGAAATATAACATTTTTCTAAACATAATTACTATGTCAATTTGCAGTTCCAGCAAAGCAAAGGAGACGGATGAAAAGTGAACAACATTTTAATCATTAAACACAGACGTTACAAATATGTACACACATGAATAATGACAAAATTCTCTTATTAATTATTTGTACACAAGTACTGCATCAAAGCATCTCTTACACCCCCATCACGGTCCTCAGCTACCTCTGCAGCTGACACCACCACTTCATCTGCTGCAGCATCCAATGCAGTGTCAAAGGCCTCTCCATGAGTCTCACACAGATTGTGCAGTGCACAACAAGTCACCACCATGGATTTCACAAGTTCGATGTCGCAGTCATTCCTTTTTAAAAGGCAGCGCCACCTTCCCTTAAGCCTATCAAAAGCATTCTCAACAGCCACCCGTACACGACTGATGGTCTGGTTGAACGTGTGCTGTTCTTCAGTCAGTCGTCCGGTGTCAGGGAATGGTTTCAACAGCCAATTTTGGAGTGGATAAGCTGAGTCCCCTAGGATGTAGTATCCCGTACATAACTCACCGATGTTTCTGATAGGTGGGAAGAGGTTTCCCCGACTAGCTAACTCCCACAGTCTGGACAGTCTCAGCACCCTAGCATCATGCATGCTCCCTGGAAGCCCAGCAAACACATTCCAGAACAAACCCTTTCCATCAACCACACCTTGAAGGATTATGGAGTGCCAGCCTTTACGATTGAAGTAGTCAGTGTGACATTCTTCAGGTGCTATGATGGGTATGTGGGAGCCATCGATGGCACCAACGCATAATGGTAGCCCCCACCGATTCTCGATGTAGGCCGACATTTCCATGAATCTCCCATTAGGAAGATGAAGCAGTTCTGGAACGAGCGATGACTGTGCTGCTGCACAAAAGTCCTGCACACACCTGCACACTGTTGTGATGCTGATCCCAAAAAGATGTCCAATACTGCGGTACTCTGAACCGGTAGCAAGCTTCCACAGTGCGATGGCCACTCTCTTCCTCAGCGGCACACATAAGCGGAACGTCGTATCATGCCGCTCCATGCATGGACGCAATTTCTGACACGGGTAGGTGAAAGTGTCCTCGGACATATGGAAATTCTGCAACCACTGCTGGGTGGAGAAGCTGGGAACAACATCCTCCCACCAATGTGAGCTACGATGTTCTGTCCATACACGCGGTCTGCAGCGAGTATTTTGCACCAACACAGCCAACTGAAAAACACACACACAGCATAGTGTAATAATGATAACCTGTCAACCTCAAAATGCTGTACACCAGAATAATATGACTATAAAATGAGCTTACCGACATCGCCTCCCTCCTATGCCGGTTAATTAACTGAAACACACACACAGCATAATGTCATTCCTGTAATACTGATAACTGTCAGCATCAAAATGCTGTACACAAGAATAATATGACTATAAAATGAGCTTACCGATATCTGCACCCTCCTCTGCAGGTTAAGTAACCTTGCCATTCCAGCTTCATATTCCTCCCAGGCAAACGCGAGTCTCCTGTACTGTTCCAACGTTTTTTGTCTCAATTCACGTCGTCGCTTCTGGTAATAGTGTCTTCTCTGGTTAAACTCTCTGGACTTAATTGTGAGATAAAACCACAGAGCGAGCAAGGCAATAATCCTTGGATTCTCCATTTTGTCTCGTGTAATTAAGGACTCAGTCGCGTGAGTTACGTCACGGGAGTGTGGCCCCGCCTCGCTGGGAGTCTGGCGCCGCCTCGCTTCTAAAACATCCCAACACAAACCATCACAGCACAAGCACAACACCGTGCTAATGGAGACAGAAGCATTCCGAGCCGTACTGAAGTGAATCGAGCCGTACCGAGGTGTGCTGGGCTAGTGGAAAAGAGGCTTTACAGGGAGGGGGTACAAGAAGATCTGGTGATGATTAATGCAGTCATATCTCATAGACATTACTATTTCTGTCTTATATTACATTTTGCCTGACATTACTATAAATATTTGCTATGATGGATAGGAGGGGACAGGGTGGATATTACGTGGGATGAAGATGATGATGATGGTGATGACGATGGGCTGGGCTCTGGGTTAAATTAATAAAGCCTACATCTACTGCTTTAAACTGTTCTGATTCAATTAACACTTCACCTCACTTTGCAGTTGATTAATATGAGCTTGCTGCTTTCATGTTGAGTGCATTATTCTATGCAATAAATTTAATAAATTTGTAATGAACATTGGTGTATTGTATAAATTTGTTATGTGGGCCTAAAATCAATAAGAATTTCAAATTGATTTTAAACAACTGCTATACAGATCCAGGTAGATGGGGGGGGGGAGCGTATAATGTCTGTCTAGTTAAATGAAGAAACTTGAATAATTGATTTGTAATTTTTTATTCTCTTTATTTATTTCAAAGTTTACATATCTAGTATGGTGCATATTTAAGGCACATATATGGCATGCTTGTATGGTACGCATTCTCCCCCACATGCATCCAGTAGGCATGACGGTGCAGACCCTACAGAGCAAATGTCCAAAGGAACAATGCCCCAGCAGGGACCTCGGCTAGGAGGTGGGTGCTGGGGAAGACGGAAGTCAGAGACAATGTCCCAACGGGAGCCTCCGAGGTGGAGAAGGAGACAGAGGCGCCAGCAAGTCTCGGAGGCTATATGTGACTGTGGGTTCATGTGTTTACTGAGCTTCTGTGGGGTGAAGGTGTGAGATACTTGATGTGGGGGTTTAGTATCTCTGGTGTATAAAAGCTGTGAGGAAAGTTGGTTCTGTCTCTTTTCTGCTGAGAACTTTGATGATAGAAGATGTGACTTCCAATAAAGCTTTCCTGAGAAATAAACTCAGTCTCGTTTGTAAGGCATCTTCTACACTGGTGACCTACGACTACCTATGGCCGGTGACGGCGAGCTTTCCGCACCGGACTCTTCAGGAGCCAACCGGGTTAACGCAGCTACCATGCTACAGCTGCCCGACTTCTGGCAACATAACCCGCGCTCCTGGTTTACCACTGTGGAGGCGCAATTCCACCTTCGGGGAATCTCAGCGGATACAACGAGGTTCTACCACGTCGTCGCGAAGCTGGACAGCCTCACAGTGCAACGGGTGGAGAGCCTGACCAACCACCCGCCCCAAGACAACAAGTATGGCACACTGAAAGCTGCCCTCATCCGAGCCTTCACTCCCTCGCGGGAAGAGCGAGCAGAGAAGCTCCTGGTGCTGACAGAGGGAGAAGCAGACAGGCCAGAGGATCTGATGGCAAAGATGATGAGCCTGAGAGGCGAGGATGACGACAGTTTTATCTTCGCCCACCTCTTCCTCAGAACGCTCCCGCCAGCAGTGAGAGTCACCCTGGCCAGCTCGCAGCCGCTCGTCAACCGCAACTACCACGAGCTGGGACAGGTGGCGCAACGCCTCGTCGACTCCCATAGACGGCGCGCGGCCACGACGGCAGCAGCAGAGATGACCGCCCCTTCGCGAGAAGGAGGGAGACCAGAGGCTGCGACACCGGATCCACTGACGGCAGCAGCGGCAGAGACCAGGAGAAGCGGAGCTGACAACGCCCTCTGCTTCTACCATCGACGTTTCGCCGAGAAAGCCCACAGATGCGTCCCACCGTGCCGGTATCAGCGCCAGGGAAACGCCAAGCCCGGGAGCCGGTAGCAGCTGCGACTCTCGGCACGAAGAACAGGCTGCTTTTCGTGACGGACGCGAATTCTGGGAAAGAATTCCTGGTGGACACGGGCTCCCAGCTGAGTTTTGTCAAGCCTACCTACGCGGACACCCTGGCGCCGGCCAGCAGCCCCCTGGTGTTAGCGGCGAACAGCTCCACGATCAAAACCTATGGGGAGAAGACGCTCCGCCTGTCCCTCCACGGGCGCACCTTCGAGTGGACCTTCGTTGTTGCTGCAGTTAACAACAACATGTTAGGTGCTGACTTTTTGTGCTCAAACAGTTTGTTAGTTGACCTTACTAATAGACGTATTGTAAATGCACTGTCTTTCTACTCTATCTCCTGCACAGCTCGGGTGGCCCTGCCTTCTGCACATTCCAATGTCACAGCTGCGGGTGGTAAGTTTCATGCATTACTCAACCAGTTTCCAGCACTCACGGTCCCTACATTTTCAGCGTCAGTTGCCAAACACGGGGTCGAGCATTTCATAAGTACCTCGGGCCCCCCTGTTTTTGCAAAAGCTCGGCGGTTGGACCCAGTTAAACTGGCCATCGCGCGCGAGGAATTCGCCAACTTGGAAAAACTGGGCATAGTCCGGCGTTCGAACAGCGCCTGGTCGTCACCCCTGCACATGGTACCCAAGGCTGACGGCTCGTGGCGCCCTTGCGGCGATTTCCGCAGATTAAATAATGCTTCAGCCCACGACCGCTATCCGATTCCGCACATCCAGGATTTTTCGGCGCATTTAGCGGGGGCGCGCATCTTTTCCAAAATAGATTTGGTGCGTGGTTATCACCAAGTTCCAGTCCGTGCGCAGGAAATACCCAAAACGGCAGTTATAACCCCTTTCGGGCTTTTCGAGTTTTTGCGCATGCCTTTCGGCCTCAAGGGCGCCGCGCAGACGTTCCAACGCATGATGGATGCAGTGCTGCACGACCTCCCTTTCGTGTTCGCTTATTTGGATGATATTTTGGTAGCCAGCGCGTCCGAGGCCGAGCACGAAAGCCATCTCACAGCCGTTTTTCAGAGGCTCACAGAACACGGGCTGATCATTAACCCAGCGAAGTGCCAATTCGGGGTAGCGAAAATCGATTTTTTGGGACACCGCGTGTCGCCAGAAGGCGCGGTCCCGCTGCCAGATAAAGTGCGCGCAATAACGGATTTCCCCCAACCGCAGACGGTTAAGGCGCTGCAGGAATTTTTGGGGATGGTCAATTTTTATAACCGTTTCCTCCCAAACGCGGCACGGCTCATGCATCCATTGTACGCGGCATTAAAGAAACAAAAACCTGCATCTAAGGTCGAGTGGTCCCCGGATCGGGAGCGCGCTTTTTCACAGGTCAAATCAGCCCTCGCGAGCGCTGCGTTATTGGCACACCCGGTGCCAGCAGCTCGCATGGCACTAACCACAGACGCCTCCGACGTGGCAGTGGGAGCGGTTGTCGAGCAACTGGTGGCAGGATGCTGGCAACCACTCGCGTTTTTCAGCAAAATGTTGCGCGATAGCGAGCGTAAATACAGCGCGTTTGACAGGGAGCTTTTGGCCCTGCATTTGGCCATCCGCCACTTCCAGTTCTGGTTGGAAGGGCGCCGTTTTACCGCGTTCGTGGACCATAAACCCTTAACTTTTGCAATGGCTAAGGTTTCAGAGCCTTGGTCGGGCCGACAACAGAGGCAGCTGGCTGCAATTTCGGAGTTTACCACTGACATTCAACACGTAGCGGGTAAGCACAATGTAGTGGCTGATTGCCTCTCGCGTGCAGTTGCAGCGACAGGCCCCCAGGGGGCAGATTCGGCGGCTGCAGACCTAGGTCAGGCTTGCGGCGCGGAAGCGCTCACAGCCCCGGTCTGCGTCGGGTTAGATTATGCAGCCATGGCCGCTGAACAGGTTGGCCAACAGGGCTAAGGCTGGAGCACAGGGTGCTTCAAAGAGGCATGCCCTCCCTAATCTGCGATACCTCCACGGGGCGTCCCCGTCCCGTGGTCCCGGCTGCGTGGCGTCGCCGTGTTTTTGACTTAATACATTCACTGGCACACCCGGGCGTCCGCGCGTCTATCAAAATGGTAGGAGAGAAGTTTGTTTGGCCGGGGCTGCGTAAACAAGTCAAAGAGTGGGCTGCAGCCTGCGCTGCGTGTCAAAGAGCAAAGGTACACAAACACACACGAGCCCCTCTAGAACCTTTTCACATCCCAGCCAAACGCTTTGATCATGTGCATATCGACTTAGTAGGACCTCTTCCGCTGTCCCAGGGGTTCACACACCTTTTAACCATGGTAGACCGCACCACGCGCTGGCCAGAGGCGGTCCCTCTGGCGGCAACCACAGCGGCAGATGTTGCACGTGCCTTTTTAACAACTTGGGTCGCGCGTTTTGGTATCCCATCAGACATAACGTCTGACAGAGGACCCCAGTTTGTTTCCGAGCTCTGGTCGTCCATGGCACTCAGCCTGGGGGTGAAAATTCATCGCACGACCGCGTATAACCCCCAGGCCAACGGTTTGTGCGAGCGCTTCCACCGGTCATTGAAAGCAGCCCTCAGAGCGGCTCTCACGGACATAAATTGGGTTGATAAGCTCCCATGGGTTTTATTAGGGTTGCGTTCAGCACCTAAAGAGGATTTGCAAGCCTCTCCGGCCGAACTTGTTTTCGCCCAACCCCTCTGGTTACCGGGAGATTTCCTCCCTGAGAACCCTGCTCCGGAGCACCTCCCCGCTCAGCTGCTGCAGAGCGACGCGGGGTCACACACCCTCCCCGGTCCCGTTCATCACAGTTTTCCACGTGTTTTTGTGCCCAAAACCTTGAAGAATGCAGAATTTGTCTTTGTTAGACACGACGCACAGAGGTTAGGTTTAAGGCCACCTTACGATGGACCGTTCAGAGTGTTAGAAACCGGGGAAAAGCATTTTTTGCTCGATTTGGGAGACAGGAGGGACTTAGTCTGCATTAACAGACTCAAACCCGCTTTTGTGTTAGCTGACGACCCAGTACAGTTGGCCAGAGCCCCCCGCCGCGGCCGGCCACCCGGGAGACGCTCTGCTAAGCTTTCACGACGATGTGTTAATGATTCTACTTCACAGATGCAGCAGACAGCCACAGGCAGAGCGAGACCTGCTCACAGCAGATATGGCAAAGAATTGAAGCCCAAGCAGTGGGACATGTGATCTGTTGTGCCAAGTTTTTTTCTCTCTTGTTCTGTGTGGGGGTGTCATGATTCTATGCATTTGAAGTGTAACTTGTCCTTATTTGAACGTTTGGGGGGGGTTATATGGTGCATATTTAAGGCACATACTGTATATGGCATGCTTGTATGGTACGCATTCTCCCCCACATGCATCCAGTAGGCATGACGGTGCAGACCCTACAGAGCAAACGTCCAAAGGAACAATGCCCCAGCAGGGACCTCGGCTAGGAGGTGGGTGCTGGGGAAGACGGAAGTCAGAGACAATGTCCCAACGGGAGCCCCCGAGGTGGAGAAGGAGATAGAGGCGCCAGCAAGTCTCGGAGGCTATATGTGACTGTGGGTTCATGTGTTTACTGAGCTTCTGTGGGGTGAAGGTGTGAGATACTTGATGTGGGGGTTTAGTATCTCTGGTGTATAAAAGCTGTGAGGAAAGTTGGTTCTGTCTCTTTTCTGCTGAGAACTTTGATGATAGAAGATGTGACTTCCAATAAAGCTTTCCTGAGAAATAAACTCAGTCTCGTTTGTAAGGCATCTTCTACACTAGGCCAATTTGTATAGCACAGGCTGAAATATTTCTTTGATAAACATTTTTGACAATTGGGGGGGGGGCAATAAGCTGGTTGCCTGGGGTGGCAAATATAACAAATACAGCCCAGGACAAAGTATGAATTAATCAATTTCGGCCATATATTTATGCATAAATGGCCACAATGAAAGAGGTAGCCTTAATTATTAATCAGGGGGTATGGTAACTTCTTTTTCAGCTCATTTGACAGTTCTTGATTGAGACACTGTAAAATGCCATAATTTAATAATTATGAAGCTCTTAAACACCTAATATTTATGCAGATTATGCTGAAAGTAAACCACTATGCGCTGTGTTGTACTGTGTTGTAAACATGTTCACTGAAGCCTGTCAAACGTTTAACAAAGGAGAATGACCCAAGCAGGTGTCTGCACTGGACCACAGGGATGTGCTACACATATCCTGTACCAAGATGGCGGACGCGCGTCACGCCACCGCAAGCACGGACTGGCCAGCGCTGCCAATCTAGCCTTTTATATCTATGACTTCAACATTTTCCATCTGGCAACAATGACGTGACGTCATTTTCAAGCGTCCTCACATTGTCCCAAAATGGAGGCGAAGCTTGTGGAAGGTAACGTGGGGATTTGAGATTTGGTAAGTAAAACAGTTGAAAAGACTTTTGTGTGTCACCAGCAGATGTGAAGAATGTTTGTGAGACGACACTAATGTGAACCGGAGAAGGTTCTGGTTCTGCTTTAAAAGGATTTAAACAGCAGATAACTGCGCTAGCTTAGCATAACTGCTCTGGAAGAACTTTTTTTCCCCGGTCGTCCAGATTTAATCATCCAATAATTTATTTTGTGAACAGAAGAACAGGTGTGATGCACGTCTTAATGTGGGTGAAGTCAAAACAGTTATCTATCCATCCATCTTCTTCCGCTTAATCCTTTTCGGGTCGCGGGGGGGTGGGGGGGATGGAGCCTATCCCAGCACCTTTTGGGCAAGAGGCAGGAAACACCCTGGACAGATCGCCAAAACAGCCATTTCAAATTTAAAAAAATAAGTCCCCCAGTGTGGATGGCTTAAGTGTCGAATGTTATAAGGCATTTCCTGATGTTCTGACTCCTTGTTTACATATATATGCAATGTATCGTAAAACGGGGCTATAAGGGACGGCGGGGTAACAAGGGACACTTTTCTGGGAAATGTTTTAAATGTAATTATGCTTTTTTTATTTTGCATTTTTCCTGTGGGAATCCAGCCCACAGTCCAGCCGTGGATTCCCACAGGAAAAATGCAAAATAAAAAAAGCATAATTGCATTTAAAACATTTCCCAGAAAAGTGTCCCTTATTACCCCGCCGTCCCTTATAGCCGTGTTTTACGGTATTGAGCAACAACGTTTACCTGCCACCCTTTCAGAGGGCCTTATTACACTAATCCCTAAACCTATAAGAGGTAAACTGCAAATTGATAATTGGCGTCCCATCTGTCTGCTTAATACAGATTATAAAATACTGACCCAGATATTTGCTAATAGAATGAGAACAGTTTTACCATTTATAATCGATGAAACCCAGGCAGGCTTCATGAAGGGTCGACATATTTCTGACAATATTAGATTAGTACTAGATCTTATTGATTACTCTCATTGTATCACAAGTGACAGTAATGTTTTATTTTTAGATTTCTATAAAGCTTTTGACACTATTAAAATCACCCTTTATTGTCATTCAACTGTACAACCAATCATGTACAGTAGAACGAGATTGTGTTTTACCTATCTACAGTGTCAATCACACACACCCAGTGTAGAATCAGAGGGCCGCTGCCATGCAAGGCGCCGCCATAGATTTCCCTCCTCCATTCCATTACTGCTGAGCACCAAGCTGGACGGCAGGAAGTTCCACTTTTGTATGGTCTTTGGCATGACCCGGCCAGGATTTGAACCCCTACCTCCCGGGTGTGAGGCGGATGCTCTACCAACTGAGCCACCACTCTGGTAATTTTGAGCATCAATGATGCTATTGAGCATCATTTTATTTTTTCTGCTCTTGATAAATTTGGTTTTGGACCTTTGTTCTGTAATGCCATCAAAGCACTTTATAAAAACGCTAACCGTTCCATCAAACTGAAGTGGGGAACCTCACCAAGATCTGAGGTGAACAGGGGGGTGAGACCAGGTTGTCCAGTCTCCCCTTCCCTCTTCCTGTTATGTGCACAGCTGCTTGCTGACTTTATTAAATCTAGCCCTTTAAAAGGGATCTCTTTTGCAAATTATAATTTTTTGATTAGCCAGGTTGTGGATGACACTACTTTGTTTTTAAAAGATGCTTCAGAGATCCCACTGGCTCTAAATATTATTTCTCTGTTTCCTAAAGCTTCAGGACTCACTTTAAATGTCCACAAATATGAGTTGCTGTCTCTTAAAGCCTCCAATTCTGTTTCAGTCAGTAATATTCCAGTGAAAGATTCTGTCACCTATTTGGTATTTAATGTTTTTAAAAATGAAGATGTAAGCTGTGAGGCAAATTTTCAGCCACTTATTGAAAAAAAACAAAAAAAGATTGAACCAGTGGCTTCAGAGAGATTTATCTTTAAAAGGTCAAGCTTTACTGTGTAAAACAGAAGAACTTTCTAGACTGATTTATACAGCTTTCTCCATTCACGTAAATAAAAACATCAATAAATTAATAGATACAATGCTATTTAATTTTTTGTGGAAAAATAAAACTCATTATATTAAAAAATATGTGCTAATAAACATCTACATTAATGGTGGATTAAATTTTCTAGATTTTGAGACTCTTAGTAATACCTTTAAAATTAACTGGATGAAACGGTTTCTGCAGAAGCCTGCGTCAATCTGGAATCGTATCCCTGATTATATTTTTCCACAAGTGGGTGGTCTAAAGTTCTTGTTATTGGGTCCATACAAACCAGAAAAACTTCCCTTCAAACTCTCCCAGTTCCATAAACAGTTATTATCTTGGTCTCTTATTTACAAACATAATTTTTCTCCCCATAACTATTTTATTTGGAATAACCACAATATAACTTATAAAAATAAATCCTTATTTTATAAAACTTGGTTTGATAATAAGATCTTGACAGTTAGACAGTTGTTTAATTTAGATGGTATGTTGTCATATGAAGAATTTGTGTCTACCTTCAAGCTTCCATGCTCACTTAAAGAATTTTATCTTGTCAAGAATGTGATTCCTGATGGGCTAATCGGGGTTTTTCCAACTAGATCACATTTATCAGACAGAGAACCCTGTCTGGACCCTTCTCATACTGTGGTGGGAAAAGTTTGTTTTCCTCCCAATTTACAGACAAATAACCGAAATATTAAAGCCTTATTTCAAAGGGAGATCACATCTAATCCCACTGCAATTTATTTTTTGGAATAGTCACCTTAGTGGTTTAAGGTGGACACAAATCTGGGGTTTATTTAATAGGTTTATTTTAAGAAATAAAGTTAAAGAAATATCATTTAAAATAATTCATAGATATTATCTGACCCAAGTGTTTTTAACACGATTTAACTCTGATGTTGATATTATGTGTTCATTTTGTGGTTTATATCCAGAAGATTTATGCCACTTGTTTGGGAAATATGTTTCTGTGAAAGCTTTCTGGTTAGATCTGAGCCAATGTATAGAGAACAAAATTAGATTATAACTTATATTTTGAAAATGTCGTATTTGGTTATACAGACAATATTGGTACACAAAGATTTTTTTTATATTTTGAATTGACTTCTTTTTTACAGTAAATTTTTTATTCATAAATGTAAATTTGGCAATAAAAAACCTTTATGTAAAATGTTTATATTAGACTTCAATACTTATGTTAAAACTATTGCTGGTTCGAGTAACCAGAAAGCTATAAAACCGTATCAAATCTTGCAAGAACTTGACATGTTTGTTTAGATCGCTACCTACCTATTTGTTTCTTAATAAATTGGGGAAGAAGATTCCCACTGCAAGATATTTGAATATGTTCGAACTATTTTTGCATCTCATTTTATTTATTTTTCTTCTTGTATGCTGCTAATGTTTTTTGCTTTGTCTGAGTCCCAGGCTTGTCATGTGAATTTCTGAGATTAAAATGTAAGTTTTCTTGATTAATAATAATAATAATAATGATAATAATAATAACACAAAAAGATTTAATCATCCAGCAACAGACTACAGACCGCGGGAGGACTTATACAAAGAGCATCTCTAAGAATGTGGACATAAAAGGATTGCTTTTTTAACACAGGAAAATTTACAAAACAAGACTGGGAAAGATACAAAAAAGTGAAACAGAAATATTGTAGGAGCCATGGTGGATTGAACAAAAAGAAAAATAAAGTTAATAATAAATCTGACTGAACATAAAGAGCACAAAAAGCTACAAGGCAAGAGACAGTTTAAAAAATCAAGGACTTTGAAATACAAAGAAAAAGTTTTCTGGCGTTTTTGTTAAAATTTTTGATTTTTTTGTAGTGAAATGAAATATTTAACAAAATCATGCATAAATAAATTCAAGGAGGGGCTAGTGTTCTTCCTTGTACAGCAGTGAATATGATATTTACCCAAAATGACAAGATTTACAGCATCCTCGACATTAGCATCCAATGAATCCGTGTAATCGACAATATCATTGTCAGTAAAAGAAGGGATGTTAACAATTTTTAATGACAACCAAATGTGGCTGCTGAACAAAATAGTACAGTGGGGCAAAAAAATATTTAGTCAGCCACCAATTGTGCAAGTTCTCCCACTTAAAAGATGAGAGAGGTCTCCAATTTTCATCATAGTTATACCTCAACTATGAGAGACAAAATGAGGGGAAAAAAATCCAGAAAATCACATTGAAGAATTTTTAATGAATTAATTGGTAAATTCCTCGGTAAAATAAGTATTTGGTCAATAACAAAAGTTCATCTCAATACTTTGTTATATACCCTTTGTTGGCAATGACAGAGGTCAAACGTTTTCTGTAAGTCTTCACAAGGTTTTCACACACTGTTGCTGGTATTTTGGCCCATTCCTCCATGCAGATCTCCTCTAGAGCAGTGATGTTTTGGGGCTGTCGCTGGGCAATACAGACTTTTAACTCCCTCCAAAGATTTTCTATGGGATTGAGATCTGGAGACTGGCTAGGCCACTCCAGGACCTTGAAATGCTTCTTACGAAGCCTCTCCTTCATTGCCCGGGTGGTGTGTTTGGGATCATTGTCATGCTGAAAGACCCAGCCACATTTCATCTTCAATGCCCTTGCTGATGGAAGGAGGTTTTCACTCAAAATCTCATGATACATGGCCCCATTCATTCTTTCCTTTACACGGATCAGTCATCCTGGTCCCTTTGCAGAAAAACAGCCCCAAAGCATGATGTTTCCACCCCCATGCTTCACAGTAGGTATGGTGTTCTTTCTCCTCCAAACACGACAAGTTGAGTTTTTACAATAAAGTTCTATTTTGGTTTCATCTGACCATATGACATTCTCCCAATCCTCTTCTGGATCATCCAAATGCTCTCTAGCAAACTTCAGACGGGCCTGGACATGTACTGGCTTAAGCAGGGGGACACGTCTGGCACTGCAGGATTTGAGTCCCTGGCGGCATAGTGTGTTACTGATGTAGCCTTTGTTACTTTGGTCCCAGCTCTCTGCAGGTCACTCACTAGGTCCCCCCGTGTGGTTCTGGGATTTTTGCTCACCGCTCTCGTGATCATTTTGACCCCACAGGGTGAGATCTTGCGTGGGGCCCCAGATCGAGGGAGATTATCAGTGGTCTTGTATGTCTTCCATTTTCTAATAATTGCTCCCACAGTTGATTTCTTCACACCAAGCTGCTTACCTATTGCAGATTCAGTCTTCCCAGCCTGGTGCAGGTCTACAATTTTGTTTCTGGTGTCCTTTGACAGCTCTTTGGTCTTGGCCATAGTGGAGTTTGGAGTTTGACTGTTTGAGGTTGTGGACAGGTGTCTTTTATACTGATAACGAGTTCAAACAGGTGCCATTAATACAGGTAACGAGTGGAGGACAGAGGAGCCTCTTAAAGAAGAAGTTACAGGTCTGTGAGAGCCAGAAATCTTGCTTGTTTGTAGGTGACCAGATACTTATTTTACCGAGGAATTTACCAATTAATTCATTAAAAATCCTTCAGTGTGATTTTCTGGATTTTTTTTTTTTCTCATTTTGTCTCTCATAGTTGAGGTATACCTATGATGAAAATTGGAGACCTCTCTCATCTTTTAAGTGGGAGAACTTGCACAATTGGT
This sequence comes from Pholidichthys leucotaenia, assembly GCA_020510985.1. Taxonomy (NCBI): domain Eukaryota; kingdom Metazoa; phylum Chordata; class Actinopteri; order Cichliformes; family Pholidichthyidae; genus Pholidichthys; species Pholidichthys leucotaenia. The sequence continues at coordinate 198,143,447 of CM035840.1, forward strand.
GGCTGACTAAATACTTTTTTGCCCCACTGTATTGCTGAGCAAACAGCTAAAAAAATAAATGTTCAGTGGTTTTGTAATGTCCTTGCTTAACCTCTTTTAAGAAGATACAACTTGACTTGCACTTCTCAGAACATACAGGAAACAGTATCACTGCCACCACATGGGGGCGCCAACTCGCTGAACTACCTTCTACACCCCCCCCCAAGCTGCTTTCCTACCTGTGCAGCACTTAGCATAACAACACAATAACCCTGTGTAATTACCTCAAAGTCTACCATGACACTGAAAAACAATGAATACGTTTTATCACTTAACATGTCTCAAAAATAGCAATAACCCATAATCACCCAGTTAAAATTCTTTTTTCATTCAACACTCCTAGTCCTTCAAATATGTGACCATTGCACTGGTGCTACCACAGGTTGTGACAGCCTTGCTGTGTCTGGAGGTGGAATAGATGGATAGATAGATGTACTTTATTGATCCCAAACTGGGAAATTACAGTGTAACAGCAGCATGACAGTTGACAGCCAAACAACAGAAACACACACGACAGACAAAGGGATTACCCATGGAAAGTAAAAAAGAAACTAACACGACTATGGAACCTATATACATCATAGCTTAAATATATGATGATGACCCGTATAAACACATGAATCATCCCATTGCACAAAGGAGGACTATCAGGAGCAGAGTGAAATGTGAGGTACCAGTTAGTCTGTAAGGTGCAGTGTGGCAGCATAGCTATGACCAGAATACACCATCATAGTGAGTTATTGTACAGTGAAATTGCATGTGGCAGGAAAGATTTCCTGTACCTGGCCGTTCGACAACGAAGCTGTAGTAGTCTACTGGAGAAAGTGCTTCGCTGCCTATCTAGTGTGTGGTGGAGGGGGTGATCAGGATTGTTCATGATGGATCGCAGTTTATTTACTGTTCTCCTCTCCACCACTGTCTCAAAGGTCTCCGGTCTGAGACCAATTACAGAGCCAGCCCTCTTGATAATCTTGTCAAGTCTGTTGGTATCTCTGGCCCTGATACTGCTACCCCAACAGACCGCAGCAAAGAAGATGGCGCTGGCGACAACAGGCTGGTAGAAAAGCTCCAGCATCCTGCTGCACACGTTGAAGGATCTCAGTTTTCTCAGGAAATAGAGTCTGCTCATCCCCTTCTTGTGCGCAGCATCGGTGTTGGATCTCCAGTCCAACCCGCTGCTGATCCTGACACCCAGATATTTGTCAGAATATCAGACACTGATGGATTTGCTTTGCCAGGAGCAGGTTTTGTGACATTTGGAGTATTTCCCCCTGGAATAGCTACAGCTGTTCCCTACCAGAGTGGAAGTCTCTGACGCTGCAGTGACTGCTGTGGGTGAAACAGACAGTCCCAGTGGTTCTGTAACCTTTGTTTCACTACAGTCCTCTTCCTCAGGTCTTGCCAGTATCTAGTCCACTTATCTGCATACAATGTTGCCACCTCCTAACGCAGTGCTTCTCAATTATTTTTTGCAAAGCCCCCCCTAGGAAAGAGAAAATATTTTGCGCCCCCCTCCCACTCGCCGCGGTGACTATAAATAAGATCATTATCTATAAAAATTGTATAAGTATACCTAAAATTGTATCCTTTTTAACATTAACAAAAGAAAAAAGCAATATAAATCAACTTTCAACAAATATTAACTTTATTATGCCACACAGAAACCCTGTTATAGTCTAAAACAGAAAAAAAAAAACTTAAAGTGCATCAGAGTGCCTGAAATAAAAAATATGTCAATCCTTATTTAAACTAGAAACATTTTTGACCAACTGAACCATTTGATGCTGAGAAAAATAATTCAATCAATAAATAATATTAAATGTAAATTGATCTGGAACATTAACACAGGAGCACCAATATATTTAACAATTGTGTGGGGTTTTTTGCACTACGCAATTTGGTACGCCACTTTAAATGATGCTCAAAGTGCTCGCTGGTTTACTGATGTAGCGTTCACAAAGCGGGATGATTGTTGGCCGTACTCCGCACGTTTTCGCTGAAAAAAATCAAGCGGCTTATCAATGTGTTGAGGATGTAATGTCTGTAGGTGACGTCTTAATTTATTTGGCTTCATGCTGTCCGCTGCAAACATTTTCAGACACAGTGAACACACCGGTCTTTCCTCGTCTCCCACCGTAGTCGGAGTGAAGCCAAGCGCTAGCTAGATAAGCTTCGTCATATTTCCTCGTCTTAGCTTTTGGGAGACTTTCATTTGTCTCTTTACCTGTGTCGCTCTCCGTCTTTCTTTTCGTTAATGTTAAATATTTCTCCATGGTGTCTCTCGAGGGGTTTGTTGACAGCAATTTAAAAAGTTTTAAACTCCCACGCAGACTTTGACAATGAGAGCGCCACTGCACCACCTGCTGCCGTGGATGTGCAATTACACTTTACACGGCAAAAGCAAAGCCTGTTCCCCGGGGTCATACGCGCCCCCCCTGGCATCGCATCGCGCGCCCCACTATTTGAGAAGGACTGTCCTAACGTAACCTTGTAAGAGACCGGTCCTGTGATCCTAGTTATGAACCCAGGAATCCACTTTGGCCCATGACTGAAGTTTCTTGTGATCAGAGCGTCTCTCTACTGGAAACCTCTTCCTTTTAAGCAGCTTGTCATGATGTTTCTTTTGGCTGTTTTGTTTTCACTCCACCCTTGCTCTGCGATCTGGATGAATCAGATCCAATGTTGACCTTAACTTCTTTCCTTGCAACATTTCTGCAGGTGACAGCCCCGTGGTGGACTGTGGTGTAATGTGGTAATTAAATGGCACCCTTGACACTTCAGTGGCGATGCTGCCCTCTCCTGTCTTTTTCATCATTGACTTGAATGTCTGGACAGTAGGGTTGCAACTAAAGATTATTTTAGTGGTCGACTAATCTAATGCAGGGTTTCCTCTGGTTACATTTCTGGGTGGCAGCCCGCCCCACCAGAAAATTTACCGCCACGCCAAGAAGGAGATATGAATTTAAGAAAAATATATGAAGCAATGACTTTCCTCAAGCACGCGCACGAACAATGCGCATGGCCGTCATCCGTGCAGAGTTTAGAAGCGCCCCGCCCACACAAGCTTTCAAGTCAGTCAGCAGGCAGTGTGTCTTGCTAGCGGCAGCGGCATCTTCGTAGAAAAGGAGTGAAAACCGGTAAGTCAGACAGCAGAAATGGACTCTATTTGAAGAGAAACTTTGTGAAGAAGTCCGCCGTTTCTTCGTTGGTGAAAATCCTGGTGCTACCTATCGGGCAGGAGTGAAACTACAAATGATCGTTGTGTGCATGCGTCAACCACTTGGCCTGGGTAGGTGAAAAAAGTGAGCACGTACAGTGCCGCGTGTGTGCCGGGCTCGTCCAAAGTTTACGCGGACCAAGGCGGACTAGAGGGGAAATGCAGCATGAATAAGCCTTGACTGTCCAACAGAAGCATGAGTTTATCAAAGTACTTTAAACGCGGAAAAAAAAATCAGAAGAGGTACAGACGTGGACAAAATTGTTGGTACCCCTCTGTTAATGAAAGAAAAACCCACAATGGTCACAGAAATAACTTGAATCTGACAAAAGTGGTAATAAATAAAAATTCTATGAAAATTCCATCCATCCATCCATCCATCTTCTACCGCTTTTCCGGAGGTCTGGGTCGCAGAGGCAGCAGTTCAAGCAGAGAAGCCCAGACTTCCCTCTCCCCAGCCACCTGCTCCAGCTCTTCAGAGGGGGATACCAAGGCGTTCCCAGACCAGCTGGGAGACATAGTCTCTACACCGAGTCCTGGGTCTGCCCCGGGGTCTCCTCCCAGTGGGACGTGCCTGAAACGCCTCAAGTGGGAGGCGTCCAGGAGGCATCCTAATCAGATGCCCATACCACCTCAACTGACTATGAAAATTAACCAATGAAAATCAGACAATGCTTTTGAATTGTGGTTCAACTGAATTACTTTAAAAAACAAACTCATGAAACAGGCCTGGACAAAAATGATGGTACCCTTAACTTAATATTTTTGTTGCACAACCTTTTGAGGCAATCACTGCAATCAAACGATTTCTGTAACTGTCAATGAGACCTCTGCACCTCTCAGCAGGTATTTTGACCCACTCCTCATGAGCAAACTGCTCCAGTTGTCTCAGGTTTGAAGGGTGCCTTCTCCAGATGGCATGTTTCAGCTCCTTCCACAGATGTTCAATAGGATTTAGATCAGGGCTCATAGAAGGCCACATTAGAATAATCCAGTGTTTTGCTTTTAGCCATTCTTGGGTGTTTTTAGCTGTGTGTTTTGGGTCATTATCCTGTTGCAAGACCCATGACCTGCAACTGAGACCAAGCTGTCTGACACTGGGCAGCACATTTCTCTCTAGAATACCTTGATAGTCTTGAGATTTCATTGTACCCGGCACAGATTCAAGACACCCTGTGCCAGATGCAGCAAAGCAGCCCCACAACATAACAGAACCTCCTCCATGTTTCACAGTAGGGACAGTGTTCTTTTCTTGGTATGCTTCATTTTTGTGTCCGTGAACATAGTGCTGATGCCGCCTGCTGCTTGTACAACGGAGGCACTGCAGCACCTCGCTGACCAGATAGCAGACGTGGAGGAAAAACATCCAGACTCTCTGCTTATCATTCTGGGTGATTTCAATAGAGCTAATCTCACAAATGAGCTTCCTAAATACAGACAGCATATTAAATGTCCCACCAGGGACACAAATACACTTGACCACTGTTACACAGTTTTAAGAAACGCCTATCATGCCGTCCCCCATGCAGCTCTGGGTTTTTCTGACCACTGTCTGCTCCATCTTATTCCAACATACAGACAGAAACTAAAAACTTCCAAGTCTGTTGTAAGGACTGTGAAGAAATGGACTGAGGAATCAAAGCTGGAGTTACAAGCCTGCTTTAACTGTACAGATTGGAGTGTTTTTGAAGCTGCAGCCATTAACCTAAATGAACTCACTGACACTGTGACGTCATACATCTTTTTCTGCGAGGACATGTGTGTGCAGACCAAGACCTTCTGCACATACAACAACAATAAACCCTGGTTCATTCCTAAACTGAAGCAGCTACGTCAGACCAAGGAGGAGGCCTACAGGACTGGTGACTGGACTCTGTACAAGCGGGCCAGAAACATGCTGACGAAGGAGATCAGGCTTGCTAAGAGGAGCTACAGTGTGAAGTTACAAAAAAACTTCTCAGCCAACAACTCTGCTTCTGTCTGGAGAGGCCTACGGAATATCACCAACTACAGGAGATCATCCCCCCACCCTGTGGAAAACCTCCAGCTGGCTAACGACCTAAACAGCTTTTACTGCAGGTTTGAAAAGAACCTACAGTTCTCACCTCCCACCCACACAAAAGGATTATCTGCAGCCCCAGGAACTCCGTCCCTCCTCCACTCTGACCTCCTACCAGCACTAACGATCTGTGAAGAGGAGGTGTGCCGGGTCTTTCAGAGACAAAGGATCAAGAAGGCTGCAGGACCTGATGGTGTGTCTCCGTCTTGCCTGAGAGTCTGCTCCAACGAGTTGGCCCCCATCTTCACCCGGATCTTTAACAGACTACTGGAGCTGCGTGAAGTGCCTTCCTGCTTCATACGCTCCATCATCATTCCAGTTCCCAAGAAACCCTCTGTTACAGGATTAAACGACTACAGACCTGTTGCCCTGACCTCTGTGGTCATGAAATCCTTGGAGAGATTGGTGCTGAACCACCTGAAGGTCATCACAGGCCCCCTGATGGACCCACTGCAGTTTGCCTACCGGTCAAACAGGTCAGTGGATGATGCAGTGAATATGGGACTACACTACATCCTGCAACACCTCGACTCCCCAGGGACGTACGCCAGGATCCTGTTTGTCGACTTCAGCTCAGCGTTCAACACCATCATCCCAGGCATTCTTCATCAGAAACTCCTCCAGCTCAAGGTGCCCCCCTCCACCTGCCAGTGGATCTCCAGCTTTCTGACTGACAGGTGGCAACAAGTGAAGCTAGGGAGATTTACATCCAGCTCCCAAAAAATTAGTACTGGCGCCCCCCCAAGGATGTGTCCTTTCCCCACTGCTCTTCTCCCTCTACTCCAACGACTGCACCTCCGAGGACCCTTCGGTGAAGCTCCTGAAGTTTGCGGACGACACCACAGTCATCGGTTTGATCCAGGATGATGATGAGTCTGCATACAGGCGGGAGGTGGAGCAGCTGATCCTCTGGTGCAGCCAGAACCATCTTGAACTTAACCCAGCCAAAACGGTGGAGATGACTGTGGATTTCAGGCGACACCCCCCTTCATTCCCCCCACTCACCATCCTCAACAGCACAGTGTCCACTGTGGACTCCTTCAAGTTTCTGGGTACCACAATCTCCCGGAACCTGAAGTGGTCCTCCCATATAGACACTGTCCGGAAAAAGGCCCAGCAGAGGTTGTGTTTTTTCTGCGTCAGCTCAAGAAGTTTGATTTGCCTCAGGAGCTGCTGGTTGTCTTCTACACCGCCATCATCCAATCTGTCCTCTGCTTTTCCATCACTGTCTGGTTTGGATCTGCCACTAAACAGGACAAGAAAAGACTGCAGCGGATCGTTAAGTCTGCGGAGAGGATCATTGGTACCGACCTACCCTCCATTGAGAACTTATATCGGTCCATAACCAGGAAACGGGCGGGAAACATCTGTGCTGACCCATCACACCCCGGCCACAAACTGTTTGAACTTCTATCTTCTGGTCGTTGTTACAGATCACTGAAGGTCAAAACCACCCGTCACAGGAACAGTTTCTTTCCTCAAGCCATCACTCTGATGAACTCCTAACATTCACCTAGTCCTACCTGTACTCATGACTTTTCATCCATTATTACATTGCACATAACTGTCACACTGCTTTTTACTTCATTCACATTATATCACTGAATCTGAGTTCACATTGAAATACTGTGTGACTGTATATTTTTTCATGTATTTCTGCAAAGTGTGGTTAGTCTGAGTAAATAACTGCATATATTCCTGTATATATTTGCATCCTTTTATAGAAACGTGGACAGACTGTACATACTTTGTTGTCATTGAATCCTTATTTAAATCCTCCACCTGAACAACGAGAGCAAGTTTTTAGCCAAAGTCAAATTCCTTGTATGTGTTGTGCATACTTGGCCAATAAAGCTGATTCTGATTCTGATGTGCCTTGCCAAAAAGTTCCAGTTTTGTCTCGTTGTCCATAGGACATTCTCCCAGAAGCTTTGTGGCTTGTCAACATGCAGTTTGGCATATTCCAGTCTGGCATTTTTATGATTTGTTTTCAACAGTGGTGTCTGACATATTGTCGGCCCAGGAAACACGCACGCAGGCTCAGGTTGATTTGACAGCTTTATTAAACAACAGGGTGAGTGTATGGATGCGTGTGTGAGAGATTAGTGTGTGATGCGGGTGGAGGATGCAAGCCAGGACAGAGCAGCACGTCGTGCGGCCAGACAACCCTATGGGGGAGGGGAGAAAAGGGGTTAGCTAGGCAACCACACGGGAACGTGATCTAGAGCTGTGCTTACTTGCAGAGATGCGGTGGCTGGCGTTGGCAGGTCCCAGGCCTGGGAGACAACGTCCTGCTGTGCGTCCGGGCGAAGCGGTGAGGCAGAGGACCGGCGGGACGATGGAGGGGAAGTCTGCCACCGGGTAATCCACCTGTGCACAGGGGAGGCTGATAGAAGAAGATGAGCAGACAATAATGACAGCTTACGTGTCCTTTAGCGTAGATCAGCAGGCCTGATGAGGAGGAAGCTGCTGGGAGATTTCGATGTTGGGAGACAGACGGCTCCAGGCTGCAGCTCAGGGCAGGATGGAATAAATAGCAGCACACTAACGAGGAGCAGGTGTGCGCGCAGTTGAAGTGGCAGCCCGTGAGCTGCGGGTGATGACAGTACCCCCCCCCCCCCCTCACCAGCGCCTCCTGGCGCTGGCTTACCTGGGTGTGTCCGGTGAAACTCCGCGGTGAGGTCTGGATCCAACACCCACGAAGAGCGCACCCAGGATCTCCACTCTGGCCCATAGCCCTCCCAATCCACCAGGTATTGCAGCCCGTGACCCCGACACCGGGAGTCCAGAATGGCAGTCACATCCCACGCCGGGTCACCGTCGATCATCCTAGGCGCGGGAGGAGACCTAGGAGGAGGGCAGAGTGAATTGGACACAACAGGCTTAAGCTTGGAGACGTGGAAAGTGGGACACACACGGGGGGGGGGGGGGGGAGGCAAACGCACAGCCACCGGGTTGATGATTTTGGAGATCACGAAGGGGCCGAGGAATCTCGGGGCCAATTTCTTCTTTTCTCCTTTCAGGTTGATGTCTTGAGACAACAGCCACACCCGCTGACCCACCTGGTAAGCAGGAGCTGGTCTCCTGTGACGATTGGTGGTGGAACTGTTGCGCGCCGCTGTGCGTAAAAGCGCGTCCTTAGTTTTGGCCCAAATCCTCCGACAGCGCCTGATGTGCGCCTGGATGGAGGGGACGGCTAGCTCACCCTCCTGCTCAGGGAAAACAGGGGGGTTATACCCCAGGGACGCTTCAAAGGGTGACACTCCAGTTGCCGTGGACTGGGCCGAATTATGGGCGTATTCTACCCAGGTCAGGTAGGAGCTCCAGGATGAAGGATTGGAGGATGTTACGCAGCGCAGAGCGGCTTCCAACTCCTGGTTCGTGCGCTCGCACTGCCCGTTGGATTGGGGGTGGTGACCTGAGGAGAGACTCACCGTGGCCCCTAAAGGGCTGCAAAAACTCCTCCAGACCTGGGAGACAAACTGCGGACCCCTGTCCGAGACCACGTCCAGCGGGATACCATGCAGTCTGACAACATGGTGGACCAGTAGATCGGCTGTCTCGCGTGCTGAAGGGAGACCCTGAAGGGGCACAAAATGGGCGGCCTTGGAGAATCTTTCCACAATTGTCAGAACCGTGTCATAGGTGTTAGAGACTGGTAAACCGGTGACGAAGTCAAGGGCGATGTGCGACCAGGGCCTGCCCGGGATCGGCAGGGGCTGGAGTAGGCCCGCAGGTGGAGAGTTCTGGGTCTTACCGGTTGCGCACTGGGGACAGGCCCGGACATAGTTGGTAACGTCTTTATGGAGACCTGGCCACCAAAATGAGCGCTGCAGCCAACTCACCAGGCGGGTAATTCCGGGGTGACAAGCGAGTCTGGAGGTGTGGGCCCAATAGATCACCTCACCCCGAACTGCAGATGGAACAAAGAGCCTCCCCTCCGGCCCCCCGCCAGGATCCGGTTCCGTCTTCTGAGCGTCCAGGATCTTGTCCTTAATGGGCCAGGCGATCACTCCTAAGACGCACGACTTGGGCAGGATGGTATGACCGGATTCTTCTGGACCCTCGGGGGCAAACTGTCTGGAGAGGGCGTCGGGCAGCCCATTCTTCGAGCCTGGACGGTACGTGATGGTGAAGTTGAAACGAGCAAAAAATAGAGACCAGCGCGCCTGGCAGGCATTCAGACGCCTCGCTGACCTCAGGTACTCGAGATTTTTGTGGTCCGTCCAGACCACAAAGGGTTGGGCTGCCCCCTCCAACCAGTGACGCCATTCCTCTAGCGCGAGCTTGACAGCGAGGAGCTCCCTGTCGCCGACGTCATAGTTACGTTCCGCCGCCATCAGCCGTCGAGAGAAGAAGGCGCAGGGATGCTTGACTCCATCCACCGGTGAACGCTGAGAAAGCACCGCCCCCACCCCCGTGTCAGACGCATCAACCTCCACTAAGCACTGAAGCGTAGGATCGACCTAGGTCAGGACCCGGGAGGATGAGAATTCCGCCTGGAGGGTCTTGAAGGCGGTGGCCGCTTCCTCGGACTACTGGAAAGGCACCTTCGATGACATGAGGCAGGTCAGGGGGGAGACGATGGCGCTGAAATTGTAGATAAAGCGCCGGTAGAAATTTGCGAAGCCAATAAGCTGCTGCACCTGCTTCCTGGACGTGGGCGTGGGCCACTCGACCACAGCTTTAACCTTCGCGGGGTCGGGGAGGATCTGGTTATGCGAAATGACGAACCCCAGGAAGAAGGTGGTACGGGCATAAAACTCGCATTTCTCGGCTTTAATAAACAGCCAGTTCTCCAGCAGCCGTTGCAGGACCCGCCTCACATGGGCCTGGTGTTCATCTCGTGCCTTGGAGAAGATGAGTATATCATCCAGATATACAAAGACGAACACTCCCAGAAAGTCCCGGAGGACGTCGTTGATTAGACGTTGGAAGACGGCAGGTGCGTTGGTGAGCCCAAACGGCATCACGAGATACTCGAAGTGGCCGCTGGGTGTCCTAAAGGCCGTCTTCCACTCGTCCCCCTCCCGGATCCTAACGAGATGGTAAGCGCTGCGGAGGTCAAGCTTGGTGAACCAGGTCGCCCCCTGGAGGGAGTGGAAGGCAGTGTCCATAAGGGGCAGTGTGTAACGGTCCTTAATGGTGATGTCGTTCAGGGCTCTGAAGTCGATACAGGGGCGTAGGGACCCATCCTTCTTTGCCACGAAGAAGAATCCCGCGCCAAGTGGGGACGAAGAAGGGCGGATGATCCCAGCGCTGAGCGACTCCTTAATGTACGTGTCCATTGTTTCTCGCTCCGGTGCAGAGAGGCTGTACAGACGGCCTGACGGCAAGGGGGCCCCCGGGCGGATGTTGATCGCGCAGTCGTAGGGTCGATGCGGGGGAAGAGACAAGGCTCTGGACTTACTGAACGCCGCCCCTAAGTCGTGGAATTCCTGCGGCACCAGGGTCAGTCCGGAGGTTCGGAGACGGGCGCTGATTGAGGGGAGGACGGTGCGCAGGGCGCCGACTGGAGACAGGTGCCCAAGCAGAAGGTGCTCCAGGACAGGACGCTGCCGGTCCTCCAATCCAGGACAGGGTTATGCAGCCGCAGCCAGGGGTATCCCAGGATGACACGGTCCGACAAGGAGGGCAGGACGTAGAAGGACAAATCCTCTTGGTGGTTGCCGGAGACTATGATGGGGACTGGCTTCGTGCGATGTGTAACAGTTCCCAGGGGAGAACGGGAGAGAGTGACCAAGTTTAGGGGGTTAGGCAGTGGTTGACATGGTATGCCCAAACGGGTTGCCAGGCTTTTAGAAATAAAGCTCTGCTCTGCCCCGGAATCCACCAGTGCGTGAATGGAGTGCCCAGTGGAGTTGTGGCAGAACCGTAAGGGCAGCGTACAAGAGGATAGGGAGTTAGACCAGTTAGAGTCCGCGAGGCCCCCTATAGTGACTCGTGGACCTCCCCGTTTGGCTTAACCGGGCACAGCTCCACGGGATGCTGGTCATCTCCGCAATACATGCAGAGACCCCGTTCCCGCCGGCGTTGTCTCTCCGCTAGAGGGAGCGTAGTGCGCCCGATAGCCATGGCCTCTGGTTCATCGGCGGACTCCGGAGCCAGTAACGCCAGGGGGCGAGACTGAGCTGGGCGGAGGGAAGCTCCGCGCGAGCGGCTGGCAGACTTCTGCTCCGCAGCCCACTCACATAGCCTGTTGTCCAGGCTAATCGTGAGCGAGATTAGCTCAGAGAGTCGCCCTGGGAGGTCCCGGCCAGCTAGCTCATCCCTCAGACCAGAGTTGAGGCTACGGAGGAAAACGCTGCAGAGAGATGCCTCTCCCCAGCCCACCTCCTCCGCTGCCACCCGGAAGTCGACCGCGTATTCCGCCGCTGACCGGCCTCCCTGTTGGAGACCGAGAAGCCGGTCAGCGAGGACGCTGTCGAGACGGGGATGGTCAAAAACCTCTAGAAAGTCCCGCACGAACCGGTCATACGAGAGGTTAGCGTAACTGGGCTTCGTCATTCCGGCGTAAGCCCAAGTTAGCACTCGCCCCTCGAGAAGATTGGCCATGTAACCGATTCGGCTGTGGTCTGAGGGGAAATCCCCGGGGACGCGCAGAAACACCGACTCTCACTGCAGGATAAACCCCTTCGCTCCACCGAGTTTCCCGCTGAAGTGAGCCGGGGTTGGGATGGGTGTGAGACGGGCTGGCGCCCCTGAGCCAGGCTGGCCGGCCGAGGAGACAGCCGGAGCCGCGGCACCAGGAGGACCCGGAGGGAAGGAGTGTGGAGGATCCAGGCGGTCTAACAGGTCAGTAATTAATGTCAATTGATTTAATATCACCTGCTGTTGGTGAGCTATCATATCCACCCAAGCCTCGAGGGTGGAAAAACGGCGTGCGAGCCCACTGTCCGCTGGGCCGCTTTGCTGGAGCCGTACTGACATATTGTCGGCCCAGGAAACACGCACGCAGGCTCAGGTTGATTTGACAGCTTTATTAAACAACAAGGTGAGTGTATGGATGCGTGTGTGAGAGATTAGTGTGTGATGCGGGTGGAGGATGCAAGCCAGGACAGAGCAGCACGTCGTGCGGCCAGACAACCCTATGGGAGAGAGGAGAAAAGGGGTTAGCTAGGCAACCACACGGGAACGTGATCTAGAGCTGTGCTTACTTGCAGAGATGCGGTGGCTGGCGTTGGCAGGTCCCAAGCCTGGGAGATAACGTCCTGCTGTGCGTCCGGGCGAAGCGGTGAGGCAGAGGAGTGGCGGGACGATGGAGGGTAAGTCTGCCACCGGGTAATCCACCTGTGCACAGGGGAGGCTGATAGAAGAAGATGAGCAGACAATAATGACAGCTTACGTGTCCTTTAGCGTAGATCAGCAGGCCTGATGAGGAGGAAGCTGCTGGGAGATTTCGATGTTGGGAGACAGACGGCTCCAGGCTGCAGCTCAGGGCAGGATGGAATAAATAGCAGCACACTAACGAGGAGCAGGTGTGCGCGCAGCTGAGGTGGCAGCCCGTGAGCTGCGGGTGATGACAGTGTCCTCCTTGGTCATCTCCCATGAAGTCCACTTTGGCTCAAACGACGACAGATGGTGCGATCTGACACTGATGTATCTTGACCTTGGAGTTCACCTTGAAAGTGTTTAGAGATTGTTCTGGGCTCTTTTGTTACCATTCATATTATCCGTCTCCTCCTACGGCCACATCCAGGGAGGTTGGCTACAGTCCTGTGGATCTTTAATTTAAGGGAAGAGTCGCTTAGCTAAGAGATGTGGTTAGAATTCAAATGCAGCCGGCTTTATATGAAGGGAAAAGCAAGGGGAACTACTGAATTGCTGAGGATATATTTCACCAGCCACTACAATATTAAGTTATGTTCCCAATTATGTACCTGGCAAGTTAAGATGACCAAAATTCACGAAGTCAATGACTTGAACCCATCAGCAGCCTTCAGACAAACTAAACGTGCCAGCATTTCGATTTCAAAATAAGGGAAGTTTTTCTTGGCGGTGAGGAGATTTCAAAAAAAAACAAAAAAAAACTATAAATGTATAGAAATAACGGCATCCTTGGTCATTTAAGTTAATTTAAATCATTAAATACAATTTTATTAATATTTTTTTCTTTGTAATGAGAGTTAAATTAGTGTTCTGTTCTGACTGCAAAATTATGGTCAAAAATGTAAATTGTTCTAAGGAAAAAGTAAAAAAAAATACATTGTTTCAAATTTAAACAGTAATTTTATTTTAAAAAACAGACAAAAATATGCCGTAAAAAATCCACAATTTTATAATAAAGTTTCAAATGTACAAGAAAAGTCAATTTTACAAGAGGAAATTACAAATTTGAGGAAAATGGTTTCAAATTTAGATAAATTTACAGAGGAAAGTAGAAAACTATAAGAAAATTGTTATACATTTTGAGAAAAACCTCAAACCTTCAAGACTGAAGTCATTACTCAAGTTTTAAGTGGGTGCTCTTTGTACTCTTAACTAGAAATTTTTGGTTGTCTCCTTTAATTTACATGGCACTTGATATTTTCTAACCTGTTTGTATACCGCCATAGACAGAGAGAGAACCTGAATTAGTCAGGGCTCAGAGAGGGCAAGATGAGACAGAAGAGAGGAGCTAAGGAGAGGAAAGTGTTCAGGCAGAGGGTCCATGAGAGGTGAGAGCAGAAGAAAGAGAGAAGGATGACACCAGTAAAAAGTCCAAATACAGGACGTCTGGGTGGGACCCCAAAATGCCCAATATTCCAACATTCAAGCCTTGGTTGTACAATACTTTAAATTGTAAGTTCCATATGCACGGCAGTGGCTCAGGAAGTAGAGCGGGTCGTCCAATAACTGGATGGTTGGCGGTTTGAATCCCGGTCTCCCCAGATATCCTGCCGTTGTGTCCCTGGGCAAAACACTTTACCCACCTTGCCTCCAGTGTCCATAACACTGGGTGTGAATGTGTATAAATGTTTGGTGGTGGCCGGAGAGGCCGTTGGCCCAGATTAGCAGCCACGTTTCCATCAGCCTGCCCCAGGGCAGCTGTGGCTGCAGTAGTAGCTTGCCAATAATATTGTCTGTCTGGAGTGAAGGAATAATGTATCTGTAAAAAGCGTCTTTGAGTGTCTATGATAAAGCGATATACAAATCTGATGCATTATTATTATTATATGCAAAGTTAGTGTGCAAAATTAAAAAAAGAAATAAATAGTATTCATCTTATTCCTAGGCCTCATGATGCCTTGCGTGAAATGTGGTAGCAACTTCCGGTACTAGTTTAGAACATATGGTTGTCACTGAAACGGGACACTTTACCTTGTTAAAAAACATTGACTTCGGCATCAGCAATGTGGGAACACGGCCTCTCGCACCTCAAAACAGAAACCTAATCATCACTTCCCACGACTATCGAGGGATGGAAAGATGATCTTAAAAAGTGGCCTCATACACCGTAGCTCTGTTAGTTCGCGCTGCTGCTAACGATGTAAATAATATTTTAACTTGGTTCAAAACTCGCATTCGGTCGGGAGTTATGTCTTCCGCAAAAACATAGGTATTTTTAGAAAGTAAAATTTCTAAGCTTTAAAATGATACCAGACACTCTGGGGTTTCCTGAGACTTTGCCGCTAGCAACCAAAGAAAGTGTCATGATTTCCCTCGTTGCTTGCAGTTCGTAATGGCACGGCGCACATTCAACACCGTGCTTGGGTGTTTTGAATTCGGGGTAAAATGTCAGATCTGTGACATTCATACAAGTGAAAACATGCCTGGCTCTTGTCTTGGTGTCTGTCCTATGTCTGTACCACCGATCTCACGAACAAGCCTTTAGTTTTCAGTGCATGACCTACTCATTGCTGTAGAAGCCACAGATTGAGCTGTGCTTATCTCTGAGGAGCCTCGCACAACTAAACATTCAAAAATACAAAAACTACAAGTGCTGAAATAAGCTGCCACTTGAGTGCAAAACACGTATGTGGACTAATCATTAAAATGAATTTGAAAAACTTTTTAAAAACGCTATTTTAAATGCCCCTGCTACTCAATCAGTTAGACTGATTGACTTTTACATTGGGTCAAACGAAACCGGAAGTTCCGTCCACAATTGTTCCTCCAGCGACACCCCCAGGAATAAGATGAATAAAATAAACATATTCATACATATGTGTTTTATGCCCCCCCCCCCCCCCCGAAAAATGTTGCCACTGCGCCAAGGTCTTTAAGCCAGAGGAAACACTGCTAATGACTTTTTTTTTTTTTCTGACTAATCGCATTTGTTTTTCTCGTGTCCACCATCTCTGCTTCCTGTTGGGGCTCTATTGCATATTTTACATCACCCGCTGTTTAAAACCTCTTAGCGTTCCGTCTCCCGTTGGCAGGAGGCATTTAAATGCCATTTTGTCTCAGTTGGACACAGTGTAACTGCTATTCAGAATGAGGGCTAATATTAACAAAGATGAAAAAGAGATAGTGACTCCCGTAATTCAGTCATTTACTGCATTCAACAACATGTTAGCCATGACAGCTCAGCTCTCAGCAACCAGAGAGCTTATTGTCAAACAGGTAAGCTCACATTAACAGCACGTACAAACAGTATTGTCATTATTCTAAAGCTTGAAACAGTTGGCCATTGAAAATAAGCGGCACTAACTTCCTTTACTCGCTAAAACTTACCAAGCAGACGGTAATGTCGTGGCTCCTGGGTGCCGTCGTTTCAGATGCTCATGCATCACTGTAGTGCTGCCGTGGTAAGAGAGGTCTGCCTCACAAAGTCTGCATTTTACTATTTCTTTTTTTTTGTCTTCTGTAAAATGTTCCCAAACAACAGAAAGTTTGGGTCTGCTTTTTTTGATCCACTTCAACTGGCTTATCTTTTGTCTTCGCCATACTGTGCTCCCTTTTTCTTTAGATTTTTTTTTTAGATTTAGTATACTTTATTGATCCCCAGAGGGGAAATTGAGGGTCATCCACCACCTGGATGGATGAAGCAGCCACGATACGGCGCTATCCCTTAACCATTCACACACACATTCACACCTAGGGCCACTTTAGAGTCTCCAATTAACCTAACCTGCATGTTTTTGGCATGTGGGTGGAAACCGGAGAAATCCCGGGGTAAACCCACACATACACGGGGAGAACATGCAAACTCCACACAGATCACTGTTGGTCGGGGGCTGGGATTGATCCCACGATCCCCCGGCCAAGGGTAAACTGTGCTGCCGCAGTTCTAACCACTGCGCCACCGTGCAGCCCGCATGTGTGAACTGGAAATTGTTCACACATGCCGGACAACAGAGGCGTTACTGTCCGGAGCAGTTCCAGTCGTGCCTTACAGTTCCGGTTGTGAATTGCAGTTGCAACTGAACATTACCGCGGCATGCATATGAACTTTATAACTCAACGATTTGTCAGCAATAAAAATATTTGTCGACAAATTTTTATTGTTACGTTATCGACAACATTGACTAATCGTTCCAGCCCTACTTGACTGCACACTCAGTGCAGCCATTGGATGAAACATGATATGGAGCAGAGGTGATGTGTTCAGTACCATTTTTTGACAGGAGTTCTTTGAATTCTACACTCACAAAACATGAGCCATTATCTGACACAATTGTCTCCGGTATTTCCTGGTTGCTGAAACTCTTTCACAGGCATTCAATAGTGATGGCAGATATGGAGGCTGTTGCATGATAAGCATCCATCCACTTTGAATGTGCATCCATCAAGATCAGAAACATGTGTCCCATAAATGGTCCTGCATAATCAATATGTAACTGCTGCCAAGGTTTGCTTGGCCACTCCCATGGGTGAAGTGGTGCTGGAGCAGGCAGGTTATGTTGTTTTTGACAGGTGACAAATCTTTTAACTACAGTCTCAATGTCTGTGTCCAGCTTTGGCCACCAGAAGTAGCTCCACACCAAAGCCTTCATCCTAGTGATACTCATGTGACCATGGTGCTGTTGCTTTAACATGACACCATGCCTTGGTGGTGGTACTACAACACATGACCCCCACAGTACACACCCATCTTGTACACTTAACTCTGTTTTTCGCACAGCAAATGGTTGGAAAGTTGGGTCCAAGTCATGCAGTGGCCAACCATGTTGGGTAAACTGTGCCTCTCTGGACAACATAGGGTCTCTTGTTTGTCCATCTGCTCATTTCAGCTGCTGACACAAGTGTTACAGTCTCCATCATGTGCAGTCTTTCCTCCTGCTCTTTTTTGGTTGACGGTTGAGACGGAGGGAGTCGACTCATGGCATCTGCATTGCCATGATGTTTGCCAGGCTTGTAGACAATCTCATATTCATACGCTCTTATTGTTACAGCCCGGCGCTGAATACGACAGGATGCCATTTGAGGTACAGCCTTCATTTCATTAAAGTAAGAAAGCAAGGGTTTGTGATCTGACCAAATGACAAACTTTCTTCCGTACAGATATTTGTGGAAGCGCTGAATGCCAGACATCACTGCCAGACCCTTATTGTCTTAATTGTGAGTAGCTGGATTCAGCTGACGTCACTGTCCTTGACATGAAGCTGATTGGTCGCTCTTGTCCATCTGGCATTCGATGCAACAACAACACCCACATTCCATAGGGCAATGCATCACAGGACAGGATCAGATCTTTTTGACTGTCATAATGCACACACTTCCGAACACATGCAAACACTTCCGAGGATTGCATGAGGTATTTAGATTCCTCAAAGCTCTCTCTTGTTCTGTTTCCCATTTCTGTTTGGTCTCCTTTCTCAGCAGTTCATACAAGGGAGATAACTGTGGACAAGTTTGGTAGGAACCTGTTGTAAGTTGAGTAAACTCAGGTACGCTCGCAGTTCGGTGACATTTGTGGGTGCTGGGGCTTTCTGTATGGCGATGACTTTGTGTGGCAGAGGATGGAGTCCTGAGACATCCACTTTATACCCTAAGAACTCTGCTTCCTGTTCCATGAATGCACATTTGTTGTGCTTTAAACAAAGGCCAGCTTCCTGTAACCGTGCCAGTACCTGGTTCAGCATTGCCAGATGTTCTTGGTCGATCCAGCCAGTCACCAAAATGTCATCCAAATAAACAGCCACGTTCGGGATGCCAGCTACCAGACTCTCCATCAGTCTCTGAAAAAATGCTGGACTAGAGGAAACCCCGAATAGCAGACGGTTCACCTGGAACAGACCTCTGTGTGTGTTAATGGTGATATTGGATGCTTCATTCAGGATCACCTGTTGATATGCATGGCTCAAGTCCAGTTTACTTAACTTTTCACCACCAGACAGCTTCTCAAATAAGTCCTCCAGTTTTGGTATTGGATACTGCTCCAACTTTGACACCAGGTTGACTATTAGTTTGTATTCTCCACAGATATGCATGAACGTATGAGCGTGCCCAAATGCCAAGTCACGTTTCGTTACCTTGTATTCATACATGTGTAATGACAATAAAGTTGAATCTCAATCTCAATCTCAATCTCAAATTGTCATGTTTCAACACAGGGACAATTGGTGCAGCCCACTCCAAAAATTTCACTGACTCGATTATCCCCTGATTGGTGAGTCTCTCCGGCACAATCTCCACCTTCTTTTTCATAGCATAGGGAACTGGCCAGGGTTTGTAGAACTTTGGTGCAACTCCTTCTTTGATGTATATTTTTGCTGGTGGGCCCCTCCAGGTTCCCACTTTGTCTTTGAACACATCCTCGTTCTGCTTTAACACATCCTGCAATGCCATTTGTTTCTGGTCTGTGTTGTTTACCAGGACACAGTTCATTCACAGCTCTTTAATCAATGCCCTCCCCAGCAGGTTTGGTTCTGGGCCTGCTACGACCACCAGTAGCAACTGTTTGATTAGGTCTTTAAACTGTACAGTTACTTCAGCTGCACCTAGTGTGGGCACTCTTTCACCAGTCTATGTTTTAAGAGTCAGTGAACAGTCTTGCAGCTCTGGTGTACCCCCTGATGACCATAACTTTGCAAACTCAGTCTTTGACATGATTGTCACACTGCAGCTTGTATCCACTTCAAATACCATCATGTTGGTGTTCAAGTTTAGCTGTGTGATTATGGAATACACCTTTGCTGTTTTTGGTTCTGTTTGATTGTGCAGTGTAAACATCTCCTCATTACTAGACAGATTTACAGGGGATTCACTTATGTGGTGTGCCGACTGCTTTTTATCCCTTTCTACCCCTTTTTCAGACTGCTTATATTTCCCTCCCCCCTTAAGCTGCTGCTGGCCTGAAGGAGGCGAAGATCTGCACATCTTCTTCAAATGTCCTTTTTTACTGCAGCCATGGCACTTTTCATTGATAAACCGACAGTCCCTTGCCACATGTTCACCCCCACACCTGTAACATCTTAGCAGTGTCATTTTGCTTTGCCACTTTTGTCCCACTTTCACATTGTGCACTGGCAGTTGTGCTGTGTATTTACTCACATTACTGTCCATCGTTTTTGGCTGTAGCTGCAGGTCCCGCACGTCCCTGCTTGTGGTCTCAATGGCTTGTGCGACTTTGAAGGCTTTTTGTAATGTCAGCTCCGGCTCCGCCAACAATCTCCGCTGGATGCGATCATCTGCTATGCCACACACAAGCCTGTCGCGCAGCATCTCCTTCAACTTGTCCCCGTAGTTGCAATGTTGATCCAGCTCCCGGAGCAGCTCTACGTACTCCATCACAGTCTCTTGCCTGTTTGTTGCCTTTCCTCTGGCTTAAACACATTGGCGCAGTGGCAATATATTTTTTTGGGGGGGGGGGGCAGAAAACACATGACACGATTGTAACCGGAATATGTTAATTTTATACTATTTATTTCTTTTTTAAATTTTGCACATTAACCTCTTGCACTCCGTTGTACCGCGGACGGGCAAGTTTCTGCGTCCCAGAGCGCACGAGGGCGCTCTCGTGCGTTCTCGAGTGCACAAGGGCGCACGAGAGCGCATTGGGGGAAAAAAAAAAAAAGTTCTTCCACTTCAGACACAGCCGCGAACAGATTGGATATGATTGACTTCTCATTCGACTAATAAGAGCCTTGAATTGGGTTTCTGAAACCTTGAAGAACCAATGACTGAAAACCTAGCAAGAAGGACCCACCTACCAACGCAGTGAGCCAATTGAAGCACACAAGTTCGCTGAGCTGTTTTGTCTAAAGCTGGGTGAAGAGAGACTGCTACAGCAGCCACAGGCGGTGCTTTATTTTTTTTTTTTTTTAATTCCAGCAGAGTGTTTAGGATTCTCTTAAGCCTGTTTTCCACTAGCCCAGCACACCTCGGTACGGCTCGATTCACTTCAGTACAGCTCGGAACGCTTCTGTCTCCATTAGCACAGTGTTGCGGGGCAGCAGCAGATTCTCAGCGAGGCGGGGCCACACTCCCGTGATGTTATGCACCGGACTAAGTCCTTATTTACACCAGACAAAAAATGGAGGATCCAAGGATTATTGCCTTGCACGCTCTGTGGTTTTATCTCACAATTAATTTTATCTCATAATTAAGCTGCAACAACACAAGTCACTTTTGTTTTGAATTAACTGCCAAATGACCTAGAAATAATGAGCTGAAACTTGTTTTTATTCGTATTAAATAATGAGATGGTGGCACACTGGACTACACCACATCCTAGGGCATTTTGGATGTACTGAATTAAAAAAATTCATGTTTTTCACCTTCAGGTCAACGTTTGGAACAACAGTATTATTATTTTCCGTTTAGATGATGCTACACTCCTTCTAAAGTATTGTAAATCTCTGAATTTGGAATGCCGATAGAACATTCAATTTACATATACTTGTACCTTTGACTTGGTGCTAATTTTTTATGATATTTCAATAAAAAGAACAGAAAGCGTACAAAAAGATTTCTTTTTTGGTCTAGTTAAAAATTACATTGCCTTTACAATGGTTGACCCTCAGTATCATTTTGATCAGACTAGGCAATGGAATTTCTATGTAATTATACTGTTTTATAATTCAGTGTTATAACAGACAAACCACACTTTCCAAAACAATTCCATTTTATTATATACAAAATATTAAAATAAAAAAAAACTTTGCAACACAACATGAAGGTTAATCGACATTTTATATACGCCGACCACTGAGTGCTGAGGCTCGGTAGAATTAATCCGTCTCTGCCAGCTGTGGGTCAGGAAGGCTCGGTTGAATAATCCGGACGGGCTGTCGCGGCGGACGTGTGGGATGATTCTACAAGGAAAATGCACACAATAAAATAAGGCACGAAATATATACAGAAAAGACAATAGTTTTTAACAAGAATACATAAGCTTATTTCAGCGTATTGTTCACATGAATAATTACAATAAAAGCTTTAGTCCGCATTGTGCTAAGCAGCGATCCATCCACAAATGAACAGCTTTTTTATTGCATAAATAAACTGAGCGTCTTACCGAATATATTTGCGAAAAAACGCACAATAAAAAAAAATTAAAACTCACCGTTAAAGGACTCCGATGTCGAGACCTCCCGGTATATTTTTTCATTCCGGGCGGCTCCGTCTAACTCGCGCTGGATACGTTCGTCTGACAATGCAGTGAGCAGACACTGCAGCTCCTTATTGGTCCATGGAACACCCGAAGCCATTTTTGATAGAGAATAAATGAAAAATAGCACAGCAATACACTGAAAAGGAACCGCCAACAGTGGTTGCGTGCCGAGTAGGTCGTGAAGATTCTTTTTTTTTTTTTTTCAAAAACTTTATTGAGAAGGTCGTGAAGATTTGGTAGAAGAGGAGGAGGAGAGGGGCGGTTACAACCTGACCAATCAGCGCCGGTTACGACCTGACCAATCAGCGGCGACCAGTCTGTTAACGTCACAACACGGCACAGCTCAGCACTGCTGTACCCTGCCCTGCAGCGGGGCTGAGAATCACGGCTGTTAAACCGTGTTGGGGCTTGTGGAAAAGCGTACAAAGCGTGCTGAGCCGTCCCGTGTCGCGCTAAAGCGTGCTAGTGGAAAAGGCCCTTTATATGGTCATCATAGACCGACGGAGGCTGACGACGAAGGTCGTAAATCATTCGCCAAAACCGCAATCATGGAATTATGTTTTGACCGGGTCGTGAGACCAGAACCACGAGCGGACCAGCGTTGTGTTTGTCTGACAATGAGGAAGAGAAGTTCGCCAGGACAATGTGGCTGTGAAGAGGTAAGGTGTTATAAGCTAAATTATTTTTTATCCCTGAAAATTGTAATCAAAAATGACTTTTGACCGATCGGTAAATTACAACTGTGCGGCGCACGATGTCCGAAGTGCGTGCGCCGCGGTACACGGTTCGTTCACCGCCTCTGGACTGTGAACGCCCCCCCGCCGCTACTATTCTGTAGCGAGGGGGGGGGAGCCGCGGTGACTGCGCTGCTGTGGCCACATCGCCACATCCGAGTGTAATCCGTCATGTAGCGATGGCCGATCTCCGTCCTCTGTAGCGAGGGGGGTTGACAACCCCCTCCCCCCCACACACACAGTAGCGAGGGGGGGGGGGGGAGCCGCGGTGACTGCGCTGCTGTGGCCACATCGCCACATCCGAGTGTAATCCGTCATGTAGCGATAGCCGATCTCCGTCCTCTATAGCGAGGGGGGGGCAGCCCCCCCCCACACACACACACAGACATAGCCCTGAGTGTGACCTTTCATTAGAGCCCAAAATGAAGCTTCTACATTGAATCATTCAAAAGTTACAGTCGTTTTTCCAAACTGCCATTTGGCACAGTTCCAAAATGCCTGGGAACTACCTGAGAACAAAGCTGTGTAATATATTCATTTTTTGTGGTATTGTTACAAAATTTGGACCTCAGCTGGATAACACTTGGTTCTACATTTCTGTTGCATTTTCCAGCCCGGATCTGAAGCTGTGTGTTATTTGCAAGCATTTATATCCAAAAAAACACCCAGGCCAAATTTATTTTCTTCAAGTTCAGTATGTTTAGATGACTGTAACTCAGTGGCCGGAGCACTTAGAGAGATTATGACTGTTTTGCCAAAAAATTCAAAGTGTTTTCTTTTAAATGAGACCAACCCCATGAAAATGCTGCAAAGGGTTGAAGAACAGTTTTCGATTTACTTTAGGCACATTATTTTTTGGTGTTTTTAGGAAAATTGGAGTGCAAGGGGTTAACTTTGCATATGGGACTTACCATTTGAAGTATTGTACAGCTGAGGCGTGAATGTTGGAATATTGGGCCAGTTGGGGTCCCACCCAGACGTCCTGTGTTTGGACTTTTTAGTGGTGTCGTCTTTCTCTCCTTCCTCTGTTCTCACCTCTCCTGGACCCTCTGCCTGAACACTTTCCTCTCCTTGGCTCCTCTTTTCTGTTTCATCTTGCCCTGTCTGAGCTCTTGTTTAATTCAGATTCTCTCTGTCTGTCTATGGTGGGATACAAACAGGTTAGAAAATATCAAGTATCATGTTTTGTCCTGCAGGATTTTTTTGTCATTGTTTACATAAATGACAAAAATATGTGTATTTTTTTGCATTTTCATTCTACAGGTGCAGCTCACTAAATTAGAATATCATCAAAAAGTTTATTTATTTCAGTAATTCAATTCATAAAATGAAACTCATATTTTTTTTTAGATTCATTACAGACAGAGTGATATATTTCAAGTGTTTATTTCTTTTAATTTGGATGGTTATGGCTTGCAGCTCATGAAAACCCAAAAATCAGTTTCTCAAAAAATTAGAATATTACAAAAGATCAATTTAAAAAAAAAAAGAAAAGATTTTTTTAATAGAAATGTTGGCCGACTAAAAGTATTTCCATGCACATAGTCAATACTTGGCCAGGGCTCCTTTTCATGAATTAATACTGCATCACTGTGGTATGGCTAAAGGGTAATCAGCCTGTGTTACTACTGAGGTGTTATGAAGGCCCAGGTTGCTTTGATAGCGGCCTTCAGCTCATCTGCATTGTTGGGTCTGGTGTCTCTCATCTCCCTGTTGACGATACTTCATAGATTCTGTATGGGGTTTAGGTCAGGAGAGTTTGCTGGCCAGTAAAATATAGTGATACCATGGTCATTAATCCAGGCTTTGATACTTTTGGCAGCAGTGTGGGCAGGTGCCAAGTCCTGCTGGAAAATGAAATCAGCATCTCCATAAACTTTGTCAACAGAGGGAAGCATGAAGAGCTCTAAAATGTCCTGGTAGGCAGCTGCATTGACTTTGAGCTTGATAAAACACAGTGGACTAACACAACCAGCAGATGACATGGCTCCCGAAATCAGGTGCCAAGTCCTGTCACTTGGAAATCAAGGTCCCAGACTCTGGAGCCAAGTTGCTTGAGGTCCAGTGTGAAGTTTCCACAGTCAGTGATGATGTGTGGAGCCATGTCATCTGCTGGTGTTTTTCCACTGTGTTTAGTCAAGCCAAATGTCAGTGCAGCCATCTAACAGGAAATTTTTAGAGCACTTCATGCTTCTCTCTGCTGACAAGCTTTATAGAGATGCTGATTTCATTTTCCAGCAGGACTTGGCACCTGCCCACCCTGCCAAAAGTACAAATACCTGGTTTAATGACCGTGGCATCACTGTGCTTGATTAGCCAGCAAACTCTCCTGACCTAAATCCCTAGAGAATCTATGGTGCATTGTCAAGAGGAAGATGAAATACACCAGATCCAATAATGCAGACGAGCTGAAGGCTGCTATCAAAGCAGCCTGGGCTTCCATAACGCCTCAGCAGTAACACAGGCTGATCGCCTCCATGCCATGCTGCACTGATGCAGTAATTATGCAAAAGGAGCCCCAACAGAGTATTGAATGTGTATATGGACATACTTTTAAATCGGCCATTTCTATGAAAAATCAAATTTTTAAAATTAATTTTATGTAATATTCTAATTTTTTGAGAAACAGAATTTGGGGTTTTCATGAGCTATAAGCCATAACCATCAGAATTAAAAGAAATAACACTTGAAATGTATCACTCTGTGTGTAATGAATCTATATAATATGAGTTTCACTTTTTGAATTGAAATAGATCTACTTTTCGATGACATTCTAATTTATTGAGATGCACCTGTAGTGTTTCTTTTTTCCATTGAGAGAGTAGGGAAGGGAAAAAACACATTCATAGTAGTAATTACCTCCGCCAAGGAGGTTATGTTTTCATCGGCGTTGGTTTGTCTGTCTGTCTGTCTGTCTGTCTGTCTGTCTGTCTGTCTGTCTGTCTGTCTGTTTGTTTGTTTGTTTGTTTGTTTGTTTGTTTGTTAGCAAGATAACTCAAAAAGTTATGGACGGATTTTCATGAAATTTTCAAAGATTGTCAGAAATGGGGTATCCTACAGATGATTACATTTTGGTGGTGATCCGGATCACCGTCCAGAAGAAAACCGCCATTACGGAAAATGTGATTTTCCTCAATTACTACTCAACCACTAATCCTATCATTGTGAATCCAATTGCTAGTCATATGTTTTCATGGTCAAGGAATCTGAAAACGTACACACAAACACTGTATGGGGGGAACTGTGGCGCTTGGCGGAGGTCTGCGCTCTCCGAGTGCTTTCCTAGTTTACTCATGCAAACTTAAATTATATGATCAGAGGTGGGTATAGTAGCCAGAAATTCTACTCATGTAAAAGCAGTCCTTTGAAATTAATGAAAGGTGTTGGAAGTAAATCCATCGGTCATTCCAAATACTTTGCTTTAAAAGGGCCAAGTTGTCACACAGTGGGAGGGAAAAATCCTGAATAGAAAAAAATGCATCAAGATGCAGAGAATTGTTTTAGAATCAAGTCGGCATTCTGAATCATCATCGAATCATGAGGTACCGAAAGATTCCCGCACCTAGTTTGGACTTCAGCTGGGGAGGAGGACCGACTTATCGGACCTTTTGCAGTTTTAGTTTGTGATCCCTGATCTAGAGCTATATGGATTATTGTAAAAATCAAATATGTGTTTATTAATTCTATCCTGATCCCCTGTCAATGTTCAGTTTGTTGATTGTCTTTTTCATCTATTTTTTCTAAGTTGAAGAAGTAAGAAGAATTCTTTTTGCTGCCTTCAATCCATTTGAAGGCATCAGTTTTCATAGACAGAAATTGGATTTTACCTTCTTAGGAATATAGCCAGAGTCCGCCCTTTTCTCTCTCTTGCCAGCACGGAGGTCTTTCTCTGGTCTTCCCCCAAAACGGATATCACATCTCCAACTGCTCCAAAATTCAACTGCACGAGCGTTGACAAGGACCAGGGGGTGAGCGCATATTACACCAGTTTTAGAATCTGCATTGGCTCCCTGTGTGTTTTAGAATCGATTTTAAGGTTCTCCTAGTAGTTTTTAAATGCCTCAATGATCTTGGGCCTTCTTATCTATCTGAGCTGCTTTTATCTTATGAGCCCTTGCGGACCCTGAGGTCCTCTGGTACAGGCCTTTTAATGGTTCCCAAAGTCAAGACCAAGACTTATGGTGAAGCTTCCTTTCACTATTATGGTCCTTGTATGTGGAACAGCCTGCCAGAGAGCCTCAGGGCTGCAGTCAATAGATGATTTTCAGAACAGGCTAAAGGTGCATTCAGACCAAACACGAATGGGCAGCACAAGTCCATACAAAGTGAATGGAAAGAAGCGAGTACATGCGAAATTGCGCATTCGCACATTCATATCCGAGGTGACATGCAAGCTTTGAGATTCTGCCATCACCGGAGTAAAAGTATCACCACTGCAAAGATCATATCTCTCCGGTTCTGGCCTCCCTTCATTGGCTTCCCATAGAGTTTAGAATTAAGTTTAAAATCCTTCTTCTTACTTACAAAGCTCTAAACAATCAGGCTCCTTTTTATTTAAAAGATCTGATACTACCGTATTATCCTAACAGAGCACTACGCTCCCAAAATGCAGGACTACTTGTAATACCTAGAATCTCCAAAAGTACAATGGGAGGCAGAGCCTTCAGTTATCAAGCTCCTCTCCTGTGGAATCAGCTGCCAATCTGGATTCGGGAGTCAGACTCGATCTCTGTTTTTAAGATTAGGGTTAAAACCTACCTTTTTGATATAGCCTACAATTAGGGAGGGATCATGTGTTTCTGAACCCTCCCTTAGTTATGCTGCTAATAGGTTTAGTCAGCCGGGGGACCTCCAGTAATGCACTGGGCCTCACTCCTTTCCTCACTCTCTATGAAATATTTTTTTTTGCTGGTCATTAACATTTGTTTGTTCTCTCCCATAGATTGAGTCCCCATCGTGCTGTTTGCTCTCTACATGTCTGTTCTTTTCATCTTCTCTGTCCCCTCACCCCCCAGCCAGTCGCAGCAGATGACTGCCCCTCCTTGAGCCTGGTTCTGCTGGAGGTTTCTTCCTGTTAAAAGGGAGTTTTTCCTCTCCACCGTCGCCAAGTGCTTGCTCACAGGGGATCACCTGATTGCTGGGGTCTTTCTGCAACTGTGGGGGTTCCCCCTACAGTTGATAGTGCTATGAGATGACTGTTGTTGTGAAATGGCGCTATATAAATAAAGTTGAATTGAATTGAATTGAAAATTGAATTGCAAAGTAAACTAGTTTGAAAATGAGACTCACTGACCTGGAAACAGGAGGACCGGGAGCTCTTCAGCTGAATCGGGATTTTGGAGTTATTTACCCACGGTTTCCTGCCATAGACATGCTAGCAAGCTAGCAACCTGAACACTCATCTTATAAAGGTTTGGAGACAGGGACAACGTTTTCAGGTGAGTCCTCCATTGGATAATGTAAACCTAAAGCATGATGTTGTTTTGGGTATTTCCACAGTAGGCTGAACACTACAGCAGAAGTAATAAAGGCAACTTCGCCAGTCTGCATCTCACTTAGACGCTGAATTCATGTTTATTCACGCATTTACATTGAGTTATAATGTAATCGTGCCACCCAAAAAATTTGCCCGTTTGCGTTGAGTGTGAGTGCACCGTAAAGATCCACCTTTTTAATTTTGCTTTTAACAGCCTGTTTAACTAATTGAAGCAGTCATTTATGTTCGATTGTTTTAGGTTCTTCTTGGAGCCATTTGTTTTTAGATTTTCTCATCTTGTTTTATTGATGTGTTTTAGTTCAGTTTTTAAGTATGGGTTTTTAGTTCGTCTTGTTTTTGTGTGTTCTTAGTTTCTTTCTGTACCTTTTTAAATTTGGCTTTTAACAAATCTGTTAACTATTATTGAAGTAGTCATTTATGTTCCATTGTTTTACATTCTTCTTGGCTCCATTTGCTTTTAGATTATCTTATTTTGATGTGTTCTTGGCTCAGTTTATAAGTATGGGTTTGTAGTTCCCTTTGTTCTATGTGTTCTTAGTTTTAGCTTGTGTTTTATGTGTTTGTAGCTCGTGTTTCCTCAGTGGAGACCCTCATGCCGGGTGCTGCCTGACCCATCTGCAGGGGTGCTGGTCTTGTTTGTCGCACTAACTTTGGTGGGTGAGGGCTTTATGCCACTGCCTACAGCTGTGGGCCCCGGCCTGTCCTGGTTGCGTTGGTCTCTGTGGTTATGGGCTGTGTGGTCTCCTGGCATGGGGGGCTCCACAGGATGGTTGCTCTTTTACATGATGCCTCGGTGCCTAGCGATGTCTCTTTTATTTTATGTGTGTAAGAGAAGTACGGGGTGGTTGTATGTGCCTGTGTGTGTGTGTTTTGTGGGTATGTTTATGGGAGGGTTGGAAGAGGTGAGTATGTATCGCGCAATTATATGTAACTAAATGTGTCTACTGTTATTATATAGGTAAAACACTTTGTGCAGTATCTAATGTTTTAAAAGTGCCATACAAATAAAGGTTGATTGATTTAGCCCTTGAATGAATATAAGTGCCTTTGGCTTTTTTTTTTTTTTTTGGCATGGTTTCGAGTGGATTTTTTTTCCCTTAAATCAGCCATTTTTTCCCTTGTATGCTTCTTCTTTCTAACATTGTATTTAAACCATTCCCATTTGCTTGTACGGGATAAATTACATTGCTTTTTGATTTTTACATTGATTTGTTTTAACAACGAGAGACTTCTTTCGCAAAAGGAGTTGCATTTCAGAAGATTGCTATTAAATTTCCAGTTTAAGGATTTTGAGTGTTTGGATAATTAGCTGACCAGTAGACTCATTTCTGACAGCTAAAACCTACAAACACCATTTTTCAGTCAATGACCGCTTTAAAAAAGTTCATCAGTGTTAACATTAAATATTTTGTCTTTGTAGTATATTCAACTGAGTATACGTAGGTTGAAAAGGATTTGCAAATCATTTTATTTTGCTCTTAATTGCATTTTAAACAATGTCCCAACTTCAGCAGAGTTGGAGTGTAAAAAAACAAAACTAAAATTTACAAGAAAAAAGTCACAAATTGATGACAAAAATGTAGTTCCTGATTTACCAAGGATTAATTAAGATCTTTATCTAATCTCATTTTTATTCTTGCAAATGTGCGATTTTTTTTTCCCCCTGAAGTTGCAACTTTATTTTGACATTTTGCTCTTAATTTTGTGTCCCTTGTGTGTGGGGAAGCACACAACCCCCTTTAACACTGGCATACCTGCCAACTACTCCGGTTTTGCCGTAATGGTTACAGTTTTCAAGACCCCATTCCGGGTTACGGCTTTATTAATCAAAATTACGGTTTTTCACTAAAAATTCAGTCAAAAATTTTAAATCGTAAAAAAAACACGAAAGCAATTCCAAACACGAGATTGCTAGGAATTATATCTAAATTTAGAACATAGTAGCGTCAGTAGCGTTTCTTTTCGTGGTTCGCTGCTACGCTTTACCTGAAGCATTTGCTAAGCTGACGCTATTGCTATTGAGGGTATTGAGGTTTCTATTCTCCCGCGAAATCCCGGAGAGGCTTCAACCCTGGCAAATGGACCATGGATTCGACATCTAAAGGGAGAATACATTTTATATAATGCCTAAGATTCTGAAGAACATGTGCTGTGTAATTGCAAGCCTTGTCATGCTTGGTGTATCATGTAAACACATAAAATATCAGAGCGATTTTGCCGTCTTTTACGCGCGTGCCTGTTAAACAGTGCTAGTATACTCTGCTGATATTTCTAGTCTTCTAGTTACCTCCGCCAAGGAGGTTATGTGATCATCAGCGTTGGTTTGTCTGTTTGTCTGTTTGTTTGTTAGCAAGATAACTCAAAAAGTTATGGACGGATTTTCATGAAATTTTCAAAGATTGTCAGAAATGGGGTATCCTACAGATGATTAGATATTGGTGGTGATCCGGATCACCGTCTGGATCCAGGAATTTTTTAAAGGGTTCTTTTTTCTTTTTTTTTTTATTTAACATTGCGAGATAGGGCCATTTTCAATATTTTATTTATGATGTTAAACACTGTATGGGGGGAACTGTGGCGCTTGGCGAAGGTCTGCCCTGTCCGAGTGCTTTTCTAGTATTTATAATACATCACATCTGGCCTATTCAAAGTTCTATGCAGTGTTAAGATAGTCTTTTGAATGCAAATTTAACGAATGAATGAATCTTTATTTCGGATAGATTAAAAGTAAAGATTAAAAAGAAACAGAATAATATAACAAAGGGGAAAAAATCCAACAAGGTCAAATTAAACAATAACTCCTCTGATTATACAGTTCAACATAAGTTACCTGAAATGGGTGATGGCTGAAGCCACAGCTTATATTGCCCACCCATATTCCATCCAAGAATTCAAAAGAAAAACAAAACAAGAGCGATTACAATTCAGAACAAAGCTAAGAGAGAATGTGACAAAAAAAAACTAAGTAACAACACAACACAGACTGGATATGACAATCGTTATGTGATTTTACATGTTATCTTGTATATATGTTTGGAGTATTTCTTCCTTTAGTTTTTGTTTAAATTGTCCAAGCGTTGTACATGATTTTAATTCAGGTCCAAAATCGTTCCATAATCTGACTCCTTGCACTGAAACACAGTGTTGCTTGGTGGTAGTTCTCACTGAAGGTTTTTGAAATATACATGTTCCTCTGAAATGATATTGTTTCTCCCTTATTTGGAACAGCTTTTGGATATTTGCGGGCAGTGATAGACTCTTAGCTTTAAACATTATTACTGCAGTTTTAAAGTCAACCAGATCTTTCAACTTGAGAGCTTTTAATTTAAGAAAAAGTGGGTTTGTTGGTTCCCAGTAAGCAGCTTTGTTTATTATTCTAATAGCTCTCTTCTGAAGCATAAAGACTGGATATATGTTTGTTTTATATGTATTTCCCCATACTTCAGTACAATATGTCATGTATGGGAGTATTAGTGAATGATACAAAGTATATAATATGGGTTGTTGATTTCAGCAAATATCTCTGTGTTGTATTGCAATTGATTTAGATATTTTACCTTTAATATAATTAATATGTGACTTCTATGTCAAATGCTAATATTTGTTTGACACTGCGGCCCCTGGACCCCGGCTAGCTACTAGGCTTTTCAGGTTTGAAAGTTGAAGAAATATGAGGTTGTTAGCTACATTTAACTAGATTTAATGCTAATATTTGTTTAGCAAATTAGCATTATTAGCAACTTTGCTTCCTTTTTCCAATAAATTCTCTCTTTCTTTCAAGTTTTCACCTTCCAAAGCCAAAATCCAATGTTACTAATAACAAAGAAATGGCGTGGGAAAATTGTTGTGTCCGTAAAAGGAGGAGGTGAGGGTGACAGTTTAGATACTTTATTAAAAACAAACAGGGAACAAGCAGGAGTCACTCCATGCCAGTCCAAGGGTCACCTCGCACTACACTCAGGGCGGTGCCATATAGTACACCTAAGTTAATATCTAACCCCGCCCCCCAGAAAATAGCAGGCACACTAATTGGCCCTCCCAAAATTTACAGCCCGACTCACACTCTAACAAAATATACAACACAAATATACAAAATCTATCCATCCATACCACAAAACAATTCTAGAGGGGCCAGGTAGACTACTGGCGCCCCCTACACGGCTCGGCGGATTATTCTACTGCCTTAATTACTATAGTCCATGAACGTAAAATGGCCGTTGATAAAAGAAAATAATCCCAAAATGTATATACACTACCGTTCAAAAGTTTGGGGTCACCCAGACAATTATTTTGTGTTTTCCATGAAAAGTCACACTTATTTACCACCATGAGTTGTAAAATGAATAGAAAATATAGTCAAGACATTGACAAGGTTAGGAATAATGATTTGTATTTGAAATGTGACTGGGGTGCTGGAGGGTGCTCCGCTTGGAGACTCCATTGTCCTACTGGGGGACTTCAATGTGCACCCCCTAGCCAAAGCCGAGCATCCGTCACACCCAACCAAGTTGCATCCCACCTACTGACTATCGCCAAAGCACCCCAAGACAAAGACACCAGAAGAGCAGTTACAACTGAGCTAAAAAAACACCAAAAAATGCCTGTAGAGGAAACGAACCCTGAACCCTTCAAGGCTGCTGAACTGGAGAAAGTCCTACAGGGCCTGAAATGTGGAAAGGCAGCAGGATACGATAACATCTTCCCAGAATTCATGAAAAATCTTGGCCCCCGAGCCCTAACCTGGTTGACACAATTCTACACAAGGATCACACAAACAAACTCGATCCCAAAGAAATGGCGGACAGCAAAGGTCATTGCCATCCCAAAACCTGGCAAAGACCACAAACTACCAGCAAGCTACCGCCCAATCTCCCTACTCAGCGTTCCTTACAAAATCATGGAGCGCCTAATACTGCAACGCATTTCCCCAGAAATAGAGGATATTCTAAGTGTGGATCAAGCAGGTTTCCGCAAGGACCGCAGTACAGGAGAACAAGTACTGGCCCTAACCACCTTCATCGAAAATGGCTTCGAGAGCAGACTGAAGACAGGGGCTGTGTTTCTCGATCTTACAGCCGCCTATGATACGGTCTGGCACAAAGGCCTCCTCCTGAAACTTATAAAGGCGATCCCTGCTTGGGCAACAGCAATTATAAAAACCCTGCTGACCAACCGAAGGTTCAGAGTCCACCTCAGTCAGAACACAAGTGCATGGAGAATGCAGAAAAACGGACTCCCACGAGGCTCAGTTCTAGCTCCAACTCTGTTCAACCTCTACATAAACGACCTGCCTACTACAAAATCCTGCAAATTCATCTATGCAGACGACATCTGTTTGGCATTCCAAGCACCAGACTTTGAACCACTGGAACGGGTGCTCACGAAAGATCTTGCCAAACTGGACCAGTTCTGCAAAATCTGGCGCCTAAAACCAAGCCCAGCAAAAACCGTCTCCAGTGTATTCCATCTCCACAGTGCAAAAGCTGCCAGAGAACTAAACATCCACCTGAGCGGACTCAAGCTTAAGCATGCCCCAAATCCAACTTATCCTGGAGTGACCCTTGATAGGACCTTATCCTTCAAGGAACATCTAAAGGGGACGGCTGCTAAGGTGAAGGTACGAAACAACCTGCTCTGCAAGCTCGCTGGTGCAAAACGGGGGGCGGCAGTCTCCACCCTGCGCACCTCAGCACTGGCCCTTTCATACTTTGTAGCAGAATATTGTGCCCCTGTCTGGTCCAGGTCATCTTACACACACCATGTAGACACCCAGCTCAACTCAACCATGAGAACTATAACTGGAACAATCCGCTCAACACCACTCCCCTGGCTCTCTGTACTGTCAAACATAGCCCCTCCACACATCCGGTGAGCAGCATTAACTCAAAGGATGCTCCAAAAAGTTAAAGATTTTCCTCACTTACCAATCCATGCAGATATCTACACCCCACCCACTGCCCGACTTTCATCCAGACGGCCGATTTGGAAAAACCCTCCCCCAGCTGACTTTACCATCCAGACAGCTTGGCAGGAGGAATGGGAGACCAAGGAGGTCCCAAACAAACAGCTGGTGATAAACCCCAACCAACAGGTCCCGGGCACCAACCTTCCAAGGAGACAGTGGTCTACACTCAATCGCTTCAGGACTGGACATGGCCCCCTGCTTGGCCAGCCTTCACAGATGGCCTTCACAGATGGCACAGATGATCTCCTCAATCCCACTGATACGCCTTCCACAGAGGAAGCAGGGTTTGGGGACGAGGGGGGATGACTCGCCTATCACAGGGGCTGAGGTCGCCAAGGTGGTTAAAAATCTCCTTGGTGGCCGGGCCCCGGGGATGGATGAGATTCGCCCTGAGTACCTCAAGGCCCTCGATGTTGTTGGGCTGTCATGGTTGACACGCCTCTGCAACATTGCGTGGAGGTCGGGGGCAGTGCCTTTGGCATGGCAAACTGGGGTGGCGGTTCCTCTCTTCAAAAAAGGGGACCGGAGGGTGTGCTCCAACTTTAGAGGGATCACACTCCTCAGCCTCCCTGGGAAGGTCTATGCCAAGGTACTGGAGAGGAGAGTCCGGCCGTTGGTTGAACCTCGGATTCAGGAGGAGCAATGTGGTTTTCGTCCTGGCCGTGGCACATTGGACCAGCTCTTTACCCTCTCGAGAATTCTTGAGGGTTCGTGGGAGTTTGCCCAACCGGTTTACATGTGTTTTGTGGACTTGGAGAAGGCATTTGACTGCGTCCCTCGTGGTTTTTTTGTGGGGGGTGCTTCGGGAGTATGGGATATCGGGCTTGTTGTTACGAGCTATTCGGTCTCTGTACGACCGTTGTGAGAGTTTGGTTCGAATTGCCAACACTCAGTCGGAGTCATTCCCAGTGAGAGTTGGACTCCGCCAGGGCTGCCCTTTGTTACCGATCCTGTTCATAACTTTTATGGACAGGATTTCTAGGCGCAGCCAGGGAATGGAGGGTGTCATGCTTGGTGACCACAGGATCTCATCTCTGTTGTTTGCAGATGATGTTGTCCTGTTGGCTTCATCCAGCAATGGCCTAAGGCTCTTGCTGGGACGGTTTTCCGCTGAGTGTGAAGCGGCTGGGATGAGAATCAGCACCTCCAAATCCGAGTCCATGGTCCTCAGCCGGAAAAAGGTGGATTGTCCTCTCTGGGTTGGGGACAGGCTCCTGCCCCAAGTGGAGGAGTTTAAGTATCTTGGGGTCTTGTTCACGAGTGAGGGGAGAATGGAGCGAGAGATTGACAGACGGATCGGAGCAGCATCTGCAGTGATGCAGACGTTGTACCGGTCTGTTGTGGTGAAGAGGGAGCTTAGTTCTAAAGCAAGGCTGTCGATTTACCAGTCAATCTACGTTCCTACTCTCACCTATGGTCACGAGCTTTGGGTAATGACCGAAAGAACAAGATCGCAGATACAAGCGGCTGAAATGAGCTTTCTCCGTAGGATTGCTGGACTCACCCTCAGAGATAGGGTGACGAGCCAAGTCATCCTGGAGAGGCTCAGAGTAGAACCGCTGCTCCTCCGCATTGAAAGGAGTCAGTTGAGGTGGTATGGGCATCTGATTAGGATGCCTCCTGGACGCCTCCCACTTGAGGTGTTTCAGGCACGTCCCACTGGGAGGAGACCCCGGGGCAGACCCAGGACTTGGTGGAGAGACTATGTCTCCCAGCTGGTCTGGGAACGCCTTGGTATCCCCTCTGAAGAGCTGGAGCAGGTGGCTGGGGAGAGGGAAGTCTGGGCTTCTCTACTTGAACTGCTGCCTCCGCGACCCGGACCTCTGGAAAAGCGGTAGAAGATGGATGGATGGATGGATGGATAATAATTTTTTCCAGATACTCAACCTGCTCAAAGGAAGGTCAGTTTTATAGCTTCTCTAACCAGCTAAACTGTTTTCAGCTGTGCTAACATGATTGCACAAGGGTTTTCTAATCATCCATTAGCCTTCTGACGCAATGAGCAAACACATTGTACCATTAGAACACTGGAGTGATAGTTGCTGGAAATGGGCCTCTATACACCTATGTAGATATTGCACCAAAAACCAGACATTTGCAGCTAGAATAGTCATTTACCACATTAGCAATGTATATTGGATATTAGTGTGTTTCTGATTAGTTTAAAGTTATTTTCATTGAAAAAAAGTGCTTTTCTTTCAAAAATAAAGAAATTTCTAAGTGACCCCAAACTTTTGAACGGTAGTGTACATATACATTTCTATAACACATCTAACTGTAAACACAATAGAACAATATGTACATTAACCTAATGACGGCCCCTACATCCCCAGCCCCAGCACACCCACCCCACAACACGGGCAATACAAACACAGTGCTGGAGAATAAACATTTCACACATTTCTTCATTTCTTTTCTTTACTTTTCACCCATACACACACGGGAAATCACACACACAGGCTAAGCGGCTTCAAAAGGCAACAATGGCATTAACTTTAGCATAACACAACATGCCGCTACACCCCCCCCAAAAAAAAAAAGTCACATTAAGGACCCCCTGTAGGCCCACCCCAGGATGTCCATCAGGCAGCTCTCTCCCAGAGCATCTCCGGCGCTTCCTTTCTGGAGACGAGCTGCGCTGGCGTTTCTTCTCCCCCATACGCCGCAGCTCATTCGGGTACCTCCTGGATCCATCAGACAGTTTCAAATAACCGTCCTCGCGGGTCATCACCACCCGCAACTGCCCCTGGTCATCATTTTGGTCCCGTGTTTTGTGGACTCCTCCAAGCCAAGACTCAACCCTAGGGTGGACCTCGTCGCCAACACATAGGGGAGTTCTCACTGGCTTTCTTTGTCCACCACGTCGTGACCAGGCTTCTTTTCGGTGCCGGCGAGTCCCGCCTACCCGGTCCAAGATCCGCCTCGGATCCTGCTCGTAAATGCGTCTGGGAATCGTACCACTCGGTCTCGCTCCGCTCTCTTTCATTTCCTTCACTTAATCAGCCACAGCAGTGCCCTGTTCCTTGGAAGTATTCGGCCAAACTCCGGAACCTAAAGGTGCCTGCTCGCTGGCTCCACTCGCCACCGCAGGTGTCCGTCCGTGCTGTTCGGTTCTCTCGTTCAGGGTAACATGAACTCTGGCACCAGAATCTCCCCACAATGGCGCTCCATAGTGGGGAGCTCCCGTCGTCACTTCTCCCGGGCCAACCACAGTCCCACACTTCGTCATCTTCCACCACTGGGAATGGCCGGTCCCACAGCCCACCGCCTGACCACTCCTCCCCGACACCGCTGGCTGTCATGAAACCCAGTTCATAAAACATGTCACAGCCCATCAGATTCGACCCCTCAGCAGACGCCACAAAATGGACCTCAGACATTGCCGCCGATCTGTACCTCGCCGCCAGCACCAGTGAGCCCACGATGTTCAATGGGTTGCCTCCATAGCCGTAACAGGTCGCATCCAACTTGCTCACCCGGTAGTGTGGGGAAAAAATTTGTCACTGTGGCCAAATTTAGTATGGAGATTGCTGATCCTGTGTCCAGTAGCAGCGGTATCTCGACTCCGTCCAATTCAACGTTGCAGTAGACCTGTCTCTCTGTGCTCGGCGAAACCGTGTGGACCACTGTAGGTTCTTTTGTGGAGGATCCCTTCTCTGGTCACACTGCTCAAAATTTTTGCAGGCCCTGGCAAAGTGGTGGAACAGACTGCACTTTCCACAGCATTTCATCAATATTAATTTCATCAATAAAGTATACTAAATCTAAAAAAAAATAAAAAATTCCCTTTGCTGGACAGTCTCTTGACTTGTAACGGTGCCTGGTGGACCCACAGCCATAACACCTTGGCGTCCCTGGGGCGGAACTAATTTTTACAGTGGTGGCATATTCTTATTCACTCGTGCCATCTTCACTGTCCAGATCCGTGGCCAGTGCCTTCCACTGCTTCTTGGTCCCTCCGCAGCTTTTCATTTTCGCCGAGGTTTTTGGCCAGCTTGTCCGTTGCCTCATACCGCTGCGCTGACTCCATGGCGGCGATCAGCGACAATTTCCCGGTGAATGTCAGGAGATGTGCTCTTGCGGAGGAACTAAGAACGTGCGCCACTCGTTGGTCGCGGACCATCTCCTCCTCCAAAAAGCCGAATCGGCACTCCCCTGCCAGCTGACGCAGTTCGGCAACAAACTGTTGCACCGACTCCCCAGGCCTGTGGCGGCGCTGTCGAAACTGAATTCTTTTTGCAATGACGTTTTCCGGGGCGCGAAAGTAGTCTGCCATTAGTTGTACTACATCGTAAAAACTATCACCACCTCCCAGCGTACTAAGAATTCTCTGGTCCTCCATCTCGAGATTATGGACCAGGATAGCCTTTGCACGCAGCTTTTCGAGCTTGCCAAGGTTGAGAGCGACCAAAT
Organism: Pholidichthys leucotaenia; assembly: GCA_020510985.1. NCBI lineage: Eukaryota > Metazoa > Chordata > Actinopteri > Cichliformes > Pholidichthyidae > Pholidichthys > Pholidichthys leucotaenia. The sequence continues at coordinate 198,181,851 of CM035840.1, forward strand.
AGTTCTCCAAGGCTGCATACCACCTGGCCTAGGGCACGGGCGGCTCTCCTGGAGACTCCAGAAACGACCGGAAAGCAGTAGCAGCTCGCTCCATACCTTGTATCCTCATCGCCAAATACTGTGTCTGTAAAAAGGGGAGACGAGGGTGACAATTTAGACACTGTATTAATAACAAACAGGGAACAAGCAGGAGTCACTCTGTACCAGTCCAAGGGTCCACAGCAAAGAGGCAGAGCCTCTTCCGCCATGGCCTCTTATACTCCCCGTGACGCCACCACCGGAAAAGCGGGGAATCACCTCCCACTACAGTCAGGGCACCGCCATATAGTACACCTAACTTAATATCTAACAAAAATGTCTTCATCCTCTTGATTCTTTCTTTTCTCACACAGTGAACTGCCTGGTTCGTCTGGTTGAGAACCCATCATTCCTCAGGTGTTGGAGCAGCAGTGACCACACAACACGCTCGTCTGAACTTAATCCACCACCATGTCCCCCAGGAGGAAGCAGATGTCCGTCCGGGAAGGACAGGTATGGGTATGCCTGTGGTTCGTCGTCATCCACACTTTTACATTGCTGTGGTGCAGCAACTTCTGTTTTTGATGACATTTTTTGTTAGTAGGATTACAGAAAAATCTAATGGATGGTATAGAGCAGGGGTCTGCAACCTTTGCCAACCAAAGAGCCATTTTGCCCATCTCCCAACTCAAATAGAAGTAGCTGAGGGCCGCAACAGCAATTTGACCTTTAAAATAAAAGTTTTGTTGCTTATAAAGTTTTTTAATATACATTGGTCTGAATATTATTTGGCATTAACAGCGTTTCCCTCTGGTAACATTTTCCGGTGGCGGCCCGCCACACTTGAAAATTTCCTGCCAGTCTGTGAGGAAATATTATTATTATTATTTCAGCCAAGAATGAAAAGGAGCTGTTTTTACCTTTACCTCAGTTCATATTAGTTAACTAATTTTATGTTCATTATTATGTACCTGGCAAATTAAGATGACCGAAATTCATGAAGTTAATGACTTTAATCCGTCTGGAACCTTCAGACAAACTAAACGTGCCAACATTTGAATTTCAAAATAAGGGAGGTTTTTCCTGCTGTCTGGGTGGTGAGGAGATTTAAAAAAAAAACCCAAAAAACAAAAAAAACCTATAAATATATAGAAATATTATAACAAAAATAACTGCATCTTTGGTCATTTAAGTTAATTTATTTCACTAAGTACAATTTTATTAATATTTTTTCTTTGAAATCAGAGTTAAATTATTGTTCTGTTCTGGCTTTGGAAAATTATGATCAAAAATGTAAATTGTTATAAGGAAAAAGTAAAAACTATTACCACAGTCTGTTTCAAATTTATTTTAAAAAATTGTAATTTTATTTTAAAAAATAGACAGAAATTAGCCATAAAATAATCCACATATTTATAATAAAGTCTCAAATGAACAAGAAAAGTCAATTTTACAAGAGGAAATTACAAATTTGAGGAAAATGGTTTCAAATTTAGATAAATTTACAGAGAAAAGTGGAAAACTAAAAGAAAATTTTTATAAACTTTTGAGAAAAACCTCAACCCTTCAAGACTGAAGTCATTACTGAAGTTTTTAAGTGGGTCCCCTTTTTACCCTTAACTAGAAATTTTTGGTTGTCTACTTTTAATTATTACTTTCAAAGCACTTTTACGTGAGTAGAATTTCTGGCTACTATACCCACCTCTAATCATATAATTTATGTATGCATGAGTAAATCACTGTTATGAATGTTTTTTTCCCTTCCCTACTCTCTCAATCGGGTAAAAAAAACCCCACTAGAATAAAAACACAAAAATATACACATATTTTTGTCATTTATGTAAACCATGAAAAAAAAAAAAAATCCTGCAGGACAAAACATGACATTTGATATTTTCTAACCTATTTATATACCACCATAGACAGAGAATCTGAATTAGACAGGGCTCAGGAGGAAAGGAGAGGAAATTGTTCAGGCAGAGGGTCCAGGAGAGGTGAAAGCAGAAGGAGGGAGAGAAAGATGACACCACTAAAAAGTTCAAACACAGGACGTCTGGGTGGGATCCCAGCTGGCTCAATATTCCAACATTCAAGCCTCGGTTGTACAATACTTCAAATGGTAAGTTCCATATGCAAAGTTACTGTGCAAAATTTAAAAAAGAAATAAATAGTATAAAATTAACATATTCAGGTTACAACAGTGTGATGCGTCTCCCCCCGAAAAATATGTTGCCACCATGCCAAGGTCTTTAAGCCATAGGAAACACTGCATTAATGAATTCATACAACAGTGAAAAAACTGTCAAGCTTTATACAGTGGTGTGAAAAGAGTTTGCCTCCTTCCTGATTTCTCTTTTTTCTTATGTTTGTCACACTTAAATGTTTCAGATCATCAAACAAATTTAAATATTAGACAAAGATAACACAAGTGAACACAAAATGCAGTTTTTAAATGAAGGTGTTTATTGTTAAGGGTAAAAAAAAAAATCCAAACCTACATGGCCCTGTTTGAAACAGTGATGCCCCCGCCCTGTTAAAACATAAATTAACTGTAGTTTTTCACATTTTTGGAAATTGAAGTTCAATTTCTCTAGCCATACCCAGGCCTGATTACTGCCACACCTGTTCACAATAAAGAAATCACTTAAATACCCATAAAGCACGTTTTTATAATAGTTTTTTCCCTGCCGCAGTTAGACTGATGGCAAATATTGGGAAAAGGACTTTAACAGCCAAAAGCACAATCCAAATAGGAAAGCACTGCAGTTTACATTGGTCTCTTTTTTATAGTAATTTATTGGGTACTTATAGAGTGTGTTTTAAAATGAGGATAGCATTGTTTTTTATTGGAGTATTCCATTTTTAATTATTTATTGAGCTATTGCTTTGCACAGTTAATTCCTATGTACCTAAGCTTTATGGTTGAGTAAAAATGGCAAATAAAGTTCTTGATTCTTCTTTCTAAATAGGACCTGCCTGACAAAGTGAAGTAGACCAAGAGATCTTCAAAAGTTAGACATCATGTTGCGATCCAAAGAAATTCCAGAACTAATGAGAAACAAAGTAATTGAGATCTATCAGTCTGGAAAAGGTTATAAAGCCATTTCTAAAGCTTTGGGACTCCAGCGAACCACAGTGAGAGCCATTATCCACAAATGGCACAAACATACAACAGTGGTGAATCTTCCCAGGAGTGGCCGGCCGACCAAAATTACCCCAAGAACACAGTGACGACTCATCCAAGAAGTCACAAAAGACCCCACAACAACATCCAAAGAACTACAGGCCTCAATTGTCTCAGTTAAGGTCAGTGTTCATGACTTCACCATAAGAAAGAGACAGGGCAAAAATGGCCTACATGGCAGAGTTTCAAGACGAAAACCACTGCTGAGCAAAAAGAACATAAAAGCTTGTCTCAGTTTTGCCAGAAAACATCTTGATGATCCCCAAGACTTTTGGGAAAATATTCTGTGGACTGACGAGACAAAAGTTGAACTTTTTGGAAGGTGTGTGTCCCATTACATCTGGCGTAAAAGTAACGCAGCATTTCAGAAAAGGAACATCATACCAACAGTAAACTATGGTGGTGGTAGTGTGACGGCACGGGGCTGTTTTGCTGCTTCAGGACCCGGAAGACTTGTTGTGGTAAATGGAACCATGAATTCTGCTTTCTACCAAAAAATCCTGAAGGAGAATATCCAGCCATCTGTTTGTGGCCTTAAGCTGCAGCGCACTTGGGTTCTGCGGCAGGACAGTGATCCAAAACACCAGCAAATCCACCTCTGAATGGCTGAAGAAAAACAAACTGAGGACTTTGGAGTGGCCTAGTCAAAGTCCTGACCTGAATCCAATGGAGATGCTGTGGCATGACCTTAAAAAGGTGGTTCATGCTCGAAAACCCTCCAGTGTGGCTGAATTACAACAATTCTGTAAAGATGAGTGAGCCAGAATTCCTCCACAGCGCTGTAAAAGACTCATTGCCAGTTATTGCAAACACTTGATTGCAGTTGTTGCTGCTCAGGGTGGCCCACCCACTTATTAGGTTTAGGGGGCAATCATTTTTCACACAGGGTAGGTTTGGATTTTTTTCCCCCTTTAATAATAAACACCTTTATTTAAAAACTGCATTTTGTGTTTACTTGCGTTATCTTTGTCTAATATTTAAATTTGTTTGATGATCTGAAATATTTAAGTGTGACAAACATACAAAAAATTAGAAATCAAGAAGGGGGCAATCACTTTTTCACACCACTGTATATGGCTTCATTCATGAAGTAAAAAGTATTACAAATATATTACAAATTGTTTTGTGCTTAAAACTCTACGTATATCTGAATATCTGACCACAGGGTTGTTGGTTTTTTTTTAAGTTTTTGTAAAGGGTATACAGGTCATTACAGCATTGCATTGTTTACATTTTCATCACATGTTCCCTTATTTTTTGCTATCTGACAACATTGGAAGAATAATTATTACAACACTCCTTTTTTTTTTTTTTTTAAAAAGTGAAAGAAAAAGTGAAAATAAAGAGAGTAAAAAAAAACAAAAAAAACAAAAGAGCAAAAAACAAACAAACAAACAGAAAAATAAAAATAAGTAAATAAAAATAAAAGAGCATCTGAGTAGCGTTGGAACAAAGAGCGGTGCCATTATTGAAATTGTATTTGTCAAAGATTAGATCTAATGGAAGACACATATGCGATCCAGGGTTGCCAAAAGTTCATGAACCCATCCATGTCCTGTCTCAGTGCGAATGTCAACTTTTCTATCGAGTAAATGTCTTGAATCACGTTAATCCAATCTTCAGGTGTAGGACAGTCCTTCAACATCCATTTTTTAGTCAGGGCTTTTTTACTTGCCAATATTAAAACAGTGAATAAGTATTTTTCTCCTCGTCTTTCCAGTGATTCCGGTAGTAAACCCAAATACAAAGTTACAAAAGAAAAGGGGACTGTTATTTTGAATATTTTCCCCAATATTGTCTGTACATTGGCCCAATATTGGTGGATAACCGGGCAAGACCAAAACACAAAATGATTTGCAGACTCTTCACCACACTCTTCACCACACAAGCGCCAACAGTTCAACCCCTTATGAGTAAATTTGTTTTGTGCAGATGTTCTGAAAAATCTTACCAAATTTTTCCATCCAAATTCTCTCCACTGCAGGGATGAGGTACTTTTCCATTGTTGTTTATTTAGCTTTTCCCATGTTTCCAGTTGTAAAGTGAAATTCCCCTCTTTTTCCCATCTCTCTTTTATATATGATGTGTTGTCTCCTTTTAAGTCTTGAAGACCTTGATATATTTTAGAAATGTATATGATCCCTGGGATCCCTTTATATGCCATTAAGAAGACCTTCAGAACACCTGACTGGGCCCTTTCCAAATCCTCCTTTTTAAGTATATTGTTTATGTGGTGTCTAAGCTGAAAGAATCTGTAAAGGTCTTGATTTATTAGACCTTGTTTTTTCAAATCTTCAAAACTTCTTAAAATTTGCCCTTTAAAAAAATTGTAATATTTTAAATCTAGTGTCTGTTTTATTAGGAGTAAAGTCTTGATCATAGGCAATCCATTGCAGAAGTCGATAGGGCTCTTTAGTTTGATTCTCTCTGACTATCTTAAACCAAATTTTTAGCGGGGTCTCTATCCACGGGTTAGTGTTATTCAAAAGTTTAGGTAAGGCATTGTTCCCCATTATCGCCTGTAGGGGGATGTCACTTGTTATTTGGCATTCCATCTCCTTCCATTGTGCAGTGTAGACTGGGTTACATAGCTCTACTAAAGTTTTAATTTGTGCGGCTTTAAAATAGTCCCTGATACTTGGCAGCGCGAGCCCACCTTTGTCTTTGTTTAGCTGTAGGGTTCTATATCTGATTCTAGGTCTCTTGCCCTGCCATATGAATCTTGAGATTCTTCTGTCCAGCTCCTGCCATGTTTTTTTGGGAGGTTCTACCGGTATTGTTTGGAAAAGGTATAGAAGACGTGGAAGTATATTCATTTTGACTGCTTCAATTCTTTGTGCAGTACCCAAGAATGGTATCATATTCCATCTTGCTAGGTCAGATTTTATTTTTGCCACCAGTGGATCATAGTTTAGTGTTATAATTTTGTTGAGTTGTTTTGGGATATTGACCCCCAGATATTTCATAGATTCCATCTCCCAGTTAGTTTTGAGTTTGCTTAGTGAATAATGATTTGGGTCATAGTTGAATGTTAAAACTTGGGTTTTATGCATGTTTAATTTGTACCCCGATAAATCTCCATATTCTGAAAAAACTGAGATTAGTTCTGGTAAAGAGGTGTCCGGATGCCCCAGATATATTAAAATGTCATCAGCAAAGAGGGCTATTTTATGTTCCTTCTGACCAAGTGTAATACCTTCAATTTTTTGATTCTGTCTTGTCCATTGGCTGAGAGGTTCTATGAAGATTGCTAAGAGCAGTGGAGACAAGGGGCAGCCCTGACGACATCCTCTTTCCAGCTCAAAAGATGATGATAAATTACCGTTAATCCTTATTTTAGCTGTTTGTTTTTATATAATGCCTGGATAGTTCTAATGAAGTTGTTATGAAAATTGAAACTGGATCAGAATCAGAATGAGATTTATTGCCATTGTTCATGTAGTACACAAACTAGGAATTTGTCTCGGTGCAATGCTGCAACATTTAACATGGAGTAGCACTAAAGATAAAAATAAAAAAACTAAAAAACTATGCATGCCATAAAATGTAAAATATGAATGAGTAATACGAATCAGAATCAGATTTATTGCCATTGTTCATGTAATACACAAACTAGGAATTTGTCTCGGTGCCATGCTGCAACATTAAAAACATGATGAGAAAAAGGGATAAACTAAAAAACTAAAGGACTAGAAACGTGCAATAAGTGTAGAAAAATAAGTAATAATAAGTAATAATAATAATAATAATACTAGTAATAATGAGTAGTACTAGTCAAGGCAGTTTTAAAAAATTAGCAAGTAGCAGATAATGTGAAGTACCACATAGTGCAGTCGATAATGCAACAGAAAAACGGTGATGAATGACGTGAGTCTGGTTGAGCTGCTGTACATAGTGCACGAGAGTCAAAAAGTCACTTAATGTTCAGCAGTCTGATGGCAGAGGGGAAAAAGCTGTTCATGTGCCGGGAGGTTTTAGTCCGAATGGACCGAAGCCTTCTGCCTGAGGGGAGGGGGGCAAACAGTACGTGACCAGGATGTGAAGGATCGGCTATGATCCGGCCAGCACGCCTCCGGGTCCTGGAGATGTACAGGTCCTGGAGAGATGGGAGCTCGCAGCCTATCACCTTCTCAGCAGTGCGCACGACGCGCTGCAGCCTTAGTCTGTCCCTGGCAGTGGCTCCTGCATACCACACAGTTATGGAGGAGGTGAGGATGGACTCGATGATGGCCGTGTAGAACTGCACTAACATCTTGGTGGGAAGCTTGAGCTTCCTCAGCTGCCGCAGAAAGAACATCCTCTGCTGGGCCTTTTTGATGAGGGAGCTGATGGTTGGCTCCCATTTGAGGTCTCGGGTGATGGTGGTGCCCAAGAAGCGGAAGGAATCTGCAATGGTGATGGGAGAGCCTGTGATGGTGAGGGGGGGCAGGAGGGATGTGACTTTCCTGAAGTCCACAATCATCTCCGCTGTCTTCAGAGCATTCAGCTGCAGGTTGTTGTGGCTGCACCAGGACACCAGCTGGGCCACCTCTTCCCTGTAGGCGGACTCGTCGCCGTTGGAGATGAGCCCGATGAGGGTGGTGTCGTCCGCAAACTTAATCAGCTTAACAGACTGGTGGGAGGAGGTGCAGGAGTTGGTATAAAGGGAGAAGAGTAGGGGGGAAAGTACACAGCCCTGGGGTGATCCAATGCTGATGCTAACAGAGTCTGAGACAGACTTCCCCAGCCGCACATGCTGTCTCCGGTCCGTCAGGAAGTCGGTGATCCACCTGCAGAGGGAGTCAGGCACGTTGAGCAGGGACAGCTTGTCCTGGAGCAGATCGGGGCGGATGGTGTTGAATGCGGAGCTGAAGTCCACAAACAGAATCCTGGCGTAGGTTCCCGGGGAGTCCAGGTGCTGCAGGATGGAGTGGAGGGCCAGGTTGACTGCGTCGTCCACAGACCTGTTAGCACGGTAGGCAAACTTCAGCAGGTCCAGGAGGGGTGTGGTGATGGACTTGAGGTGAGACAGGACCAGGCGCTTAAAGGACTTCATGACTACAGAGGTGAGCGCTACAGGTCTGTAGTCGTTAAGTCCAGTAATCCGTGGCTTCTTGGGGACAGGGATGATGGTGGAGGATTTGAGGCAGGTCGGCACGTGACATTGCTTAAGGGAGGTGTTAAAAATATCTGTGAAGACAGGAGCCAGCTCTTTCGCACAGTGTCTCAGGGTGGAGGGAGACACACCGTCCGGCCCGGGGGCCTTGCGCGGGTTCAGTCTGGAGAACTGTCTGTGCACGTCCTGCTCACTGATGACAAGGGGAGGGGGGGAGGAGGAGGAGGAGGGGGGGGACCGCTTTTGATGAATTAGGGGCTGAGGAGGCAGTGGAGCTGGGTGGAGTGGGTGAGTTGGACACAGCTGACGAGGTGTCAAAACGGGCGTAATGTTGGGACAGTTTTTGACAAAGGGCTTTGTCATCCTGACCTTTAGAAGCCTGAGGCCGATAGTTGGTGATTTGCCTCAGTCCTCTCCACACAGAAGCCGAGTCATTAGCAGTGAACTGCTGCTGGAGTTTCTCAGAATACACAGATTTAGCTCTCCTCAGCTCTCTGTTAAACCGATATTTGACCTCTCTGTAGCAGTCTCTGTCTCCACTTTTCAGCGCTGCTTCCTTCTCCTTCCTGATCCGTCTGAGCTTAGCTGTGAACCAGGGCTTGTCATTAGAATATCTCACCCTGGTGCGCGATGGGAGAATGTCCTCCTCACAGAAGTTGATATGAGTTCACAGTGTCTGTGTACTCATTAAGATCATGTGTGGCTCTTTTAAACATGCCCCAGTCAGTTATTTCCATGCATGTGTTCAGTTTCTCTCCAGCTTCACTGGTCAATTTCTTTGTGGTGGTCACAACAGGTTTAGTGAGTTTCAGTCTTTGTCTGTATGTGGGGATGAGGTGGACCATCACGTGATCAGATAGTCCCAGCGCAGCGCGGGGAACAGCGCGATAAGCGTCCTTTACTGAAGTATAACAGTGATCTAGCGTGTTATTTCCTCTGGTTGGACATTTAATAAACTGTTTGTAGCAGGGAAGCTCGTGACTCAGATTGCTCTGGTTAAAATCGCCCATCACAATAACCAGGGAGTCTGGAAAGTTCCGCTCCGTAAATTGGATGTGATCTGCGAGCACGCGCTGAGCTTCGCACGTGTCCGCGTCGGGAGGGGCGTACACAGCGACGAGGATGAATGAGGCAAACTCCCGCGGGGAATAAAATGGCTTGCAGTTAATAAAAAGAAATTCCAGGGCGGGAGAACAGTGTTTGGAAATCACCGTTACATCAGAGCATCAGCTGTTGTTAATATAGAAGAACACTCCTCCTCCAATAGACTTACCGGAGAGCTCTGTGACGTGATCAGCACGATACAGCTGAAATCCCTCGAGGCTGATTGCGCAATCTGGAATGTTCTCATTAAGCCAGGTCTCAGAGAAGCAGATGACAGACGAGGAAGCGAGGTCCTTGAAACGCATCAGCAATCTTAATTCTTCTACCTTGTTCGAGAGAGAATTGGCATTGGATAGAAATATGCCAGGCAAAGCTGTTCGCGTGCCTCTTTTTCGTAGCCGAGCGAGAATCCCCCCTCTCTTCCCTCTTTTCCGCCGTCTTGCTTTTTTGGCCAAACAATGGATCAGATCGGCGGCAGGAGCTAAAAAAACTGGAAGAAGGTCCATGGGGGTGAGAGTCCTGATATAATCTATGCAATTATTAAATATATTAACAAGCAGCAGATATTGTGGAGTTCCACATAGTGCAGACGGTAGTGCAAAAGAAAACAGTGATAATTATCATGAGTCGGGTTGAGCTGCTGTACGTAGTGCACGAGAGTCTAATAAGTCACTTAGTGTTCAGCAGTCTGATGGCAGAGGGGAAGAAGCTGTTCATGTAGCGGGAGGTTTTAGTCTGAATGGACCGAAGTCTTCTACCTGAGGGGAGGGGGGCAAACAGTGCGTGTCCAGGGTGTGAAGGGTCGGCTATGATCAGACCTGCACGCCTCTGGGTCCTGGAGATGTACAGGTCCTAGAGGGATGGGAGCTTGCAGCCGATCACCTTCTCAGCAGCGCGCACAACTCGCTGCAGTCTTAGTCTGTCCCTGGCAGTGGCTCCTGCGTACCACACGGTGATGGAGGTGGTGAGGATGGACTCGATGATGGCTGTGTAGAACTGCACCAACATCTTGATGGGCAGCTTGAGCTTCCTCAGCTGCCGCAGGAAGAACATCCTCTGCTGGGCCTTTTTGATGAGGGAGCTGATGGTCGGCTCCCACTTGAGGTCCCGGGTGATGGTGGTGCCCAGGAAGCGGAAGGAATCCGTAGTGGTGATGGGAGAGTCTGTGAGGGTAAGGGGGGGCAGAGGGGCTGTGACTTTTCTGAAGTCCACGATCATCTCCACTGTCTTCAGAGCGTTCAGCTGCAGGTTGTTGTGGCTGCACCAGAATGCCAGCTGGGCCACCTCTCTCCTGTAGGCGGACTCGTCGCCGTTGGAGATGAGCCCGATGAGGGTGGTGTCGTCCGCAAACTTGATCAGCTTGACAGACTGGTGGCTGGAGGTGCAGGAGTTGGTGTACAGGGAGAAGAGCAGAGGGGAAAGTACACAGCCCTGGGGTGATCCGGTGCTGATGCTAACAGAGTCTGAGACAGTCTTTCCCAGCCGCACATGCTGCCTCCGGTCCGTCAGGAAGTCGGTGATCCACCTGCAGAGGGAGTCAGGCACGTTGAGCAGGGACAGCTTGTCCTGGAGCAGAGCGGGGCGGATGGTATTGAATGCAGAACTGAAGTCCACAAACAGGATCCTGGCGTAGGTTCCCGGGGAGTCCAGGTGCTGCAGGATGGAGTGGAGGGCCAGGTTGACTGCGTCGTCCACAGACCTGTTGGCTCTGTAGGCAAACTGCAGCGGGTCCAGGAGGGGAGTGGTGATGGTCTTGAGGTGGGGCAGGACCAGGCGCTCAAAGGACTTCATGACTACAGAGGTAAGCGCTACAGGTCTGTAGTCATTAAGTCCAGTGATCCATGGCTTCTTGGGGACAGGGACGATGGTGGAGGTTTTGAGGCAGGTCGGCACGTGGCATGACTTCAGGGAGGTGTTAAAAATGTCTGTGAAGACAGCTCTTCCGCACAGTGTCTCAGGGTGGAGGGAGACACGCCGTCCGGACCGGGGGCCTTGCGCGGGTTCAGTCTGGAGAGCTGTCTGTGCATGTCCTGCTCACTGATGACAAGAGCAGGGGGGGAGGAGGGGGGGCACCTTTGATGAAGTGGGGACCATGGAGGCAGTGGCGCTGGGGGGAGGGGGGGAGTTGGACACAGCTGACGAGGTGTCAAAACGGGCATAGTGTTGGGACAGTCTTTGACAAAGGGCTTTGTCATCCTGACCCTTAGAAGCCTGAGGTCGATAGTTGGTGATTTGCCTCAGTCCTCTCCACACAGAAGCAGAGTCGTTAGCAGTGAACTGTTGCTGGAGTCTCTCAGAATACACAGATTTAGCTCTCCTCAGCTCTCTGCTAAACCGGTATTTGACCTCCCTGTAGCAGTCCCTGTCTCCACTTTTCAACGCTGCTTCCTTCTCCTTCCTGATCTGTCTGAGCTTGGCTGTGAACCAGGGCTTGTCATTGGAGTAACTCACCCTGGTGCGCGATGGAAGAATGCTCTCCTCACAAAAGTGGATGTATGAGTTCACAGTGTCCGTGTATTCATCCAGATCATGCGTGGCTCCTTTAAACATGCCCCAGTCAGTTATTTCCAAGCACGTGCGTAGCCTCTCCCCAGCTTCACTGGTCAATTTCCTCGTAGTGCTCACAACAGGTCTTGTGAGCTTCAGCCTCTGTCTGTATGCGGGAATCAGGTGGACCATCACGTGATCAGATAGTCCGAGCGCAGCGCGGGGAACAGCGCGATACGCATCCTTAACTGTAGTGTAAGTCCAGCGTGTTTTCTCCTCTGGTGGGGCATTTAATAAACTGTTTGTAGCGGGGAAGTTCGTGGCTCAGGTTGCTCTGGTTAAAGTCGCCAACCACAATAACCATAGAGTCTGGAAAAGTTTGCTCCACTTGCTGAATGTGATCCGCGAGTGCGCGCTGAGCCTCGCGCACGTCCGCGTCAGGCGGGATGTAAACAGTGGCCAGGATGAATGAAGCGAACTCACGCGGGGAATAAAATGGCTTGCAGTTGATGAATAAATATTCCAGAGCGGGAGAACAGTTTTGGGAGATCAGTTACATCGGAGCACCAGCTGTTGTTGATGTAGAAGCAGACTCCTCCTCCTGTGGTCTTGCCGGAGAGCTCCTTATCTCGGTCTGCACGAAACAGCTGAAATCCCTCGAGGAGGAGCGCGCTGTCCGGTGTCTGTTCCTTAAGCCAGGTCTCAGTAAAGCAGAGGGCACACGAGGTGGAGAGATCCTTAAATCACATCAGCAGTCTCAGTTCCTCTACCTTGTTATAGAGAGAATTGACGTTGGACAGAAATATCCCAGGCAAAGCCGTGCGCTTGCCTCTCCTGCGAAGACGCACGAGAGCGCCCACTCGTCTTCCTCTCTTTTGCCGTCTCACTTTTTGGGCTAAAAGGTGAACCAGATCGGCGGCAGGAGCCAAAAAAACTGGGAGTAGGTCCGTGGCAGTGAAAGTCCTGATATTTAGTAGCTCTTCACGGGTGTAAGAGCAGGCAGACACACAATTGACGAACAAAAACAAACAAAGAAAAGCGCAACGAAGCACCATGGCGACCACTGTGGGCGCCATGTGGATAAGATTCTATATAGGAAAGACCACTCAACCGAATCGAATGCTTTTTCAGCATCTAATCCCAATATGACTGCATTTAAGTTATATTTTTTTATATGATAATGTGTAAAGTGCGTCTAATGTTGTCTTGTGTCTGTCTTTGTCTTATAAAACCTGTTTGGTCTAAATGAATTAAGTCTGTCAGTATATTTTCTAACCTTTTGGCAAGGATAGTGGTAAAAAGCTTATAGTCCTGATTTAATACACTGATTGGTCTGTAGTTGGAGCATTCTAGTTTATCCTTTTCAGGTTTAGGTATGACTGCAATGACCCCTTCTCTCCAGGAGTGGGGATTTCCCCTGTGTGGAGGACATCGTTAAGTGTTTTCAGGAGGAGAGGAGATAGTTGCTGTTTAAAGGTTTTGTACCACTCTGCTGTATAGCCATCTGCTCCTGGGGATTTGTTAGCTTTAAGTTTCATAATTGCTTTTTCCAATTCTTTAGGTTGTATTCCTGACAGTAGTGTTTTATTTTGTGACTCCGTAAGTTGGGGAAGGTTTAATGTGTTTAGGAATGCCTCGGATGCGTTTTTATGTTTTTTGTGGGAGTATAAGTTCTTATAGTAGTTCTCGAAGCTTTTAAGAATATCCTGAATTCTGAATTTTATTTCCTTTGATACTGGGTCTCTGATTTTGTAGATTGCTCTTTCTGTTTGTCGTTTCCTCAATTTATAGGCTAGTAATTTTGCCGATTTACTGCCTGCTTCATAGTGTTTTTGTTTCAGAAATGTAAGTTACACTGGGGTTGAATTCCCTCCACACATCACAGATTCCCATTTCTTTTAGTAGCATCCAAGTTTTCTTACTTTGAGTGTTATTTTGATGTGGAGAATTACCTGATGCATCCCAGTATGGATTCAGTCTTAGATTGAAGTCTCCACCACATATCACTAATCCCTGGACTTTAGTTATCATTAGGTCAAATACATTTTTATAAAATTTCCAGTTAGCCCCTGGAGGTGCATATACATTCAGCAGGGTGATATCTTCTCCCTCTAGCCGCCCAATTACCAAACTGTATCTCCCTTCTTTATCTTTGTGTTCTGATTTTTTTTCAAATGTAATTTTGGTTGATATCAATGTCGCTACTCCCCTCCTCCTCCCTGACTTATATGAAGATGAAGAGATCATTTTAAACCCTTGTCTATTGAGTTTAGTGTGCTCCACGTCTGTTAGGTGGGTTTCTTGTAAAAATATAATTCCTGCTTTGTCTTTTTTCATTTTGCCTAGAATCTTGGATCTTTTAACTGGATTCAGGATTCCTTTTACGTTTTATGAGATTATTTTGGTTACACCATGTTTCTCCATTGTATTGTCTTATTTAGTATAACAGTGTGGTGGCCCTCTTTTATGCTACTCAGAAACTGAAAGAACATTAAGAACATAAAAAACATTAAGAACATAGTGTATAAATCTTTAAAACAAAAAACTGTCAAAAGAACTTCCTGAGCTGAGGTCTTTTTAAAGACCCTGGGAGAGCCTTGATGGAGTGTAGACTCTGAGGGAAATTCCTCAAACTCTGTTACGTGTTGAGGGCCCTCTCTTACCCCTGTAAGTTGTCCCATGTTTTTAACGTGAATTTCAGATCCCAATCCGAACTTGTAATGATTTTTTTTTTTTTTTTTTTTTTATGCCTATACCCTATGAAATTGTGTGCACCCTCCCACCACCATCACAGCAAACATTCACGCTAATACAGTATTTGTTAGTGGGGGGGGGAACATGTGGATCATTGTCACATTTCTATTTTAACAAGTTGTTTTTTGTTTTTTTGTTTTTTTTTTTTATTAAAAAGACTTATTTATTTCTAATATTATGACTGTTCCATGAAATGTTTTACCACATGCTGATTCTGCATCTCCTTTAATGTTTGTTACCTTGTAGGAGGGGAGTTGGATGTGCAGATTGACTAAAAAAAAAGGTCGCTATTCCCTCCTGAAAACGGCCAGTTTATCCTTGTCGCTCTGGCGCTGGGTTTCCTGCTGCTGGCCCGTGGATTTTGAAGGTCTCTGTGTGGACCACGTTTGAGCCTTGATCCTATCGCTCAGGTCTGCTGCGGGTTTAAACACCGTTACCAGGAGCCCTCTTCTCGCCTTGTCAGCTGTTGCTTCTTCTGCCGAATTATAGAGACATGTCTCTTCACCATAGAAGACCCTTAACTTCGCAGGAAGTGGCGTCTGAAAGTGCAGTTTTTTCTCTCGTAGCACCTTTTTAGGGTCGTTGTATTTCTGGCGCTTTTTAAGGACCTCTGGGGCGTAATCGTGTTCCACGAAGACTTTTCTCTCTTGGTGCATAAATCCTTTTTTCTGCCAAGCCAGTCTTACAACCTCTTGTTTTATTTTGAAATTGGAGAATCTCACCACCACCGATCGTGGTGGCGCTTCCGCCGCCGGCCTAGGAGCTAATGTACGGTGGGCCCTTTCTGTCTTCAAGTCGGTGGTTTGGGGAATATCCAGCTTCTCTCTCAGTAAGGATTCCACACATTCCGCCATTGTGTTGAAACCATCCTCGACTCCTTCTTTCAGACCATGAATTCTTATGTTGTTTCTTCTCAGTTTTCCTTCTTGGTCGGTTAGCTTAGCCTCTAGTTTTGAGTGCCTTTTGTGTAGATCCAGCACGGAATCTTCAAGCCCTTTTATTCTTTGTTCTGCTTCCAAAATTCTATTCTCGGCCTGGTCCACTCTGCTGTTTGTTCTTTTTAATTCTTCTCTGAATTCACGAAATTCGACCCAAACCTCTCGGCGAAATCGTCTTAATTCTTCAAATAACGTTTTCAAGCTAACCTTCTTGTTAGCTACATTCAGCTCCTCATCTTCTGAATGGAAATCCTCCGGATCAGATTCTTCGGCCGATGCGTGTCCTGGCCTGGAAAATGTTGATTTCTTCTGTTTTCCTTTAGGCATGATGTCTTTGTCTTTTGATTTTCACTCTTCCAAAAATCCGTTAAATCTGATTTTCAAGATATTTTCCTGGATTGAGTCTGGGAGCTTCAGCGTTAAGCTGCTATCACCATGGTGTCCAGACCGGAAGTCCCTGACCATAGGGTTTTTTGTGTTATTTTTTAATTATCAGCACATTCATAAATTGTTTAAATCTGAACAATATCATCCATCTTCTACTTTCAACAGTGATCACACAGCTTTAGTTCCTGATATTTGAATAAATTAGAGACGAAAGTTTTATGTTGAAGAAGCTACTTTTAGTCCTTTTTAGGTTTCTTCATAATGTTTCTTATTGAAATGTTTTAATATAATATAAATCTCTGTCCTCCTGTTGTCCACACTCTCAATTTGACAATTAGTGGATTGGTTGTCTGATATTATTTATTTATTTTGGAATAAAACATGTGTGGCATTTATACACTCTATACATATAATTCACTGTCCAAAAACCCACAGGTAACAAACTAGCAGTTATCCTACAGACAAAAAGCTGAAAAATAAAAGGCTCACCTCTACATTACTGTCAGAAAATCTTCTCTCTTTTTTCTTTACAAACTGTGAGGGAAAACTGTCGGGTGTATGGCTTATTTTAGGCAAGTATATCTGGTTGATTGTGTTTCACAATAAAAGCATATCAGAGAGGCACCCATTCTTAAAATGGAATTGCTATTAACCCTTTCACATTGATTGCATGAACGGATAGCGCCACTACTGTGACAGGTGCAGTGCTGCAACGTTCACTGCACCTGCGACTGTGACGTACCAAACACTCCCCAGTTGTACTAAGAATTACACCTCACAAGGTGGCAGACACGTATAACTGGGCGCATGCGTAAGCAGCGACCGGCAGCTGGTGAAATTGTGCGTGTGTGTGTTTTTATGTACTTTTATATGTTTTTATAAAATCCTCTGTGTCGTTTCTGCCTTGGACGTGTTTGTGGAATATATGGCGAAGAGCTCCCCGGTATTTACAACATGGATTTCCTCCCCTTTCTCGCACTGCTGCTATCTGTACTCTGGCTCTTTGTCTCTGAAGTAAACGCGTTCGGCTCCATGGCAGGCAGAATGATGGGCAGAATACATTATTCCAGGGACATGTTGCTGCACTTAAACACGGCTGATGCAGCGGCTGTGATTGAGCCTAAGCCGCAACTGCTGGACTTTATTTTGAGAGACGGACACAGCGGTGAAAAGAGAGACGGGAGAAGGAAGCGCGGAAGGCGGGGAGGTGTGAAATTGCGCCTTAGGAGATGGCAGTTTGGTAACATTCCTCTTCCTTCAGTAATTTTTGGGAACGTACAGTCTGTGAGAAACGAGGTGGATGAAATTCAAGGGAATGTACGCTACCAGAAGGACTTTAAGAACTGCTGCGTCATGGCCTTCACCGAATCTTGGCTTACTGCGCATGATCAGGATGCAGACCTGTGGATTGACGGCTTTGGAGCCCCACTGCGCTCGGATCGGCAGGAAGAGGTAACGGGGAAACGTCAGGGGGGTGGAGTATGTTTATATATTAATAAGCAGTACTGCACATCTGTCACGGTCAGAGAGCGCATCTGTACACCCGATGTGGAGCTGCTGTCTGTGTCACTACGCCCCTTTTATCTGCCTCGCGAGTTCCCCCGACTTTTCATCACAACCGTGTACATTCATCCGAGGGCAGACGCTGACTCCGGCTCCAGCACCATCTTTGATGTGATCCAGCAGCTGCAATCAATTTCTCCAGAGGCACCAAACTTCATTCTTGGGGATTTTAACCATGTTTCTTTAAAGAAGATACTTAGGAACATCAGTATGTCTCCTGCCCAACCAGGCGAAAAAAGACATTGGACCTGTGCTGTGGATCCATAGAGAGGGCCTATAAATCACTCCCCCTTCCTCCTTTAGGATCCTCAGATCACAACTGTGTACATTTGCTGCCCACATATAAAACTGCTCTCAGAAGAGGCAAGGTGGAGACCAGAGACACAGATGTGTGGACAGAAGATTCAGAGCACAGCCTCCAGGAATGCTTTGACTGTACAGACTGGGAGATGTTCAAACTGGCCTGCGGGGATGATTTGGACTCTCTGGTTGACCTCACATGCTCATACATGTCTTTCTGTAAAAATAAGATTGTTCCACGTAAACGTGTCAAAATATATCCCAACAACAAACCATGGGTTAAATCCTGCTTACAGAGGAAAGCACTTGCCTTTAAACAGGGGTCTGTTTCTGAGCTACAGGTTGCCACAAAGGAGCTGAAGGCCGAAATTTTAAGAGCGAAACAGAATTATAAATCAGAGTTGGAAAGCAAGATGGCAACAAAGAAACTTGGTTCAGCTTGGGCCTGTATGAAAACTATTGCAGGCCTTCAGAGCACAGAGCGCAGTAATTGTGTGTTTTTAGATGGTTTTAATTCAGACACAGAGCTGGCTAATGCTCTTAACTGTTTTTATGGTCGTTTTGACTCCTTTGATTTCAGCACAGAAATCCAAGATTTGAAACAGAAACTCAGACAATCAGCACTTTAATATTGAGGTGCAGGATGTTAAAAGGGAGTTCTGCGCTGTAAAAGTGAACAAAAGTCAGGGCCCTGATAATATATGTGGGCGCTTGGTAAAGTCCTGTGCACATGAACTGAGTCCTATATTTCATTACATTTTCAATAAGTCCTTACAGACACAACATGTGCCTAAGATCTGGAAAGAAGCCGTGGTTGTTCCCGTTCCAAAATCCAGCTGTCCTAAAACGGTAAACAACTTTAGACCAGTTGCTTTTGACTTCAATTTTAATGAAAATTTTTGAAAAACTGGTCAGATGTGAGGTCCTAAGGCAGATTGAACATGCATTGGATCCTCTGCAGTTTGCCTATAGGCCTCACAGAGGAGTGGAGGATGCCACTGTCACTCTGTTTAACATGCTTTTTAAACATCTGGATTTTAATGGGACACATGCCAGGCTTTTATTTGTGGACTTTTCTTCCGCCTTTAATACAATCCAACCTTGTATCTTAGTTGAAAGGCTCCTGCAACAATTTGATTTGAGCAGTAATCTGGTGGGTTGGATTCTGGATTTCTTAACCAACAAGGACGCAGAGAGTAAGGGTCAGTGGTACATTGTCTGACCTAAAGTGCTCTTTTACTGGCTCTCCTCAGGGGTGTGTGTTGTCACTTGTCACTTGGTTGTCACTTCATCCTGTACACAAACATGTGTCGGAGCAGACATGACAACAGACACATTATAAAGTATGCTGATGACTCAGTTATTGTCAGTCTCCTCTAGGATGGTGAGAGTGGCCACGGCCCAGTAGTTGATGACTTTGTTCACTGGTGTGAGGATTCCTACCTGCAGCTGAATACAACAAAAACTAAAGATAGGATTATTGACTTTAGGAGGAAAAATCCCAGGCACAAAGTCACCATACTAAAAGGCCAGACCACCGAATGTGTACAATCGTACAAATATCTTGGGACGATTATTGATAGTAATTTAAACTTTGAAGTGAACTGTGAAAGGGTGTGCAAAAAGGGTCAGCAAAATTAGCATTGTTTGAGAAAACTTGCACGCTTCCAAGTTGACCGAACCATAATGACAGTGTTTTATCGGGCTTTTATTGAATCTGTTTTATCCTTTTCTTTAGTGTCATGGTTTGGTCAGATAAAACGGAAACAGAGGAAATCCTTGGATCAGGTAGTTAGATGGTCCAGTCGTTTGCTTGGTGAGTCACAGCTGAGCCTGACATCTCTGTACACCAGACAAGTACAGAGGATGGCTACCTCCATTTTAAATGATGACTCCCACCCTTTGCACTGCAACTTTCAGCTTCTTCCCTCAAGACGGAGGTTTGCTGTCCCAAAAAGTAGAACCCAGCGCTACAAAAACAGCTTTGTCCCTGCTGCTGTCAAAGAGTTGAACAAGCTGTAAAAATATATTAGGTACCTATTTATTAACTTCATTTTATATTTACTTATTTTTGTAGGATGTCTTTTGGGTGCTAAATATTTTATTGGGTTTTAGACCTTTGAGTTTTTTAACCTCTTTGACTAGTTTTTAACCTTTAATATGACCCTTCTCTCTTACCTCTGGTTTCTCTCTCATCTCTTTGTCTTTTTATACCCTGATTGATGGAGCCTTGAGTATTTTTATCATGTTTATAGTCAGCTTCATGTGTGCCTGTGTTTGTGTCTATGTTGAATGTAATTAGTGGCTTGTAAATATGGATGTCACCAGACTGCAAAACAAATCTACCTACGGGTACAAATAAAGTAACCTGAACCTGAACCTAACTGCTCTTTCCTTGGAGGAATTATGGTGGACATAGAAGCATCCTTATTTACACCAGAGAGGAAGAAATTTTTAGACAAACACATATGGATGTTACTGATTGCTGTGGACATACTCGGTCGCGGATGGAGGAGCATTTGCTCCCAAATTTGCCAACTATGATTCAAAAAAGAGATTATTTAGCTTACGAAGGTAAATGTTTACATTTTGTTATAACAGAGGGTGGGCGGAGCTGTGGGATTCCCCACAGTACATGTATTGAACATAAAGACTGATTCCAAAAGGTGAAGACTTACAAAAATGCACAGAAACACAAACAGTAGGCATTCGGGGCCGACATCACCCAACGAGCATGGAGAGGAGACGTGTTAACCACTGTTGTGCCCCAGAGCCGACGTCGCTGCAAGGGGTGCAACAGAACCACAGCTGTGTGGAGTGGCTAACACGTCTTGATAGTGTTGGCAGTATTGGCTGGCTGACAACACGGCAGATGATGCACACAAAACATGAACAGCTGACTGTCACTGAGTCTGACTTGCTAGGCACAATGCCTGCTTGGCATGGCTCAAACCTATACGGTTTGATGCCCCCAGATTCTTCATTGTCATCCTATTCTTCGGAACTATAATCGTCTGAAGATTGGACAACACAAACCAATTCCAGACTACATGTGCTGGAACCATCGTCGATGTTTTCAGCCGCTTCCATCCTATGTGTACAAAGGGCAGCCAAGTGCTGTGTTCCGTCGATGACGTTACAACATGGCCGGGGGGGGGGGGTTTCCAGCCACTGATGCAATGGGTGACGTGGCGCTCATGAAAACGTCGAATATTTGCGTGAAACAAAGCTTGTTTGACTTACAACTGCACAGACCAACCCATTTCGTCATATTGTATTGTGTTGAAAAATTAGAGGAAGTCAAAAACATGTCATCAGCACTTTAAACTCTCTATTTTCCTCGATGATTTTACTTTTTCTGTATCTGTTCATGTCTTACCAAGGGTGGGGAGGACAGGCGGGAAGCTGCTGCTCTCCATGTTCTCCACATGCGCTGCACAGAGAGGCCCAGAGGCTCTCCTTGCATGTGAGTCGCTGTCGGATGTGACGTTTGGTTGACACCATAATAAATATTTAAAAAATATATATTTTACGTTCATGAAAGTATGTTTCCATTGAGAAGTGTATCATATAAACAGTAATTTCATGTTTTGAGATATAACAGCAGGGAGTCACAGCATGGGGCTGAAAGGCCGCATGCGGCTCCGGAGCTGCGGGCTGCCGACCCCTGGTATAGAGTTACAGATGATTATCTGTGCCACAGTAGAACAACAATGGGCCTCATTCACTAACCTTAAGGGACTGCTGCAGCATCACCAGGTGCTGCTAATTAGGAAACAAACGTTTGTGAGAGCAAAAGATGGATAAGAGTATTATTGGTTCATATTTTGGTTAGTATTTTGAGAGTCTATTTTAACAAATGGAGAAGTTGGACACTTGAAATTTTCTCATGTTTTCATGTATCATTATGGAGCTATTACACTGGTCAATGTAGAAGATGTGCTCAAATGATGAGGCTGAGTTTAGTCGTAAACCAGCTTTATTGACAGAACACAGCTTCTAGCATTCTCAAAGCAGGAAAAGAGAAAGAATCATATCTCATCACCCTTTTATATGTTTCCAGCATCAGAATTCAAGTCACATGGTGTTTTCAGTAAACATACAGTCACAAAGCATCCCTTTGAATTTTCACCATTGTCTCTCATTTCCTGATGAACCGGAAATCTCTCCGGGGCATCTTCTGTGGGACAAAGAGACAAATCTCACATCTCCTTGTTATCTTCTGCAGATTCGAGTCCTTTGTCCTTGCAGACGTGACACCCTCAATACACATGCAGTCCTGTCTCTGTGGAAACGTGAGCCCACAATGTGTGTCGCCCACACTACCCCCCCCCCCCCCAAACGTCTAGTAAGGCAAAACCTGCATGGCATAAAAAAAAAAAAAAGAAAAACACAAAACACTCCATACATCGCTAATCAATCCACCAACTGCCTAGGTTTTAACTTTCTGCCGAATCTGCTGCAACCTGGCTTGGCTGCACCTGCAACATCTCTCTGCACCTGTGGATTAAAGCTGTTAGCACCTTTCTGTGAAGATTTTGGAGAATGTCCTCTCGGCGGCCTGCCACGGCGGGGGGGCCTCGCGAGCTGCACTTCCTCATCAGCCAAAACAAAGGTGGGTTTGAGCCTGTTTATGCAAATCAACTCCCTTCTGCCCCCTAAATCTAGCAGAAAATGCTTCTGCCCGGTCTCCAGCACTCGGAGCGGTCCGTCGTAAAACGGCCGCAAACTTGGAGGCTGAGCATCATGTTTAACAAAAACAGACTCTGCATTTTTTAAAGCCTTTGGCACAAAAATTTGTGGTAAACTGTGATGGACCGGGCCAGGGAGCGTGTTTGCTCCCGAGTCGCTCTGCCACGGCTGAGCAGGGGGGCCATTTGGTGCGGGATTATCGGGGAGAAATTCCCCCGGCAAACGGAAAGGTTGTGCAAAAACTAATTCAGCCGGGGAAGCATGCAAATCTTCCTTAGGTGCAGAACGCAACCCCAATAAAACCCATGGAAGTTTGTCCACCCAATTTGTATCCGTCAGCGACGCTCTGAGGGCTGCTTTCAATGACGTGTGAAAGCGTTCGCATAAACCATTAGCCTGGGGGTTATACGCGGTAGTGCGATGAATCTTCACCCCCAAGCTGCGGGCCATCGATGACCATAGTTCGGAAATAAATTGGGGACCCCTGTCGGACGTTATGTCCGACGGTGCACCGAAACGCGCAACCCACGCTGCTAAAAATGCTCGCGCAACTTCTTCCGCTGTGGTTGATGTCAGAGGAATCGCCTCTGGCCAGCGCGTGGTGCAATCCACCATCGTCAAAAGATGTGTGTGCCCGTGTGATAATGGGAGCGGGCCCACCAAGTCAACATGCACGTGATCAAAACGCTTAGCGAGGATGTGAAAAGGTTCCAACGGGGCCTTAGTGTGTCTGTGTATTTTGGCTCGCTGACACGCTACGCAGGCTGCCGCCCATTCTTTGACCTGTTTGCGCAACCCGGGCCAAACAAATTTCTCCCCCACCAACTTAATCGATGCGCGCACCCTGGGGTGCGCGAGAGAATGGACCGAGTCAAAAACGCGGCGACGCCACGCGGCTGGCACCACGGGGCAGGGCCGTCCCGTGGAGACATCGCAGATTAGTGGGGGCATACCACTTTGTTGCTCCCTGTGCTCCAGCCTTAACCCTGTTGGTCCAGACTGGAGCGCGCGCACGTCCGCGTCGTTAACCTGCTCCGCAGCCATGGCTGCATAATCTAACCCAACACAGACCAGGGCTGCGCGCGCTCCCGCGTCGCTGCCCGGGCCCGCGGCCACGGCTACGGCTACAGAGTCTGCCCCTATGGGGCTTGGTGGTGCTACCGCGCGCAAGAGGCAGTCTGCCACCACATTGTGTTTACCCACGACATGCTGAATATCAGTAGTGAACTCCGATATTGCGGCTAGTTGCCTTTGTTGCCGGCCTGACCAGGGTTCTGAAATTTTGGCCATCGCAAACGTTAGCGGTTTATGATCCACAAACGCGGTGAAACGTCGCCCCTCTAACCAGAACTGAAAATGACGGATGGCCAAGTGTAGGGCCAAAAGCTCCCTGTCAAACGCACTGTATTTACGCTCACTATCGCGCAAAGTCCTGCTGAAAAACGCGAGGGGTTGCCAGGTACCTGCCACAAACTGTTCAACTACCGCCCCCACCGCTACATCAGAAGCGTCAGTGGTGAGCGCCATGCGGGCCGTTGGAACTGGGTGCGCTAACAAAACTGCGTTTGCCAGGGCTGATTTGACCTGGGCAAAAGCGCGCTCCCGCTCCGGAGACCATTCAACTTTATTTGCGGGCTTTTGTTTTTTTAACGCGGTGTACAATGGCTGCATGAGCCGTGCTGCGCTTGGGAGGAACCGGTTGTAAAAATTAACCATCCCTAGAAACTCCTGAAGCGCCTTGACCGTTTGAGGTTGCGGAAAATCCGTTATGGCACGCACTTTATTTGGAAGAGGAACCGCTCCTTCTGCCGAAACGCGATGTCCCAAAAAATCAATCTGCGCCACCCCAAACTGGCACTTTGCTGGGTTAACTATTAACCCGTGCTCTGCCAGCCTCCGAAAAACTGCTGTGAGGTGTTTTTCGTGCTCGCCCTCGGACGCGCTGGCTACCAAAATATCGTCCAAATAAACGAACACGAAAGGAAGGTCGCGTAAAACTGCATCCATCATGCATTGGAAAGTCTGCGCGGCCCCCTTGAGGCCAAAAGGCATGCGCAAAAACTCAAAAAGGCTGAAAGGAGTTATGACCGCTGTTTTGGGTACATCTTGCGCGCGCACTGGAACCTGGTGGTAACCGCGCACCAAGTCTATTTTAGAAAAAATGCGCGCTCCCGCCAAATGAACAGAAAAATCCTGAATGTGCGGAATCGGGTAGCGGTCATGAGCTGAAACGTTGTTCAACCTGCGGAAATCGCCGCAAGGCCGCCACGAGCCGTCAGCCTTTGGGACCATGTGTAACGGCGAAGCCCAAGAGCTCTTGGAGCGTCTAACAATGCCCAGTTTTTCCAGATTAGTGAACTCCTCACGCGCGATGGCCAGTTTAGCTGGGTCCAAGCGCCGAGCTTTTGCAAAAACGGGAGGGCCGGTGGTGGTTATGAAATGCTCCACCCCATGTTTAGCCACCGTTGCCGAAAACGTGGGGACTGTGAGTGCTGGGAACTGAGCAAGCAATGTGTGAAACTTACCACCTGCAGCTGAGACGCTGGCATGTGCAGTCGGTGGGGCCACCCGAGCTGTGCAGGGAATAGAATGAAAAGACAGTGCATTAATCAGACGTCTATTAGCAAGGTCAACCAATAAACCATGTGAGCACAAAAAATCAGCCCCTAACATGTTGAAACTGACTGCTGCTACAATAAATGTCCACTCAAATGAACGGCCCTGTAAGGACAGAAGCATGGTCCTCTCACTGAACGTTTTAATCGTGGAGCCGTTCGCTGCTGACACTGACACCCAGGGAGCTTTAGAAGGCATCAGCCGTTCCGCGTAGGTGGGTGTGACGAAACTCAGCTGAGAGCCCGTGTCCACGAGGAACTGTTTCCCCGAGCGTGCATCCGTCAGGTAAAGCAGCCTGTTCTCGTTGCCGAGGGTTGCAGCTGCTACCGGCCCTCGGTCTTGGCGTTTCCCTGGCGCTTAAAGTTGCACGGTGGGACGCACCCGTGCGCTCTCTCTGCAAAACGGCGGTAGTAGAAGCACGGGCCGTCCTCTGCTCCGCGTCGTCTGGCTCCCGTCGCCGCCGTCGTTGGTGCCGCTGGACCTGCGCTGTCTCCGGATGCTGTTCCCGGGCTAGCCGCCGCGGCCGAAACCGCGTTCCACTTGTAGGCGTCGACCAACCGCTGCGCCTCTTTGCTCAACCCATGGTAGTCTCGCTTGGCCAATCGGGGCGACTCTGCCAGGGCCACTCTCACTGCTGGCGGCAGGGTCCGAAGGAAAAGGTGGGCGAAAATGAATTCGCCATCCTCAGAGTCTTTGAGCTTCAGCATCTTCACCATCAGGTCCGCAGGTCTGTCGTTTTCTGACTCCGTCAACGTCAGGAGTCCCTCTGCTCGTTGTTGGACTGAAGGGGTGAAATGGCTGATCAGCGCGTCCTTCAATGCGCTGTACTTGTCGCTGTCTGGTGGATGATTAACCAGATCCTCCACTCTCTGGACCGTGTTGCTGTCCAGCTTCGCTACCACGTGGTAGAATCTTGTGTCGTTGTTGGAGATTCTCCAGAGGTTGAACTGCGCCTCGACTGCGCTAAACCATGAGCGCGGGCTGTGCTGCCAGAAATCGGGCAGCCGGATCGTGGAGGCGGCCATCAGGCTGGCTTCCGCCGAGCCCCGCTCGGGAGAATTCTGTCTGCTCATTTCTCGTCGTAGGTCACCAGTGTAGAAGATGTGCTCAAATGATGAGGCTGAGTTTAGTCGTAAACCAGCTTTATTGACAGAACACAGCTTCTAGCATTCTCAAAGCAGGAAAAGAGAAAGAATCATATCTCATCACCCTTTTATATGTTTCCAGCATCAGAATTCAAGTCACATGGTGTTTTCAGTAAACATACAGTCACAAAGCATCCCTTTGAATCTTCACCATTGTCTCTCATTTCCTGATGAACCGGAAATCTCTCCGGGGCATCTTCTGTGGGACAAAGAGACAAATCTCACATCTCCTTGTTATCTTCTGCAGATTCGAGTCCTTTGTCCTTGCAGACGTGACACCCTCAATACACATGCAGTCCTGTCTCTGTGGAAACGTGAGCCCACAATGTGTGTCGACCACAGTCAACACCAAATTTATTGTCTAAGTTTTTTTTAGCTGATTTAGGACAATTTTGATGTGCTGATTCCAAAAATCACATTGATTTTGCTCAATCAGGTCAACATTTTGAATTATGGCCACATGTTGTTTTATACATTTTTGTTTACATTTATGGGTATTTTCACTTTATATGATGCAAAATTCTTTTTTTGTCTTGAAATTCTCTGATTTTTATTTTTATTTTTTTTTTTAGTTTTTGTAAAGGGTATACAGGTCATTACAGCATTGCATTGTTTACATTTTCATCACATGTTCCCTTATTTTTTGCTATTTGACAACATTGGTAGGATAGTTATTACAACACCCCCCTTTTTTTTTAAAGTGAAAGAAAAAGTGAAATTAAGGAGAATTAAATAAAAACAAAAAACAAACAAACGAATAAACAAACAAACAGAACAGCAAAAAACAAACAAACAGAAAATTAAGTAATTAAAAGTAAAAGAGCATCTGAGTAGCATTGGAACAAAGAGCGGGACCATTATTGAAATGGTATTTGTCAAAGATTAGATCTAATGGAAGACACATATGCGATCCAGGGTTGCCAAAAGTTCATGAACCCATTCATGTCCTGTCTCAGTGCGAATGTCAACTTTTCCATCGAGTAAATGTCTTGAATCACGTTAATCCAATCTTCAGGTGTAGGACAGTCCTTCAGCATCCATTTTTTAGTTAGGGCTTTTTTGCTTGCCAATATTAAAACATTGAATAAGTATTTATCTCCTCGTCTTTCCAGTGAGTCCGGTAGTAAACCCAAATACATAGTTACAAAAGAAAAGGGAACTGTTATTTTGAATATTTTCCCCAATATTGTCTGTACGTTGGTCCAATATTGGTGGATAACTGGGCATGACCAAAACACATGAAAATGATTTGCAGTCTTTTCACCACACAGGCGCCAACAGTTCAACCCCTTATGGGTAAATTTGTTTTGTGCAGGTGTTCTGAAAAATCTTACCAAGTTTTTCCATCCAAATTCTCTCCACTGCAGGGATGAGGTACTTTTCCATTGCTGTTTATTTAGCTTTTCCCATATTTCCAATTGTAAAGTGAAATTCCCCTCTTTTTCCCGTCTCTCTTTTATATATGATGTGTTGTGTGCTTTTAAGTCTTGAAGACCTTGGTATATTTTAGAAATGTATCTGATCCCTGGGATCCCTTTATATGCCATTAAGAAGACCTTCAGAACACCTGACTGGGCTCTTTCCAAATCCTCCTTTTTAAGTATATTGTTTATGTGGTGTCTAAGCTGAAAGAACCTGTAGAGATCTTGATTTATTAGACCTTGTTTTTTCAAATCTTCAAAACTTCTTAAAGTTTGCCCCTTAAAAAAATCATAATATTTTATCAGCCCTTTCTCTTTCCACTCTTTAAATCTAGTGTCTGTTTTATTGGGGGTAAAGTCTTGATCATAGGCAATCCATTGCAGAAGTCGGTAGGGCTCTTTAGCTTGATTCTCTCTGACTATCTTAAACCAAATTTTTAGCGGGGTCTCTATCCACGGGTTGGTGTTATTCAAGAGTTTAGTTAAGGCATTGTTCCCTATTATCGCCTGTAGGGGGATGTCACTTGTTATTTGGCATTCCATCTCCTTCCATTGTGCAGTGTAGACTGGGTTACATATCTCTACTAAAGTTTTAATTTGTGCAGCTATAAAATAGTCCCTGATATTTGGCAGCGCGAGCCCACCTTTGTCTTTGTTTAGCTGTAGGGTTCTATATCTGATTCTAGGTCTCTTACCCTGCCATATGAATCTTGAGATTCTTCTGTCCAGCTCCTGCCATGTTTTTTTGGGAGGTTCTACCGGTATTGTTTGGAAAAGGTATAGAAGACGTGGAAGTATATTCATTTTGACTGCTTCATTTCTTTGTGCAGTACCTAAGAATGGTATCATATTCCATCTTGCTAGGTCAGATTTTATTTTTGTCACCAGTGGATCATAGTTTAGTGTTATAATTTTGTCGAGTTGTTTCGGGATATTGACCCCCAGATATTTCATAGATTCCAACTCCCAGTTAGTTTTGAGTTCATTTAGTGAAAAATGGTTTGGGTCATAGTTGAATGTTAAAACTTGGGTTTTATGCATGTTTAATTTGTACCCCGATAAATCTCCATAGTCTGAAAAAACTGAGATTAGTTCTGGTAGAGAAGTGTCTGGCTGCCCTAGGTATATTAAAATGTCATCTGCAAAGAGTGCTATTTTATGTTCCTTCTGACCAAGTGTAATACCTTGAATTTTTTGATTTTGTCTTATCCATTGGCTCAGAGGTTCTATGAAGATTGCAAAGAGCAGTGGAGACAGGGGGCAGCCTTGACGACATCCTCTTTCCAGCTCAAAAGATGAGGATAAATTACCGTTAATCCTTATTTTAGCTGTTGGTTTTTTATATAATGCCTGTATAGTTCTAAT
Source organism: Pholidichthys leucotaenia (assembly GCA_020510985.1). Taxonomy (NCBI): domain Eukaryota; kingdom Metazoa; phylum Chordata; class Actinopteri; order Cichliformes; family Pholidichthyidae; genus Pholidichthys; species Pholidichthys leucotaenia. Next base: position 198,210,920 of record CM035840.1, read on the forward strand.
GAAGTTGTTATGAAAATTGAAACTGGATAAGATTCTATATAGGAAAGACCAGTCAACCGAATCGAATGCTTTTTCAGCATCTAATCCCAATATGGCTGCATTTAAGTTATATTTTTTTATATGATGAATTATGTGTAAAGTGCGCCGAATGTTGTCTTGTGTCTGTCTTTGTCTTATAAAACCTGTTTGGTCTAAGTGAATTAAGTCTGTCAGTATGTTTTCTAACCTTTTGGCAAGGATAGTGGTAAAAAGCTTATAGTCCTGATTTAGTACACTGATTGGTCTGTAGTTGGAGCATTCTAGTTTATCCTTTTCAGGTTTAGGTATAACTGCAATGACCCCTTCTCTCCAGGAGGGGGGGATTTCCCCTGTGTGGAGGACGAAGTTAAATGTTTTCAGGAGGAGAGGAGATAGTTGCTGTTTAAAGGTTTTGTACCATTCTGCTGTATAGCCATCTGCTCCTGGGGATTTGTTAGCTTTAAGTTTCATAATTGCTTTTTCCAATTCTTTAGGTTGTATTTCTGACAGTAGGGTTTTATTTTGTGACTCCGTAAGTTGGGGAAGGTTTAATGTGTTTAGTAATGTCTCGGATGTGTTTTTATGTTTTTTGTGGGCGTATAAGTTCTTGTAGTAATTCTCGAAGCTTTTAAGAATATCCTGAATTCTGAATTTTATTTCCTTTGATACTGGGTCTCTGATTTTGTAGATTGCTCTTTCCGTTTGTTGTTTCCTCAATTTATAGGCTAGTAATTTTGCCGATTTACTGCCTGCTTCATAGTGTTTTTGTTTCAGAAATGTAAATTTCTTCTGGATTTTTTTTTATTTTGGATTATTTATTTTAATGATAATTATTATTAATTATAATTAATAATTATATAATAATTATTATAATTATAATTTATAATTATAATTTATAATTATAAATTATTATAAATTATTAATTATAAATTATTAATTATAAATTATTATTATAATTATAAATAATTAATAATTTATAATTATAATTTATAATTATTTAATTATAAATATTATTATTATATTTTAATTATAATTTTGGATTATTTATTTTATTTTTTTTATTTTATTTTTTTATTTTTTTTATTTTTTTATTTTATTTTATTTTTTTTTTATTTTGCCAGTACGGGTCACATATTTCTCCTCTCGGCGCCACACCAGTAGGCTGCCTTTTGCAACAGCGGCTCGATTCAGAGTTTTTTTTTTTTTGTTTTGTTTTTTTTTCCCTTCCTCTCTCTTTTGATCACTTTTTTTTTCACTCCACTTATATCACGGACACACAGATCGTCCCAAATGTCTCCTGAGCCGGTGGATGGAGCCACTGTTTATAGCAGGATACGATACAACAGGGAAGAGCTGCTAGCATTTAACCGCCACCCGGTCCCACTGGAAAAACTCGACATACCGAGAGAATTGAGGCGAAAGCGTCGCGGCTGCCGGGCTGGAGTAAGGCGGAGGACAAAAAATATAAGGTACAGACCCTCCCTTCCATCTGTTGTCATGGGAAATGTACGGTCGATACTGGGAAAGTTAGATGAGCTAGCGGCTATCTCCCGTTATGATAGCACTTACCGGGAGTGCTCTCTCCTTTTGTTTACTGAGACGTGGCTAACTGAACTAGCAGCAGATGCTAACATTGAGCTGGAGGGTTTTCACATGATACGAGCTGACCGAACACCAGAGAGTGGCAAAACTAGGGGCGGTGGAGTGATAATGTATGTTAACAACAACTGGTGCAGACCGGGACATATCACTGTTAAACAACGACACTGCAGCAAAGACATTGAGTTGCTAGCTGTTAGCATGAGGCCTACATATCTCCCGAGAGAACACTCACACGTGATCTGCATTGTTGTTTATGCAAATCCGACGGCGAACGCTGGGACAGCGCGTGACGTCATCCATTCAGTAACCAGCAGGCTGCAGACAGAACACCCAGATGCTCTTCTCCTCATCTCAGGCGATTTCAACCACGTTTCACTGTCTCCCATTCTGCCCACTTTCACCCAGTATGTCACATGCCACACTAGAGACAATAAAACACTGGATTTGTTCTACGCAAACACTAAGGAGGCGTACACCTCATCACAACTCCCCCCACTCGGGAGATCGGATCACAACTTGGTTCATCTCCGACCGGTGTACAAACCCCTAGTGCACAGACAACCTCCGGCCATGCACACTGTGGAGTTATGGTCTGAGGAGACAATGGACACTCTAAAGGACTGTTTTGAAGCCACTGCCTGGAAGCAGCTCTGCGATCCACATGGTGAGGACATCGATGGCCTCATTCACACCTTCACGGGCTACCTCAGCTTCTGTGTGGACAAATCCGTTCCCACCAAGACCATACGGCGTCACTCAAACAACAAACCCTGGATCAACCCTGAGATAAAAACACTTCTGAGAGAGAAGAAGAGGATCTTCAGGTCGGGGAACAGGGAGATGCTGAAGTCCGTACAGAGGGAGCTGAGGAGAAAGATCAGAGAAGGCAAGGACAGCTTCAGGAAGAAGATGGAGGACAAGCTGCAACAGAGCGACATCAGCGGGGTCTGGAGAAACCTCAAAACCATCTCGGGGCTCCAGAATACCTCCCCCCAGGCCACGGGGGGCAGGGAGTGGGCGAACAACCTGAATCTGTTTTTCAATAGATTTGACCAACAGCCCTCCCCCCTGTCTGCACAACAACCACTGCTGCCTCTAAGAAATCAAGTCCTGCTGCCCACTCCCCACTCCACCGACCCCCCCCCCCCCACTCCCAACACACAGCCCCCCATCCTGACCCTGACCAAGACCCAGGTGAGGACGGAGCTGAGGAAGATCAAGGCGAGGAAGGCGTCGGGACCGGACGGCATCAGCGCAAAGCTCCTCAAGTCCTGTGCAGACCAGCTGTGTGGGATTGTGACGTATATCTTCAACATGAGCCTGAAACTGGGGAGGGTACCACAGCTGTGGAAAACATCTTGTGTAGTACCTGTACCAAAAACTTCCCACCCCAAAGACCTGAACAGCTACAGACCGGTGGCCTTGACGTCCCACTTGATGAAGACCCTGGAGAGACTGCTCCTTGCTCATCTCCGCCCCCTGGTGGAACCAGCGATGGATCCACTCCAGTTCGCCTACCAGCATGGCATTGGGGTGGAGGATGCGGTGATCTTCCTCCTTCACCGTTCTCTGTCCCACCTGGAGAAGCCCGGGAATATGGTGAGGATCATGTTCTTTGACTTCTCCAGTGCTTTCAACACCATCCAACCGATGATCCTGAAGGACAAGCTGCTGCGCGCAGGGGTGGACCAGCACCTGTCATCATGGATCCTGGACTACCTCACGAACCGGCCTCAGTTTGTGAGAACCCGGGACTGTGTTTCCGACACGATCATCAGTAGCACGGGGGCCCCCCCAGGGAACGGTGCTGGCTCCCTTCCTGTTCACTCTTTATACTGCGGACTTCTCACACAACACAACACATTGCCATCTACAGAAGTTCTCTGATGACTCTGCGATCGTTGGTCTCATCTCCAACGGAGATGAAGCTGAGTACAGAGGGCTTATCCAGGACTTTGTGGACTGGTGCCATCGGAACTGCCTCCAGATCAACGCGAGGAAAACTAAGGAGCTGGTGGTGGACTGCCGCAGGCATGGGCAGCCCCTCACAGCACCAGTAAATATACAGGGAACAGACATCGAGATGGTGACATCCTATAAGTACCTGGGTATTCATCTGAACAATAAACTAGACTGGTCACACAATACTGACGCACTCTACAAGAAGGGACAGCGCAGGCTGTTCCTGCTGAGGAGACTCAGGTCTTTTGGTGTACAAGGGGCGCTGCTGAAGTCATTCTATGACACGGTGGTGGCATCAGCCATCACTTTTGGAGTGGTCTGCTGGGGCAGTGGCATTACTGCAGCCGATAGGAAGAGACTGAACAAACTGATTAAGAAAGCTAGCTCTGTCCTGGGGCAGCGCCTTGATCCGATGGAGGAGATAGGAGAGAGAAGGACGGTGGCTAAACTGTCATCTCTGCTGGAGTCCGAGTTCCACCCTATGCAGGACATACTGGATGCACTGAGGAGCTCATTTAGCAGCAGACTACATCATCCCAGGTGCACAACCGAGAGGTTTCGTAGGTCCTTCCTACCAACGGCTGTCAGACTGTACAACCTAAGCAGGGCTGCTCGCAGAGATAGCAAAAAGACGTAACAAACTAATAGCTTTTTGAATGCAAAAGATGCAATAGACTTACACAATGGTCCTCTCCGGCATACAACTAGGAACATACCGGTCGCTATGGAGGGTGAGAATATGTATGGGCACATAATCATACCATGTAGGATAACTAAATAGACGGTTATGCTGTTTCATCCCACCTAGCAACAATGCTCTGCACTGTGTGTGTTTATATATTTACATATTTATTCCATCTAGCTACAATGCTCAGCACTGGGTGTGTTTATATTTATATATCTATATATTTATTCCATCTAGCTACAATGCTCCGCACTGTGTTTTTATATATCTACATATTATTCCATCTAGCTACATTGCTCCGCACTGTGTGTGTTTATATACTTGCATATTTATTCCACCTAGCTGCAATGCTCCGTACTGTGGGTGTTTATATATTTACATATTTATTCCATCTAGCTACAATGCTCTGCACTGTGTGTTCATATATTCATATATTTATTCCATCCAGCTACAATGCTCTGCACTGTGTGTCTGTGTGTGGGTGTGTATATATATATTTTATAGTAATATGTACATATGTATATTAGCTGCTCTTGCTTGCTTGTTTTTTTTCTTGCCTTCTGATTGTTGCTCTGAGTGTTGCTGTCCCTGTGCTGTTGCAATCCTGGAATTTCCCCGTTGTGGGACTAATAAAGGCTTATCTTATCTTATCTTATCTTATCTTATTTCTATTGTGTAGATCTCATTTATTTGATTTTTAATTTCTTTAATCTTGAGCGAGCCATTAGAATGAGTGTTGTCTTTGTGTTCTTTTTCTAGGTTCTTGAGTTCTGACTCTAGTGTGATTAGTTTTTCTTGTCTCAGTTTCTTTTGGGTTGCCAGTTTTGCAATAATTTTTCCCCTTATTACAGCTTTGCACGCATCCCACAGTATTAAAGGAGATACTTCTCCATTATCGTTTTCTTCCAAATATCTGAGAATATCTGATTCCAATTCATCTTTCAGTGGTCCTTTCAGGACACTTGAATTCAACCTCCAGGAAAATGTATTATTTGTGTATTTTTGGATGTTTAAGTCCATATAGATCGGACTGTGGTCGGAGAGATCCATCAGTCCTATTTTACATGTTTTTACTCTTACAATGTCTCTATTAAACATAAAAAAGTAATCAATCCTTGAGTAAGATGAATGTGGCGTTGAATAAAAAGTATAATCTTTTACATTGGGGTTGAATTCCCTCCATACGTCACAGATTCCCATTTCTTTTAGTAGCATCCGAGTATTCTTACTTTGGGTGTTATTTTGATGTGAAGAATTACCTGTCGCATCCCAGTATGGATTCAGTCTTAGATTGAAGTCTCCACCACATATCACTAAACCTTGGGCTTTAGTTATCATTAGGTCGAATACATTTTTATAAAATTTCCATTTAGCCCCTGGTGGTGCATATACATTCAGCAGGGTGATATCTTCTCCCTCTAGCCACCCAGTTACCAAACTGTACCTCCCTTCTTTATCTTTGTGTTCTGATTTTTTTTCAAATGTAATTTTGGTTGATATCAATGTCGCTACTCCCTTCCTCCTCCCTGATTTATATGAAGATGAAGAGATCATTTTAAACCCTTGTCTATTGAGTTTAGTGTGTTCCACGTCTGTTAGGTGGGTTTCTTGTAAAAATATTATTTCTGCTTTGTCTTTTTTCATTTTGCGTAGAATCTTGGATCTTTTAACTGGATTCAGGATCCCTTTTACATTATATGAGGCTATTTTGGTTACACCCTGTTTCTCCATTGTATTTTCTTATTTAGTATAACAGTGTGGTGGCCCTCTTTTTTGCTACTCAGAAACTGAAAGAACATTAAGAACATAAAAAACATTAAGAACATAGTGTACGAAACTTTAAAACAAAAAACTGTCAAAAAAACTTCCTGAGCTGGGGTCTCTTTAAAGACCCTGTAAAAGCCCTGATGGAGTGTAGGCTCTGAGGGAAATTCCTCAAACTCTGTTACGTGTTGAGGGCCCTCTCTTACCCCTGTAAGTTGTCCCATGTTTTTAACGTGAATTTCAGATCCCAATCCGAATTTGTAATGATTTTTTTTTTTTTTTTTATGCCTATACCCTGAGATTGTGTGCACCCTCCCACCCCCATCACAGCAAGCATTCACTCTAATACAGTATTTGTTAGTATGGAGAGAACATGTGGGTCATTGTTACATTTCTATTTTAACATGATTTTTTTTTTTCCCCTTTAAATTAAGAAGACATTTGTTTCTAATGCTATAACTGCTCCATGAAAGGTTTTACCACATGCTGATTCTGCATCTCCTTTAATGTTTGTTACCTTGTAGGAGGGGGGGTGGAAGTGCAGAGTGACTGAAAAGGAAAAAAAACCCCAAAAAGGTCGCTATTCCTTCCTGGAACTGGAAAGCTTATCTCTGTAGGTCTGGGGCTGGGTTTCCCGCTGCTGGCCCGTGGATTTTGAAGGTCTCTGAGTGGACCACGTTTGAGCTCTGATCTTCTCGTTCAGATCAGCTGCGGGTTTAAACACCGTTACCGGGAGTCCTCTTCTTGCCATGTCAGTTGTTGCTTCTTCCGCTGAGTTATAGAGACATGACTCTTCCCCGTAAAAGACCCTTAGCTTCGCCGGAAATGGCGTCTGAAAGCGTAGATTCTGTTCCCGTAAAACCTTTTTGGCGTCGTTATATTCCCGTCGTTTTTTAAGAATCTCAGGGGCGTAATCGTGCTCCACGAAGACTTTTCTCTCAAGATGCATAAATCCTTTTTTCTGCCAAGCCCGTCTTACAACCTCTTGTTTTATTTTGAAATTGGCGAATCTTACCACCACAGAACGTGGGGGCGCTTCCGGGGCTGGCTTTGCGGCTGATGTGCGATGGGCTTTTTCTATTTTCAAATCAGTGGTTTGTGGAATATCCAACTTCTCTCTCAATAAGGATTCCACGCATTCCGCCACTGTGTTGGAACTCTCTTCAGCTCCTTCTTTAAGACCGTGAATTCTGATGTTATCTCGTCTCTGTCTTCCTTCTTGGTCGGTTAGCTTAGCCTCCAGCCATGACTGTTTTCTGTGTAAATCCAGCACAGAATCTTCAAGCACTTTTACTCTTTCTTCAGCTTCCAAGATTCGGTTTTCGGCCCGGTCCATTCTGCTGTTCGCCTTTTTTAGATCCTCTCTGAATTCAAGAAATTCGGCCCGAAATCGTCGTATTTCGTCAAATAGCGATTTCAAGCTAATCCTTTTGTTAGCTAGGCCCAGATCTTCGTCTTCTGAACGGAGGTCCTCTGGTTCCGATTCTACAGCCGCTGTACGTCCTGACCTGGGGAATGTCAGTTTCTTCTGCTTGTGGTTAGGCATGGTGTTATTGTCTTTTGATTTTTAATCTTCCAAAAATCCGTTAGGTCTGATTTTGAAGTTGTTTTCCTTGGATTGAGTCTGGGAGTTTCAGCGTTAGGTTGCTATCACCATGGCGTCCAGACCGTAAGTCCGAAATTCTCTGAATTTTGAACAATGATGATGTAACATTCAATTTATATGTACTTACCTTTATATAAAGGTAAGTACATGCACAGTACTAAGTAAGTACAGGTTTTTACTTAGCACCTGATCGAGAGAAACGGATATCATTTTCGGATTCGGCGGTGCAAAATTGTCTTAAATGAGTTGAAAAAACATAGACAACTTACAAAAAAATTATTTTTGTAACCCTGTGTTATTGTTGCAAAACTATTTGTAAGCATACGCACAGTTCCACAAATGTGTGCAAGGTTCCACAAATGTGTACACAGTTCCACAAATGTGTAAAAAATATTTGCAAATGCGTGCACAGATCTGCAAATGCGTGCACAGTTCCACAAATGTGTGCACAGATCTACAAATGCACGCAAAGTTCCACAAATGCGTGCACAGACAGTTCTGTTATGATCCCTCGTGCGCCATTACGCAGTGCACAGAGGGAGGAATGAAAACCCACGAGCAGAGATAGCTGAGTGCAATTTATTCAACAACAAAAATAAAGAGTCAGTCAGGCTGACGTTAACTTTCAGTCAGGCTGAAAGTATAACTTAGGGAGTGGAGGCTAGTATACATGGGAAACAACAACTGTGTACAATGCACAGTGATCCGGCGATCTCTTCCCACTCAAACAGAGCTTAAGTAATGACAGTACTAATGAGTGAAGAGACCGCCGGTGTGGAAAAGTGTGGGCTGGACTGAGTGAGTCAGAACTGGGTTTGAGACCCTCAAACCCAAGTTCATGACAGAGCACCCCCCCTCCCAAGGGGTGGACTCCAGACATCCAGACACCCCAGTGACACCACAGGAAAAACACAAAAGAACACAATAAGGGAACCCACCTCCCAGAGGAAAACCACAACCCAGGGTGGGAGGTGGGGGAAAACAGTTTGGACTGAAGCAACAAGTAAATAATACAAAATTAATATACAAAAAAGGTGAGGTGAACCCCCCTCCCAGCCCTAACCTAGAACAATGCCCCTCTACCAAGGATTCCGAAGTTCAGGGGGCCGACCAGAGTCCCGGGCCCAAGGCATGGCGAGGAGTGACTGATCAGGAGGCCTGCCAGAGTCCCAAGCCCAGTAGGTGGCCTGCTAAACAGTGTCGGGCGGCCAGCTGGCCAGCATTGTTGAACCACCAGGACCAGAGGGGTGAACAAGGAGGCAGCTTACCCACCGGAAGGCTCAATAGTGGGAGGCTGGACTAGAGGAGGGGAACACCCCCCCCCACCCCACCCCAGCGACTGGTGGCGGTGGAAGGGGGGCCACAACGGCGTCTAACAGAGAAGTGAAGGCCCCGGCGTCCTCAGGCTGACCGGCAGCACCGTCAGTGGTCCCAGCTAGGGGCACAGCTGCACCCACAACGGGCCCTGACCAGGCCAGTGATGCACCCTCGGTGGCTCCCGGCTGGAGCTCTGCAGCACCCGCGGTGGCTCCCGGTTGGAGCTCTGCAGCACCTGCGGTGGGCCCCAACAGGGCCAACGCTGCACCCTTGGTGGACCCCGACTGGGCCAGCGCTGCACCCTTGGTGGACCCTGACTGGACCAGAGCTGCGCCCACGGTGTGCCAACCGACCCATGAGAGCACCAGACCCAGGAGACGGTGAACTAGGGGAACCCCAGGCGAAGGCACAGGAGGCGAGTCCACGATGACCACTGCGGGGGAAGCTGCACCCGCGATGGTCCCGGTCTGGGACATCGTTGCACCAGTGGTGGCCCCCTCCCGGGACCTCATTGCTCCTGCAGTGAGCCCTGACCGGGCTTGAGCTGCACCCACGGTGAACTCCGGCTGGAGCGCCGCTGCCCCTGCGGTTGACCCCGGCTGGGCCAATACTGCGTCTTCAGGAAGCTGATCGACCAAGGCGAGCACCACACCCAGGAGGCAGCCCACCAGTGGAACAACAGGCGACAACGGCGTCATAGAACCCTCCGGCGGTGTTGGACCATCTCCAGCCACCCTGAAAGAAGGTTTGGCAAGAGGGCTCAAAGAAGGGAGGTCAGGGTCGCCAGCAGCGGCAGGTGAGCTCAGGTGCAGCTGATGGCTGCACCCGACTCTCCTCACCAAGAGGCAGGCAAGATTTCTCTAAAGCTGAGTAAAGAAAAATAAAAGAAATCACTCACCTGAACTCGAGCACCACTGCCGTCCAGGACTCCGTCAATTCTGCTGTGGGCGATGGATCGGGCGCTGACTCTGCTGCGGCGGCCTTCGCAGCAGGCGTAATGGTAGCTGCAGTCCTGATCTCCTCCAGCGAACTCTCCAAGGCCGGTGACTCCTCCGGCAAGGATTCTGGAGGAGGAGCCCCACGTTGCGCTGAACCCTGGAAGGCTGAAGCCACGGGATGCTCCTCCGTTGGCGCAGGCTCCAGATAGGTCTCAGCGCCTCTCCTCAGATCATGGTGGCTCTGTGGGGCTGGGGTGGAGTCCTTCAGCTCCGTGGCTCCCTCCCTCCTCCTACAATCGAGCTCCAGGGCCGATGGATGCTCAAAAGGGAACAAAGGACATGAGGAGAGAGTTGGTGGATTAATTTTTGCTGCAGTGGTTGGTAAGGACCCAGCGGACTGCACAAACTGGGCCTCACTCCCGGGCATCAGGCAAGATGATTTATCAAATGAATTAATTGAATGAAGCCACACTTGCCTGTTCATCCCGGGAGCAATGGTTCTCACTACAGTAAACCCAGCCTCCCGCTTCTTCTGGAGGGCAGGCAAAGGAGCGGAGGAGTTCCTTCTTTGGTCCGAAGCTGGGTTCCAGTGCTGTGAAGTGGGCAAAGCCGGTGGAACAGGATCCAGTTCACCAGGGAAGATGCAGCGCTTCTCTTGTCGAGCTCTTCTCCATGTAGAAGCCGGCCTTGCATCACACGACGAGGAGACGGGTGAAGGCAGAGGCGGTAGTGGAGGAAGTGAGAGTGAAATTACCCTGGGATTTAGGCGTATATACGGTCTCCGCTCCACCAGGTTGGTTACTCTGCCCCAGCAGTCCATCTCATCCCTCCGGGAGGTCCAGCTGCGCACGCTGGCTGAACAAACCCTCAATCGCCATGATGGCTTGGCGGTCCTCTCGGCTCCGCTGTCTCGTCCACACAGCTTCACCTGCTCGAGGCGTGAGGGCTCCTCAAGGCAGGTGGGTGAAAAAAGCAGACAAAAATGAAAAAGAAAAGCAAATTGCACTCACAAATCTCTGCTGGTTTTTTTTCTGGCCGGATCATTCTGTTATGATCCCTCGTGCACCATTACGCAGTGCACAGAGGGAGGAATGAAAACCCACGAGCAGAGATAGTTGAGTGCAATTTATTCAACAACAAAAATAAAGAGTTCAGTCCAGCAAACAGTAGAGATGAATAAACAGGGTGATGAGCTAAACAATCGTGGAGGGCTCTGGAAAAGCAGGGGTGCCTCTAGGACGCTTCACAGCCCGAGGGGGAGAATGCCTAGTGCCGTTGAGTGGCACGGGGAGAAAGGCAAAGAGACTTATGAGCTGGAGCGGTCCGTGCTTTCCGAAGTGCAGGTAGACAGAAACAGCCGCTAACATCAGGCAACGAGCGGGCGTCAGGTGACGTTAGAGAAGACTCAGTCAGGCTGAAAGTATAATGTAGGGAGTGGAGGCTAGTATGCACGGGAAACAACTGTGTACAAATTGCAATGATCCGGCGATCTCTTCCCACTCAAACAGAGCTTAAGTAATGACAATACTGAGTGAAGAGACCGCTGGTGTGGAAATGTGTGGGCTGGACTGAGTGGATGTAAATGGAAAACAAGTGTGCATGATTGAGTGTCTGAGCATGTGAGTGAAGATGAATGGACGCGTGTGTTGTGTATGGGTGCGGGAGAGTGCATGTAGATGGATGTATATGTGTGTGTGTGTGTGTGTGAGTAGGTGAAGCCCAATAGCAAGAAACAGCTGGTGCCACTGACAGGAGGAGGAGGCGTGGCCAAGCTGTTAGGGAACGAAGGACCCAAAGGGCTCCCTGAAGCGCGTGATGAAAAATAAGCATACAATACACAAAATGGTCAAAATAGCCACAGTGTCAGAACTGCGTTTGAGACCCTCAAACACAAGTTCATGGCACAGTTCCACAAATGCATGCACTGATCTACAAATCAGGGGTGGCTGTGGCACAGGTATGGTGTGACCGACTACTGTTCAGAGGGTCATGGGTTTGATTCTCGCTCTGTCTGCAGTCCGCATGTCGAAGTGTCCTTGAGCAAGACACTGAACCCCCAGTTGCTCCTAGTGGTCAGGCTAGCACCTGTGTGTGTATGGCAGCTCTGCCGCCATCAGTGTGTGAATGTGTGCGTGAATGGGTGGACAGCAGCATCTGTAAAGCACTTTGGTCATCAGAGATGAGAAGAAGCGCTATATAAGTGAATGCCATTAACCATTTACAAATGTGTGCACAGTTCCACAAATGCATGCACTGATCTACAAATGCATGCAGATGTCCAGAAATGCATGCGCAGTTCCGCAAATGCATGCACAGATCTACAAATGCGTGCACAGTTCCAGAAATGCATGCGCAGTTCCACAAATGTGTGCAAAATTCCACAAATGTGTACACAGATCTACAAATGCATGCAAAGTTCCGCAAATGCGTGTACAATTCCACAAATGCGTGCACTGATCTACAAATATGTAAAAAATATTTGCAAAAGTGTACACAGATGGCTGCACGGTGGCGCAGTGGTTTAGCACTGTGGCAGCACAGTTTTACCCTCGGCCGGGGGATCGCGGGGATCATGAGATCGTGAGTTCGATCCCAGCCCCCGACCAACAGTGAGCTGTGTGGAGTTTGCATGTTCTCCCCGTGTTGCGTGGGTTTACTCCGGGATTTCTCCGGTTTCCTCCCGCATACCAAAAAAACATGTAGGTTTAGGGCGCTTGCGCACGCAGCGACCAGCAGCCAGTGGCTTGTCACCAGACTGCAAACCAAATCTACCTACGGGTACAAATAAGTAACAAAAAAAAAAAAAAAAAAAAAAAAGCAGATTCACAAATATGTAAAAAGATGAAGAAATGTGTAAAAAGATTTTGCATTTGGATACTTAGTGAAAAACGACTTGAAAAGACTACAGCTGTGTCTCAATTGGCTGTCAAAGTGCATGTGACTTTTGCAACAGTTCTGTCGTGTGTCTGGATCCACAAATGTGTAGACAGATCTACAAATGCCAATAAGCTGGGTTTTTGTTACCCTGAGTTTAGGCTGACAGGCTGCCTGCAGGGCTTTGTTCCTTTCTGCCATAAGGTGCGTTTACACCAAACGCGAACAGGTGAATTTTTTGCGCGGCACAGTTACATTATAAATCAATGTAAACACGCCAAAAGTCATGAATAGTGAGATGCAGACAGGCGAAGTTGTCTTAGAAACTTCTGCAGTTGTGTTCAACCTGCTGTGGAAATTCCCAAAATAATGTCATGCTTAGGTGTACATTATCTGACAAGGGGTTCACCTGAAAATGTTGTCTCAAGCCTCCAAAACTTCACAGATGATGGGTGTTTACGTTGCTAGCTTGCTAGGATGTCCGTGGCCGGAAGCTGTGGGTAAATAACTCCAAAATCCCAATTCAGCTGAAGAGTTCCCAGTCCTCCTGTCTCCCGGTGAGTGAGTTTCATTTTCAGACTAGTTTACTCTGCAATGGTGATACTTTTACTCCGGTGACAGTAGAATCTCAAAGCTAGCAGCTAACTAGCTACCAGACGCAAACGTGTGACTGTGCAAAGTCACGCGTACCCGTGGCTTCCCATTCACCTTGTATGGATTTGTGCCACCCTTTACCACTAGTCGGCAGTAGCACTCTTTGTCTATAGACAAAACATTGAGTGGCAAAAATGAGTGGCAGCGTTAGGGTGCATGCAATAAAACAAAAAATACACACAATATTCAGTCAAAGCAGTACACAGAGTACCTGAATGTATTGTGGAAAGCTAATCTTATTCTAACTTGATTAATTGGCAAAAAATTAAATAAATAAATAATTAAAGCAGGGGTGTCCAATCACGTGCCATGGAGGGCCAAGACTCTGCAGGCTTTACCTCTAACCAGTGTCTTCAACAGCAGGTTTCACTGAATTTCTTCACACTGATTGCTGATAAGTGCAAACACCTGCTGAAGAGACTGGATAGAAGAGAAAACCTGCAGGGTCTTGGCCCTCCATGGCACATGATTGGACACCCTTGTTCTAGACTCTGACTTTAATTTTATTTCACACATTAAAACTAACAAAAATCGGATTTTACCATCTTAGGAATATAGCCAGAGTCTGCCCTTTTCTCTCTCTTGCCAGCATGGAGGTCTTGATGCATGCTTTTATTACCAGTCATATAGACTATTGTAATGCCCTGCTCTCTGGTCTTCCTCCAAAAGGGATATCACATCTCCAACTGCTCCAAAATTCAACAGCACGAGTGTTGACAAGGACCAAGGGGCGGGCGCATATTATACCAGTTTTAGAATCGCTGTATTGGCTCCCCGTGCATTTTAGGATTGATTTTAAGGTTCTCTTAGTAATTTTTAAATGCTTCAATGGTCTTGGGCCTTCTTATCTATCTGAGCTGCTTTTATCTTATGAACCCTCGCGGACCCTGAGGTCCTCTGGTACCGGCCTTTTAATGGTTCCCAAAGTCAAGACCGAGACCTATGGTGAAGCTTACTTTCACTATTATGGGTCCTCATTTGTGGGACAGACTGTCAGAGAGCCTCAGGGCTGCAGAGTCAATAGATGTTTTAATTGGTGCGGACTCTACTGTGCTGCTGCGTCTCTATAGAGCACTTGTAAGATCTCGGTTAGAGTATGGGAGCTTAGTTTATGGATCAGCAAGGAAAACATACATCAGGACGCTAGAAACTGTCCATCACCAGGGGCTAAGGCTTGTCTTGGGGGCTTTCAGAACCTCTCCTGTTAAAAGTTTGTATGTTGAAGGAAAACGAGCCTTCACTGCACAACAGGCGCCTGAAATTAGCTCTCCAGTATATGGTTAAACTTAAAGCTGAACATAGAAATCCAGCCTACTCTGCAGTTTTTCACCCTCGATTTTTGCAGATGTATAAGGTCAGACCTAAGACCATCACTCCTTTTGGACTCCGTATAGAACCTCACCTGGTAAAATTAAACCCTGATATGAACAACGTAACAGACACAGTTTTGTCCCATTCCACCATGGAGTTTGAGGAAACCCAATATCATTCTGGATCTGAGCCAAAACAAGAAGAAAGACACTCACCCAAATGTATAGGAATACTGGGGAAGACGAGACACATCTTGGACTATAAATCATTGGTCTTACTGTACAATTCACTGTTTCTACCTTATCTTAACTACTGTGTAGAAGTCTGGGGAAACACCTACAAGACCAACCTACAGTCAATATGCACATTACAAAAAAGAGCTATAAGGATAATAAATAATGTAGGATATAGAGACCATACCAATTCGTTGTTTTTAAAGTCACATGTCATAAAGTTCATCGATTTAGTTAAATTTAAGACAGCACAAGTCATGTACAGGGCAATTAATAATCAACTCCCAACTAATATACAAAAAATATTTAAAAAAAAGAGACAATGATCATAATTTGAGAGGAGACTTAAACTTTACAAAACCCGAGATACGAACAACCAAGAAAAGTATGTGCATATCTGTCTGTGGGGTGGATTTGTGGAACAGTCTGGAGCCGGAACTGAAACTATGTACAAACAGAAATCAATTCAAAAAGAGGTATAAACATTATTTGCTGAAAGGATATATGTTAGAAGGGTAGTATTTATATGTACGATTCACTATGCTCACTCTGGGACACTATGGAATGGTGGGTGGTGTAGCGATGTTAGAATAAGGCACGGCGACTGGAGTTTTTAAGGAAGTTTATTCATCAATCATCGCCATCATAGGAACTCACTCCAGCCCTGTGCAGACGGGCTGGCTGGTCCTTAGGCTCTCAGGCAATGGTGTGGCCAGTTGAGCAGTCAGAGTGAGAAGAGAGTGAACATATCATATTCAGCCACTTAAATACCCAGCTACAGACAATACATCAAAGACATGTTATCATCAAAGGAGCTGCAGTCAGGCATGGGACATTTGCAACACAATGAGAGCAGGAAGCATGAACGTTTGCATTTGAGTCATACACATCCACAGGATACTGGCGCCTGAACTAGACACGGAGAGGCTGCCTATTGATCTCAGCACACACATCTCATTGCTCTGCTAATTGCCCCGGCTGAGCGCTCTGTTTGTCCGTGGCTGTTGTGGGGGTTACCCCATAGGTGGGACAGCACTGTGTATATCTGTGTTGTTTGAGGCTGGTTTTGATGTATGGACATCGATGTATGCTAGGATGGATGGGTGTTAATGTTGATATGTACAAAATACAGTTAATTGTTTACTTGGGGTCTTAAATGTGGTAATTTGTATATAATTCACATGGGTGTATTTATGGAAAAGAGGAGATGGAATTAATAAGTGTTCACTTCTTCCTTCTCCCTTTCGAACACTGTATACTGTTACTTTATTGCATTTGTCATTTGTTTTGTTTTTGTTATACTTTTTTGTTCGAAATAAAGTATCTATCTATCTATCTGTACCAGCAGCAGAGCTTGGACATAAAATGCCGTTTTCCTCACCATATTTCCATATACTCGGATGGATCTAAAGTAGATGGCTCAGTCTCTGCTGCAGTTGTCACCGGGTACAATCAGTATGGTTTGCGGATTTCCAAACAATGTTCAATTTTTACAGCAGAGGCTCGTGCTTTGCTTCTAGCATTGGAACACACTGAGAGAACCAAACAACAGAGCTCCTTAATTTTTACTGAGTCCAGGTCCTGTCTTCAGGCATTTGGGTTTTTAAAGACTGATCACCCCGTTATTGTCCGGATTTTAGAGAAATTAGGTTTTTTACAGAAACATAATGTTAATATCTTCTTCTGTTGGATCCCCAGCCATGTTGGCCTGTCAGGTAATGAGCAGGCAGACAATGCTGCCAAGAGAGCCCTTACCCAAGAAGTCACTCAATGCCAGATCCCAGCCTCAGACCTCAGGCCTCTGATAACCTCCTATATTTTAAAGAAGTGGCAGACTGAATGGGACACATGCACTGCAAATAAACTGCATGATATTAAGCCTGCTATAAGCCATAGACATTTGCATCACTTTCAAAACCGACATGACGAGGTCGTGTACACTAGGTGCCGTACTGACCACTCTAGGCTTACGCACAGCTTTTTATTAAAAGGTGAAGCCCCACCATCTTGTCAGTTTTGCAGAGGTTTTTTTTTATCAGTAAAGCACATTTTACTTGACTGTCCTGCTCTCATGACAGCAAGACAAGCAAGCAAGTTTTTATACTCAAAAGTCACTGAAGGATATTTTTAATAAGGCACCACCAAAGAAAATTTTAGGGTTTTTAGCACATGTGCATCTGAAGCATCTTGTTTGATTTTTCTATTTTATTGTATCTACATATGTATCTCCTTGTATTTATTTATTCTTTTGTTTATCATACTGTCTCTTTATAATTTTTAACTCAAATTTTCTTATTAGTTCTAATTTTGCCATGAAATAGCCATAGATGCTGACATGGCACTAAACAAGAACACTTACTCACTCTATATTATAACGTAATTAAATAGTGTTGTGTATTGTTCAAGTTCTAGCCTAATTGACACGAGTCTAAACCCTGAAGTAGTAGGTACGGACAGGCAGGCTTGGATCTAGGATATAGTTCTTTGTATATTGGTAATGAAGCTTGATCTACACACACATGTAATTAAGGCCATTGATAAGTAGACTGGTATAAATATCCCTTTGTCTATTTGCTGTGTGTATTTCTGTGACCTGTACTTGTTTTTCCAATGCATAAAGTTAAGTTTTGCCAATAAATGCTTGTTTGCTTGACATGTCTGTTATTACAGGGTGAATGACTACATCAATATTGGTTTATAAATTTTAAAACTCAGATTAAAACTTTTTTCCATGGATTAACTAATTTTTGTCCTGTACATAAGCATCAATTTTTTCAAATTACTGTCCTTGTCCAAAATTTCCTGGACATTAATTGTGAATTTGCAGCACAGTTTTTTTTTTTTTTTAAATCCTAATTTGCAAATTTCATTACATTTTTTTCTTTTGAATGTGTACATCTTGCCCTGATAAACACAACTTCTCATTTACAAATTTGGACTCTTTTTCTATGTAACTTTTTTCTTTGAGGCAATATCATTTTTTCTTTTTTTTTTTTTAAGGAAAATCCATTCTGTTTTTGCTTAAAAACAGGAGTGTCTTACACTTTGCGACTAAATGAAAGCAATAACCAAAAATACCCTGTATGGCAATATGTTTTTATTTCACACCACAAACATGCAAGCTATATGTTTACAAAAACCACCTTTTTTCCAAACACACAAAACACACCATGTATGCACAGTTTTATATATATATATATATATATATATATATATGTATATATATATATATGTGTGTGTGTGTGAGAAAAAGTCCATCGTCTGTGTGTCTGTTTTTATGTACTTTTATGTGTTTTTACGAAATCCTCGGTGTCGTTTCTGCCCTGGAATGTTTGTGGACTGTATGGCAAAGAGCTCCCTGGTTCCAACAACATGGACTTCCTCCCCTTTCTTGCACTGCTGCTACTTTTCCTCCGGCTCTTTGTCTATGAGGTAAACGCGACCAGCATCATGGCAGGCAGAATACATTATTCCAGGGACATGTTGCTGCATTTAAACACGGTTGATGCAGCGGTTGTGATTGAGGTTAAGCCGCAACTGCCGGACTTTATTTTGAGAGACGGACACAGCGGTGAAAGAGAGACAGGAGAGACGGCAGAAGGAAGCGCGGAAAGCGTGGAGGTGTGAAATTGCGCCTGAGAAGACGTCAGTTTGGTAACATTCCTCTTCCTTCTATAATTTTTGGGAACGTACAGTCTCTGAGAAACAAGGTGGATGAAATTCAAGGGAATGTACGCTACCAGAAGGACTTTAAGAACTGCTGTGTCATGGCTTTCACAGAATCTTGGCTTACTGCGCATGACCGAGACGCGGACCTGTGGATTGACGGCTTTGGAGCCCCACTACGCTCGGATCGGCAGGAAGAGGTAATGGGGAAACGTCACAGTCACAGAGCGCATCTGTACACCCGATGTGGAGCTGCTGTCTGTGTCACTACGCCCCTTTTATTTGCCTCGCGAGTTCCCCCAGCTTTTCATCACAACTGTGTACATTCACCCGAGGGCAGACACTGAATCCGCCTGCAGCACCATCTTTGATGTGATCCAGCAGTTGCAATCAATTTCTCCAGAGGCGCCAAACTTCATTCTTGGGGATTTTAACCATGTTTCTTTAAAGAAGACACTTAAAATCTTTTATCAGTATGTCTCCTGCCCAACCAGGCGAAAAAAGACATTGGACCTGTGCTATGGATCCATAGAGAGGGCCTACAAATCACTCCCCTTTCCTCCTCTAGGATCCTCAGATCACAACTGTGTACATTTGCTGCCCACGTATAAAACTGCTCTCAGAAGAGGCAAGGTGGAGACGAGAGACATTGTGTGGACAGAAGATTCAGTGCACAGCCTCCAGGAATGCTTTGACTGTACAGACTGGGAGATATTCACAGTGTCCTACGGGGATGATTTGGACTCTTTGGTGGACGTCACATGCTCATACATGGCTTTCTGTAAAAATAAGATCGTTCCACGTAAACGTGTCAAAATATATCCCAACAACAAACCATGGGTTACAAAATCAGTTAAATCCTGCTTACAGAGGAAAGCACTTGCCTTTAAACAGGGGTCTGTTTCTGAGCTACAGGTTGCCACAAAGGAGCTGAAGGCCGAAATTTTAAGAGCAAAACAGAATTATAAATCAGAATTGGAAAGCAAGATGGCAACAAAGAAACTTGGTTCAGCCTGGGCCAGTATGAAAACTATTGCAGGCCTTCAGAGCACAGAGCGCAGTAATCGTGTGTTTTTAGATGGTTTTAATTCAGACACAGAGCTGGCTAATGCTCTTAATTGTTTTTATGGTCGTTTTGACTCCTTTAATTTTAGCACAGAAACCCAAGATTTGAAACAGAAACTCAAAGACAATCAGCACTTTAATATTGAGGTGCAGGATGTTAAAAAGGAGTTCTGCGCTGTAAAAGTGAACAAAAGTCAGGCCCTGATAATATATGTGGGCGCTTGGTAAAGTCCTGTGCACATGAACTGAGTCCTATATTTCATTACATTTTCAATAAGTCCTTACAGACACAACATGTGCCTAAGATCTGGAAAGAAGCCGTGGTTGTTCCCGTTCCAAAATCCAGCTGTCCTAAAACGGTAAATGACTTTAGACCAGTTGCTTTGACTTCAATTTTAATGAAAATTTTTGAAAAACTGGTCAGATGTGAGGTCCTAAAGCAGACTGAACATGCATTGGATCCTCTGCAGTTTGCCTATAGGCCTCACAGAGGAGTGGAGGATGCCACTGTCACTCTGTTTAACATGCTTTTTAAACATCTGGATTTTAATGGGACACACGCCAGACTTTTATTTGTGGACTTTTCCTCCGCCTTTAATACAATCCAACCTCATATCTTAGTTGAAAGGCTCCTGCAACAATTTGATTTGAGCAATAATCTGGTGGGTTGGATTCTGGATTTCTTAACCAACAAGGACGCAGAGAGTAAGGGTCAGTGGTACATTGTCTGACCTAAAGTGCTCTTCTACTGGCTCTCCTCAGGGGTGTGTGTTGTCACCACTACTGTTCATCCTGTACACAAACATGTGTCGGAGCAGACATGACAACAGACACATGATAAAGTATGCTGATGACTCAGTTATTGTCAGTCTCCTCCAGGATGGTGAGAGTGGCCACGGCCCAGTAGTTGATGATTTTGTTCACTGGTGTGAGGATTCCTACCTGCAGCTGAATACAACAAAAATGAAAGATATGATTATTGACTTTAGGAGGAAAACTCCCAGGCACAAAGTCACCGTACTAAAAGACCAGACCACCGAATGTGTACAATCGTACAAATATCTTGGGACGATTATTGATAGTAATTTAAACTTTGAAGAGAACTGTGAAAGGGTGTGCAAAAAGGGTCAGCAACATTTGCATTGCTTGAGAAAACTTGCACGCTTCCAAATTGACCGAACCATAATGACAATGTTTTATCGGGCTTTTATTGAATCTGTTTTATCCTTTTCTTTAGTGTCATGGTTTGGTCAGATAAAATTGAAACAGAGGAAATCCTTGGATCAGGTAGTTGGAGGGTCCAGTCGTTTGCTTGGTGAGCCACAGCTGAGCCTGACATCCCTGTACACCAGACAAGTACAGAGGATGGCTACCTCCATTTTAAATGATGACTCCCACCCTTTGCACTGCCACTTTCAGCTTCTTCCCTCAAGACGGAGGTTTGCTGTCCCAAAAAGTAAAACCCAGCACTACAAAAACAGCTTTGTCCCTGCTGCTGTCAAAGAGTTGAACAAGCTGTAACAATATATTGCACATAATTTAGGTACCTATTTATTAACTCCATTTTATATTTACTTGTTTTTGTAGGATGTTACTTGGGTTCCAAATATATTATTGGGTTTTAGACCTTTGAGTTTTTAACCTCTTTGACTAGTTTTTAACTTTTAATATGACCCTTCTCTCTTACCTCTGGTTTTTCTCCCATCTCTTTGTCTTTTTATACCCTGATTAATGGAGCCTTGAGTACTCTTATTATGTTTATAGTCAGCTTCATATGTGCCTGTGTTTGTGTCTATGTTGAATGTAATTTGTGGCTTGTAAATATGGATGTCACCAGACTGCAAAACAAATCTACTTACGGGTACAAATAAAGTAACCTGAACCTGAATGAATGTGTGTGTGTGTGTGTGTGTGTGTGTGTACACAAAAAGGTGCTAAGCATGCCAACTAATTGCACCTAGCTCGCTACAATGACTGTGTCTACTGTTTAGTTTTCAGAGCTGGAGTAATTGTGCAGTTCAACCTGAACCCTATTAAGTAAAATGTGTATCTGCAGTTGGCCCTCAGACCTTTTTGGCTGGGGGATTTTTTTCAAGGGTGCGTCCCACCAATACTGTATTTATGCAGAAAATTCTCAAGGGTTTACAAACTTTCAAGCACCACTGTATATTAACAGCAGAGTTGGGTACAAATACTCATCAATTACTTTGTGAAATCTTGGAGAATAATTGTAAATGCAATCGATTGCTTCTGAAAAGGAATTGTGCTTTTCATATAGTTTTTGTATATTTGAACGATGAATATTTCCATCAAACATTAAATGTTTTCAGTGTTTATCAAGTTGATAGACAAGTAGGTTTCCACATCAGTGAATGTGTGGAATACTTTTTTGAAATACTTTTTCACATCACTGCATGTTCACAGCCTTTTTTTTGTTGTGTTTTTCTTTGTTGCTGTAGGAACATGAAAGGAAAAATAGAGTGAAACCTCAGCAGCTTCAGGAAGATGAAGATCCTCCAACTGCAGCAAACAAAGCGAACTCACACAGTGACAAGAGTAGAAAAAGAAGGCAGAGAAAACGCCACATTGGGGATAAACAATACTTCTGTGAAGAATGTGGGAGAGGTTTCACAGTGTTGGGTAACTTAAAAACGCATAAACTGATCCACAGTGGAGTTAAGCAGTTTGTGTGTGGTCAGTGTGGAAAGGCCTTTGCTTTGATGAGTAACTTAAGAGCACATGAACTCATCCACACTGGTGTTAAGCAGTATGTGTGTAGTGAGTGTGGAAAGGCCTTTACTCAGACGAGTCACTTAAGAACACATGAACTCATCCACACTGGTGTTAAGCAGTATGTGTGTAGTGAGTGTGGAAAGGCCTTTACTCGGATGAGTCACTTAAGAAGGCATGAACTCGTCCACACTGGTGTTAAGCAGTTTGTGTGTGGTCAGTGTGGAAAGGCCTTTACTCACATGAGTAACTTAAAAACACATGAACGCAACCACACTGGTGTTAAGCAGTTTGCATGTGATCAGTGTGGAAAGGCCTTTACTCAGTTGAGTACCTTAAGAAAACATGAACTCATCCACACTGGAATTAAGCAGTTTGTGTGTGGTCAGTGTGGAAAGGCCTTTACGCTGATGAGTACCTTAAGAACACATGAACTCATCCACACTGGTGTTAAGCAGTTTGTGTGTTGTCACTGTGGAACAGCCTTTACTCTGAGGAGTACCTTAAGAAAACATGAACTCATCCACACCGGTGTTAAGCAGTTTGTGTGTGGTCAGTGTGGAAAGGCCTTTACTTTGATGAATACCTTAAGAGCACATGAACTCATCCACACTGGAGTTAAGCAGTTTGTGTGTGGTCAGTGTGGAAAGGCCTTTACGCAGATGAGTAACTTAAGAAAACATGAACTCATACACCCTGGTATTAAGCAGTTTGTGTGTTAATAGTGTGGAAAAGCCTTTACTCCGATGAGTAACTTAAGAAAACATGAACTCATCCACACGGGAGGTAATCCATCTGTATGTGGTCAATGTTTGAAGGCCTTTATGAAGAAAAGTAACTTGGGACATCATCAGCTCCCCACAGTAAAGTCAAATAAACCCATGTGCTGAATGTGGAAAGGCTTTTACTTGACAGAATCTCTTAAAATCACATGGAATGATCCACAGTAGAGTTAAAAGTGAGACACCTTTCACGTAGACTTTGATTTCTTGTGAGACAGGAAGCTCCTCCTGTGGTTACAGCTTCAAGTTTAGAAACCCTGAGACACAGGTTGCGCTAGACTTTGTCATTTTGACAGACAGGGTTGTAAAAATTCTGTTATGATCTATTATATTATTAACTGTCATTGCTGCAAAATTGACAATGAAGGACAATTTTCATTTAATGCAACCTCATTCCTGAGATCAGGCTGTACTGGATTCAAGTCCCTTAAATATCTGAACCATCGACATTTTATTTAGAAAGCAGAGATGGTCCATCTTTTGATTGCATGTCTGACCTTTTCTTCTTCTTCTTTAGCTTTGATTGGCGGTTGGCAACCAGCTTACAGGTGCATTGCCACCATGTACTTCACTCTATATCATCATCTTCTTCTTTTAGATTTGATTGGCAGCTTGCAGGTGCATTACCGCCACTGACTTGACCATCATCACTCTATATCTCTGTATAAGGAGTTCTGATCGTGTGGGGGGAAAAAAAACAAAAAACTTATCCATCCTTGGACTGTGTCCTTGGCGGTGTGGCGGTTTGTCTCCTCCACAGCACTCTATACCTTTGTATAAGGAGCTCCAAACAACTCCCCATGTGTGAAAAAACCATCCGTTGTTGGACTGTGCAGTGCATCAGACATCACTTTATATATAATTCAAGAAATCTCTGTCAAACTGAGTATGTCTTCTTCTTCCCCTTCTTCTTTTAGATTTGATTGGCGGTTGGCAACCAGCCCACAGGTGCACCACCGCCACACACCCTACTCTATATAATCACTCTATATATCTTCTGGCCGGGTCCACCATCTCTCTATATCTTTGTATAAGGAGTTTCTACAAGGAGCTCTGAACAACTCCCCATGTGCGAAAAAACCATCCGTCCCCGGTCAGGAGCTTTACTCTCTGTTGCTGTTGCTCAATCAGCTCAGTTCATTTAATTTACTAGTGCGTACCCATGCATGCCCGTAGAAACCCGTCCATGCCCGTAGAAGCCAAGTGTAAGCAAGTATTTCTGCATGCCCGTAGAAAGTTACTGAGTCCTATGATCTTTGATAATGTCATAGCGAGTCCCGTAATCTTTGATATAGCGACTCCTATGATCGTGAGTGATGCCTGCCTTTGATTTTGATGATGTCATAATGAGTCCTATGATCGTGAGTGAAGCCTGCCTTTGATGATGTCATAGCGAGTCCTATGATCGTGAGTGATGCCTGTCTTTGATCACTGATGTCATAGCGAGTCCTGTGATCTTTAAGCAAGTCCTATGGTCATGACAGACACACAGATTTCTTGAATTATAGAGTGATGTCTGAGCCAACCGCCAATCAAATCTAAAAGAAGAAGATACACAGGCAGACAGACACAGAGATTTCTTAAATTATATATAGAGTGACGATACTGATAATGAGATGAGATGCAGATACGGAGTACAGCTCCTGACCAGATAGAGTGATGATGTGGAGCGAGGTGTGTGGCGGTGATGCAGCTGTGGGCTGGTTGCCAGCCGCCATTCAAGTCTAAAAGAAGAAGGAGAAGAAGACGATTGTTCAGAACTTCTTATACAAAGATATAGAGTGATGATAATCAAGTTAGTGGTGCTGATGCATCTGTGGGCTGGTTACCAGCCGCCAATCAAGTCTAGAAGAAGAAGAAGAAGTGAGAGTGATGATATAGAGTGAAGATTCAATATAGTCAGGTGAACATGAGCATAGAGTGATGATATAGAGTGAAGTACGTGGCGGTAATGCACCTGTGGGCTGGTTGCCAACCGCCAATCAAGTCTAAAAGAAGAAGAAGAATTTTAATATTGTATTTTCAGGGGTTTTAAAAGTTTGAATTTTACAGTAAGTTCTTGGGGGGGGGGGGGGAACTTGAAATTGTAAGGATGTTTGTTTCTCAGCAAATGTCTGTCTGCATAAATAGATAGCGTTAGTTCACTTGTTATATGGAGAAATAAAATAAATTGAAGAACCTAAAATGACAACTGCTCGGCCTGTGCCTCGGTTGGCTTCTGTGTGACCGTGGTCTGTAGTGTTAATTTTGAGAGCTCTTTTTTATTTTAGTCTTAGTCTTTTGTCAAATGCTCATTTTAGTTTTTATCACATTAAGTCATTCCTTTTTAAGTTAAGTCACATTTTAGTTGACTAAAAGTCTGCATTTTAGTCTAGTTTTAGTCTAGTCTTTGAAAACTGTTGACATTTTAGTCTAGTTTTAGTCAGGGAAATTTGTATTTTAGTCTCTTATTTATATAACATAAATTAGCCAAAAAAAAAACATTTTCTTTTGTCTTAGACCCATTTCAAAATTCACACAATAGGTTACCTTACCCTTATCTGGTGAAAAATGACGGAGAAATCGTATTTCTAGTCTGTTTTTTTTATTGTTATTCTGATGATAGGACATTTAATCATTATTCTAAATTTGCATTTCACCATATGTATCTGATTATCTGTTTGATTGTACTGTTCTGTATAACTGATCTTGTGACTAGCATGTGCCTTCTGAGGTCAACACATGACCCTGTATCTCCTTAGTTAAGACTCGGTACCGGTCAGTCGCCGGGACATTACCTTCTATATGTCAAAGAGTAATACTGTGTTCTTAAATTATCTGTACACTTGTGATGTCTTATGATTCTGATGACAAGGCAGGCACCTCATGTGTCTGTATCTTTCTTTAGTCATGTGGCTCAGATTTAGATACAGTGAGCAGTGTTTGAAAGTTGGATGCCTCAACAGAATGTTTATGCATTTTCCACTTGGTACATCTGTGTGTGAAACTGTCACTGCGCAAGAATAAACCCTTTTTCTCTTCTGACGTCGCCTCATCTTATTCAAGTTAGAATTCCTCTAACAAAAAATACAGGTAGGAATCCAGCTTTGCAGAGTGATGATGAAATCCTCATCTTCGACTGGGAGGACGAGTGCGGGCAGTGCTGAGTAGCCTATCCATTGAGCAATCGCCTCCCCTTTCTTACATTGCTCTGGTGAGTCCATTGTGCAGTACCGTGTGCCAAAAAAAATCACGCGAGGTAGCTGGCTTGTTTACTTTCATGGGTGGCACTTCCTTCACTTGTGGCCTATCTGGAACCTAGAACAGGAATAAATATGATGTCGGGGTGTGACGTAGATAAAAAAAAAAAATTAATGAATTTTAGCCACAGAAATGATAAAGATGAGAGGATTAGATGCAGTTAGAAATAAGCTTAGTATCTTTGCAAAGGGGTACACAATCTTTCATCAGATTTTGTACAAAGGATTCACAAAAGTCACAGCATGTTACTATAGTCTTGTGAAGTAGGAGTTTGACCAGTTGCATCCGAGTTTCCATATTCTGCCCACTGTAGAAGAGCCTGATCCTATTTGACCTCTGATTAAGAACCTGAGATCATGGTACATGCTGGCATGGTTCACTCCCGTTCCTTATCACTCAGTTCTCCCAGTGGTCTTCAAAACACCTGCAGAGATTCACACAGCTTTGACTTAGAACTTCATTTAACATTAATATTTAAATGAGAAAATGTTTTCAGTGAATATTTATTTTTCTGTCATTTCCGCCCTATTTTTATGCTTTTGTCCTCAAAGCATAAAATCAAAACATCAAAATTCAAGTTTAATCATAGATTTAGTCAATCATTATCTTGAAATTGGAAGATTCAAATATTTCAAGATACTAGTGCATGCCCGTAGAAATGAAGTATAAGCAAGTATTTTTGCATGCCCGTAGAAAGCAGGTGTAAGCAAGCAGTTTTGCATGCCCGTAGAAAGTTGCTGGTACCATGGCGATGCCTGCCTTTGATCTTTGACATAGTTACCATGGCACAGTAACCATGGTGATGCCTGCCTTTGATCTTTGACATAGTTACCATGGCAGCAGTAACCCTGGTGAAACCTGCCTTTGATCTTTAATGTCACCACTTGTTCAGTGATGCCTGCCTTTGATCTTTGACATGGTTAGTGGCAACAGTAACCATGGTGAAACTTGCCTTTGATCTTTGGCATCACCACTCGTTCAGTGATGCCTGCCTTTGATCTTTGATGATGTCATAGCGAGTCCTATGAAACCTGCCTTTGATCTTTGATGTCACCACTCATTCAGTGATGCCTGCCTTGTTTACTTGCCTAATCTCAGAACTAAAAATGTATAAGCATTACGTGTCATCTCTCTTTATCGGAGTCATGCTTGAAATTATTGCTCATTGAAATTAAGCCCTCAGCACCATCACAATGTCCCCATGATGGCAATCTGGGTTCCTCCTCATCTTCCCCACACTCTGCCTGAGATTTAAAGAGGACATCAAATGCTACATGTTTTAATCACTATTTAAAACTTGGACCTACAGTCATGTGAAAAAAATTAGGATACTCCATTAAATATTCAGTTCTTTATTAATAAATGTGAACATATCTATGCAGGGATGAGAATTTTCCACGGATTTGATCATGTCTAGGGTCATTCTCGTGAATCGTCTAAATTCGAGGAGAAAATTTTAGGGGGGGGTGAGGTATATTATGACTGGCGAGTCGTATTTTCGATCAGCTGCTAAAATCCACTGCGCAGAAGGCGCTACCCAGCGAGATCAGTAATGTAATGTAACAAGGCCACTGATTGGCTGATACTCATTGAAGCAACCAGTCGGTGATTTTGTTAGATTTCCGTTGTCATATCCAACACGTGGAGCGAAATGTAAATGGCGGACAGTTCAAAATAATCAACCGAGTTTTCCCGATTTTGTGAAAATGGTGAACCTAAAACTCACGAAAAACAATGAAGCAAGAATTTTAGAAATCGACTAAGGGATGAGGAACAAGTTTCGTTGGGAATAGCTCAAAAAAAACTGTGTCAATGACTGTAAAGATCGGTAAAAATACTGAAGTTGTGGTTGAAAAAATCGCCGATTTCATAGCAAAATGCGAAGTACCAGGGAAAGCCCAGTGTGTTTATTGCAACGATTTCTTGAGTTATGGATTTCGTGGTTGTGTTGCCTTAGTTGAACACTGTTCCATGGCTCCAGGCTTTGGTAGCCAAGAAGAAGAAATTGCACAATTACACTACCGTTCAAAAGTTTGGGGTCACCTCAGACAATTTTGTGTTTTCCATGAAAAGTCACACTTTTATTTACCACCTTGAGTTGTAAAATGAATAGAAAATATAGTCAAGACATTGACAAGGTTAGAAATAATGATTTGTATTTGAAATAATTTTTTCCTTCAAACTGCTTTCGTCAAAGAATCCTCCATTTGCAGCAATTACAGCATTGCAGACCTAACATGATTGCACAAGGGTTTTCTAATCATCCATTAGCCTTCTGACGCAATGAGCAAACACATTGTACCATTAGAACACTGGAGTGATAGTTGCTGGAAATGGGCCTCTATACACCTATGTAGATATTGCACCAAAAACCAGACATTTGCAGCTAGAATAGTCATTTACCACATTAGCAATGTATAGAATGTATTTCTGATTAGTTTAAAGTTATCTTCATTGAAAATAGTGCTTTTCTTTCAAAAATAAGGAAATTTCTAAGTGACCCCAAACTTTTGAACGGTAGTGTAGATGTGAAGAATACATTGACTTGTACATAAATTCATAGAGTAGTAGCACAGGCATGTAAATATAGAAGTGACATTTTCTATTTCTCAAGTGTGACACTGAATCAAAACAGTATTGAACATGATTACACATGTGATGCAGCAGCAGATTAAAAAGGTACTATAAATGCATTTGTACTTACGTCTAACTTTAAATATAAGACCACATTTGAGCATTCTAAAACACCAGATTCCGTTAGCTTCTGGGGGGCGTTGACCCCCCTAGACCCCCCACCAAGGCTCTGCCTTGGGGGCCTGTGTCCCCCAAGATCCCCAGCTTAGTTTCCTCTTTTTTTCCCAAACCCCATTCTCATCCCTGTCTATGTCTAACCTTGTTTATATTTGCATTTTTTAACATTTATTTTAGCCATTTTAAGTGGCATTGAATGTTGGGGTGTCCTAATTTATTTTTCACTATTTGTTTAGAATTCCATTTTACAGAAAATTTGAAAAAAGTCCAATTCATTTTTAATTGCTTAGTTGTATTACATGAATCTCCCAGTATTTTAACACTGATATTAAATATATGTCCAAATATGTAAAAAAAAAAAAAAAACAACACACAGGCTAATCCAGGGTGTTCTGATTTTTCACGACTGTATATGCTAATATACAGTAGGTATCGTACTTACAGTGCAACTGGATTTAAATAATAAATCATCAAAATTCTATTTTTAACATTTCAAAATCGTCATATTGCCCAAGCCTCGATCGTGATGTCACTAGGTTGGTTGGTCAAGCTGCAGTGTTGCCAGTCATACGATAATTAGCGTATTTGTAAGATAATTTTGCCCTCTGTATGATGTACGATCAACAGTGTTGGGAGATACGCGCTCCTGTAATGCCACTACTTTTGCAGCAACGTGCTGTGTAACAACATTACTGTTTAAAAATTCAGTAATGCGTTAGTTACTGAAATTTGATCAGATGGGTTACTCGCGTTACTCATTTTATTAATATGGATAGATATTTTTAGCACAAATAAATATAAACTGATCCTACGTGGCTAACACAGACGTCAGTCTCCTCCGCGGGTCGGTTTCCTGTCCTGTCCCAGTTCACGGCGAAACCCTGTGGGAAGAAATGCCGTGGCATGGTGACTTCTCACACAGAGCCTTGATCACCTGTTGTCCGAGCGGTGAGTAGCCCCAACAGCTGCTACCTCTGTGGTTGAACATGAGTATTTTTAGAGCAAGAAGCTCGCATTTAATGTCCTCACTTGTGTTAATGTTTTCTTTCGGCACAGATTTGTTGCAGTAGAGAACAGCTTAAGGCAAACTTTGATTTATCTGTGCTTTGTTTTATTTTATCTTATTCATTTACATGCTGTTGTGATATGCAACTATTTCATGGAAGTAAATCCTCTAAATATGCATTTTTAATGGGCTGGTCCAGGGGGTGTCAAACGTATGGCTCGTGGGCCAAAAATGGCCCACCAGGGGGTCCAAACTTTTCTCAGTGAATTTACAGCTTTATTTCTAGTAAATTTCTTGACTTTCTACTGATTACAATAGTTTGTGTAAATCAGACATTTTTTTTTTTCTGTAAGATGAGACTTTTTTTTTTCCTCATCGTTTTCTTTTTCTGCCAAAAACAAGGGGCCCTTGATCTTGCTATGTGTGCAAGATGATTTAAGTATGCATTCCAAGTAACTAGTTTAATCATGCAGCAACTGGTCAGTAACTTACTTAGTTACTTTTGAGAAGAAGTAACTAGTAACTGTGAGTAGTTGCTATTTTTTAGTAACTTGCCCATCACTGACGGTTTGTAATTTCTAAAATCCCCTAATGTACGACAGTTTGACCCCTTCATTACATGGCTATGTTAATACATTAGCAAACACAATCAGAATACGGATTCTGCGCATACATACTATGTTTGTTTTTACGCATCATCTCAGGTGCGCAGGCTGTGTGGAAAAGAAGAAGACTTGTGTTGCAGTAGCAGAGAGGCAACCTCAGATGGAGGTGAGTGATGGAATCCACAGTTCAATGAAACATGCCAAGTCAAGCTAAAACGATCAGTTATAAACAGGTGTACACCGAATCACTCAGTGCTGTACTGGAGCTCCAACTGTCTACCACGCACTGAAATGGGGAGTCGGCTGAACTGAGCGGGCGGGGCTCATTTGCTGCTCAGGTGGGGGATTCAGCTGCTGATCCCTGGCTTCCAGTACAGCTCCAGTGAGTGATTCAGCACATTACATTCACCCATAAAAACTAGTACACTTGATTGGATCGTTCGTGTACATTACAACACTAATGCAGGCCAGCAGACTCAAAAAGTAAGCAGCATCACGAGCAGGTTGAGAAATGAAGGGGTGGGGGCAGATCCCAGTTTTACTGGGTGGTTCAAAAATGTTGTTGGCATTAGTGCTGAAGTTTTCTGTCACTGCTGCAACATGCAAATGTCTGCAAAACTGTCAATTGTAATTCTCAGTAAAACTAACAGGCTTCTGCTTCAATTATCAGAGGCATTTTAGCAGTAGTTTAGGTGGGTTGATTGTTTATTCCTAGTGTATTAACAGTACTTCTCAAAATATTTAGGAGGCAAGACCTTGCTATATGATGATTTAACAGAAGACATATAAAAGCTAGTTAAGTACGATTGATATTTTGGTCCGTTCAGTACATGCTCATCCTGTACTCCACACAGAGGTGCTTTTTTCTTTCAATTGATCTGTAAGATTATTTATAGGTAAAACTGTGTTATAGGCTGTAATATGCACAATCTGTGATAATGTGTTACTGAAGCAGATGGTCCTGAGCCACGTCAGAATGAAAACTGGGTGTGTATGATAATTTTCCTCAAATTACGATCATTTTAAGCCGCTGGTACGATACTTCAACATTTCCCATCTGGCAACACTGTCCAGCTCGCTAGCATTGGAACCATACGTGTTAAACGCTGTGAAAACGTCTCAGGTAAAGTGTGGCAGAAGACGAGACTGAAAGGTCTGTGGAAGATATTCCCAGATACCCAGTGGCTTATGCCTTTGAGCCGATGAGGAGAGGAGAGCGAGCTCCAGCGGTTTATGGGGAGTTATCGGAGCAGGGGGAGCCATCAATTCAGCCAGGTGTGGAGGGGCTGGGAAACACCACCTGGTGTACGTGTAGCTGCTGCATTGGGATGCCGACTGTAAATGATAGTGATGGTCAGATGAGGCTTTCTAGAGGACTTGAAGCCTTTCATCAAAATAGTTAATAAGATGGGGCCTCATGTGAAACTTTCTATTTCTCTACTAGGCCATCTAGTGGACAAAACTTATACAACATGCAGATTTTTACAAGGGCGTTATTGGTTTAATGTGTATTTTTTCCATTTCAATAACTGCTTTTCAGAAATTTCAATCATCATAAGGGAAAAAAGAAATAAAACTCAAGTGACTGCAGTGAATGTACTTGTGGTACTTATCCATTTTTATTAAGAAATAAGTCTTTGGACTAAGGCGATTTTTTTTTTTTTT
Organism: Pholidichthys leucotaenia; assembly: GCA_020510985.1. Classification (NCBI taxonomy): domain Eukaryota; kingdom Metazoa; phylum Chordata; class Actinopteri; order Cichliformes; family Pholidichthyidae; genus Pholidichthys; species Pholidichthys leucotaenia. The sequence goes on from CM035840.1 coordinate 198,243,394, forward strand.
AAGATTATTTCTCTAGCCTTGGAGAATACTTTCTCAGAGCACAGAGGATGCAGGTGTGCAAAGGAAGGCGACTGCAAGTTTGTACAGTGCAGGGTAGACAACTTTGTGTCTCTCTCAGTACATTCACCTCTGTCCTTATTCTCATGCAGGGCACAATAGTGCCTCAGCATAATGATCCAAGCTCTTTGAAACAACACAGACACTCCACCTTGCAAAAAAAAATAAAATAAATAAAATGGCAAGAATGGCCTAGCTAGGACTTGAACCTCAACCTCCCAGTTGCAGAGCAGATGCTTTGCCACAAGGCCATCACTTCAATTATGATAAATGTCCACTATTTGTGAAAAGTGTATCTAGGAGAATTGAGATCAAACGGGAGAAGTCTGTATTTTTGATGCTGGCTCCATCTGAAAATTGTGACAAATCCCTTACACAGTCAAATATCAACAACACAAAATGTGAGGGATGGGGATTTTCATTGTGTATCACTGCTCACTTTATTTCATGTTGCGTTCAAAATCATGAATAGCTTCCTGACCCAGTCATGTGGTACAACGTCCAATACATGCCTTGAAATGCGCTTTGCCAAATATTTCCTGGACAAGCTCGGAGCACTGGAGCCTGCTGTCCCATCACTAGCAAACAAGTCCATCTGCTGCCAAGAGGCATGTCTGGATCATTTGCTTGCAGATCTATGGTGCATTACTATGAACCGGACTTTTGGAATTCTGTGCTGTGAGAGGGACATTCTGGAAGTGTCCATGTTGTCTCTCCGTGAAGTCCATGTGGAGGCTTTGGAGCAATGGCTAATGTAAGCTGCTTAGCATGTGGACAGAGATTAATTAAGGACATGTGATGACTAATTAACTAGCAGACTAGTAAGAAGTTGCCAGCTTTTAAACAGTGATTTAGCTGGTAGTTCAATATTGTGTTTGCTGTTACACTTGATCTGTCTGTTCTCATAAATGTGTTTAAATCCTTTTCTGGTAGCCAGTGACAGATAGCATTGCTACTTCTCTTCAGTCTTTTCAGGTTAACTGCATACAGACAGTTCACCCTTTGGGCCAGAGGACATCTTGGCAGGAGTAACAGGATACCTATTCCAGCTTGTGTGGTTGCATCCATCAGAGCCATGTTCCCATCACCTGTTTATCAAGGCTTTGAATATTACAATGAATTCTAGATTAAATCTGGAGCTTGACTAAAGTGAGGTGTTTTGTTCACAATGCAAATAAAGCTGTCATTAAATTCTAGAGGTACTTGTATTTACACTTTCCATACTAGCGACTGAGAAACTTGATTTATCAAAAGGTGAGTTAGTTAAGTCACAAGAGGCAACAGGTAATAATAGCAGTGTTCTGTCATATCGCTATTCACATTTTTCTTCAAATGCTTTCTTTACATTACAGACACCGAGGAATGACTCAGTGAGTGTGATATGTATGATTTGCTTGATTTATTGTTTTCCCCTCCATTACTTAATGTCATAAACGTCACAGAACTGGTCAACATACTTTGTCTGAAAACATAACAAATTTATAATTCACCAAGGCAGACTAAAACAAAAGTTATGCAAAGGTTATTAAAACATTCAAACAAGCATAACAACAATCTTTGAATAAGGATGGCATAGATGGATAGATTTGAAATAACTACTTGCATAGTTTGAGTGTGCAGGGACTGAAAACATCCATGCAACTGCAGGTGAAGTTTCAAAAGAAGGACCAGCAACTCAAATAAGTGACTACTTTTTTGTCTCAGACTCATGAAAAACAAAAATAAGCAATAAATTGTAATCACATGGGCCCTTAATAGACATGGATTGCCGAGTCAGTATGTGTAGGAAACTGAAATATTTTTACCTCTGTGATTTAACTTGAATAGTTTTCCAGGGCAAACAGTTCTTACTTTTTTGTTTATTGTTTGTACTACATTTGTACAAAAGTAAGTTTTGGTAAGCAAGAGAAGAAAAGTAATTGTACTTGTGTAGGAGTCAAGAATTGAGGAGACTGGATAATTTTCCAGAATCTGCTTTAATTCTCATCCATCCCACGTCCTCTCTCGATCGGAGTGAAAAGAGACAGGACGCAGTCACACACATACATTTATACACTCATCTCTAACAATACATCACACAAAAGTCACAATACTCAGCTACATCCTTTCATCTGTAATAGAACACCCAGAGTCCTTCTGTTCTCCTCTCTGACCCCCAAAGGTCAGGCCGGGTAATCTTCTCCTCTCTCCTGAGTCCCCAGGGGGTGCAGACACATCTTCCTCTTGAGGTGTGAAGTCAATACACATGGCTAGCTCAAAGTCTCTCTTGGCTGAATTCAGCCAGCCACATGTGAGTCACATAGGTTATAATTATGGGCTCCACATCACTCCCCCCTTCCACGCGAAAGACTGGGCACCTACATACAGTCATACAACAGTCATACAGCACGTCACCCCCCCCAACAGAATCTCACAGCAACCTAAACAACCTGACCAAAAAACACATCATTCTGCATGCAGCTTAGGTTTCAATCTTCTCCCGAATCTGCTGTATGCAGGTCTCCTGCTCTGTGTTGGGCCGTCCTGCTGTGCATCTGTGGAGTGAGGGGGAGAAGGGTTATTTGCCCCTCGTGGGGGGTCCCGGGGCCGCCCCTTCGGAGGCCTGCCGCGTCGAGGCGCGCCCGTCGGCCGCACAGACTCGTTATGCAACACAAAAGCAGGTTTTAATCTATTGATACTGATCGTCTCCCTCCTGCCCCCCAAATCTAGCACAAAATATTTCTCCCTGGTTTCCAGCACTCGAAATGGACCGTCGTAAGGTGGGCGGAGGCTATGCCGCTGAGCATCGTGCCTGACAAAAACAAACTCTGCGTCTTGTAAAGCCTGGGGCACGAACACACGCGGGAAAGAGTGATGAGCGGGGCCCGGGAGCATTTCTGCTCCCGTGTTACTTAGAGACCCCCAGATCGGGGAGGGCCCTGGTGTCGTGTGGTCAGGTAAAAACTCGCCTGGCAGCCTGAGCGGTTGTGCAAAGACCAATTCTGCTGGTGAGGCATCTAGATCCTCTTTGGGTGCCGAACGCAACCCCAATAAAACCCATGGTAGTTTGTTCACCCAATCTGTGTCCGTCAGTGACGCTCTGAGGGCTGTCTTCAAAGACCTGTGAAAACGCTCGCATAAACCGTTGGCCTGGGGATGATAAGCGGTCGTGCGGTGTACCGCCGCTCCTAAGCCGCTGGCCACTGCTGACCACAGTTCCGACGCAAATTGAGGTCCCCTATCAGACGTAATATCTGACGGGACCCCGAACCGCGCTACCCAGGCTGTTAAAAAAGCACGTGCCACCTCTGCCGCTGTGGTCGATGTTAACGGGACCACTTCCGGCCAACGAGTGGTTCGGTCTACCATCGTCAAGAGGTGCGTGAACCCTTGTGATGTGGGTAGGGGGCCCACGAGGTCCACGTGCACATGATCGAACCTTTTAGCCGGAATGTGGAAGGGCGCTTTAGTGTGCCTGTGAATTTTAGCCCGCTGGCAAGCCATGCAGGCCTTAGCCCACTCTTTCACGTGCTTGCGCAGGCTCGGCCAAACAAACTTCTCCACCACCATTTTCACCGAAGCGCGCACCCCTGGGTGCGCTAGGGAGTGCACGGCGTCAAAAATGCGACGGCGCCACGCAGCTGGCACCACCGGGCGCAGTTGCCCTGTGGATACATCGCAGATAAGCAGGGGGAAACCGGTTTGTAGATTTCTGCGTTCCAGCCTAAACCCTGTTTGTCCAGACAGGAGCGCGCGCACGTCCGCGTCCTCGCTCTGCTCCGCCGCCATGGCTGTATAATCTATTCCCACATGGACCGGAGCCGCGCGCGTGTCCGCGCTGTTACTGCGCTCTGGGTAAGCGGCCACGCAATCCGTTTCCGCGCGGACGGGTGCTGTTACTGCGCGTGACAGACAGTCTGCCACCACATTGATTTTACCGGCTACGTGCTGAATATCGGTGGTAAATTCAGAAATTGCAGCCAGTTGTCTCTGCTGCCGCCCTGACCACGGTTCTGAAGTTTTGGACATCGCAAAAGTGAGCGGTTTGTGGTCGACAAACGCGGTGAAACACCGCCCTTCCAGCCAGAACTGGAAATGTCGAATGGCTAAGTGGAGCACCAGGAGTTCCCTGTCAAATGCGCTGTATTTCCGCTCGGGCTCACGCAGAGACCTGCTGAAAAAGGCGAGAAGTTGCCAAACCCCGGCGACCTGCTGCTCTACCACGGCCCCTATCGCTACCTCTGACGCATCTGTGGTTAGCACTATGTGAGCTGCTGGGTCTGGGTGCGCCAGCAGTGCTGCATCAGCGAGTGCTTTTTTTACCGCTGTGAATGCGCACTCCCGCTCCGGGGACCACTCGATCACATTGGCAGGCTTCTGTTTTTTAAGCGCGGTGTATAACGGCTGCATGAGTTGTGCTGCGCGGGGTATGAAACGGTTATAAAAATTCACCATCCCCAAAAATTCCTGCAACGCTTTCACTGTCTGTGGCTGGGGAAACTCAGCCACCGCGCGCACTTTTGCCGGCAGAGGAACTGCTCCCTCTGGTGAGACACGGTGCCCCAGAAAATCAATTTGCGCTGCGCCAAACTGGCACTTGGCCGGGTTGATTATCAACCCGTGTGCTTCCAACTTTTGAAAAACTGTAGTGAGGTGCTTCTCGTGTTCCTCCTCTGAGGCGCTGGCTACTAAAATATTGTCCAAGTAGACAAAAACAAACGGAAGGTCGCGCAGCACTGCGTCCATCATCCGTTGAAAGGTTTGCGCGGCGCCTTTAAGGCCAAAAGGCATGCGTAAAAACTCAAAAAGTCCGAACGGGGTTATTACCGCTGTTTTGGGAATATCCTCTGGTCGAACCGGGACCTGATGATAACCACGGACCAGGTCTATTTTAGAAAAAATGCACGCTTTTGCCAGGTGCACTGAGAAATCCTGGATATGCGGAATCGGGTAGCGATCCTGAGCTGTGGCATTGTTCAACCTGCGATAATCACTGCAAGGTCTCCACAAGCCGTCAGCTTTAGGCACCATATGCAGGGGGGAAGCCCAAGCGGACTTCGAGCGGCGAATTATGCCCAACCTTTCCAGGTTGGCGAACTCCTCCTGTGCCACGGAGAGCTTAGCTGCATCCAAGCGCCGAGCTTTAGCAAAAACTGGCGGACCACTCGTGGTTATGAAGTGCTCCACCCCATGTTTCGCCACCTTAGCTGAAAAAGTGGGAACTGTGAGTGCTGGAAACTGGTGTAGAAGGGTGTGAAACTTACCACCTGCTGCGGCGACGTTGGTCTGTACTGGCGGCGGGCACACCCGAGCTGCACAAGGGATAGAACAGAAAGAGAGTGCATTTACTAGGCGTTTGTTGGCCAGATCAACTAACAAACCATGTGAACACAGAAAATCAGCACCTAACATATTGAAGCTCACTGCCGCTACGATGAAGGTCCACTCGTAAGCGCGGCCGTGGATGGACAGAGACAAGGTTCTCTCTCCGTAAGTCTTGATGCTGAAGCTGTTGGCCGCTGTTGCTCCATCTCCGCGGGGTCCAGCCACCCGATCTGCATAAGTTGCAGTGATGAAGCTCCTCTGGGCTCCGGTGTCCACGAGGAATTGCCGCCCGGAGCCCGCATCTGTCAAATAAAGCAGCTTGTTCCGTTCGCCGAGAGTGGAAGCTGCTAACGACTCCCGGCCCGGTCGTTTCCCCGCTTTTTGAAACTGCACGGCGAGATGCATCTGTGCGCCTTCTCGGCGAAGCGACGGTGGTAATAGCAGGGGTTGTCATGCCCCCTGGCTCGGGATCTCGTCGCCGCCGTCGTCGCTGGGGCGGGATCTGCTGCCTCTGGCTCCACACTGCCCCCGGCCGTCGTGCCGAGGTCTGCCACTGCCACGGAGGTCTCTTGCTCGTCGCAGGCGTTGAGGAGCCGCTCCGCCTCCTGGGCCAGCTCGCGGAAGTCCTGCTGGTTCACACACCGTCTGCTGGACAGGGAACCTCTCGTGTGCGCTGGGAGGGTTCTCAGGAAAATATGCTTGAAAAGGAACGCGTCGTTGTCCGTCCCGATCATCTGTAGCATGTCCTCCATGAGGACAGTCGGCCTGCGTCCACCCCTGTCGCGCAGGTCCAGTAGCTGCCTGGCTCTTGCCTCCGCCGACGGCACGAAGCTCCTGATGAGGGTGGCTTTCAGCGCGTCGTATTTGCCGGCAGCGGGTGGTTGCTGCACCAGGCTCCGCACACACCGAGCCGTGCGGCTGTCGAGCGTCGCAATGACATTATGGAATTTAATGTCATCCGCTGAAACTCCCCCGAGCAGGAACCGCGACTCCACATGCTGGAACCACGAGTGCGGGTCGTTTTGCCAGAACTCGGGGAGCTTAATCAGTCTTGTGCCCCTGCTGGCATTCCCCGGTGAATCCGGGTCTGAGTGGCTGTCTCCCAGCTCTTCCATATCGATCACGAGGCTGTCCTCCAGCCTCGGCGTGCTCAGATTCATGCGTAGGTCACCAATTGTAGGAGTCAAGAATTGAGGAGACTGGATAATTTTCCAGAATCTGCTTTAATTCTCATCCATCCCACGTCCTCTCTCGATCGGAGTGAAAAGAGACAGGACGCAGTCACACACATACATTTATACATGCATCTCTAACAATACATCACACAAAAGTCACAATACTCAGCTACATCCTTTCATCTGTAATAGAACACCCAGAGTCCTTCTGTTCTCCTCTCTGACCCCCAACGGTCAGGCCGGGTAATCTTCTCCTCTCTCCTGAGTCCCCAGGGGGTGCAGACACATCTTCCTCTTGAGGTGTGAAGTCAATACACATGGCTAGCTCAAAGTCTCTCTTGGCTGAATTCAGCCAGCCACATGTGAGTTACATAGGTTATAATTATGGGCTCCACACTTGGATCATTTACATACTGTTGTGGAAAACAGAGCAATATTGTGTTAATCATTGCATTTACATACTGAATATTATTCAACTATTACATAAGTGGAATAAAATCATAAACAGTGCTGTGAAAAAGTGTTTGCCTCCTTCCTGATTTATCATTTTTTTGTATGTTTGTCACACTTTAATGTTTCAGATCTTCAAATAAATTTAAATATTAGACAAAGATAACACAAGTAAACACAAAATGCAGTTTTTAAATGAAGGTGTTTATTATTAAGGGGGGAAAAAATCCAAACCTTCATGGCCCTGTGTGAAAAAGTGATTGCCCCCTAAACCTAATAACTGGTTGGGCCACCCTTAGCAGCAACAACTGCAATCAAGCGCTTGCGATAACTGGCAATGAGTCTTTTACAGCGCTGTGGAGGAATTTTGGCCCACTCATCTTTTCAAAATTGTTGTAATTCCGCCACATTGGAGGGTTTTTGAGCATGAACCACCTTTTTAAGGTCATGCCACAGCATCTCCATTGGATTCTGGTCAGGACTTTGACTAGGCCACTCCAAAGTCTTCATTTTGTTTTTCTTAAGCCATTCAGGGGTGGACTTGCCGGTGTGTTTTGCATCATTGTCCTGCCACAGAACCCAAGTGCGCTTCAGCTTGAGGTCACGAACAGATGGCCGGACATTCTCCTTCAGGATTTTTTTGTAGACAGCAGAATTCATGGTTCCATTTACCACAACAAATCTTCCAGGTCCTGAAGCAGCAATTCAGCCCCAGACCATCACACTACCACCACCATATTTTACTACTGGTGTGATGTTCCTTTTCTACAATGCTGTGTTACTTTTACTCTGGATGTAATGGGACACACACCTTCCAAAAAGTTCAACTTTTGTATCGTCAGTCCACAGAGTATTGTCCCAAAAGTCTTGGGGGTCATCAAGATGTTTTCTGGCAAAACTGAGATGAATGTTCCTCGGAAAATGAGGTCAGAGGATAAGTTGCTCTTACATCCTAAACTAGATCCTAATCCTAAAAAGCACACTGGGCAAATTCATCGGTGGTGAGCGTTGGAGCTAACAGCGCAGATAACAGTGGAGGAGCTAATAGCGGAGGCGCTAACTGAGGTCCTGGCCGGATCGGAGCTCAACTACAGAGGTGGTAAGCCGCGGAGCTAACAGCCGAGGAGCTAACCGAAGTTCCAGCCGGATTGGAGCTCAACTCCAGCGGCGGAGGTGACAGCGGAGGAGCTAACTGAGGCCCCAGCCGGGTTGGAGCTCAACTACAACTGCGGTAAGTGGTGGAGCTAACAGCGGAGGAGCTAACCAAATCCCCGGCTGGATCAGTGCTCAACTACAGCAACGGAGCCCAGCAGAGGAGTTAACTGAGGCCCCAGCCGGATCCAAGGTCAGCTGGACCAGATACCGGTAGCAGAAATTATCCTATCATCAGATACCCACTAGCCACCAGAAGAGCTTCAGATTCACCGCCAGATAGGGCAACGCTAGCTAGAGGCCTCCACTAGCTACCGAGGGAGCCTTGGCTTCCTTGCCTTCACCGGCAGATCCAGCTTCCTAGTGACAACGCCAGTTAGCGATCTTCACTAGCCATCGGGAGAAATTCGGCCTCAGCGCCAGATAACCGCTATAATTAGATGACAAAGCCAGCTGACGGCCTCCACTAGCCATCGGACGTACTTCAGCTCCTGTACTAGCCAACGGGTGAGCCTCTCCTCTGATTCCAATCAGACTAGTCATTATGCCTCCAAAAAAGAATCAGACAAATGGAGAGGAGTTGGAGGAGATCAAACTCACTAAATTTTATGTCTGAAGAAATATCTTGGATAGCAAAACAACAAACTCTGGACTTCCGGTCTGGACGCCATGGCGACTGCAGCTTAACACTGAAGCTCTCAGACCCAATCCAGGATAACACCTTGAAAATCAAACTTAACGGATTTTTGGAGGAGTGAAAATCAAAAGACAAAATCATCATGTCTAAAGGAAAACAGAAGAAACTGAAATTCTCCAGGCCAGGACACGTATCGGCCGGAGAATCTGAACTGGAAGATCTCCGTTCAGAAGACGAGGAACTGGTGATAGCTAACAAAAGGGTTAGCCTGAAATCACTATTTGAGGAGCTACGACGATTTCGCCGAGAAGTTACGGCCGAATTTCGGGAATTCAGAGAAGAATTGAAAAGGACAAACAGCAGAGTGGACCAGGCCGAGAACCGAATCTTGGAAACAGAGGATCGAATAAAAGTGCTCGAAGATTCTGTGCTAGACCTACGCAAAAGACAAGCAGCTATAGAGGCTAAGCTAACCGACCAAGAAGGAAAACAAAGAAGAGACAACATAAGAATTCATGGTCTGATAGAAGGAACCGAAAATGGTTTTAACTCAATGGCAGAATGCGTGGAATCCTTACTAAGAGAGAAATTGGATATTCCACAAACCACCGACTTGAAGATAGAAAAGGCACATCGTTCATTAGCCGCTAGGCCGGCGGCAGAAGCGCCCCCACGTTCGGTGTTGGTAAGATTTTCCAATTTCAAAATAAAACAAGAGGTTGTAAGACTGGCCTGGCAGAAAAAAGGATTTATGCACCAGGAGAGAAAAGTCTACGTGGAACACGATTACGCCCCGGAGGTCCTTAAAAAGCGCAGGGAATACAATGACGCGAAAAAGGTGTTAAGAGAGAAGAAATTGCGCTTTCAGACTCCATTTCCTGCGAAGTTAAGGGTCTTCTACGGCGACGAAACGTGTCTCTATAATTCGGCGGAAGAAGCAACAGCTGACATGGCGAAAAGAGGGCTCCCGGTAACGGTATTTAAACCCGCAGCAGACCCGAGTGAGAAGATCAAAGCGCAAACATGGACAACACAAAAACCCTCAAAATCCACGGACCAGCAGCGGGAAACCCAGCACCAGAGCGTCGCGGATAAACTATCCGTTTTCAGGTTGGAATAGCGACCTTTTTTTTTTTTCCTTTCTCTTGAATCAATCCGCACATCCAACCCCCCTCATACAAGGTAACAAACATTAAAGGAGATGCATATTCAGCATGTGGTAAAACATTTCATGGAACAATCATATTATTTGAAACAAATAAGTCTTTGTAATAAAAAAAAAAAAAAACTTGTTAAAATAGAAATGTGACAATAATCCACTTGTTCTCCTCATACTAACAAATACTGTTTTTGCGTGAATGTTTGATGTGATGGGGGTGGGAGGGTGCACACAATTTCACAGGGTTTAGGCATAAAAGGAAAAAAAAAAATCATTACAAGTTTGGATTGGGTTCTGAAACTCACGTTAAAAGCATGGGACTACTTTCAGTGGTAAGAGAGGGCCCTCAACACGTAACAGAGTTTGAGGAATTTCCCTCAGGGCCTTCACTCCATCAAGGCTCTTCCAGGGTCTTTAAAAGACCTCAGCTCAGGAAGTTCTTATGACAGCTTTTTGTTTTAAAGTTTTTTACACTATGTTCTTAATGTTTTTCTTGTTTTTAATGTTCTTTCAGTTTCTGAGTAGCACAAATGAGGGCCACCACACAGTTATACTAAACAAAACAACACAATGGAGAAACAGGGTGTAACCAAAATAATTTCATATAATGTAAAAGGAATCCTGAATCCAGTTAAAAGATCCAAGATTCTAGGCAAAATGAAAAAAGACAAAGCAGGAATAATATTTTTACAAGAAACCCACCTAACAGACGTGGAACACAATAAACTCAGTAGACAAGGGTTTAAAATGATCTCTTCATCTTCATATAAATCAGGGAGGAGGAGGGGAGTAGCGACATTGATATCAACCAAAATTACATTTGAAAAAAAATCAGAACACAAAGATAAAGAAGGGAGATACAGTTTGGTAACTGGGCGGCTAGAGGGAGAAGATATCACCCTGCTGAATGTGTATGCTCCCCCAGGGGCTAACTGGAAATTTTATAAAAATGTATTCGACCTAATGATAACTAAAGCTCAAGGTTTAGTGATATGTGGTGGGGACTTCAATCTTAGACTGAATCCATACTGGGATGCTTCTGGTAATTCCCCACATCAAAATAACACCCAAAACAGGAAGACTCGGATGCTACTAAAAGAAATGGGAATCTGTGACGTGTGGAGGGAACTCAACCCCAGTGTAAAAGACTATACATTTTACTCAACTCCACATTCATCTTACTCAAGGATTGACTATTTTTTTATGTTTAATAGAGACATTGGAAGAGTAAAAACATGTAAAATAGGACTGATGGATCTCTCCGACCACAGTCCGATCTACATGGACTTAAATATCCAAAAATACACAAATAATACATTTTCTTGGAGGTTAAATTCAAATGTCCTGAAAGGACCATTGAAAGATGAATTGGAATCAGATATTCTCAGATATTTGGAAGATAACGATAATGGAGAAGTATCCCCTTTAATACTGTGGGATGCATGCAAAGCTGTAATAAGAGGAAAGATTATTGCAAAACTGGCAACCCAAAAGAAACTAAGACAAGAAAAACTATCCACATTAGAGTCAGAACTTAGGAACCTAGAAAAAGAACACAAAGGCAACACTCATTCTACTGACTCGCTCAAGATTAAGGAAATTAAAAACCAAATAAATGAGATCTACACAATAGAAATCCAGAAGAAACTTACATTTCTGAAACAAAAATACTATGAAGCAGGCAGTAAATCGGCAAAATTGCTAGCCTATAAATTGAGGAAACATCAAACAGAAAGAGCAATCTACAAAATCAGAGACCCAGTATCAAAGGAAATAAAATTCAGAATTCAGGATATTCTTAAAAGCTTCGAGAATTACTATAAGAACTTATACTCCCACAAAAAACATAAAAACGCATCCAAGGCATTCCTAAACACATTAAACCTTCCCCAACTTACGGAGTCACAAAATAAAACACTACTGTCAGAAATACATCCTAAAGAATTGGAAAAAGCAATTATGAAACTTAAAGCTAACAAATCCCCAGGAGCTGATGGCTATACAGCAGAGTGGTACAAAACCTTTAAACAGCAACTATCTCCTCTCCTCCTGAAAACATTTAATTATGTCCTCCACACAGGGGAAATCCCCCCCTCCTGGAGAGAAGGGGTCATTGCAGTTATACCTAAACCTGAAAAGGATAAACTAGATTGCTCCAACTACAGACCAATCAGTGTACTAAATCAGGACTATAAACTTTTTACCATTATCCTTGCCAAAAGGTTAGAAAATATACTGACAGACCTAATTCATTTAGACCAAACAGGTTTTATAAGACAAAGACAGACACAAGACAACATTCGACGCACTTTACACATAATTCATCATATAAAAAAATATAACTTAAATGCAGTCATATTGGGATTAGATGCTGAAAAAGCATTCGATTCGGTTGACTGGTCTTTTCTATATAGAATCTTATCCAGTTTCAATTTTCATAACAACTTCATTAGAACTATACAGGCATTATATAAAAAACCAACAGCTAAAATAAGGATTAACGGTAATTTATCATCATCTTTTGAACTGGAAAGAGGATGTCGTCAGGGCTGCCCCCTGTCTCCACTGCTCTTTGCAATCTTCATAGAACCTCTGAGCCATTGGATAAGACAAAACCAAAAAATTCAAGGTATTACACTTGGTCAGAAGGAACATAAAATAGCCCTCTTTGCTGATGACATTTTAATATACCTAGGGCAGCCGAACACTTCTTTACCAGAACTAACCTCAGTTTTTTCAGAGTATGGAGATTTATCGGGGTACAAATTAAACATGCATAAAACCCAAGTTTTAACATTCAACTATGACCCAAATCATTATTCACTAAGCAAACTCAAAACTAACTGGGAGTCGGAATCTATGAAATATCTGGGGGTCAATATCCCGAAACAACTCAACAAAATTATATCACTAAACTATGATCCACTGGTGACAAAAATAAAATCTGACCTAGCAAGATGGAATATGATACCATTCTTGGGTACTGCACAAAGAATTGAAGCAGTCAAAATGAATATACTTCCACGTCTTCTATACCTTTTCCAAACAATACCGGTAGAACCTCCCAAAAAAACATGGCAGGAGCTGGACAGAAGGATCTCAAGATTCATATGGCAGGGCAAGAGACCTAGAATCAGATATAGAACCCTACAGCTAAACAAAGACAAAGGTGGGCTCGCGCTGCCAAATATCAGGGACTACTTTAAAGCCGCACAAATTAAAACTTTAGTAGAGATATGTAACCCAGTCTACACTGCACAATGGAAGGAGATCGAATGCCAAATAACAAGTGACATCCCCCTACAGGCGATAATAGGGAACAATGCTTTACCTAAGCTTTTGAATAACACTAACCCGTGGATAGAGACCCCGCTAAAAATTTGGTTTAAGATAGTCAGAGAGAATCAAACTAAAGAACCCTATCGACTTCTGCAATGGATTGCCTATGATCAGGACTTTACTCCTAATAAAACAGACACCAGATTTAAAAAGTGGAAGGAGAAAGGGCTGATAAGATATTATGATTTTTTTAAAGGGCAAATCTTAAGAAGTTTTGAAGATTTGAAAAAACAAGGCCTAATAAATCAAGACCTTTCCAGGTTCTTCCAGCTTAGACACCACATTAACAATATACTTAAAAAGGAGGTTTTGGAAAGGGCCCAGTCAGGTGTTCTGAAGGTCTTCTTAATGGCATATAAAGGGATCCCAGGGATCAGATACATTTCTAAAATATACCAAGGTCTTCAAGACTTAAAAGGAGACAACACATCTTATATAAAAGAGAGATGGGAAAAAGAGGGGAATTTCACTTTACAACTGGAAATATGGGAAAAGCTAAATAAACAGCAATGGAAAAGTACCTCATCCCTGCAGTGGAGAGAATTTGGATGGAAAAACTTGGCAAGATTTTTCAGAACACCTGCACAAAACAAATTTACCCATAAGGGATTGAACTGTTGGCGCTTGTGTGGTGAAAAGACTGCAAATCATTTTCATGTGTTTTGGTCATGCCCAGTTATCCACCAATATTGGACCAAGGTACAGACAATATTGGGGAAAATATTCAAAATTACAGTTCCCTTTTCTTTTGTAACTTTGTATTTGGGTTTACTACCGGACTCACTGGAAAGACGAGGAGAAAAATACTTATTCAATGTTTTAATATTGGCAAGCAAAAAAGCTCTAACTAAAAAATGGATGTTGAAGGACTGTCCTACACCTGAAGATTGGACTAACGTGATCCAAGACATTTACTCGATGGAAAAGTTGACATTCGCACTGAGACAGGACATGGATGGGTTCATGAACTTTTGGCAACCCTGGACCGCATATGTGTCTTCCATTAGATCTAATCTTTGACAAATACCATTTCAATAATGGTTCCGCTCTTTGTTCCATCGCTACTCAGATGCTCTTTTATCTTTATTTACTTACTTTTTCTTTTTGTTTGTTTTTTACTGGTTTGTTTGTTTTTTTATTTGTTTTTTGTTTTTTTTTCTCTTTAATTTCACTTTTTCTTTCACTTTAAAAAAAAAAAAAAAGGGGTGTTGTAAGAATTAATCTTCCAATGTTGTCAGATATCAGAAAATAAGGGAACATGTGATGAAAATGTAAACAATGCATTGCTGTAACGACCTGTATACCCTTTACAAAAACTTAAATAAAAAAAAACTTGCATAAAAAAAAAAACAAAAAAAAAACAAACTCTGCTTATTGGCCTTATGGAACAAGTGCGTGAATTAAAGGCTAAAATTATGGAAAAAGACAAGAAAATTAATTTCTTAGAAAGACGTGTGGATGAATTAGAACAATATACAAGAATGGATGACTTCATTGTGAGCGGTCTTAACACCAGACACCGCTCCTATGCACGTGTGACTGCTGGAGTTGATAAGCAGGATGGGGACGATGAGACATTGGGAGAATCACACACTCCTGAGCAGCAGGTGTTAACTTTTTTCAACTCTAAAAACATTGTTCTACATTTTATTGCATGTATAGTTTTTTATTTCTATCTTTTATTTTTATCATGTTTAATGTTGCAGCATTGCAAGAGAAAAGCGCTATATATGCATTGCACTGAGACAAATTCCTAATTTGTGTACTACATGAACAATGGCAATAAATCTGATTCTGATTCTGATTGTTGCAGACAATAAGACTATTTCGGCCTGCCACACATTACCTAGAAAAGACAGTAAAGGAAAACCAACGATTATCGTCCGATTTGTCAACAGGAAAGCAAAAACTGATCTTCTGCGACAAGCAAGAAAACTGAGAGGAACGACTGTCTATGTAAACTAACATTTAACAAAAAAGAACTCTAAAATAGCTAGACAAGCCAGGGCTCTCAGAAAACAGGGAAAAATACAATCGACATGGACAAAGAACTGTAAGGTGTGGATAAAACTGCTTGGTACTCCAGAAGAAGCTAAAGTAATAATGATTAGAGATATGGAGGAATTGGACAAATGTAAAACTTAACTCTTATGCACAAATTAGTTAAGTTAATTCCCTTCCACAGGTATATGGAACACCAATTGGTGTATGGGGCGGCGCCTATCTCCGTTTCACTGACCCTAGGCCACACAGCTACTACAAGTAGTGAAAGCTACAGTGGGGGTCAGTCCTCTGGTAGCTCTGTGCGTAACTTTTCTTTCCCCATTCTATTGTGCTGAGCACCACGCTAGAAGGCAGAAAGTACCATTTTTATATGGTCTTTGGTATGACCCGGCCAGGATTTGAACCCCTGCCTCCCGGGTGTGGGGCGGATGCTCTACCAACTGAGCCACCACTCCGGTCTTGTGCACAAATAACAGTGCACTAAGATTATGAGTGGAAATTTTTGTGGGCTTTTTTTTTTTTTCTTGTTTTGTTTTTTGTTTTTTTCTCCTTTTTGTTGTACACTGTTGACACAACTTATGATCAGCACTTTAACCAATCATCCTTCCTCATTTAATAATGGAAGTGTATTAGGTCAAATTGAAGCTGAAACCTTTGTAAATACTGCACAGCAATCACAAGATATTTTAGGTGATATTGACCCAGATAACTACTTTAATCATATTAACAATAAGTGTACTTGTTATGATGAACAACAATTAAATGGAATTATGAACTCGGATCAGACATTGACAATAATACATATTAATAGTAGGAGTCTTTATGCCAACTTTGATAGTATTAAGGAGTTTTTAAATCAATTTAACACCCCATTTAGGATTATAGCAATAACTGAAACATGGATTAATGAAGAAAAAGATGTAAATTTTGAACTACATGGATATGAGATGTATACACAAAATAGGAAATGTAAAAGTGGTGGTGGGGTAGTACTGTATCTTGATAGAAATTTAAAAAGTAAAAAAGTGGACAGCATGACATCAACAGTGAATGAAATTATGGAATATTTAACAACTGAAATTACGATGGAAAATAGAAAAAACATAATAGTAAGTTGTATATATAGAGTACCGGGATCTGATACGGAAAAATTTAGAAATGGTATGGAAAAGATGTATACAAAAATAAGACAAAAAAGATGTCTTTGTTTGTGGTGACTTTAATATAGATTTAATAAAAACTAAACAACATAAACCAATTGAAGATTTCTTAGATACAATACTAAATACAATACTTCTTGATAAACTGCAATTGTATGGTATTAGGGGAGTGGCACTGAATTGGGTTACAAGTTATTTATCTGAGAGACAACAATTTGTGGCGGAGTGGTTAGCACTGCGGCAGCACAGCAACTCACCCTTGGCTGGGGGATCCTGGGTTCGATCCCAGCCCCCGACCAACAGTGATCTGTGTGGAGTTTGCATGTTCTCCCTGTGTCTGCGTGAGTTTACTCTGGGATTTCTCCGGTTAGACTTAAACTTAACTTTATTAATCCCTTTGGGATGACTCCCTCTGGGAAATTTAAAATTTCTAGCAGCACATAAAAGGAGCATACAGATCAGAAAAGCAAAAAAGAAAAAAAATAAACACTTAAGATAATATACACAATATAAATACAAAGCTAAATATGGCTTGTACAAGTATGGTCAAGTTAAGGTTATTGCACTATGAATGCCCTACTGTCCTCTGTACTCTATGCCCCCCCCCCCCCCCCAAGTGAGGAGTTATAGAGTGTGATGCATGGTGGACAAAAGAGTTCTTGAGCCTGTTAGTCCGACACTTGGGAAAGAGCAGTCTTTCACTGAACAGGCTCCTCTGGTCACTGATGATGGTGTGCAGAAGGTGGCTGACATTGTCCATTATATCCAACAGTTTATCCAGAGTCCTCATCTCTGCCACTGTCACCAGGGTGTCCAGCTTTGCGCCGACCACGGAGCCGGCCCGCCTGATCAGAAGCCTGACCAGTTTCCTCCCACATGCCAAAAACATGCAAGTTAGGTTAATTGGCATCAAACTGGGGATTCTAAATTGTCCTTAGGTATGACTGTGAGAGTGAATGGTTGTCTGTCTCTCTGTGTTGGCCTTGCGATGGACTGGCGATCTGTCCAGGGTGTACCCTGCCTCTCACCCAAAGATGCTGGGATAGACTCCAGCCCCCCCGCAACCCGAAAAGGATTAAGCGGAAGAAGATGAATGAATGAACAACAATTTGTGAAGATGAAAGAATATCTGTCTGGATATATGGGAATTGCCTGTGGGGTCCCCCAGGGGTCAGTATTGGCCCCAAATTATTTAACATTATATAAACGATATATTCCAAGTTTCTAAATTATTAAAAATAATATTATTTGCTGATGATACGAATATATTTTACTCTGGAAATAATTATAATCAACTAATTCATACTCTAAATAATGAATTAAATAAGCTTAAAAATGGATGGATAATAATAAATTATCACTAAATATAGTGTTACTAAGGTAATGATATTTGGTAATTGTAAAAATAAAGAAGATATACATATTCATATAGATAATGTAATTATTGAAAATGTTAAGGAGATCAAATTTTTGGGTGTAATATTGGATGATAAAATTAGTTGGAAACCACACGTCAGATACGTACAAAACAAAGTCACAAAAAATATTGCAATTATAAGTAAAATTAAGCAAGTCCTAGATTACAAATCACTTCATATCTTGTATTGCTCATTAGTACTTCCATACTTGATCTATTGTATAGAGGTCTGGGGTAAAAATTATAATAGTACACTTAATTCATTGCTAATATTACAAAAAAGGGCAGTCCATGTTATACACAAAGTCGGGTATCTTGAACATACTAATTTATTGTTTTTACATTCAAAGTTATTGAAATTACAGGATCTGGTTGATTATTATACAGCACAGTTAATGTTTAAAGTCAGTAAAAACTTTTTGCCTCACAATATACACAATCTTTTTAGTCAGACAGAAGGGAAATGCAGTTTACGGGGGAATACAAAATTTAAAATGCACCTAGTAAAATCTACTAGGAAAAGTTTCTGTGTGTCTGTGTGTGGAGTAAAATTGTGGAATGGGTTGGGGGACAAACACAAGCAATGTCCAAACATCCATATATTAAAATCAACATATAAAGAAATGATTTTTGAACAATATATAAATAAAGGACAGTAATATTAGTGTGTCTTCAGTGAAGAAAGGTTGTTATTGTTGAATATGCTGAGTATATGCTGAGTTATTGTTGAATATTTATGCTGAGTGCTATTATTATCAATATCATTATTACTAGAATATTACAATGGTATTATAGTATTATGATTGTTGTTTAGGATGGAATTATTTGAAGTATTTCAAATAATTCCTTCAAATAATTGAAGGATGGAATTATTCCATCCTTCAAATGGAATAATCCTTCAAATGGAATTCCTTCAAATGGAAATCCTTCAAATGGAATTCCATCCTTCAAATAATTGAAGGATGAAATTATTTGAAGTATTTTATAGGTCAGGTGGTATTGTTATTGTTGTAGTTATTGTAACTACTATATGGCTACCTATAATTATGGTTACTTATTGCGCCTAGGCATTGTAAGCCATGTGGGGGTATATGGTGATTATGATGATTATATTGTCTATAATTATATTAAACATACCAGAAGTATTCACTTATTATTACAATTATTATTAGATGTTGGTATTATTGTCACTATAAACTATCATCATATTATTTCTATTGCATAATTTAATTATAAGATGCATTATATGTTATTGTGTAATGAATGTAATTATGGGATGGATAATGACTAGAATGTCATAATTTATTGGATATGGAAAACGGGTGGGACTATATAAGCATTGGCTTCTTCCCACTCCTTTTGAACGAGGATTTTTTTTTATGTTTATTTTTTTTTTTTGGTTTTGATTTCTTGTTTTAAATTTTTTTTTTTTGTCTTGATGTTCAACTAAAATCAATCAATCAATAAAAGCCTATTTGTTCTTTTTGCTCAGCAGTGGTGTTCATATATATCTTGGAACTCTGCCATGGAGGCTAGTTTTGCCCAGTCTCTTTCTTTATGGTGGAGTCATGTACACTGACCTTAACTGAGGCAAGTGGGGCCTGCAGTTCTTTGAATGTTGTTGTGGTGTCTTTTGTGACCTTTTGGATGAGTCGTTGCTGCTCTCTTGGGGTAATTTTGGTCGGCTGGCCACTCCTGGGAAGGTTCACCACTGTTCCATGTTTTCACCATTTGTGGATAACTAACTAACTAACCTACACTTATATAGCGCTTTTCTAGTCACAAAGACCACTCAAAGCGCTTTCACTAGTTCTAACCCTCTATTCTAAGGGCCTATAGGAAACAGATATCTAGGGACAATTTAGTACAGCTAATTAACCTAACATGCATGTCTTTGGATTGTGGGATGAAACCGGAGCCCCCAGAGTAAACCCACGCAGCACAGGGAGAACATGCAAACTCCACACAGAAAGGTTCCAACCACTGCCAGCCTGGGGATTCGAACCAGGAACCTTCTAGCTGTAAGGCAACAGTGCTAACCACCGTGCAGTGGTTAGCTGCACAGTGAGAGCCATTAGATAATGGCTCTCACTGTGGTTTGTTGAAGTCCCAAAGCTTTAGAAATGGCTTTTTAACCTTTTCCAGCCTGCTAGACCTCAATTACTTTGTTTCTAATTTGTTCCTGAATTTCTTTGGATCACAACATGAAGTCTAGCTTTTGAGGATCTTTTGGTCTACTTCTCTTTGTCAGGCAGGTCCTATTTACATGATTTCTTGATTTAGAACAGGTGTGGCAGTAATCAGGCCTGGGTGTGGCTAGAGAAATTGAACTCAGCTTTCCAAAGATGTGATAAACCACAGTTAATTTGTGTTTTAACGGGGTGGGGTTGGGGGGGCAATCCTTTTTTTCACACAGAGAATATAGGTTTGGATTTTTTTTACCCTTAATAATGAACACCTTAATTTAAAAAAATGCATTTTGTGTTTTCTTGTGTTATCTTTAACTAATATTTAAATGCATTTGATGATCTGAAACATTTAAGTGTGACAAACATACAGAAATCAGGAAGGGGGCAAATACTTTTTCACACTACTGTATACAGACACACACATGGTGTATATATACTTTATATGAATTTGTTTTACTAATAATGTGTAATTAAAAACCACCAAAATGTGATGACTCTGTTAACCTTTCCTGTTTTGGTCTCCTAACCGTGGTTGGGGGACACAGGGGAGATCTGTCTTCTCCAGGGCCGGAGGCAGCTTTTCCTCCGGGGTCAACTCCCGAGTAAACTTCACGCTTGTTAAAAACAGTATGGTGGTACACAGAAGAACAGGCAGCTTTGCTGAAGAGTTGGGGCTTTATTACCAGACTGCACTGTTATTAGCAGCAATTCTAGCTCGCTACCTGCACCGGTCGCCTCTCTCTCTACTCACCCGCACACTTCACGCACACCGTCCGCTCCGCGAGGCCATTCACATGGGTGGGGGGGGGGCACCTCGGCAGCGCGCACGTACTCACTCACTCATGTTCATGCACTGAGCTGCCCTATCTAAACACATGAGCTAGACACATCCTACAACACTACCCCCACCATGGACTGGCAATTAACATTAATTCCATTCCATCTAAATAATATAAAACTGGTACACAATCTCTATATCTGTAGACCTAAACAAAAAATGTGAAGAGATGGCAGTAGCAGTGTCCAATATATCACATGAATCCAAATAGGTAGGTAGGTTATACAGTACTATAATAGCAAGTGTCTATGCAGTGATAAAATTAGCTCCTTTAGCAGTGAAAACATGAGTGAAAAAATACATTGAAATACAATTGTCTCTAATTAAACAAGGAGTACATTACACTTTGAAAACCTATTCCTTGGCGACCGGGAGTAATACTGACCAACTAATCAGAATACAATACATTCAAATGAAATAAAGTGCATGTAGGTATATGAAAGCATTGTCTCTTCAGCTTTTTTTTTTTAAACAAACGTATAGAACATTATAACTAGACTAGAGTCCAAAAAAAAAAAATGTAAACTGGAGAGTCTCTAGTGCAAATATGAACTGCTACAGTTGGCTCACTCAGTAACCCAGTCCCCGTAACGGTCCGGTCCTCTGCGCCGACGTTTGGGCCGTGACACGTGCTGAGCCTGATGGTGTGGCTCTCCCACTGCACCCCCACCATGGTCAAATATCACATGGGAAGGAGTGGATGGAAGAGATCCGATCACATTGGGAACATTAGCAGGTGGAGTAGACGACCGAGGATTGCTGAGGCCATCACTGGAGGCAGTAGCGAAAAACTTGTACAGGCTGAGGTCCTGGTCTGCTGGGTCCCCGTCCACAGCCGGTGGCAAGATCTCAGAAGGTGTCCAGTTCTGGGCTTGGTCCAGGACCCAAGTGTTATCCAGCAGCTCACGGCTGCGGTAGTGTTTCAGCTGGTCATGGTGGACGACTTTGACTTTGGCTCTGGGGCTCTTTTGGATCCGGTAGACTACATCATCCAACTGTCCCATAACAAAGAAGGGTCCTTCGTAGGAGGGGAGAAACTTTTTGACTCTGTTTTTGACATGCCGTGTTCCTTTGATGAGGTACCACACTGCGTCTCGGACTTTGTACTGTGTGTGGCAAGCGTTTTTGTCATACAGTATTGTCTTTTTGCACGTGTGACTGACTCACCCAGGGCTTCTCAAGTAATGTTGTGAGCCAGCTCCAGCCGCTCACGTATTTGTTGCACGTACTCTGGGGCTGAAGGTGCATGGTCAGAGTCCAGGAGCAAACCAGCTACAAGGTCCACTGGCTCATTTATTTCACGTCCGAACATCATATAGTTGGGGGTGAAACCAGTAGCACTGTGCCTGGTCGCTCTGTAGGCCATAACTGCATATGGGGTCATCAGGTCCCAATCCCAGTGACAGCGTTCTGCAGTAGAGGCCAGGATCTTTTGAAGTGTGGCATTGAAATGCTCAACCTGGCCATCTGACTGTGGTCTGAATGGTGTAGTGTGGGTTTCCTCAATGCCAAATAGACGGCACATTTCTTGAAATACCTCTGATTCAAAATTGCATCCTTGGTCGCTGTGCAAAGAGTGAGGCATTCCGAAGCGGCACACCCATTCTGTTGCAACAACGCCATGGTGACAGCCTTTTCGTCTGGGATAGGAAATGCTTCAGCCCATTTTGTGAAATACTCCTGTATTACAAGCACATAGCTTGCGTTCTGTCTCACTGAGTGGGCCCATAATGTCCAGTGCAATGCACTCCATGGAGGCCCCAACCCTGACAGTTCCCATGGGCGCTTGTGGCGTTTTGTGGGGTCTGGCTCTGCATGCATAGTTAGTACAAGTCCGGCACCAGAGGGCCACGTCTTCTCTCATGTGGTACCAGTAGTATCTGGTTTGAAGTCTGGCCACAGTCCGTTCAATACCAAAATGTCCACTTATTGGCCCCTCGTGCATCTGGTGCATAACGTCGAGTTGCATTTTTCGTGGCAGGACAATTTGGGGGTAGTACTGTGTGTCGTCCAAACAGTAAAAACAGCAGACCAGAACTCCATCTCGGAAATACAGTCTTTTCCATTGACTCCAGTATGTTTTGGTGGCTGGACTGCAAGGGGCGACTGTGGTCCAGGGAGGGCGCTCACTGCTGGCCTCTAACCAAGCTTTTATTGGTGCAATGTCTGTATCAGTGGCTTGGGCCTGGCGCAACTCCTCCATGGTCCAGCCAGGAAACAGTGTGGTCTCGTTTGTATTTGTCACATAAATTGTCTCTTTTAGTTTTAAAGTGTCTGTATTGGTAAAGCTGTCTGCACTTACCCCCACCGGACTCACACGTGCACGTCTCTACCCCCACCAGACTCAGCGACAGGGAGCTGGTGTTGGAGTCCAATTCACACTGAATGGCTTGGTGGTTTGTGATTCTCGGCTGTGAGGAGGGGTCCTGCAGTTTACAAGGCCAGGACTTGCGGCAGGGCCTGCAGGAGAGACTGTCAGCATTAGTGTGTAAGCGACCTGGGCGATAAATGATCTCAAACTCGTACTCTGCTAGCTTCTCAAGCCACCGGGCTAACTGACCTTCTGGCCCTTTCATTCGGGTTAACCAACGCAGGCTGCTGTGGTCGGTACGTACTTTGAAAGGCCACCCAAGTAGATACTGCCGAAAATGTGACGTGAAATCGACAATGGCTAGCAGCTCTCGTCTTGTAGTGCAATAGTTCTGTTCAGCTTTGGCTAGTTTGCGGCTGCCGTATGCCAACACACGTTCTGCGCCATCTTGCATTTGCGAGAGGACGGCACCGATGCCTGTGTCGCTAGCATCGGTGTCCAAGATCATTTCACCATGGTCCAGTGGGAAGCCTAAGACAGGGGCTGTGGTGAGGCAGTGCTTGAGCTTGTTGAAAGCAGCTTGGTGTTTAGCGTGCCACTGGAAATGTGCGTTTTTCCTTGTTAGGTTGTGTAACGGTTTGGCAATGGAGGCAAAGTCTTTCACAAACCTGCGATAGTAGGAGGCGAGGCCAATGAAACGTCTGACCTCTTGGACCGATGTGGGAGTGGGCCAAGCTTGGACTTTGTGGACTTTATTGGGGTCAGTGGCTACACCGTGCTCGGACACAATGTGACCTAGATAGGCAACTTGGCGGCGGAAGATGCAGCATTTGGCTGGTTTTAGTTTGGGGTTTGCATGTTAAAATCTCTGGAACACTTGACTCAGCCGCTGCAGCATCCCGAACACAACCTTGGCCAGCACGATGATGTCATCCAGGTAGACGAGGCAGGTCTCCCACTGCATGCCGGCAAGGACGCGGTCCATAAGGCGTTGGAATGTCGCTGGCGCATTGCATAACCCAAATGGCATAACGTTCCATTCAAATAGTCCATTTCGGGTGCAAAAGGCGGCTGTGCGGCGGGCTCTTGGAGTCAGCTCAACTTGCCAATAACCTGAAGCAGGGTCCAAGGTGCTGAACCATTTTGTGGTGGCGTCTAATGTGTCTTGGATGCGGGGTAGCGGGTACGCGTCAGTGATGGTGCGGTCGTTGAGTGTTCTGTAGTCTATACAAAGGCGGTAATTCCCATCCTTTTTATGTACCATAACAATCGGTGAGGCCCAACTGCTGTGGCTGCGGGTGGCGAGGCCGTTCTGGAGGCTCTCACGGATCTGCTGGTCTGCGTGTTGCTGCTTTTCCCCAGCCATGCGACGAGGGTGCTGCGTCACGGGAGCTCCAGGCCGGGTTATGATGTCATGCTGCACGAGACTGGTCCGTCCCAGGTCACCGGGTCCTCTGGAAAACATATTTTCATAGGCACACTACAGGTTAGACAGTTCAAGTTTTTCATTGTCATTAAGCTCAGTGGAACTCTGGGCATAGAGCTTTTCCTCCGGGGTCAACTCCCGAGTAAACCTCACATTTGTTAAAAACAGTATGGTGGTACACAGAAGAACAGGCTGTTTTGCTGAAGAGTTGGGGCTTTATTATCAGACTGCACTGTTATTAGCAGCAATTCTAGCTCGCTACCTGCTCCGGTCTCCTCTCTCTCTACTCACCCGCACACTTCACACACCGTCCGCTCCGCAGGGCCATTCACACGGGGGGGGGGCACCGCCTCAGCTGCGCGCACGCACTAACTCACTCACGTTCATACACTGAGCTGCCCTATCTAAACACATGAGCTAGACACATCCTACAACAGCTCATTCAGTTTACTTCTAAAAATGCACTGAGATATACTGTATATTTTGCATTGACATAAAATAAATATATTGGGATATAATTTTGACTCATATTGCCAAGCCCTACCATTTTTACCCATTTTATAGTGAGTCAAAAAAGCAACTATTAAACACTTTAATAACTGCATGAAGCTGTGCCATAAGAGTTTATAGAAATGTGAAGGGTAGTGTTTATTTTTGCACTCTGTTTTTTTTTTCTTTGTCAATTTTTTTTTTCAGTAACCTCACACTCAAATGTCCAAACCTGCTCAGGTGTTTTGCCACTGAGAGAGCTTTGCCACGCTTTTCAAGACCCTTGTGTTGGGCCAGGGTGGTTGTCTCAATTTTTGACTGAGTGCCTCACGGATTGACACAGACTTGGATCTGCGGATTACTCCAGCCACAATGTCCTTTCTGAAGGGATAGTCCTTGTCCTTCTTGTAGACACCACACATTGCTGAGCCCCTTTGGAGAACTGGTGTTTGTGTTGTGTTTCACCCTCTTTTGTTTTTGCATTTTCTCGGTTTACATTCCAGTTGTGGTCCAATGCAGCGACACGAAGACGTGCCTCAAAAGTGTTCTTCAAGAACTTCTTACTTTTGGTAACATATTTAGTGTACAATGAATGAAGGTTCTAAAGCTGGCCTGTGTGTACACCTTTAGCTGTCTTGTGTAGTTTTTGTAGGAGTAACCTATCAAAAATGATCTTTTTTAGATGCTCAAAAGCAGCAGAGTAGGCTGGAGCCAGGGCCGCATATGCTCTTCTTCAGGAGTGTACGGAGGGTGCTCACAGCTGGTCATTGTCTCACCACATGTCCAGTGGTAAAGAACAAAGGTCCACATCTCCTGGAGCCTCCTGACATTTCCTTCACGGGTACGAACTGAATTTTGTCCAGTCATATAGCTACTCATTGTGGGTTTTTAACAGCCTCTTTTTTACAGCTTTTACAATGTGCCACAGCTCATACTCATGCTGTATCTCTTTGTATTTGTTTCACAGAACCTTCTGCACTGATGGGTGGCAGTCAGTGGCAGTTACAGACACTGGGACTCCATCCACTGAGAGCTTTGACAGGCACCTCTCCAGTCCTTCTGCCTTCAGCCAGTAGCTGTTTTTGACCTCTGTGACCTTGTTAGTCTCCTGTGCCACCACCAGATTCGACTCCGTGTCAAGAACAGAGTAAGTGCCAAATGTTGCATTATGGCCTGGGATGTTGTATCTGCAGTCACCACTCACAGCAAGTACTTTGTCATTTATTGCTGCAAGCACTGCTTCATTGTGTGTTTTCCATACTTCATTCACCTCAGTGATGACATATGCTTTCTGTATGTTAAACCATTCTCTCTGAGAGAGAGATTCAAGACCAATAGTGCCACATACCTGGGCACTATTGGGGGCGGCAGTGGCTCAGGCGGTAGAGCAGGTCGTCCAATAACCACATGGTTGGCGGTTCGAATCCTGCTCTCCCCAGATATCCTGCCGTTGTGTCCCTGGGCAAGACACTTCACTCCCAATTGCTCCTGGTGGGTCTGGAAGCACCATGTTAGGTAGCATGCCGCCATCAGTGTGTGAATGGGTGGATAGCAGGATCTGTAAAGCGCTTTGGTCATGAAGAGATGAGAATAAAAGCGCTATATAAGTGAATGCCATTTAACGTTTACACACCTCTAGAAATGCATTGCACTTATTCCCAGTGGCAAAACTGGCTGCAGGGATGGCAATATTGCACTCCATGGTGCCACTGATCAAGCGCTGTGAGTTCCATATGAACTCATGGCCACTGATACATTCAGTTTTTATTATCATGCCAAATCCACTTTTCCTAAATGTTGGTGACTGGAGTAAACATTTACCACAACCTTCAAAGTGGCAGATACAGAAACTCTTTGAGTTCTTCAATGCTTACTATGCTTTTTCTGTCCTGAAATGTGTTTAGGTCTGCATCACTCTCACTACTGATGCCCTCACAGTCACTCATGTAGAAGTCTTCATCCACCTCAACACTGCAAACTTCCTCCGCTGAGTCTCCATCAGACGACTCCAGCGCTCAACTCTGACAGGGGAGAGGTTGCCGTGATGAACATCCTCTGCTGCTTTTCCATATGGATGATCATGTGTCATCATTTGTATAAATTCAATGTCATCTGTCACGGTCCCCTTTGTTCCTGAAATTTGCTGTTGCCAATGTTTTTTTCCAGACAACACTCTTCTGTTTTTGTACCAACATTTACTTTTTCTACATCTACCTGCTCCTCAATCTTGCTGTTGCTCTCCCTCTCTCCTATGCTGTTGCTGCTACTGCTACTTCTGCTGCATAGTAATTGCATGCATGATTCCCTGAGTTATGAAAATAAAGAAAAGTTTGTAATGTAATTCAGAACAGGATTTTCTGTCTCTTCCCCCTTTGTTTAAATCTTTTCTCAGCGCACTCTATTCCCAGTCTCTATGTGTGAACATCTAAATTTGTGCAGGATATTTCAGCTAAAATTGAGTTTTGGCATAGAAGAAAGTTTTTGACCTGCTACTCCTTTAAAACAGCAGGGGGCAGTAGTACAATGCAGTTTATCAGTGCATCTCAGGAAATTAGAATATCATAATTTGTCATTTAATTTCCAAAGCTATAGCCATAATTATAGAAAAGGCTCGAAATATTTCACTGTGAATGTAATATAAATGTGTGTATGTTTTAACAGTAAAGTTCTATGGATTACCTTATCATGACATTGAATCTCAAATAAGAGTATAAACCAGAACAGAACAGAACACAGTTGTTCCTGTGGTAACATATCATCACTTCCTGTGTTGCTGTCTGTCTGTGGTTTGCTCTCCTCATTCTCCCAAGGATTTTGCCTTTAATTGTATTTTAATCACTTTTTTCCTTCTACCGTTAGCTCTCACTTCTGTTTGTCAAGCCTCTTGCCCCTGTGTGCGCACTCAGTGTCATCTAATCACCCTCTTCAGCCTTCTGTTCACCTTTCATCTGTGTTTTTGTTAGCTTCGGGTTAGCCACTAGCTATGGCTACTAGCTCTCCTTCCTCTCCTCCTCTGGTGTGCTCTCTCTGTCAGATGTTTAGCTACACCTCTGCCTCTTTTAATGATAATAGTAAATGTAATAAATGTTGTCTTTTTGAGGCGCTCGAGGCGAGGTTGTCTGATTTGGAATCCCGGCTCCGCTGCATTGAAACACCGTCTGCGCCAGTTAATAACGACGGACGTCCCCTAGCTGCAGCAGAGCTCCCTAGCTTAGGGCGGCCTGCTAGTGGCCCTCCGGTCCTCCTCAGCAGCGAGGAGACTGGGTGGGTGACGGTGAGAAGGAAGCCTAGTCACAAAGCCCTAGTTAACCACCAACCTGTTCATGTTTCTAATCGCTTTTCCCCACTCAGCGACACACCCGCTGAGGAAAAAACTCTGATCATTGGCGACTCTGTAGTCAGAAACGTGAACCTAGAGACTCCAGCAGCCATAGTCAAATGCATTCCTGGGGCCACATCAGGCGACATCGAGTTAAATTTGAAAATACTGGCTAAAAGTAACTGTAAATATTCCACAATTGTTATCCACGCCGGCATTAATGACGTCTGACTCTGGCAGTCAGAAGTCTCAAAACTTAATGTGGAATCGGTGTGTGACTTTGCCAAAACGATGTCTGCCACTGTAGTATTCTCTGGGCCCCTCCCTAATCTGACCAGTGATGACATGTTTAGCCGCTTGTCATCCTTCAGCCACTGGCTGTCTGTGTGGTGTCCTGCAAACAATGTGGGCTACATTGACAAGAACTCATTTTGGGGAAAGCCTGATCTTATTAGATGAGACGGTGTCCATCCCAGTTTGGATGGTGCATCTCATTTATCAAACAATCTGGTATCATTTTTATCCAAATTTCCAAAACCTTGACAACTCAGAGTTGGGACCAGGAAGCAGAGTCGCAGTCTTACTCGTCTCTCTGCAGCTTCTCTTCATCCACCACCCCTCAACTTAGCCCCTGTCTTCCCCATCAGAGAATCACTGTCTGCTCCCTCCAAAACAAATACAAATATAATGTATAAGCATCCCAAAGTGATTAAACAGAAAGTTGGTAAAACTCAAATTAAACATGAAGCTTCTAAATTTAATGATTTGGCCTCTGTTCCTCCTCATAATTTAAAAACTTAAATGTGGTTTGTTAAATATTAGGTCTCTAACTCCCAAGTCTCTGCTAGTCCATGATCTATTAATTGATCATCAGATTGATTTAATATCCCTTACAGAGACTTGGTTAGGGCAAGAGGATTATGTTGGTTTGAATGAATCAACTCCCTCTGGTTATTTAAACTGTCAAAATCCCAGAAGTTCTGGTCGTGGAGGAGGAGTAGCAACAATTTACCATTCCAAATTACTAGTTTAATGTAAAGCAAAAAACATGTTTTAATTCCTTTGAGGGCCTGGCCCTCAGTATTGGGCATTTTAGCAATTTTTGGCTAAACCCAATTTTATTTGCCATAGTTTATCGTCCTCCATTAACCTACTCAGAGTTTTTATCCGAATTTGCCGAATTCTTAGCTGTTTTAGTGCTGAAATCAGATAAAATAATTATAGTAGGAGACTTTAATATACATGTAGATGTAGATAGTGATTACCTTAATTTGGCATTTAATTCAATATTAGACTTGATGGGGTTTTCTCAGAAGGAAATTCTACCCATTACCCACAGGAAGAAGATGGAGGACAAGCTGCAACAGAGCAACATCGGTGGGGTCTGGAGGATCTCTGGGCTCTGGGCTCCAGAATACCTCCAGAATACCAGAAACCATCTCTGGGCTCCAGAATACCTCCCCCCAGGCCACGGGGGGCAGGGAGTGGGCGAACAATCTGAACCTGTTTTTTAATAGGTTTGACCAACCGCCCTCCCCCCGACTGCACAACAACCACTGCTGCCTCTAAAGACATTGAGTCTTGCTGCCCACACCCCACTCCACCAACACCCCCCCACTCCCAACATACAGCCCCCCAACATGACCCTCACTAAGACCCAGGTGAGGACGGAGCTGAGGAAGATCAAGGCGAGGAAGGCGTCGGGACCGGACGGCATCAGCGCAAAGCTCCTCAAGTCCTGTGCAGATCAGTTGTGTGTGATTGTGGAGCTCATCTTCAACCTGAGCCTGAAGCTGGGGAGGGTACCACAGTTGTGGAAAACATCTTGTGTGGTACCTGTACCAAAGACTTCCCACCCCAAAGACCTGAACAGCTTCAGACCAGTGGCCCTGATGTCTCACATGATGAAGACCCTGGAGAGACTACTCCTTGCTCACCTCCGCCCCCTGGTGGGACCAGCGATGGATCCACTCCAGTTCGCCTACCAGCATGGCATTGGGGTGGAGGATGCAGTGATCTTCCTCCTTCACCCTGTCCCACCCGGAGAAGCCCGGGAATGCGGTGAGGATCATGTTCTTTGACTTCTCCAGTGCTTTCAACACCATCCAACCGATGATCCTGAAGGACAAGCTACTGTGCGCAGGGGTGGACCAGCACCTGTCATCATGGATCCTGGACTACCTCACTAACCGGCCACAGTTTGTGAGAACCCGGGACTGTGTGTCCGACACGATCATCGGTAGCATGGGGCCCCCCCAGGGAACGGTTTTGGCTCCCTTCCTGTTCACCCTTTATACTGCGAACTTCTCACACAACACAACACACTGTCATCTACGGAAGTTCTCTGACAACTCTGCGATCGTCGGCCTCATCTCCAACAGAGATGAAGCTGAGTACAGAGGACTTATCCAGGACTTTGTGGACTGGTGCCATCGGAACTGCCTCCAGATCAATGCGAGGAAAACTAAGGAGCTGGTGGTGGACTGCCGCAGGCAAGGACAACCCCTCACAGCACCAGTAAACATACAGAGAACAGACATTGAGGTGGTGACATCCTACAAGTACCTGGGTGTTCATTTGAACAATAAACTAGACTGGTCACACAATACCGACGCACTCTACAAGAAGGGGCAGCGCAGGCTGTTCCTACTGAGGAGACTCAGGTCTTATGGTGTACAAGGGGCGCTGCTGAAGACATTCTACGACACGGTGGTGGCATCAGCCATCACTTTTGGAGTGGTCTGCTGGGGCAGTGGCATCACAGCAGCCGATAGGAAGAGACTGAACAAACTGATCAAGAAAGCTAGCTCTTTAGGGACTCCGACTCTGGATTTTTCCTCAGGGTTGACTCCCGAAGCCTTTCCCGTGACCGGGTGTGCCGAAAGGCAGCAGAGGTTTGAAATCAGGGTTTACCTTCCCCTAGGTGGGCTACCTTCCCAGGTTGACGAGCCACCATCTACCCGAAGCATCTGGTTTTAAGGCACCAGAGATCCGCCCTCGCCCCTTGTCCTATTAGTAAAAGCAGTTCCGCCGGGCTTAGAGACTAAACCACACAGGCAGGCTAGGAGTTGGACTTAGTTGTCAGAGGCTTTTCGAGACGCACGCCATAAGGAGCATTTTATGAGCACTGGGAGCTTAACCCCAGTGCCGCTCCTGGCTATGACAACCTTGGAACCAAACATTTATTACAACATTTATTACATTTACCGTTATCACTAAAAGAGGCAGAGGTGTAGCTAAACATCTGACAGAGAGCACACCAGAGGAGAAGGGGAAGGAGAGCTAGTAGCCATAGCTAGTGGCTAACCCGAAGCTAACAAAAACACAGATGAAAGGTGAACAGAAGGCTAAAGAGGGTGATTAGATGACACTGGGTGTGCACACAGGTGCAAGAGGCTTGATAAACAGAAGTGAGAGCTAACGGTAGAAGGAAAAAGTGATTAAAATACAATTAAAGGCAAAAATCCTCAGAATGAGGAGAGCTAACTACAGAGCAAACCACACAGACAGACAGCAACACAGGAAGTGACAATACGTTACCATAGGAAGCCCTCCAAGGAAGAGGTCATTGTGATAAATCAACGGGCAGCAGTCCGTCTTCTCTGCTTAGACTGCTGTCCCTGTGACTTGATAAGTAGTAAAGGCTTGATTGATGGAATTTCCGGGCTTAAATTCTACAAGGTGCTTCCCATGCACTATGTTGTCCTAGAAAATTTTTTGTAGTGCAATGACCGTTATCCCTTGTACGGAGCCCTTTAAGCTTATTCCGTTTCATTAAAGGAAAAAATTTCACAGACTATATGTTGTTTAAACGGGAAACTCAGACTGGAACCTTCTGAGTTCCTTTTCTAAGTTTTAAATTTTAAGCATTATAGCTCAAGTAGGTTCATTTTGTCTTCTTTTAATTATTTATCTTTTGTTCTTATTAAAGACAAAAATAGAATAGAAAGGAGATGTCTTTACCTTCTTAACATGTTTCGACTGTACACTGCAGCCTCTGTCAGAAAAGTCAGCTGATTGCTGCCAGGTGACATTTATCAGCTGACTTTCGTAGGCGGGGCCAGCTCAGCAGATCTGTCAGATCCACCAAGCCAGCCCCTCAGCTGATAAATGTCACCTGGCAGCAATCAGCTGACTCTTCTGACGAAGGCTGCAGTCTACAGTTGAAACATGTTAAGAAGGTGAAGACATCTCCTTTCTATTCTATTTTTGTCTTTAATAAGAACAAAAGATAAATAATTAAAAGAAGACAAAATGAACCTACTTGAGCTATTATGTGGAAGTTATGGACAAAATTGCATTAAAGACTTCCGCCGGCTGGAGAAATTGGAAAAAACACGAACACGCTTCAGAAACCCCCTGAGATTTAACCTCCGTTGCAGAGATGAGGATGTCACACCAGCAAGCCTCAACATAAGAAATCCAATTCCAACCAAAAATGCAGAGAAAATTATCAATAAAGCACCAAAAGACCTGATCAAAGAACGTATAAGAATGACGGCAAACAAAGTGGACAGAATCAACAACCAGATCAAGGAGAAAATGGACATTTTCAAGAAACACTACCCGACCGACCAGGAAACGCAGGAGCAGATAGAAGCACAATTAAAACACGCACACGAACAAGAATTCATTATAACGAAAAACCGCCAATTAAAAAAACTAAAAAAATTTACAGAAAGGAAGAACGGACGAAGACAAACACACATGGAAACGAACGCTAAGTGGGTCAAAAACTTGTCAAAACGCACACTCACAGACACGGAGAAAACAGTGCTGAGCAGAGAACTGAACTTCGCCATTACACCAACCAGAATACCCCACGAAGAATTCATCCTCGCAACAGAACTGGCATGTGAAAAATCCAGGACCAAGGGGAAAATGCATCACTCCGGAATGCAGTCGCAGGAATCCTCAAAACGGCCAAATTACCACAAAGCAACGTTACAAAAGAAGAAGAAAAAGCATTAACCTCACTCAAGACAGATAAAACAATCACAATCCTCCCATCAGATAAAGGCAGAACAACAGTAATATTGGACACGGAAACATATGAAAAACAGATGGAAACCATGTTGGCAGATGAAAGCACATACAAAATCATAAAAACAAACCCCACAGAAGAAAAGAAAAAAAATGCAAAAAGCCCTTCTAAAGCCCCTATTAGAAAGTAAAAAAATCACAAAGGACGCATATGATCACCTGATACCCACAGCCAGCATCACCCCCGGATCTATGGAACCCCAAAAATACATAAAAAGGATATCCCACTGCGGCCAATAATAGACAGTATTGGATCAGTCATGTACAATTTATCAAAAGCCCTGGTTGAAATCATCAAACCCCTCCTTGGACTATCAGATTTCCACTGCAAAAACTCAAAAAAGCTGGCACAAGAACTCAAAAATATGAAAATAGAATCAGACGAGATCCACATTTCACATGATGTCATTTCATTATTCACAAAGACACCTGTTGATGTCACACTACATATAGTGCAAGAACGCCTCAGTAATGACAGTATCCTTAAAAGACGCACCAATCTCACGGTTTACGACATATCCGAACTATTACAATTTGTTGCAAAATCCACCTATTTTCAATACAGAGAAAAAATTTACAGACAAAAAGAAGGATTTGCAATGGGAGACCCACTATCAGCCATTATGAGCAGCTTTTTCATGGAGGATCTGGAAAACAAAGCCATCAACACAGCACCTACACAATGCAAACCCACCCTTTGGAAGAGATACGTGGATGACATTCTGGAAAAAATAAGGAAAGGACACACACAAGAACTCACTGACCATCTGAACAGCACGGACAGCACTAGGAATATAAAATTCATACACGAAGAGGAGGAAAATGGCACCATAGCCTTTCTGGACATGAAAATCCACGACAACGATGATGGCAGCATAAAAATCACAGTCTACAGGAAACCAACCCACACAGATCAATACCTACTATGGACACTGGAACACCCCACAGCACACAAGCTATCAGTTGTCAGGACGTTATGTGAACGGGCCACCATCATCACAGACCAAGAAGACAGACAGGAGGAGGAAAACCACATAAAACATGCACTCATACGCTGCCAATATCCAGTATGGGCCATAAACAAAAGGAAACAGCCAGTCAAAAACAAAGAAAACAAAAAGGAAATAAGACACAGAACAAAAGCCGAAATCAAAAACAAGGACACCATAACTATACCATACATACGAGGGATCACGGAACCAATTCAAAAGATCATGAAAAAATACAAAATAAACACAGCATTAAAACCACACAAAAAATTAAGACAGTTGTTAGTACACCCCAAAGACAGAATAGAACAAGACAAAAAATGCAATGTAATATATGAAATATCATGCAGCTCATGCAACAAAACCTACATTGGAGAAACTGGAAGATCATTCACCACAAGAAAAAAAGAACAGCAGAAGGAATGTGAGAAGGAAACACAAGGACGACTCACACAAGATCACAAAAAGAAAAGGCAGAACAAGAAACATTTAAATCAGCAATATCAGATCATTGCAAAAGAAATAATCACATCATGGACTGGGACAACGCAAAAATTATTGGATCAGAGAGGAACAGACACAAATGCTGGATCAAGGAGGCCATAGAAATCAGGAAGCGGGGAAAAGACACCATGAACTGAGATGAGGGGGCCTTTATGCTTTCCCACACCTGGGATCACATTCTCCAGAGACCATCTGACGGCGGAAGGCGGGGCCAGCTCGGTGGATCTGACAGATCTGCTGAGCTGGCACCACCTACGAAAGTCAGCTGATAAATGTCACCTGGCAGCAGTCAGCTGACTCTTCTGACAGAGGCTGCAGTGTACAATCGAAACATGTTAAGAAGGTAAAGACATCTCCTTTCTATTCTATTTTTGTCTTTAACAAGAACAAAAGATAAATATTTAAGCATTATAGTTTTTCAAGGAGTAACATGAACTTATTTTCTTTTCATTACTTAATCCAAAAACTCAGCAAAAGCAGTATCTTTGTGTTGTTGGATATTTTAGTCATTTCCTCTAAGTAAATACCACAAATGACATTTTTTTATTTTTAATTTTGGTAATTTATATTCAGTAAGTTAGAGAATAAATAAGAAGGTTCTTTTTACTCAAGCACACCCATAGCAAAACTGGAAAAATTGATGATTTTAAAGTATTCCAGCGGTGATTTGCATAAGCTCTACGCACTCTGTAGAGCAGGCAGGCCATGGCGGGGCAAACACCTTACTGGCTGGGGGCTGCCCAGCTTGAGTCGAGCTGTAGCTGCCCAATGAAGCTGCGAAGACTTCTCCCACTGTCGAACGAGACCCCAGGCACTCCTTCCTACGCCAACTGGTTGTAGGTTTTAACTGGTAGACTGCTTCGTCCCGTGTTGTGCCTGAATCTTGCGATGCTGCTGGAGTGGCCTCTCTAGTTTGCACTTCAGGCCTGGGCAAGTGAATATGGAGACATTGGGCTGCCCATACATCAGTGTCCCCCTCTCAGCATCATTGGCAGAGTCCAAAGGAAAGGATAAACCCAATACAATTTGGGGCCAGATTCACTGCAGGAGCTGCCAGAAAATAGTGCAGAGCAACTATTCCGCCTCAGGGCTCCACTGCAGATTTGTCCTTGGGGTATACTCCTGAAGCCTTTCCTGCGATCAGGTATAGCCACAAGGCAGCGGAGGTTTAGAATCAGGGTTTTCCTTCCCCTAGATGGGACTGTCTTCTCAGGCTGAGAGATCCATCTACCCTGGGCAACTGGTTTTAAGGCACTAGTGGCTCGCCTTCGCCCTTTCTCCTGTCAGTGATAACAGTTTTGGTGCGGGAAGGCCAGGAGTTGGACTTTGGCTGTCAGAGGCTATTTGAGTCACACGCCATAGGAAGCATTTCAAGACGTTGTGAGAGCCCAGCCTCACAACCCGCTTCCGGCTATAACAGCCTTACGAAACCATACATACATGTGTGTGTATATATATATCTATATAATATATATATATATTATATATATATATATACAACACACATGTATGTATGGTTTCGTAAGGCTGTTATAGCCGGAAGCGGTTGTGAGGCTGGGCTCTCACAACGTCTTGAAATGCTTCCTATGGCGTGTGACTCAAATAGCCTCTGACAGCCAAAGTCCAACTCCTGGCCTTCCCGCACCAAAACTGTTATCACTGACAGGAGAAAGGGCGAAGGCGAGCCACTAGTGCCTTAAAACCAGTTGCCCAGGGTAGATGGATCTCTCAGCCTGAGAAGACAGTCCATCTAGGGGAAGGAAAACCCTGATTCTAAACCTCCGCTGCCTTGTGGCTATACCTGATCGCAGGAAAGGCTTCAGAGTATACCCCAAGGACAAATCTGCAGTGGAGCCCTGAGGCGGAATAGTTTGCTCTGCACTATTTCTGGCAGCTCCTGCAGTGAATCTGGCCCCAAATTGTATTGGTTTATCCTTTCCTTTGGACTCTGCCAATGATGCTGAGAGGGGACACTGATGTAGGGCAGCCCAATGTCTCCATATCACTTGCCCAGGCCTGAAGTGCAAACTAGAGAGCCACTCCAGCAGCATCGCAAGATTCAGGCACAACACGGGACGAAGCAGTCTACCAGTTAAAACCTACAACCAGTTGGCGTAGGAAGGAGTGCCTGGGGTCCGTTCGACAGTGGGAGAAGTCTTCGCAGCTTCATTGGGCAGCTACAGCTCGACTCAAGCTGGGCAGCCCCCAGCCAGTAAGGTGTTGCCCCGCCATGGCCTGCCTGCTCTACAGAGTGCGTAGAGCTTATGCAATCACCGCTGGAATACTTTAAAATCATCAATTTTTTCCAGTTTGCTATGGGTGTGCTTGAGTAAAAAGAACCTTCTTATTTATTCTCTAACTTACTGAATATAAATTACCAAAATTAAAAATAAAAAAATGTCATTTGTGGTATTTACTTAGAGGAAATGACTAAAATAATATCCAACACACAAAGATACTGCTTTTGCTGAGTTTTTGGATTAAGTAATGAAAAGAAAATAAGTTCATGTTACTCCTTGAAAAACTATAATGCTTAAATATTTTACTTTTGTTCTTATTAAAGACAAAAATAGAATAGAAAGGAGATGTCTTTACCTTCTTAACATGTTTCGATTGTACACTGCAGCCTCTGTCAGAAGAGTCAGCTGACTGCTGCCAGGTGACATTTATCAGCTGACTTTCGTAGGTGGTGCCAGCTCAGCAGATCTGTCAGATCCACCGAGCTGGCCCCGCCTTCCGCCGTCAGATGGTCCTCTGGAGAATGTGATCCCAGGTGTGGGAAAGCATAAAGGCCCCCTCATCTCAGTTCATGGTGTCTTTTCCCCGCTTCCTGATTTCTATGGCCTCCTTGATCCAGCATTGTCTGTTCCTCTCTGATCCAATAATTTTTGCGTTGTCCCAGTCCATGATGTGATTATTTCTTTTGCAATGATCTGATATTGCTGATTAAATGTCTTGTTCTGCCTTTTCTTTTTGTGATCTTGTGTGAGTCGTCCTTGTGTTTCCTTCTCACATTCCTTCTGCTGTTCTTTTTTCTTGTGGTGAATGATCTTCCAGTTTCTTCCAATGTAGGTTTTGTTGCATGAGCTGCATGATATTTCATATATTACATTGCATTTTTTGTCTTGTTCTATTCTGTCTTTGGGTGTACTAACAACTGTCTTAATTTTTTGTGTGGTTTTAATGCTGTGTTTATTTTGTATTTTTTCATGATCCTTTGAATTGGTTCCGTGATCCCTCGTATGTATGGTATAGTTATGGTGTCCTTGTTTTTGATTTCGGCTTTTGTTCTGTGTCTTATTTCCTTTTTGTTTTCTTTGTTTTTGACTGGCTGTTTTCCTGTTTATGGCCCATACTGGATATTGGCAGCGTATGAGTGCATGTTTTATGTGGTTTTCCTCCTCCTGTCTGTCTTCTTGGTCTGTGATGATGGTGGCCCGTTCACATAACGTCCTGACAACTGATAGCTTGTGTGCTGTGGGGTGTTCCAGTGTCCATAGAGGTATTGATCTGTGTGGGTTGGTTTTCCTGTAGACTGTGATTTTTATGCTGCCATCATCGTTGTCGTGGATTTTCATGTCCAGAAAGGCTATGGTGCCATTTTCCTCCTCTTCGTGTATGAATTTTATATTCCTAGTGCTGTCCGTGCTGTTCAGATGGTCAGTGAGTTCTTGTGTGTGTCCTTTCCTTATTTTTTCCAGAATGTCATCCACGTATCTCTTCCAAAGGGTGGGTTTGCATTGTGTAGTGCTGTGTTGATGGCTTTGTTTTCCAGATCCTCCATGAAAAAGCTGCTCATAATGGCTGATAGTGGTCTCCCATTGCAAATCCTTCTTTTTGTCTGTAAATTTTTTCTCTGTATTGAAAATAGGTGGATTTTGCAACAAATTGTAATAGTTCGGATATGTCGTAACCGTGAGATTGGTGCGTCTTTTAAGGATACTGTCATTACTGAGGCTTCTTGCACTATATGTGTGACATCAACAGGTGTCTTTGTGAATAATGAAATGACATCATGTGAAATGTGGATCTCGTCTGATTCTATTTTCATATTTTTGAGTTCTTGTGCCAGCTTTTTTGAGTTTTTGCAGTGGAAATCTGATAGTCCAAGGAGGGGTTTGATGATTTCAACCAGGGCTTTTGATAAATTGTACATGACTGATCCAATACTGTCTATTATTGGCCGCAGTGGGATATCCTTTTATGTATTTTTGGGGTTCCATAGATCCGGGGGTGATGCTGGCTGTGGGTATCAGGTGATCATATGCGTCCTTTGTGATTTTTTTACTTTCTAATAGGGGCTTTAGAAGGGCTTTTTGCATTTTTTTTCTTTTCTTCTGTGGGGTTTGTTTTTATGATTTTGTATGTGCTTTCATCTGCCAACATGGTTTCCATCTGTTTTTCATATGTTTCCGTGTCCATATTACTGTTGTTTCTGCCTTTATCTGATGGGAGGATTGTGATTGTTTTTCTGTCTTGAGTGAGGTTAATGCTTTTTCTTCTTCTTTTGTAACGTTGCTTTGTGGTAATTTGGCCGTTTTGAGGATTCCTGCGACTGCATTCCGGAGTGATGCATTTTCCCCTTGGTCCTGGATTTTTCACATGCCAGTTCTGTTGCGAGATGAATTCTTCGTGGGTATTCTGGTTGGTGTAATGGCGAAGTTCAGTTCTCTGCTCAGCACTGTTTTCTCCGTGTCTGTGAGTGTGCGTTTTGACAAGTTTTTGACCCACTTAGCGTTCGTTTCCATGTGTGTTTGTCTTCGTCCGTTCTTCCTTTCTGTAAATTTTTTTAGTTTTTTTAATTGGCGGTTTTTCGTTATAATGAATTCTTGTTCGTGTGCGTGTTTTAATTGTGCTTCTATCTGCTCCTGCGTTTCCTGGTCGGTCGGGTAGTGTTTCTTGAAAATGTCCATTTTCTCCTTGATCTGGTTGTTGATTCTGTCCACTTTGTTTGCCGTCATTCTTATACGTTCTCTGATCAGGTCTTTTGGTGCTTTATTGATAATTTTCTCTGCATTTTTGGTTGGAATTGATTTCTTATGTTGAGGCTTGCTGGTGTGACATCCTCATCTCTGCAACGGAGGTTAAATCTCAGGGGTTTCTGAAGCGTGTTCGTGTTTTTTTTCCAATTTCTCCCAGCCGGCGGAAGTCTTTAATGCAATTTTGTCCATAACTTCCACATAATAGCTCAAGTAGGTTCATTTTGTCTTCTTTAATTATTTATCTTTTGTTCTTATTAAAGACAAAAATAGAATAGAAAGGAGATGTCTTCACCTTCTTAACATGTTTCAACTGTAGACTGCAGCCTTCGTCAGAAGAGTCAGCTGATTGCTGCCAGGTGACATTTATCAGCTGAGGGGCTGGCTTGGTGGATCTGACAGATCTGCTGCTGGCCCGCCTACGAAAGTCAGCTGATAAATGTCACCTGGCAGCAATCAGCTGACTTTTCTGACAGAGGCTGCAGTGTACAGTCGAAACATGTTAAGAAGGTAAAGACATCTCCTTTCTATTCTATTTTTGTCTTTAATAAGAACAAAAGATAAATAATTAAAAGAAGACAAAATGAACCTACTTGAGCTATAATGCTTAAAATTTAAAACTTAGAAAAGGAACTCAGAAGGTTCCAGTCGAGTTTCCCGTTTAACACATATAGTCTGTGAAATTTTTTCCTTTAATGAAACGGAATAAGCTTAAAGGGCTCCGTACAAGGGATACGTCATTGCACTACAAAAAATTTTCTAGGACAACATAGTGCATGGGAAGCACCTTGTAGAATTTAAGCCCGGAAATTCCATCAATCAAGCCTTACTACTTATCAAGTCACAGGGACAGCAGTCTAAGCAGAGAAGACGGACTGCTGCCCGTTGATTTATCACAATGACCTCTTCCTTGGAGGGCTTCCTATGGTAACGTATTGTCACTTCCTGTGTTTGCTGTCTGTCTGTGTGGTTTGCTCTGTAGTTAGCTCTCCTCATTCTGAGGATTTTGCCTTTAATTGTATTTTAATCACTTTTTCCTTCTACCGTTAGCTCTCACTTCTGTTTATCAAGCCTCTGCACCTGTGTGCACACCCATGTCATCTAATCACCCTCTTTAGCCTTCTGTTCACCTTTCATCTGTGTTTTGTTAGCTTCGGTTAGCCACTAGCTATGGCTACTAGCTCTCCTTCCCTTCTCCTCTGGTGTGCTCTCTGTCAGATGTTTAGCTACACCTCTGCCTCTTTTAGTGATAACGGTAAATGTAATAAATGTTGTAATAAATGTTTGGTTCCAAGGTTGTCATAGCCAGGAGCGGCACTGGGGTTAAGCCCTCCCAGTGCTCATAAAATGCTCCTTATGGCGTGCGTCTCGAAAAGCCTCTGACAACTAAGTCCAACTCCTAGCCTGCCTGTGTGGTTTAGTCTCTAAGCCCGGCGGAACTGCTTTTACTAATAGGACAAGGGCGAGGCGGATCTCTGGTGCCTTAAAACCAGATGCTTCGGGTAGATGGTGGCTCGTCAACCTGGGAAGGTAGCCCACCTAGGGGAAGGTAAACCTGATTTCAAACCTCTGCTGCCTTTCGGCACACCCGGTCACGGGAAAGGCTTCGGGAGTCAACCCTGAGGAAAAATCCAGAGTCGGAGTCCCTAAAGAGCTAGCTTTCTTGATCAGTTTGTTCAGTCTCTTCCTATCGGCTGCTGTGATGCCACTGCCCCAGCAGACCACTCCAAAAGTGATGGCTGATGCCACCACCGTGTCGTAGAATGTCTTCAGCAGCGCCCCTTGTACACCATAAGACCTGAGTCTCCTCAGTAGGAACAGCCTGCCGCTGCCCCTTCTTGTAGATGCGTCGGTATTGTGTGACCAGTCTAGTTTATTGTTCAAATGAACACCCAGGTACTTGTAGGATGTCACCACCTCAATGTCTGTTCTCTGTATGTTTACTGGTGCTGTGAGGGGTTGTCCTTGCCTGCGGCAGTCCACCACCACTCCTTGTTTTCCTCGCATTGATCTGGAGGCAGTTCCGATGGCACCAGTCCACAAAGTCCTGGATAAGTCCTCTGTACTCAGCTTCATCTCTGTTGGAGATGAGGCCGACGATCGCAGAGTTGTCAGAGAACTTCCGTAGATGACAGTGTGTTGTGTTGTGTGAGAAGTCCGCAGTATAAAGGGTGAACAGGAAGGGAGCCAAAACCGTTCCCTGGGGGGCCCCATGCTACCGATGATCGTGTCGGACACACAGTCCCGGGTTCTCACAAACTGTGGCCGGTTAGTGAGGTAGTCCAGATCCATGATGACAGTGCTGGTCCACCCCTGCGCACAGTAGCTTGTCCTTCAGGATCATCGGTTGGATGGTGTTGAAAGCACTGGAGAAGTCAAAGAACATGATCCTCACCGCATTCCCGGGCTTCTCCGGTGGGACAGAGAACGGTGAAGAGGAAGATCACTGCATCCTCCACCCCAATGCCATGCTGGTAGGCGAACTGGAGTGGATCCATCGCTGGTCCCACCAGGGGGCGGAGGTGAGCAAGGAGTAGTCTCTCCAGGGTCTTCATCATGTAGACATCAGGGCCACTGGTCTGAAGCTGTTCAGGTCTTTGGGGTGGGAAGTCTTTGGTACAGGTACCACACAAGATGTTTTCCACAACTGTGGTACCCTCCCCAGCTTCAGGCTCAGGTTGAAGATGAGCTCCACAATCACACACAACTGATCTGCACAGGACTTGAGGAGCTTTGCGCTGATGCCGTCCGGTCCCGACGCCTTCCTCGCCTTGATCTTCCTCAGCTCCGTCCTCACCTGGGTCTTAGTGAGGGTCATGTTGGGGGGCTGTATGTTGGGATGGGGGGGTTGGTGGAGTGGGGTGTGGGCAGCAAGACTCAATGTCTTTAGAGGCAGCAGTGGTTGTTGTGCAGTCGGGGGGAGGGCGGTTGGTCAAACCTATTAAAAAACAGGTTCAGATTGTTCGCCCACTCCCTGCCCCCCGTGGCCTGGGGGGGAGGTATTCTGGAGCCCAGAGATGGTTTCTGGTATTCTGGAGGTATTCTGGAGCCCAGAGCCCAGAGATCCTCCAGACCCCACCGATGTTGCTCTGTTGCAGCTTGTCCTCCATCTTCTTCCTGTGGGTAATGGGTAAATTTCCTTCTGAGAAAACCCCATCAAGTCTAATATTGAATTAAATGCCAAATTAAGGTAATCACTATCTACATCTACATGTATAAAAGTC